>OX453265.1:0-628258 GCA_949709985.1 Luffia ferchaultella
CTAACCTAACCTAACCTAACCTAACCTAACCTAACCTAACCTAACCTAACCTAACCTAACCTAACCTAACCTAACCTAACCTAACCTAACCTAACCTAACCTAACCTAACCTAACCTAACCTAACCTAACCTAACCTAACCTAACCTAACCTAACCTAACCTAACCTAACCTAACCTAACCTAACCTAACCTAACCTAACCTAACCTAACCTAACCTAACCTAACCTAACCTAACCTAACCTAACCTAACCTAACCTAACCTAACCTAACCTAACCTAACCTAACCTAACCTAACCTAACCTAACCTAACCTAACCTAACCTAACCTAACCTAACCTAACCTAACCTAACCTAACCTAACCTAACCTAACCTAACCTAACCTAACCTAACCTAACCTAACCTAACCTAACCTAACCTAACCTAACCTAACCTAACCTAACCTAACCTAACCTAACCTAACCTAACCTAACCTAACCTAACCTAACCCAGTCTCGCACTATCGCTCGTGCTGTACAGTCGCAAATCCGTGTCGCTCCTCGCAATTTTTTGCCATTTTTTCGGAACAGTCCTTGCTCGGTCCCTCTCGTACTATCTTGCAGTGTTGTCCATATACGATCGCCGCCATCTTAGTTTGTGTCATCGCGAGGTGCCTCTCGTTTCTTCGTGAGAGGCGCCCCATTGCGGAGGCTCCACCCACTTTCGGCCGCCGACCTGGTGTTCCACCGACATCGGCGGGTGCTTCGAAGTCTACCCTCGAGGCCGTGTGGTGGCCCTGATTGGAGGAGGACCTGACGCCCTGGTGGTCCACCGACAGCGGTGGGTGCTTCGAAGCCGACCTTCAGCTTCGGGTTGGAGCCCTGCTTGGACGAGGACCTGAGGCGAGCAGGCCGGTGCATTGTACGGGAGGTGGCTCGGCGGACGCCGACTTGACTTCGAGGAGCGACCAGGCAAGTTTTGTATCTTCGTAAAGATTTGTTTTGGCTGTACCGGGCTCGGGTGAGCTCGGACGAGTTCGAGACCCTGTTTTTTGAATTCAGCGGGAAATTTTGACTTGGAATCGTCACAAAAAAGTTTCGGTCGCGGGCTGGGATTCGAACCCGCGACCCCGCCGTCGGCAGACGGACTTTCGTCCGCCGACCTACGAAGGCGGCACTTCGTCACCTTGAAACAACGACCAGTATCTGATTTAATCGCATTGTATACTGGCCGCTAGCGGCGCCGCCTTTTTGTGAAGAACAGTGAAAACAAAAACTAAATTTATTTTTAAGTGACATCTGTGTTTGTGTTTATTGACTATTATTATATTGAATTTGTGGTATCTGTCGGGGTGACGTGGGTCGGCGACACCTGTCACTTTGGTGTCGGCTGTCAGTGTCGGCTGTCGGTGTCGGCTGTCAGTGTCGGCTGTCAGTGTTGGCTGTCAGTGTCGGCTGTCAGTGTCGGCTGTCAGTGTCGGCTGTCAGTGTCGGCTGTCGGTGGCGGCTGCCAGTGTCAGCTGTCATTGTCACCTGTCGCCGATCTTTTGCCAGTGCTAACAATAGGCGGGCTGGCGTATGTCGAGTGGTCTTGGCGTATGTTGGGGACGCTCTGATAGGGAATTTTGGCCGGCCTGTGTCCTCCTGGTGGATACTCGATAGGTTATTGTGTAATTTTGTTTGCTGAACTGTTTCTGCGGTTTATCTTGTTATCTGGGGCTTGGAAGGGCATACAGAGGCTTCGCGTGGCGCATATTTGGTTTTTTGGGTCGGGGAATCGAAATTTTATAGAAAAACTGAAATTTAATTTTTTATTGTACAAAACGATAGCCGGCGGCAAGAAGTATATCTGGGAAAAATTTTGTGACAATCGGCCTGTTGGATCCGGAGATATCCTTAAAAAACCAAAAAATTTTGAGGGTAGTCTCATAAAATATTCCAAAATATTCTAACTGGAGTATCTCTTGATCTAGCGGTCGTAGGGGGGTCGTGTTTGGGTTCATTCTGTTTGTCTTTCCGGGCTCTAGGTGATAGGCTTGTCAAAATCGCAAAGGGTGCTGTTAGGTGCAGTACGCTAGAAATAAATTGGAACCATATCTATAATTTTAGTGACATCTGTTTTATTCGTAACAACTAATTTAATTATTTTACAATTGTCATATATACTGTCGGGGGACATATTTCGGTAGCACCTGTCACTGTCGGTGCCAACTGTCGGTGCCCGCTGAATTTTTTGTGTAATCTTGTGTTGCTGGACCGTTTCTGCGGCTCATCCTGTTGTTTGGGGCTTGGAAGACTTACAAAGGTTTCGCGCGGCGCATTTTTGGCTTTTTGGGTCGGGGAATCGAAATTTTATGTAAAAACTAAAACTTTATTTTTTATTGTGTTAAACGATAGCCGGCGGTAAGAAATATACCTGAAAAAAGTTTTATTGCAATCGGCCTGGTGGATCGGGAGATATTCCTAAAAAAGTAAAAAAGTTTGAGGGTAGGTTCACAAAATATTCTCCTTGGCGTATCTCCGGATCTAGCGGTCGTAGGGGGGTCGAGTTTGGACTCATTCAAATCGTCTTACTGAGCTCCGGACGATAGGACTTATCGGAGTTGCAATTTGTGCTGCTGAATGAGGTTCGGGGCGGAAAACTTTTGTTTTTGTAAATTATAAATTATTTTATTAATTTTGAAACTTTTATATTGCTTTGTGTGTCATATTTGGGCTAATACCTTACTGTTATTTTTGATACCTATTGAATATTGTCATTAAGGTTGTATTTGTTGTCATTTTATTATTAAAATTATTATTAGGAATATCTTTGAATAAAATTTCAAATTGATTGTCATATTTTACTGGGTCTCTGGATGACGCGCCTCATTTCTGCTTTTAATGTGGTGGGATTGCACATTACCACACTTTGATGTTGGTTTTGCTACAATATAGCTTATTGACATATTTACTTTGTGCACTTTAATTTTATTATTTTGCGTTTATTTTATTATTGACAAATTTAATATTTTATTGTTGGACATTTTATTGACTTTATTTTCTAATTATATTTGACATTTTATCTACATTATTATATTATATTTGTTTGTTCGATTGTTTTGTCCATTTACATTGGAGGCCGGGATTGGAATTTTGGGCTGGAAATGTCTTTGAAATCCAATTTGTCGTCCACTGGTTCGTCGGCGCGGACGGTGCCTCCGAGTGACGGTGAGCTTGCGCCGCGTCGGGCTGGCGTTGCCGGTGCCGGCAAGGCAAAGCCATCTGCCAAAAAGCAACTAGTGCCGGGAAAGTTGACGAAGCGAGCCACTCCGTTGAGGGAGGGTAAGCCGACTGTACATGGGAAGGGAGATGAGCGTGACGCGGGTGCGTGTGGCGTTTCGGGGGCTGTGGCACCGCCTGTTGTCAGGGCGGAATTGTCGCCGGCCGGGGCCGCCGCTGGGGGGGGCGTTGCTGCATCGCCTCTGAGGAAGACTACGGATCCGGGGCTGCTCAGCCCGGCAATCAAAAGGGTGCTGGCCGACTCTTTGGTGGTGGGGCGACGTTCGGCGCCTTCGGCGGAGACCGCGGCTGGCGCGTTTGTATCGGTGGAGGCGGCCGGGGAGTTTCAAAAAAGGTGCTCCCTGGCATCAGATATCTCTGAAGATCCGGGGGAGGCACCTCTGGCCAACCCTGGCGAGTCGCCGTCGATTGGTGGAGTGTCTGCTGTGGAATCGTTGGGAGCTGCAAACCCTGCCATGGCCCGCGTTGCTTCGACAATAAACACCTTGGCCCACGAGGCGAAGGGCGAGCTCGAAGCGTTGAAGAATATTAATAAAGACGTGAAGGAGAGAGTTATTAATAAACTTCACGCGATAGTGGAGCTGGCCCTTCGACTCGAGGAATCGAGGACGAGAAATGCCCACGAGCTGGAACGTGAGAGGGCAAGAAGAGCTAGAGAGGCAGAGAGCTGTGAGCGACGACATGCGAAATCGCTGGCGCAGTATCTTACCCGCTGCACTGACCTGGTAGAGAAGGTAGAATTGGCGGCGAAGGAGGTAAAGAGTACCAGGGAGCTGTTGGCCTTTTATGACCTTCCGGGAAAGCTGGATGAGGCCGTGAGGGAAATGGAGGGCACGCGGAAATTGTTAGCGACCAGCGGCATTCAGGGCAGTCTGGTGGAAATAAAGAAGGCCATTGAAACCAGACCCGTTCAGCCTGTGGCAACGTATGCTCAGGTGACTGCGAGGCCGGCGGCGGTGATGGGTAGAGCGACTGCCGGGGCTGTTTCCTCGCCGAACTTGGGGGCGGCGCACACCCTCATCATCAGCTCTGACAATGGAGAGGATACGAGCAGTCAGGTAACTGACAGGGTTCGTAGCCTGATTGATGCCAGGGGTATGGGGGTGTGCGTGGACCGCCTGAGGAAAGCAAGAAACCAAAAGGTTGTCTTGAGCTGCTGCTCGAAGGATGATGGGGAAAAGGTGGAAGAGCGGCTTAGGAGGGATGGAACGGGATTGAGGATCGCTAGAGCGGAGAACCGCAATCCCTTAATTATGATTCGCGATGTAATTAGGGCCAACTCAGATGATGAGATAGTAGAGTCCCTGAGGACCCAAAATAGACACGCGACTGAGGGTTTGGATTGGAGTAAAGTCACCGCGACCGTGCGGTATAGGCGGCCGGCCCGCAACAGTCTTGAGTGCCACCCGGTTCTTGAGGTGGCGCCCGAGCTGTGGCGCCGCTTAACGGAGGCGGGATATGTGTACGTGGGGCTGCAGCGTCGCCCGGTGAGGGATCGCTCGCCTCTTGTGCAGTGTACGCGCTGTTTGGGCTTCGGCCATTCAAAGCGACTCTGCAGGGAGTCCGCAGACAAGTGCGGCTTCTGTGGAGGCGAACACATGAGTGCGGGCTGCCCCCGGAGAGCGGCCGGGGAGAGGCCGGACTGTCTTAATTGCCGAGCAGCGGGTTTTGAGGATACTGGGCACACAGCTTTCAGTGACGAGTGCAGCGTCCGAGTGAAGTGGGATACCATAGCGCGATCTAGGATATCATACTGTTAGCGGCGGGCGCCATGGGAAGACAACACCGCGTGAATCTGGTTTGTGGTCCGTCTGCGGAGGGGACTGGGGGCGGCAGCCTGCGGTTCGTGCAAGCAAATCTTCAGCGTTCGAGGCTGGCTACGGCAGAGCTGCTGGTGGAGATGCAAAGGCAAAAAATCACGGTGGCTCTAGTCCAGGAGCCGTACGTCGGAAGCACTGGTGAGCTGCGACAATTTTCTGGTTGTAGGATCGTCCAAAAAACGGGTTCTCGCCAGAAACCAGTCAAAGCCGCCATTGTGATCCTGGGCAGCAGCCTTAAGGTGATCGAGGATCCTACCTTGGTCTCCGAAAATGTTGCAGTCACTGTGATTGAAGCCGGGAGCTGCAGGTTCGGCCTTCTCTCGGTCTACTTCGAGGGGGACGAAAGGATGGACTCGTATTTGGCGTGGATAAAGCGGGTCTTCTTGGGGATAGGGACGAACGGGGTTATTCTTGGAGGCGATGTCAATGCTTGGAGCATATGGTGGGGCAGTAGCCGTGACGACGCTCGCGGGGTGGAGCTGAGCGACTTCTTGGATGAGGTGGGACTGAGTGTCCTTAATGAAGGCAGTGTGCCTACCTTCGAGGTTTGCAGGGGCGGTCGTCGGTTTGAGAGCGTTGTGGACGTGACCGCGTGCAGCTCGGATCTGCTGGGCAAAGTAGATGACTGGAGAGTGGCACGAGGATTCACGTCCTCGGACCACAATGCGGTCATGTTTTCTGTGAGGACCGGAGGGCGGCTCGCCCCTCAGCCCCGTACTGGCACGCGGGTCTACAATACAAGTAGGGCAAGGTGGTCAGATTTCTTGAAAGTTTTTGATAGAGCTATGCAGGAGAGGACTCTGACCACGGAACGCGTGCGTTTGGTGGACTCGTGTGTTGGGCTCGGTGAGTTTGTGGGGGGATATAGCGAGTGTGTCCGTGCTGCGAGTGATGCTGCCATCCCGCGACTGAGCTCGGAGAGAAAAGTTAGGCTTCCTTGGTGGAGCGCCGATCTGGACAATCTGAAGCGAGAGGCCAATAGGAGGAGACGGCGGATCCGCAATGCAGCGGCGAGTAGACGCGCCTACGTCGTTGAAGAATACCTGAAGGCCAAGGAGGAATACGAGCGAGCGGCGGCCGAAGCGCAGATAGCGAGCTGGAAGCGATTTTGCGGCGCACAAAATCGGGAGAGCCTGTGGGATGGGATTTATAGAGTCATCAGGGGGACGGCTAAGGGTCAGGAGGATGCACTGCTGAGGGATGGTACTGGGAAAGTGTGTACTCCTTTGGAATCTGCAAAACTTCTGGCGGACACCTTCTTTCCTGATGACGATGCAAGAACGGATAACCCGTATCACAGGGAGGTCAGAGAGCGGACGGATGGGAGTGGTAGTTTCCCCGTGAATTCGGAGGCGCTCGGAGTGGATCCGCCCTTCACTGTTGTTGAGCTTCGCCAGGCTTTGGAGGATATAAGCCCTAAAAAGGCCCCGGGGCCCGACGGTTTTACTGCGGATATCTGCCGGGCCGCGGTCTTTCGTGATCCGGAGCTGTTCCTGGCCCTGGCGAACAAATGCCTGGAACTTGGCGCCTTCCCGGATGATTGGAAGGTAGCAATTATTAAAATCATACCGAAGCCTGGGAGGGATGATCGCGCCCACCCAAAATCATACCGCCCCATAGGCCTACTCTCTGTGTTTGGCAAGGTCGTCGAGAAAATGATGGTGAGGCGCCTTCAGTGGCACCTGCTACCAAAACTGCAAGCAACGCAGTACGGTTTCATGCCGCAGCGCGGGACGGAGGACTCCCTCTATGATCTGATGACACATATCCGGACGGAGCTAGGATTGAAGAAAATTGTTCTCATGGTGTCGTTGGATATAGAGGGGGCCTTTGATAACGCCTGGTGGCCGGCCCTGCGAAGCCAGCTGCTTGCGTATAAGTGCCCCCAAAATCTGTTCGGGATGGTCAACGACTACTTGCGGAACCGCCGAGTAGTGATTAGGTACGCGGGGGAGGAGTATGGAAGGGGGACTTCGAAGGGATGTATCCAGGGCTCAATCGCTGGACCGATTTTCTGGAATGCGATTCTGGATTCCCTGCTCCGGGAGCTCGATGAGCTTGGCGTATATGTGCAGGCGTTCGCTGACGACGTGGTCCTCATGTTCTCCGGGGGATCGGCTGAGACCCTGGAGACACATGCCAACCGGGCTCTGGCTGTTGTGGGTGAGTGGGGGGTCAGGAACAAGTTAAAGTTTGCACCAGCTAAAACTCAAGCCATGGTGCTTACTAAAAAACTGAAGTTTGATACCCCACTCATCCACATGAGTGGCGAGCAAATCGCCCTAGTGGACGAGATACGACTCTTGGGTCTGATTATAGATAAAAAATTGACATTCATTCCCCACGTGAGGAAAGTGTGTGCCAAGGCGACCAATATATACAAGCAGCTCGCTCGGGCTGCTAGAGTCACGTGGGGTTTGGGACCGGAGATCGTGAGGACCATTTACGTTGCGGTGATAGAGCCAATTGTACTTTACGCGGCGAGCGCTTGGGCGCCGGCGGCTGGGAAGATCGGGGTCAGGAAAATGCTGGACAGCCTGCAGAGGAGTGTAGCACAAAAGGCTTGTCGGGCCTATCGGACCGTCTCATTAAATTCCTCGTTGATACTCGCGAGGCTGCTGCCGCTGGACTTGCGAGTTCACGAGGCGGCACGCCTTTACGAGGTGAAACGGGGAAAGAGTCTGGGAGACGAGGTCGCGGATAGGCAAATTGAAACGCCGGTGTGCTGCGGCGAAGCGCCGCACCCGGCGCATCAACCTGGCATCGGGTACGAGAGTGTTGGGGACTTGGACTCGACCACAGTGAGTCGTTTAGCCATCGTCGGGCCGCAAATATATACAGATGGTAGCCGCATTGAGGGCAGGGTTGGCGCGGCTATGACAGTATGGCGGGAGGGAGCTGAGTCTGAGTTCTCGACATTCCGTCTCGATGACTTCTGCTCGGTATTCCAGGCGGAGATGTACGCGCTGTACAGGGCTGTACAGTGGGTGTTGAGGAGAGCCGAGCCACTGGTCAACATCTTCAGCGATTCTAAGTCATCGCTGGAGCTGTTGACCGGGGCTCCGACCTTCCACCCGCTGGCTTTTGCGATTAGGCGCGACATATCTCGCCTGATGGCGGAGGGCCGGGGGGTGCGCCTGTTTTGGGTGCGGGCGCATGCTGGGACCGCTGGCAACGAGCGAGCGGATGAGCTCGCGAAAGGCGCGGCCCTAACAAAAAAGACTGCGGCGGCATACGATCGCTTTCCGCTTTCGTATGCCAAAAAGGTTATTAGAGCGACGTCTCTGCGGGAGTGGCAGAATCGGTATGCTGGGGGGGGCACTGCGGAGGTAACAAAATGTTATTTTCCCTGCGTTGAGAGGGCGTATCGGGTATTGACTGGAATACGTATGACACAGCAGCTGGCTCAGGCGCTGACGGGGCACGGGGGGTTCGCGCAATACCTCCACAGGTTCAAGCTGAAGGACTCCCCGTGCTGCGTATGTGACCCTGCGAATGAGCAGACGTCACTGCATCTTATTGCGGAATGTGACGTTTTTCTCAAGGAAAGAAATGAGCTGGAGACAAAGATAGGAATGAGAGTAGAAAGGAATAGTTTGAGTGAGATACTGGAGAGTAGAGAATTCGGGAAATACCTGGTCGAGTTCATGGTGATGGTGGTGGAGAGGGCGAACAGATGGAACAGGGTATAGATTATCTGACTTAAAGAATTTGACATTATCTATTGTTTTATTAGTGTATTTTGACTATTACTATTATTACTATTACTTTATTATTATTAAAAAATGACATAATTATGTTAATATGACTAAGCGGAAGTTTATATAGTTTGACTTGTGTTATTGAAATACAGCGGAATTTACTGGGGCGCGTGTCTGGAGAGCCGATCACGCATTCAAAAGGGAGATGAATAGTCTGAAATTGCAGAGTAAACTGTTATTTTGCGAGGAATTGTAAATTGCAATAGTGTTATGCTACTTTTGTACTGTATTATTAGATGATAAGAATAATTCTGTGTTAGATTAAGATTAGATATATAAGATTAAAGGTTAAAATATGTTATAATGTAATTCAACGATCGACATGCAAAGGGAATGTAATGTAAATAAAGTAAAACACCCTGAGTCATAATTAATTAGATGGAAAACTGAGGACAGGAATGTAAGCGTGGAAAGCGTGGCAGTGATTTTCTGTTGGACTAGAGCTAAGACAATAAATAAAGAATAAAGAAAAATTAACCATGTGGAAGAATAATAGGTACGAAAAGGTGGGAGAGGCCTGGGTGCAAGGGAGGAATGTGACGAACATAGAGCATACCAATGTACGCACGATGGATGCATGCCGTGCAAACAATGGCTCTGGCAATGCCAGAGGGGATGGATGTAGGAAAAAAAAAAAAAAAAAAAAAAAAAAAACCTAACCTAACCTAACCTAACCTAACCTAACCTAACCTAACCTAACCTAACCTAACCTAACCTAACCTAACCTAACCTAACCTAACCTAACCTAACCTAACCTAACCTAACCTAACCTAACCTAACCTAACCTAACCTAACCTAACCTAACCTAACCTAACCTAACCTAACCTAACCTAACCTAACCTAACCTAACCTAACCTAACCTAACCTAACCTAACCTAACCTAACCTAACCTAACCTAACCTAACCTAACCTAACCTAACCTAACCTAACCTAACCTAACCTAACCTAACCTAACCTAACCTAACCTAACCTAACCTAACCTTTTTTTTTTTTTTTTTTAACCCAGGAGAAATCCGTTATGGATGCCACTCAGCCCGGGAGTGACCGAGTGGGTATGTCCGACTCGCGCGGACTAAAACTCCTGGGGTGTTCCTTCTCTCACTTGTGGACGGAGTTCCGGGAACGCTTTTGCATACATCCGGTACCCAGTCAGTGGTGCTCTTTCGAGCCCTCCTCTTATTCTTTATTACATTTAGGGCCGCCACGCTGCATCGACCATTCGCTACTTTCAAAGCACGAAGTGCTGGCATTTGCCTGGGAAGTGGGGTTATAATGTCCCCAACCCGCTCCGCTGATATCACCCCGGAACACTTGGGGTGATTTCCAGCTCCTGACCTCTCTACGCAGGCAATGGGACTCCCGATCCATCACCTGCAGGTCCTCGTTAAGGCGGGAACATCTGGCCTGCAAAGGCTCTTCGTCGATGGCCCGGCCTCCTGCGACGCAAAGAAAGCGAAGCATCGTCCTCACGCTCTCGCTCTGCTGCTTCCTTAAGCGACATCACCTCGGCGCTGAAGGTTTGTACTGCAGTATATGCTTCTTCACTGTCAACCATCTTGGTGATTAGGGTCGACAGGGAAAGGTCATCTCCAACGACTGCCAACAAGTTGGCGCGAGCCTCTGCCCATGCAGGGCATTCTGCGCGCGTGTGGTGGGCTGTGTCCACGAGTCCACCTTCGCAATGATGGCACGTAGGTGACGTCTCCTTGCCACTCACACAGGTATCTGCCAAAGCAACCATGCCCAGTCAAGAGCTGGGTGAGGTGGAATGTTGGTGCACCGTGCTTGCGTTCGACCCATTCTTTGAGAACGGGCCGAATAGCGGTCACCAATTCCCGACTAGCACTCGAGGTTTCCAATCTTTCCGACCACTTCTGTAATACACAGTCGTGGGCATCCTCTCGCCATCGCCGAATCTCGCGTGGAAGAGGCCAGTGCTCCTCCGCTCGCGCTTGCTTTACTTGCCAGTATACTTCGGATAGAGCCCTTGCTTCGAGGTCCCACGGCGGGCTACTGGCAAGCAAGCACGCCCCGTCGAATGAAACCGTGCGGTACGCTCGAGCCACTCTGAGGGCCATTGCACGCTGTGGACGTCTCAGCAATGCCGTATTTCGAAGGCTCAGTGTATCCGCCCATATTGGCGCTCCATAAAGTGCCATTGAACGCACTACGCCAGTGTACAGGCGTCGACATGCCCCTCGCGGCCCCCCTACGTTTGGTAATATCCGGCCAAGAGCTCCGGCTGCAGCCACAAGTTTCGGGGTTAAGTGACGGAAGTGCTCCTCGAACTTCCATCTACCGTCGAGGACGAGTCCTAGATACTTCATCGTTGACCCAACTGGAATGGAAGTTCCACCCACTCTAATTTCCGCCGTTGACGGTGGCGCATTTCGAGGTCCATGAAAGACTAAGGCCTCGGATTTGTGAAGTGCCACCTCTAGGCCCAACGCGCGGATCCTATGTACCACGTGT
Organism: Luffia ferchaultella; assembly: GCA_949709985.1. Taxonomy (NCBI): domain Eukaryota; kingdom Metazoa; phylum Arthropoda; class Insecta; order Lepidoptera; family Psychidae; genus Luffia; species Luffia ferchaultella. The sequence continues at coordinate 11,311 of OX453265.1, forward strand.
GCGACACCAGCCGTAGCGAGATAAGCCGCTTCCTTGTAAGTGTTGCCACGGGCCAACACGAGGGTGTCATCAGCGTAACAGGTCACGCTGACTCCCCGCAGAGTGACTCCCCGTAGCACCCAGTCATAGCCAATATTCCACAAGAGCGGCCCTAAGACTGAACCCTGTGGAACACCGCACGTCATGGCCCTTCTGCCCCATCCATTTTTTGTTGGGTAGATAACCGCCCTGCCCGCAAAGTAGTCCTCAATGATTCTTTGCAGATATACGGGCACGCCATGGTACCGTAATGCTGCCTTTATAGTCTCCCAAGGCAGAGTGTTAAAGGCGTTGGAAATGTCCAACGACACTGCCATCACCACTCCGCCCTGAAGCACTTCTTCCTCTGTGAGATTTCTAACCCGGGCGACTGCGTCCAGCGTTGAACGCCCAGGACGAAAACCATACTGTATTTCGCTGAGGCCCGGATCCATGTTTCTCACGAGACGTGCAGCGAGCACACGTTCAAAGAGTTTGCTCATCTCGTCAAGGAGCACGATGGGACGATAGGCCGACGGCTGATCGGGTGGGCGTCCTCCTTTCCGGAGGAGCACGAGTTTGCCCGTTTTCCACCTTTGCGGGAATCGCCCTTGACCCAGGCACGCAGTGAAAAGGGCCCCCACTCTCTTTTCCATTTCACTTAACGCAATCGCCAAGACTCGCCCAGGGATACCATCTGGCCCGGGGGCCGTCTTCTTTAATTTAAGTTTTAAGACAGCAACTCTTAGTTCCGCCTCTGTCACTGAGGGCACCTCCATCTCGACTTCCTGTGGTCCAATGGCAGACGTCATTGTCGGAGGCACGAATTCCCCACGCTCAGGAAAGAGCGAGCCAATCACGTGCTCTAAGAGTTCTGGCTGGAGGCTACTGGTCAACGGAGGAGCCCAGGGTCGGAGCTTTTGTCTCACGACGCGATATGGTCTTCCCCACGGATCTCTATCTAGAGTCTCCAGCCACTCCTCCCACGCAGCTTCTTTGGCCTGTGCTATGGCTGTCTGCATGGTTTTACAGGCGACTCTGTAGGTATTGTACAGAGCATCTTCTTCGGTTTGGTCTCGAATCCGCCTCCTCCTATATCGTGTGTACTGGCGGCGTGCCACCACGCATGTATTCCGCAGTTGACTGAGTTCCGGACGCCACCAGTAGACCCGCCGTCGCGGTAAATGTGGTTTAGCTCTTGGCATCGCCGCGTCGCATACGCGTGTCAAGGTATCGTGAACCCGTTCGACTTCTTCTTCCACTTGATTCACTAGACCTGAACTAGCCCGCCAGGACTCGACTATGGCGGCCTCTTTGGCGATACATTTGTCTAACCGCCCCAACACCCATCGCGGACCGTCTCTTTCTGCGAGTCTGTTATCCCTTCTTGTAACGGAGGGAAGCGCGGATATATCGAACCGGATGTACCGGTGGTCCGATAATGTCTCCACGCCCACCTCCACTCTCCAATTTATGACACGGCGGGCCAGGGCGTAGGACGCAAACGTAACATCCACGATGGACTCGCCCTGTTGTCGTACGCACGTGCTCACTGATCCGTTGTTAAGGACCACCAATCCAAGCGAGAGCGCCCACTCCTCCAGTACATCACCTCGCACGTTCGTCGATGGAGAACCCCATGCCGTGGACTTGGCATTGAGATCCCCTGCGACTAGCACGGGAGTGGGGGCTACCTGTCCAACAAGGGCCCCGACCTCAGTGAGCATTTGCTCGAAAGCAGCTAAACTCCGATTGGGCGAGAAGTATATCCCAAGCACTGCGATATCGCCCATGATAGCCAGCACATATCCGCGACCCTTCATAATTCCTTGCAAGGACGAAGAACCATCAAAGGTCGGTGCAATTATGGCCACTGTGTTGTCATGGTCTGAGATCCAGTCGTCCCTGGTGGGGACGAAGTAGGGCTCTGAAACCACAGCCGTCTTAATTTCCCACTCTGCCATTGACTGGATCAAAAGGTCTTGGGCCCTGGCGGAGTGGTTAATATTTGCTTGTACAAACTTTAGGGCCATTTATTATGTTATTTGCATGGGCTCCACCACTGCATTTTGTTGTGACGACTGCGACGTTACTGGTCCTTTTGTCACCTTTCTTCGTGTTTGTTTAGTGGGTTTAGCCCCGCACGGGTACCCTTTTCTGCCAATCGCGTGTACCGCTGGCCTGTCAGCCGCTGCGCAAATTGCGCATCTTGCTTCATCGGCGGTGCATTCACGAGCTTTGTGGCCGAGTTTACCGCAGCGATAGCAGATGTTACTACGGTCCACATCTCTATCACATTTTGCCCCTACATGGCCCGTCTCTAGACACCTGTAGCATCGAAGGGGCCTAGGCTCGAGTATTTCCACCCGTGCCGAGATCCACCCCACTTTCAACCGACCGACATCTGCAATTTTCTTCGCGGCAACTACCGGGCAACGGAGCCATAGCGACCCAGATCCAAATCGGCCTCGTTACACCGGGTTTAATAATTTCGGCGGAACAGTCCCCCTGCCCAGCCACAGCTGCCACAACCTCTTCCACAGTTACCGAGTCATCAAGTCCTGTGACACGTAATTCGACGCACTTGACTGGCCGATGCACGTTGACCACATCTTCACTTAATATGTCTCGGAGCTTATTCGCCAGAGCATCTGCTACTTTTTCGGCCTCCTCTGTATCGGGCGGGATCTCGAGCATCCGGGCTCCGGTTGCCGCAATACGGAAGCGCAACTCGGTAAGTCCGACCTCTTCTAGTTTGATTCGGCTCCTGGCCTCGGCCAACACCTTGTCGTAATTCCATCCATTGCCCGCAGCACCCGGCTTAAGTGTAAGGGTAACGGCCGAGGTCCGGGGTGGGCGAAGCTTTCTTTTTTGGGGGGTCTTTTTAGACACATTGACCGCCTTTGGAGCTTTAGCCTTCCCGTTCACCGACTTTTTTGCACTTTTACCCACTACTGCGCTCCATGACTCGCGAACATTGGTAGGAACCACTGGTCGTGCATCGACTCTCTTTGGCAATGCTGCCTCTCGCGCAGCCATTTTCGTGCGCTTTGGCTTCTTCCGTTTAGACTTTGGTGAAGATTCGGAAGCAGGAACAGGGTTACTGACCTGGGAACCCTGTGGAGCGGTTGATGACCCTGTATCTTTCGACGCAGTAGGCTTGTCAACCGCTGTCTGTGCTGCCGCAGCTGCTGCCTTCCGGTCGGCGGCCAAGGGTGGCCGTATTCGCGGTTCCGGCAAGAGGCGACACTCAATATTGTCCAAGCGGGCGTTCAACATCATGCTGAACTGCTCGCGATTAGAGCGTGAGACTTCTTCAATGAGCCGCCGAATTTCGGACTCAGCCGCTACCGCTGGTTGATTACGCATCTGTGCAACCTCACGGCGTAACTCGGCCAACTGGTTTGAGAGCTGCTTATTCGCTGCCTCAAGACGGGCAACCTCCTCCGTCACAGTAAAGGTCCTCATTTCTGCGACAGCCCCTTTTATTGATTCCGCGGCAGTTTTGAGGGTTCGCACAAATGTCCCCTTTAGATTGCCCGATCTCTCGGCCACATGGACGATAGCCTCAAGCGCCTCTTGAACAGTGGCGTCTAAGACAGCAGAGGTCGGTGCCGTGCTTTCACATAGTCCAGTCGGCTGGCGATTTCTCAGGCGAGCCGCCCTTTCATCGGTCGCTACCTTCGCCTTAATATTATATTCAGCTAGCTCATTTTCAGCTTGGAGTCGCTGTTCTTTCTCTTTTACAGCTTTATGCTCCGCTTGGTGTCTCCCGAATCCGACGTATTTTCCTGACGTGGGTGGCCGGCCCTTTCTGGGTGGAGGCTTTAGCCAATCCCTGACCGGGGGCTGCGTCATCGTCTCGTCTGTCTTTGCGCTACACGCGCTCATATCAGTTTCGGAGCCAGAGCTTTCGGCGGCACGGGATCGTTTCTCACCTTTTTGCCAATATTTGCCCCGGAGTCCTAAGCCACCAGATCTCTTTGAGGTGACCATATTCGTATTTGATGTAGACGAGTCCGACTCAGAGAGCCGATCCCGCCCAACCAAAGGGACCATAGTCTCGTCAGTGTCGTTGGCTTTGGTGCACGCCAACGATACGTCTACTTCACAAACGTCGCATGCCGCGACCTCACTACTTCCAGCACCCGCCTGGGTGCTGGAAGTAGTAAAACTACCCGCGGCATTCACCCTATCTACTTCTAATTTTTTGGGGTTTTTCATCATTTCCATACTGATCCCACGAGTATGGGAGAAATAAAAGTCAATCTGGGCAGAGCTCCCTATACCCAGACAACCCAATTTACCCCTAGGAGGTCGGGAGGTATCCTAGGGTTGGCCGCTAGTGACTGATGAGCTCCCCAGCCGCTCTTGCGAGCACCCCGACGCCACGTGCCTCAGCGCCGAGGATTGAGGATTTTTTATAGAGGTTGTCTCCTCGCGGTCCGGCCGATTAAGGCAAGACCCTCGTTCCCAAGACATGACTGGGTTTACGATATGCTTCACATACCGAGCAACACTCTAAAAGTAGAGTGGTCGGTATGCCCCGCCCGATGACTGAACTTTTCAGTGCACGGGTGACTCCCCGCCAGATTATTCGCCGATAATCAGCAAGATCTCATAATGAAAAGTTACTGACCATCGCCCAGGGTGCACCGGTCCTTGCCACTGCCTTTCTACCGGATTAAAGAAATCAAATAAAACGGCAGCAGAAGAACACACGAGGAGGTTATCTGGCATCGCACCCCAACCTAACCTAACCTAACCTAACCTAACCTAACCTAACCTAACCTAACCTAACCTAACCTAACCTAACCTAACCTAACCTAACCTAACCTAACCTAACCTAACCTAACCTAACCTAACCTAACCTAACCTAACCTAACCTAACCTAACCTAACCTAACCTAACCTAACCTAACCTAACCTAACCTAACCTAACCTAACCTAACCTAACCTAACCTAACCTAACCTAACCTAACCTAACCTAACCTAACCTAACCTAACCTAACCTAACCTAACCTAACCTAACCTAACCTAACCTAACCTAACCTAACCTAACCTAACCTAACCTAACCTAACCTAACCTAACCTAACCTAACCTAACCTAACCTAACCTAACCTAACCTAACCTAACCTAACCTAACCTAACCTAACCTAACCTAACCTAACCTAACCTAACCTAACCTAACCTAACCTAACCTAACCTAACCTAACCTAACCTAACCTAACCTAACCTAACCTAACCTAACCTAACCTAACCTAACCTAACCTAACCTAACCTAACCTAACCTAACCTAACCTAACCTAACCTAACCTAACCTAACCTAACCTAACCTAACCTAACCTAACCTAACCTAACCTAACCTAACCTAACCTAACCTAACCTAACCTAACCTAACCTAACCTAACCTAACCTAACCTAACCTAACCTAACCTAACCTAACCTAACCTAACCTAACCTAACCTAACCTAACCTAACCTAACCTAACCTAACCTAACCTAACCTAACCTAACCTAACCTAACCTAACCTAACCTAACCTAACCTAACCTAACCTAACCTAACCTAACCTAACCTAACCTAACCTAACCTAACCTAACCTAACCTAACCTAACCTAACCTAACCTAACCTAACCTAACCTAACCTAACCTAACCTAACCTAACCTAACCTAACCTAACCTAACCTAACCTAACCTAACCTAACCTAACCTAACCTAACCTAACCTAACCTAACCTAACCTAACCTAACCTAACCTAACCTAACCTAACCTAACCTAACCTAACCTAACCTAACCTAACCTAACCTAACCTAACCTAACCTAACCTAACCTAACCTAACCTAACCTAACCTAACCTAACCTAACCTAACCTAACCTAACCTAACCTTGCTTGCTTGCTTGCTTGCTTGCTTGCTTGCTTGCTTGCTTGCTTGCTTGCTTGCTTGCTTGCTTGCTTGCAAATTATTCTTTTTGTGAGCTTCCGTTACGCGTGCTGCGTAAACCGTTGACGTTAAGCAAAAATCATGTAATACGGAATTGTTTCCTTTAAAAGCCCTAACCAAAAGTTTGCATTAGCTTATGTGTATCTATTAAGGTTGACTTACTATAACCTTTTTTATGGCAATCAAATTTGTTGCTAGACGCGCCAGAGAGTTTCTTCCTTTGTATGATGACGATGATACCATAGTGTAATGATACTATATGGTTGGACTAGCGACCAACCCCGACTTCGCACGGGTGCAATGTAATGCGTGGAGCGTGAAGAGGAACGTTTCTGTAGTCCACCCGGGCTAAACCGGGTACGACCGCAAGTTAACCATCTGATGATATTTCGGCATTTTCCGAGCTTATGCCTAAGCGATGAAATCTATGAGAGTTTACAAACCACACGTGGCTGAAACTAATTTTCGACTGATGTACTTTGCTGGGACGAACTTACAATTGTGTTTTATTACACTCTTCCAGGACCTTGACAGTTCACTATCACTAATTCATGCGAACTTGCGAAGGGAACGGCAAGAGTTTGACAGAACTTTCAGCAAAGAGCTGTTTTGACGACACTTTTTTACACATACGATGCTTCTTGAGAATCAATAAGTCCTAATTCAGATTATCACCGGCTGTGGCGGACGAAGGTGGACTAAAATACTCTCGCCCGTGCGATTGACAGATGCTACCAAGGAGGCAACGGGAGCCACCTTATAAGCAGCAAGCATACAGATGGTACAGATGTATGTTTTATTCAGAAACAAAGGTTCTTGTAAATATTCGTTAAAACATAATCATTTGATTCATTATGACAACTACAGTAATGAAAAACCTTCAAATATTATAACTGACGGAAATATTAATTAATGTAACACAAACGGATCAAACTGATATTCTTGGCGAAGTTGGGCAGAAAGAAGTTTTAAGCACGAGTAATTTAAATAATTCATTTTCGAAGTTAAATTCGGTTTATGTTTTGCCAACGGTATAACTAGACGTTTTAGACAATACCGGTAAAAACACTTATGTCGCGCACTGTTAGGCTCTGGCACTAAACTCCGTATCTAAAAATTTTGTACAATAATTGCATTTAAGTATCAACCCTCGGATTTGACAATTATACGTTTCAATTTCAATTATTATTTCATTAAAAAAAACGGATACAATTTCCCATAAAAGATATACACAGGTACAAGCCACGGTTTGTATCGAGTTTTCGACGTGAATACATAATCGTCTTCTTTTTCAGAAAGGGGGTGCATGCCAGAAATTCGAGCGACATATAAATTGTGTAGGTACAAAAACACGGCGATTTCTCGGAAACTATAATTGATAGTGAAAAAGTAAAGTCACCATCGTGAAGTTCGTTTTGGCGACTCTTCTAAATGGTGTAACGTCATGCGTCCGGGGCTTAGAAATATGACGATTACGTCTTAGCGATTAGTAATTCTTGTTTATCCCCGCTTGCAATACCATGGTGCACTCTTCGTATCACAGGAAAAAATGACGAGATGCTGTTGATTTAAATACGATATATTTCTGTCTGTCTTGTAACGAAAAAAAAAGATGTTAATGGTGTCTAATGAAGGGTGACCAACTAATTTTACCACGGCTAGTTCCTCTCAGCGGGGCCCCATATTTTGGGCGCTAATTTACCACCCAGGCCATATGCGTGGGTTCGGGTGCCTTGCGATTTAAGTGGCAAAGTTCGTCCTTATTCAAGGACGGCTTTCGCCTGTTCTATGAAAGATTTATTGCAGCACATATTTAAGTTATATACACAAAATACAGATGAATACGTTGACGGCTCAGAAGTTAGTTACCTAATTCTATTCCCCATGGAGTCTCAATTCCACGGATCGATAATTACGACAATGCGACGTCGCATCTTTCGTTTGAGGGCAATTCATGTCCCTAAGCATACATAGATCATGAGCTAACTAAACCGCGGGATGTTTTTCATCCACCCCCTACAGTCACTCCCTTACCACCTTGAGATGTGAGGACTTTCTGATTCCCGTTCTTTCTTACCCACCATAACGCTCATTCATAAGCCTAGTGATAATTAGCTCAACTCGTTATAATATGCAGTTCCTCACGTTCTCAGCTAATACCTGCTGGATTTGACTCTTTATTTTCACCTGATCTGCCTTACCATGATGACAACATTTTACTTCCTTTGTTATGTGCAGATATGTTTTTTTCAATTTACTTGTCTATGGTTATTTTTGTATTAAAACGGCGGCTCATCTTAAGTACTTTTGTGAATAATTATCATGGCTGTGTCCGTTAAATAATACAAGTATAAATATTACTTTGTTTTGTCCATGATGACTTTTGTAGCAATATGGTTCTGAGACTAATTTTAATTTAGGTTTTTTTTCTTACTGTTTACTTTGATATTGTTTAATAGATAATCAACTGTCGTTAAAAGTCAGATTTTTATGCATTCTTTTATAAATATTTTGAAGCTATGAGTATCTGGTTTAATTCATCAATATCCCAACTTATAAAACATAAAATACCTAACTGTTTAAGATAATTATTAAAATGCAAATTATTAAAATGCATAGTTCTGTTGAAACTGCAAAATAGTCACTAAAGTTTTGAGGTTAACAAATCACTTTAAAATTGTAGTATATCAAATTTTTTTTGCAATATGTACGCAACTAAAAATAATATAAAATTTTGAAAGCTCTGTTTTATCCAAAACCGTCTTATGTCAAAATTTTTAAATTACCGTTACTCTGTGTATTTTTAAAATATCAGATATGCATAATACTGTTTTTATCCTAGTAATAAATGTCATACAATACTAAAAACTTAATAAACTATACTTGGAAGTAATTGGTTTTTCGTCGGTTTTGAAAAAAAAAAACACTTTTCGGGTTAACACAGTATTGTGGTATCAGTGCGATATCATCAGCGTATTAATGTCCCACTACAGGGGCTTAGGTCTCTCCTAGGGATGAGGGTGCTTGGAGTTTAATCCACCGCGTTGCTCCAGTGCGTGTTGGTGGATTTTAACGACTGCCATCTATTGATGGCAAGCGGGACCGACGGCTTATAGTGCTCTCCGAGGCATAGGGTCCGTGATAGTTATGTACATAAGTTGGAAAAAACTCATAGGTACATGCCTTGAGATTTGAACCACGGTCTTGTAAACAAGAAGCGGGCTCGAAGTAAAATAAACTTAAAATGCTTAAATTCCATAGAGTAAATTAATTCGACAGCAGCGTTTGATTTTAAGTGTCATAAAACATTTTCGGGGGTTGAAACCGTTTTGCGGAGATTTCTCGGGGTGAAGAGCGCCGCGCGGGAATCTTGCGCACTGAAATTCGGACTAAAACTCCCCATCATGCACCGGCTATCTATAGTATGAGTGGTTAGACGGTAAACGCAGAGGGCTTCTAGTCAATATGTACTTTTATGTTAAATTCTATATATAACATATTTTGGTTTTATATTTCCTCGATGCCATATTTGACTTACAGCCTTCGATAGAATATCCATCGGCTGTTAATTAATGGTACACACTTTGACGCTTTACCTGTGATAGATTCGGACTTCTTTTATGTTTGTCTGTCTGTCTGTCTGTCTGTCTGTATGTCACAGCCAGTTCACTCGTAAACTATTACTGCTTTAAAGCTGAAAGTTGGCTTAGTTATACATATTTGTAACCGCTATGTAGATAACTGTTAATAGGTTAAATATTTTATAGCGGCAGGATAATACAGTTTTCATTCCATTCCATCAGCCTTTTTTATACCCCACTGCAGGGGCTTACACCTCCCCTCAAGGTGAGGGGTCTTGGAGCTTAATCCGCCACGCAGCTGCAGTGCAGGTTGGTCGATTTTAACAACTGCCATTTGTTGATAGCACCCGGGACCGACGGCTAAACGTCCTCTCCGAGGCACGGATTCAGTGATAGTTATGTACTTCACACAACATTCACTTGTATGGAATTTTAAATTTTACATTTTTTTTGTTAGCAGACAGATTTACGTGGAGATCAATTAAAATTAGAACAAACTTTACCAGATAACATCATAACACAATAAAAACAAAAAAACTACACAAAGCAACAGTAAAATATACACAAAGTAGGCAGAATTAAATATAATTACGCGGGTTTGATTCCCGCCCGAGACAAATATTTCTGTGCATAAACATGTCTATTTGTGTCATGTCTGAGTATAAAATATCTATATACATATGTATATATTACTAATATTATAAACGCGAAAGTTTGTATGTATGGATGTTTGTTACTCTCACGCAAAACTACCGAATGGATTGTAATGAATCTTTACAATTGTCGCGAAGTCTATCTTGTTATATCATCATGTATTGTGAGGTGTAACTTCTAAGATCGCGATATAATTATATTTGAACTGATCAAGGGTCAACGATACTTGAATTAATACAAATTGATAATTGATTTATTTAATCAAGTTATCGCATATTGGTCATTAAGAATCTACACCATATACAGTAGCATCGACCACTTGAATTGTCTTCCGAGGAGCTCCTTTAAGCGACATCCAGCATGAGCACATATGTACACTATAAGCACCATCTCCGTTGTCAGTGTAGGCAGCTTTGATTAGTTCGCTCTCATCTCTCCCGTCTCAGGAACATCTAAAAATTTAATAAAGCCCGGGCACACCATTGCCTAACGCAATGGTGGCCCGGGCCCAAAGGTCCAGCACCGACCCCGCATTGACAATTTATAGTTAGTTAGAATGTGATCACAAACAACATAGTACACAGCGTAAAAGCACATCAATAGATTATAATAGAATATAGATAGTATCATACTAGGTATATAAAACTCTCTCACATCTGCTTCGCTTATCAGTATCTCTGTGTACCTCTATTTAGGATAAACTCTAGTGTCTATCTACACACACATACACATATACATATCTCTCTATTTAAGGATCCTTTAACCACTGTGAAGAGCTCATACCTTCTCAACCATTCATTGAGAAGTGCTCTTATAATATCTCTCACTCTCTTAGGTTATGACACGAGTCAGCTTCTATGCCGACGTCAAAGTGTGGACCCTTTAACCACTATGAAGAGCTCATACCTTCTCAACCATTCGTTGAGAAGTGCTCGAGGTGTCTTTCAATCTCTTAGGTTAAGACGCGAGTCAGCTTCTATGCCGACGTCATCATACACACAAATCTCGCTAAATCTATAACATTATTCAAATCTGTATTACGCATTAATATTGTGGATATCGTCAATATATTACCGGCAAATATCATAGTAAACGTCAGCTGGCACCACGTGCTCAGTAGGATATCGTATCTTATAGTTTCGTTACCTCTAAAAACTAATCATATACTTACAATTAGGTGCTCGATAATCAATCGTGCTTATCACTACCAAATAAAGGTAATTAATTATTAATAGGCCATAAATTCTAGGCAACAGACTCACCTCGTGGCATCGGTCCTGCTGCCATCCGGAGAAAAAAGTGTTGCTAACCAAATCATGATTTTCAACCAAATTTGCAATGTTGCTATTAATAAATATTCAAAATTCCCATATTTACAAATAATCACGAAACTTCGTGACACTCCCAACTCCAAAGGAAAGTGACTTATATGAGTGAATTATGTAACAATCGAGTCCACTCGGTAATCTTCTTCCGAGCCTCTATAGCTGCACCTCGCTTTGGTCGAGGATCTACTGAGTCTGCCATTTGTCTAACTAAATTTTGATGTGGTGGTTGTTTGATAACAGTTTCTAATGGTTCTCTAGTCTTGGCGTTGGACTGAGGTTCTTTGGTATTAGTATTGGATACTTTTTGTCAAAAGACCAATTCATATTTTTCATGCGTCCTCCACATCTCAGGACCTTGTTATCATCCAGAAATAAACCTAAGTTTCTACTAAGGTGCGTTTCCACTCCTTTTATTTCTTCTGGAAAATATTTTGCTTGTAGTTCTTTTATCTCGTCTATCTCGTAGCGCTCCAGATCAACTTCTTCTTTCTCTTTTTCTGGTTCGGTCATTTCTTTGTCTTCAGCCTGTGGGATGGGCTGATCCTCCCCACTCAAGAAAGAGAAAAAAAATTATTGGAGTGGGCCATGCTATAGAGTTTCTTACTATGAATTTTGGTCTTTCTACCCATGTTCGTATAGATTCTTTACAGAAATTTGGTCTCGTAGCTACATCAGCAGAATTCAATTCAGATGGGACATACCGAAGTTTCAGATTTTTATTCTGTTTTATTTCGTTTATTCTTCTAGCAACAAATGGCGGTAGTAATTTGTCTGTATGATACCAGTTAACTACTATTTGACTATCTGTCCATATGAATTGATCCTGTATTGGTAGCTGATTAAATTTCAAAACATATTTTATAAGGCAACTTCCTATCAAAACACCTAGTAGCTCTAATCTAGGAATTTTTTAAATTTTCTTGGCCTTGTCTTCTAAAGGTATTGCTTTCATGGATTCCTTAGAATTAGAATTCCATTCTCTTAGGTTCATTGATAGGTTTTTAAAGGAATTCTTCAATGACATGTATATAGAAATGGCCTTCTTATATGTGGATGCTCCCGTTACAAGATTATCTACATATATATCGTCAGCGATTGCCTTTAGCTTCCCCTGATCGGATTTCATAAGATGATTTCTGACTGTGGCATTCAGAAGAAAAGGACTGGTAATCACTCCAAATGGTACTCTACAAAATCTTAGGTGTACTAAATTATTCAAAGAGGTTGGTTGATTTAAATCCTTTAGCCATAGGAACCTGGTTACATCTCTGTTGTGTTCTTGTAATCAATATGTATGAAACAAACATACAAAACTAATTTAGTTAAATCTGTTATTCAACCTTTTTGGTTGATATTATATTATTTTTTTTTTATATTTTATATATATTCTGTCATTATCATTACAAAGTCAAATTGCTCTGCATCAAAATTTATATTTTAAATAATTAAAATTGTGATCTATTATTTTTTATGTTCTTTTATTAACATAAAATGGGTTTCTATTTGGAGAAAAGCCTTTGCTACGTCTGCTACAATCCCTATCTTATGCATTTTAAATTTTATTAACAATCCAGTCAGATCTTCCAGCATAAGCAGTCCACAATATCGTATAGGCTTTTATTATCCTTTATTTTTGCCGATGCATCATAAACTATCCTCATCGGTTTACCAGGCTGGAACACGCCATGATGAGGTAAGTAGTGTATCGGATAATCTCTGACCGATTTCTGATGCTCTGGTGTTATTTCTATAATACCCTTTTTCATCTGTTCTTTTAATGTCTGATCGTACAGTTCTAGAGATTGTTGATCTAATCTTTTAACTAAATTTACTAATCGGCCGATTGCAAGTCTATAATTATCTGGTAAATTCCGTGGATATTGATTCCATGGCCAGGTGCCATAGTATCTTTTATCAATATTTAGTGGTTTCATTAAAGTTCCTGATCGCTTCTTCATCTCTTGTAACTTTAGGGTTGTCGGTAATCCCTATAGATTCAAGATCCCACAAGGATTTTAAATTGACGTTCTCTAATGGACGATCAGGTGCATTGAGTTTGACATCTTCACATGAGGATTGAAAATATGTAAGAGCATATAACTGATCTGTATTTTCTGGGGTGATCTTTCCTGAAAGTATCCAACCCAGGATAGATTCTACTAGGAAAAAATCTTCGCGGATTTTAATCTTATGGTTAGACATAATGGAATAGTAATAGTCATTCCTAATCAAGATATCTATCTGATCTGACAGGGAACCATCATCGGCTAAGATTTTATCCTTTGCCCAACTTTTGACTTCCTCGCTTGGATATGGGATATTCTGTGAAATGAATGGCACGCCATTCACATACACAACTTTATTTAAGTTGGTACGGGACTTGATATTGATTTTAACTATTGGACTAACAACTTCATGTGGAGACTGTGAACCGAAAGTAAATACCATGAGCCTATTTTCTTCCTCGATAGGTAAGTTTAGCTCTTTGGCTACCTTTTTAGTTACATAGCTTCTTTGACTTCCAGAGTCAAGTAATAATCGGCATTTTATTGATTTCGTTCTATTTACGCCATTTACCCATACGACAGCCGTCTGTAATGCTATGAAGCTTTTAGTATTATTGTAAAATGTAGTAGTAGATTCCACTCTAGTATTTACTGGCAGTTTTGGACATAAAGCTCGGTTGTGTTCTCTATACGATCCACAATGTGCACATTTCCTTTTCAATCGGCACTGGTTTACTTTGTGTCCCGTGGTAAAGCAATTAAAACAGCGATTTCTCAATTTTAATTTTCTTTCTCTTATACCTTTGACGGTCTTGCATTCATCATTATAGTGTGGATCTTTACAGAATATGCAGCTCAATTTGGTATATTTTTTTTTTTTTTTTTTTTTTTTTTTTTTTTTTTTTTTGCCTTCCATCGAACCCTTCAGTAAGTTTACATTTCCTACTGTCCTTATTGGTGGATACATTATGTCTCCTACCATCAGTAGTTTTACAAGTGTTTATTACTATTCTTTTGCTTTCGTATATATTTCTTTGAATTTTTCTTTTGCCCTTGTGTGTTGGTGCCTTTTCTCTAACGTGTAACAACTCTACCGAATAACTATCATTTCGCATTCTGGCATCAGTCATTCTATTCGAATCCTCCTTTGCCGATATAATTTCCTCTAGACATGTTCTAATTTCTTCAATTGTTTTATTTTTTTAATTTCAACTTTAATTCATATATGATGTTTTCTGGAAATTTTTGAATTCATATAAATCGTAAATGGTTATGGTTGATATCTTCACCCAAACCGTTCAATACCCGAAGGTATCGTTCGATATCGTTTAGCACGCGTCTACAACTTAAGATGGATTTATCAGCTTGTTGTATCTTATATAGGGCATTGTAGTGTGCATCAAATTATAGTATTGGGTTTACCGAACCGTTCCTTAAGGGTAGCGACAGCAATACTATAATTTTTATTGGTTGTTTCTAAACCTTCGATTGCCTTCTTGGCATTCCCTTCCAGAACTGATTGCAGGTACAGTAACTTATCAACTTCGTTGATACTTTTACTATCATATTCGAGGGAAAAATGATCCCAAAAGGTTCTCCACATCAGAATATCTCCATTGAATTTAGTCAATTCCATCTTAGGTAATCTGCCTTGAAATGTTTCTTTCCCATGTTTCGATAATTTATTATTTTTTTTTTTTTTAATTATACTGTAAGTTCTGCGATTACTTCATCTCCCTCCATTTGAGTCTTGACATATTTTGTCGCTTCATCGGGTGAAAGTGACTCAGCATATTTATAGTAATTGTTCATTTCCAGCGAGAGGCGTTCATTGAGTAGCTTTAACATTTCTAATTTAATGTTAGTCTCTTCTATATTCTCTGGTATTTGTCTATTCTGGTATCTGGTATTTGACTGTTTCATGGATGGTGACCACTTTCGTCTTAATTACAGCTTCCATTTTTACTGAAAAGGCAACAATTATGTGGTCTTCAACGATGCTAACAAAATTTAATTATGTACCTTAATAGGTACTTTCTCATCTTTTCATTACTATTCATTGATTTATATAAAACATTATACATTTACTTTTCATAACAGATCACTTTACACTCCATCGCACTTCAGGATAAACATCCATCTAAGTTAGCCACTAACAAACAATGAAACATTCATCATAATTGTATTCAAACAGAAAGGTAACGGATAACATAGTTATCTATCTCTCTGGTACTATATCATACTATTATTAATCTACAAACTGACTTTGTTTTAAATAACTTTAATTTCAACTTTCATATTATCATATATAGGTCTCTGTCTGACAAATATATTTAGACAATATATCTCAGGTCAGAATTGGTAGCTGTACATTGCTTTTATGCATACATACATACTTATCAGATTCTTTTCACTAAATAATATCTATTTGAGTCATATTCTATTCAGACTAGTGATTTTGCTAAGCGGTAAGCAACCTTATATGTTTTGTTAAGTGGTAAGCAACTTTATATGCTGCTTCAGACTATAACTAATCAACTTAGTTAATATTAACCTGTAAGCATGTGAGAGACCTTCTACATTGAGTTCATTTTGTATGTACCTACTACATAGGCAATAACCACATAATAACCATTATTTTACGGTTTATCTCTATAACTGCTATAATAACGTGACGTGACGTTACGTTCCATCGTTGTCATAAAACACAAAGACAGTTTTTCGTCTCGACTAATTCCAACAAATGTTTAATTCCAGTTTTACAACAATTAAATCACTTGTAGGTGTACGTACCGTCTCAAGTCCGCTGGCAGTCGGTAGTACACATTAAACGCAATTTACATACTTTTAAATCACAGTACACAATAACTTTAATCAAAATAACATTAATTTTATGTAGACACCATGTACCTAGACACTCAGTTTATTTTCAATAATTCAAGCAAAATCAATCATTTCACTTGAAGTTTCATGTCATTGATCAATTCTCTATGATCTAGTGATGTACATATTTAAGTCATGATTTAACATCATCTGAGCCGAGTCGTTAGTGACTCACTTCTGTTAGGATCCGCTACTCTGTAGGGATATAAATAGTAAAACAATAGGTATGTTTATACATGGGAGACACCAAATGGTAATAAATCAAGGTAAAATATCTAAGTTCTTATTTCTTATGAGATTTAGTAATGAAACGAGATTTCGTAACTTTCCATTTATTCAGTGGTAGGTATTTAACAATATAAAATAAAATTGAGTGATGGAGTACACTATTTAATAATTTTATTTTTGTACATGTATTAAATTAGTAAGATAAAGATAGGTATTCAATAAATAGAACACGATAACACATACTTCGTGTAGTTGATTGAAACCTTCAAAATCTCCACTCTTCAGTCTTCACTATACTACGCGCACCGATATTGTAATAGTTAAGGTCAAAAAAAATTATTCTTGTACGTCTCACTTTCTTCACTTGAACTTCGTGATCGTTTCATAGTATAGATATGAATCACATCTGGAGTCATATCAACAGATCACTTTACTCTGACTCACTCAATCGTTCCCAACCCTTTTTCAACTTATTTAACAAAGGTCACGGCAGGTCACCGTTAACACGAAAACACGTCAGAAACGATTTCGCCTTTACAACAAGGAAATAAATTAGTAATATATTATTATAAATTGTAATGATGCTGTATGCGTTTTCATAAATTGACTAAATTATGAAACTAAAAGTTTCTTTAGTCTAAAATTGTCATTTAGCTAGCCGCCAACAGATGATGCTGATATCGCTTTGAGCTCATCGGAAAACGAATAAGATGTGCTGAGGGATTGGTTCCTGATTTCATATCTCGAAGCACCTCCACCATGTCGCGAAGTCTATCTTGTTATATCATCATGTATTGTGAGGTGTAACTTCTAAGATCGCGATATAATTATATTTGAACTGATCAAGGGTCAACGATACTTGAATTAATACAAATTGATAATTGATTTATTTAATCAAGTTATCGCATATTGGTCATTAAGAATCTACACCATATACAGTAGCATCGACCACTTGAATTGTCTTCCGAGGAGCTCCTTTAAGCGACATCCAGCATGAGCACATATGTA
Organism: Luffia ferchaultella; assembly: GCA_949709985.1. Lineage (NCBI taxonomy): Eukaryota > Metazoa > Arthropoda > Insecta > Lepidoptera > Psychidae > Luffia > Luffia ferchaultella. The sequence goes on from OX453265.1 coordinate 28,960, forward strand.
CACTATAAGCACCATCTCCGTTGTCAGTGTAGGCAGCTTTGATTAGTTCGCTCTCATCTCTCCCGTCTCAGGAACATCTAAAAATTTAATAAAGCCCGGGCACACCATTGCCTAACGCAATGGTGGCCCGGGCCCAAAGGTCCAGCACCGACCCCGCATTGACAATTTATAGTTAGTTAGAATGTGATCACAAACAACATAGTACACAGCGTAAAAGCACATCAATAGATTATAATAGAATATAGATAGTATCATACTAGGTATATAAAACTCTCTCACATCTGCTTCGCTTATCAGTATCTCTGTGTACCTCTATTTAGGATAAACTCTAGTGTCTATCTACACACACATACACATATACATATCTCTCTATTTAAGGATCCTTTAACCACTATGAAGAGCTCATACCTTCTCAACCATTCATTGAGAAGTGCTCTTATAATATCTCTCACTCTCTTAGGTTATGACACGAGTCAGCTTCTATGCCGACGTCAAAGTGTGGACCCTTTAACCACTATGAAGAGCTCATACCTTCTCAACCATTCGTTGAGAAGTGCTCGAGGTGTCTTTCAATCTCTTAGGTTAAGACGCGAGTCAGCTTCTATGCCGACGTCATCATACACACAAATCTCGCTAAATCTATAACATTATTCAAATCTGTATTACGCATTAATATTGTGGATATCGTCAATATATTACCGGCAAATATCATAGTAAACGTCAGCTGGCACCACGTGCTCAGTAGGATATCGTATCTTATAGTTTCGTTACCTCTAAAAACTAATCATATACTTACAATTAGGTGCTCGATAATCAATCGTGCTTATCACTACCAAATAAAGGTAATTAATTATTAATAGGCCATAAATTCTAGGCAACAGACTCACCTCGTGGCATCGGTCCTGCTGCCATCCGGAGAAAAAAGTGTTGCTAACCAAATCATGATTTTCAACCAAATTTGCAATGTTGCTATTAATAAATATTCAAAATTCCCATATTTACAAATAATCACGAAACTTCGTGACAACAATAAAATAGCTTATATACCAGAATAACACATAGGCTATAATTTAAAAGCTAGTACTATATTGTAAAGAATTTAAGTATGTACCGATATCAGTTGTCTAGTAACCCGTAATACAAGCATAATACTTGCTTCATTTGGGACTAGATAGCACTATGAGGTATGTTGACCCCTATAAAATAAATTGACACTTATTTTACAAGGTGTTATACCTAAGTTGGATACTTACCCTAGGCGACAAAGTAGGCGTGCAACCGTCTAACACAGCTTCCTTCACCGCCTCGTGCCCCTCGAACGGTTATCTCAAAGACATTATTTCATAGAGCAACATTCCGTACGAGAAACAATCCACCTGTAATTAAAATATCAAACACGATAAGCGTTTTTAATCTTTAATGTACACTCTCTAACATTTGTAGGGTTCTCCGCCATGCGGTTTCATCGCATGACAAACCTTCGATATGTGTACTTTTGTGTAGGTATCCCATATAGCATAAAAAATATATTTAAAAAGAAATATTGAAATCACATTGAGGTCACTGATTTGGACTTTAGTATAAGCGGTCAATACCCTTATAGTATCCCCCTACGCTTTTGAAAAAAATTGTAAAAATTTTTTAGTCAATATTTAAACTGTCTAAAATGTGGCTGTAGCATAACATATTGTGAAATATACACATTGATATAAGATAAATGTCATTGAGTATACAAAATGATATATGAGTAATTAGGTCATAATAACAATACCAAAAATGTGCGTGAATGCAAAAAGTGCGGTCATTGACATCGACTTGCGAGAAATGCTTAAATCAATATAATTGTAGTATAATATTAACACATAGGTAATTAGAAATAAACACGTGAATTCAACATCGTAAATACAATTCAAACTTTCTTAAAAATTAGAAAATGCGTGTATTGTTTGTAGTATATTTTTGTATAAAACACCATACACTTTTAGTTTTATGGTTTCGAAACTTTAAACATAAAATGACACCGTCATAACTTAGTTAAAATCAATAAATTATTAATAAAACTGAGCTCGCACTTGACGCACTGCTCGAGCTCTTGTTTCTGACTCAGTTTTATTTTACGTGCTTATTGAACCATCTTTACATCTTCAAAACTATAAACTTTAACAATTAACAAAATTGGTTTATCTCATTCAAAACCGGTGCGACGTTAAGAATGTAACATACCTCGTAATACCTTGAGAGAAATGTGACCTCTATAACTTTGGGTTTAAGTACCTTTGTCCTATAAAACGTTTGAAATCGAAAGTTCTAGAATTATTCTTACTAAATGTGAATTCACGGTAGAATTCAAACGCTGCCCGCTCATTGGCTGAGCCGCGAGGAGCGCGCCGATTCCCGGTGGTAATAATACACACACCACACAATCGTATTTCAAAGGTCGAGGATTGCCGTTTGCCGTGTTAGCGGTTACCGTCATATATTTTTGACTAGCCATATTCGTTACAACTGGGTAGTGGGTAGGTAGGTACCCTTTGAAGATATACATTTCTTGTCATAAATAAGCGAAGTGTGGCGTCATAAAGTGATATAGTGAACCAGTGTAACAGTGTTCGTACACCTCGAAACGAAGGTTAGCTTGGCCTGTTGCCAAGTCTCCGCCAGGACGTAATCCTCGATGCGGCGCATAGGTACCTAAATTTACTTTTGGAGGTATGAATTTTTACACTCATCAATTCGCATGGAATCGGAAAATACCTACCTTTGGTTATAAAGCTAAGGAACTTTGGAATTACGGCGAGTAATCTAATAGTTAGCTGAAGAGACTGGCCTAAAAAATGGTACCGAATACATTATCAGGGGAAACTAAATTGTGTAACATGTAAGCAATTCGTTTTATCAATATTTAGTCAAAAGGCTATACCCACTTTACAGTACATATAGTTTCTAATTAGATTTCATATGCCAAGTAGTCTGGCTATTAAAGTTAAATTTTATTTAGTATAAATATCTTGAATAACTCTGAACTAATTATTTTTTGTATTTGCTGAATTTACAGTCTACCATAGTTTTTAATAAAACATAATCTTTGTTTATACTTATGTGTGTGGTCATGATGATATATAGTCTTTGTGTATACCTAGGTACGTACGTTGTTTAATTTTGACGAACCGAAAAAACGTCCTTAGAGAGCTTAGCAACTATACCTATATAGACTGGTTTGATTGTACGCGATCATACTCGGTCAGCTCTCGAACCCAAAACCCTGAGATCATAGAGTCATCATCGGACTGAAGGTCGCTACAATTGACACTCACTTCGAGGCACCGCTAGTTCAGCCTGGGTAATCTTTTTTATGTTAGTATTTGTATATAGGCATTTGAACGTGTCAAATTTAAATTTTATTGTTATAGGTACCTATTTAAACTCACATCATAAAAAGAAAAGATTTGATTTTTCGTAAGTTTGTTTGTTTGTAACGGATACACTAAAAACCACTTAACTGATTTTAAAAACTCTTTCACCTATAAAAAGCTATTTATTAATCATTGGATTGGATATTACTTTATCCATAACCAACTTTTTGGGCACTTTGCCGCACGGCACTGATTTAGATATTTTTTATGTTTAGTGTTTATATTATGTTGTTATCTAAATGAAATCCAATCATACATTAAATAATAATGTTTAATTAAAAAAAAACTAAAATAGTTCGTATCCAAGATACGACGGGTATGAAAATTGAAATCGTTAACAAGGAATTGTTGTTATCGTCTATTTGTCTAAATAAAGTCCTAATTCAAAATACTAATTTTATTTGTTTTCTTATCTATCTGTCCTTTCGAAGCCGGGGCGGGTCAATAGTGATATATAATTTTATTTATGTGTTAAGTCATCGAAAAAGAGCAATTTTTTTTGGGTTTTGGCGATATAAAGTTGATTTAGGTACTTACGTTGAAACAACTCAGAAATTATGACATGTATTAAAACTATAGAAGGACTTTTATAAAGGTTCTAAAATATAGTAGCGCGAGTGGTTTGTATATATGAGATTTTATTTGTTAGAATGTGAATGTTTCAATTTGGGACTAGATGCGAAAACCAAAATTAGACCAAAGTCGTAAAATTCAGCACGTATAAAATCTTGATGACTTATGGTATTCTGCTGTGAGGATACGCTGCTAGTGTAAATACAATCTTCGTGCTTCAGTAGCTGTTCGAACAATTTATAAATAAAGGCGTAAAGTATCACTTAGAGACAAATTTAAGGAAATTAACACAATGAAATTGTCGTCTCAATATATATTTGAAAACATTATTTATAAAAAAAATCTGTTGACTCTGTAGGCCATCTCTGAAACTACCCGCTATTTTCGAGTTCAAAGCGCTCGAAAATTAGAAAGCTATTTAGCTCTTCGAAATCAAAATATCGATTTTCGTAGTTTTTGAGCTCTTTGAGCTCATGATATTGCATTTTCCGAGCTCTTCAAGCCCAAAAACAGAATTTCTATACATATACAGTGAGTTGTACCAAAAGAGATTACGCCAACGTATATCGTATGAAGTCTATATGAAGTATATATGAAGTCGGTGCCAACTCAGACACTTTAAATGGGTACTTACCAGGTAATAACAATTACAACAATGATATATTTATAAGTATAACAAAAATAGAACACAATTTATAGTGTCTGAGTGAGTAGGCACCGACTTCATTAACTATATGCCGCCTGTTAATGCTCCTTTCTTTAAAGTGAAAATTTTATTTTTAACTTTTTAGTTTATGTTTTTGAAGTCGGTTTTTTTTTAAATTATTTTATTTTTTAATTTTTAGTTGAACGCATTTGTAACTTATTTGTATTTAGTATAAATGGGGCTTCTAAACGCGCTACTCAAATGAGACAGCACCGCGATTACGCATCGTAAATTCAGTGTCAAATTGACGCATCAGCATGCCTAGTAGGCAGTGGTATTCCTATGTAAAACTTCATTCTTAATTATTATTTTTGTGCGAACTGAACATTTTGGCATATTGAACCGTATGAAGGAAGCCCAACAAAAGTTAACTGCTGTAAATCGTTAAAGAATTCCCTCGACTGTTTATGGTCTTGATCATCAGACCTGTAATGGCACTTATAACCCATTTGAGTGCAAAGTTCTCTTCAATAGAAATGAATTAAGTCCAAACACCAAGTAATTGCTGTAAATGGTTAGGGAGTTCGTTCGACTGTGTATGGTCTGCATCATCAGACCTGTAGTGGTACTTATAACCCATATGGGTGCAAAGTTCTCATTAAAAGAAATGAATTAGTCCAAACACCAGGTAATTGCTGTAAATCGTTAAGGAGTTCCTTCGACTGTGTATGGTCTCCATCATTAGACCTGTAATGGTACTTATAACCCATATGGGTGCAAAGTTCTCATTAATAGAAATGTATTAAGTCCAAACACCAGGTAATTGCTGTAAATCGTCAAGGAGTTCCCTCGATTGTGTATCGTCTCCATCATCAGATCTGTAATGGCACTTATAATTCATATGGGTGCAAATATCTCATCAATAGAAATGAGCCAAGTCCAAACACCAGGTGATTGCTGTAAATCGTTGAGGAGTTCACTCGATTGTGTATGGTCTCCATCATCAGATCTGTAATGACACTTAAAACTCATATAAGTGCAAAGTTCTCATCAATAGAAATGAATTAAGTCCAAACACCAGGTAATTGCTGTAAATCGTTAAGGAGTTCCTTCGACTGTGTATGGTCTCCATCATCAGACCTGTAATGGTACTTATGACCCATATGAGTGCAAAGTTCTCATTATAAGAAATGAATTACGTCCAAACACCAGGTGATTGCTGTAAATCGTGAAGGAGTTCCCTCGATTGTGTATGGTCTCCATCATCAGATCTATAATGGTACTTATGACCCATATGGGTGCAAAGTTCTCATTAATAGAAATGAATTACGTCCAAACCCCAGGTAATTGCTGTAAATCGTGAAGGAGTTCCCTCGATTGTGTATGGTCTCCATCATCAGACCTGTAATGGTACTTATAACCCATTAAGTTGCAAAGTTCTCATTAATAGAAATGAATCAAGTCTAAACACCAGGTAATTGCTGTAAATCGTTAAGGAGTTCCTTCGATTGTGTATGGTCTCCATCATCAGATCTGTAATGGTACTTATAACCCATATAGGTGCAAAGTTCTCTTTAATAGAAATGAATCAAGTCTAAACACCAGGTAATTGCTGTAAATCGTCAAGGAGTTCCCTCGATTGTGTATGGTCTCCATCATCAGATCTGTAATGGCACTTATAATTCATATGGGTGCAAATATCTCATCAATAGAAATGAGCCAAATCCAAACACCAGGTAATTGCTGTAAATCGTTGACGAGTTCTCTCGATTGTCTATCGTCTCCATCATCAGATCTGTAATGGCACTTACAACTCATATAAATGCAAAGTTCTCATCAATAGAAATGAATTAAGTCCAAACACCAGGTAATTGCTGTAAATCGTTGAGGAGTTCCCTCGATTGTGTATGGTCTCCATCATCAGATCTGTAATGGCACTTATAATTCATATAGGTGCAAATATCTCATCAATAGAAATGAGCTAAGTCCAAACACCAGGTAATTGCTGTAAATCGTTAAGGAGTTCCCTCGATTGTGTATGGTCTCCATCATCAGATCTGTAATAGTACTTATAACCCATATAGGTGCAAAGTTCTCTTTAATAGAAATGAATCAAGTCTAAACACCAGGTAATTGCTGTAAATCGTTGAGGAGTTCCCTCGATTGTGTATGGTCTCCATCATCAGATCTGTAATGGCACTTATAATTCATATGGGTGCAAATATCTCATCAATAGAAATGAATCAAGTCTAAACACCAGGTAATTGCTGTAAATCGTTAAGGAGTTCCCACGATTGTGTATGGTGTCCATCATCAGATCTGTAATGGTACTTACAACTCATATAAGTGCAAAGTTTTCATCAATAGAAATGAATCAAGTCTATACACCAGGTAATTGCTGTAAATCGTTAAGGAGTTCCCTCGATTGTGTATGATCTCCATCATCAGACTTGTAATGGTACTTATAACCCATGTAGGTGCAAAGTTCTCATTAATAGAAATAAATCAAGTCTAAACACCAGGTAATTGCTGTAAATCGTTGAGGAGTTCCCTCGATTGTGTATGGTCTCCATAATCAGACCTGTAATGGCACTTATAATCCATATGGGTGCAAAGATCTCATCAATAGTAATGAATCAAGTCCAAACGCCATGTAATTGCTATAAATCGTTGAGGAATTCCCTCGACTGTCTTTCAGCTCCATCATCAGATCGACTCCCGACCTTCATTAAATAGTTCTAGTAGTAGTACTTAATCAAAATACTTAAAATACGATACTTTAAAATACGATTTTCGAAGGTTGCCCTCGATTTCTCTGGGATGCCATCATCAGATCCTGGTTTCCTTATCATGGTACCACTCCGGAGATATCTCCCCTCTACAAAAAAAATATCATCCAATTCGGTTCATAAACAACGAAGATATGCCTGAACACACATAAAAATATATATATATATATACGGTCGAATTGAGTAACCTCCTTCTTTTTTGAAGTCGTTTAAATAAAAACATTAAAACTCAGACAATGTTAGTGACATTCGAACAGACAACTAAAAGAGAACAACACGATTTTGTTTCACCTATCTATAAATATATAATAAATATCACCTATAAATGCCTAGAACACGATAGTCTGTGTCGCTTGTTTTTTTGCCTATATGTTTATGGGATCTTGGTATTTTTTTTACTGAAACAGGTAGCAAAGAACCACTGCTGGAACAAAGAGTGCCTGCTATGTACTTGGCTTACGAAGAATGCGTGACACACCTCGCCGTCGAGTTGAAAGAACCAGTTAGGAGACACGATGAATATAAAAAATTGGTAAGCATTCAGATGTATTTTCTACCCCGTTTAATAATAATAATAGTATCGGGACATCCGCCATCTACTCCCAAAGTAAGCAAGTATTGTTTGTATTATGGTGTACAGATACTTTTACACACATACTTACGGAACTATTAAACATATTCATGCGCACAAATATTTGTCCCGTGCGGGAATCAAACCCGAGATCCTTGGCTCCACAGTTAACATCTCTAACCACTCGGCCAACCTAGCCAACAGGTCAGTCAAGTAAAGAATAGCATTTTGAAGTTTTCATAAACTCTTTAATTCATACTTTGCCCCTCCCCTTGCGTCGCTTAAGGACTACCTTCGTAAGTGAAAAAAAATCTATTAAATAAATATTTTAAAATTTGAAAACGTAAATATTCCAGCTTTGCTCTTTGGACGACAAAAAAAAATGTTTTTATTTTTTGAAAAATGGTGTAATATCGGTCTGAAATCCGATTTTTTAATATGCAGGTGACGCAATATATTATGCAGCAGAAAAATCATCGTATGTTCCGAGACGCGGCGGAATTGCACCGAGCGACAATGTTCCTACACGAAAACTAGTTCAGTGCCTAAATAGGCCTTTCACCCGAGGTAAACATTTTGCTTTTCATTACGAATATGAGGAAAGTAAAAAAAAAACGCGTAAAATCCATATCTGAATCTGACAAACTCATTTTATATTCTTACTTACTTACTTACTACTTACTTACTATTATACTTTTATACTAACTGTATACGTAAATAATTAGCCCTCGTCAAAACAACTGAAGATCCAATTGCCACTTTCTCGCCTTATATATGTTTCTTTTACTGTGGCATTCTACCAGCCAGTATCTTTTATCGTTGATGATGGTTAATATTTAGCTCAAGTGTATGTAAATTAAATAGTAATTTATTTCAAAGCAAATATTACAATTTTACTCCGCGATTCAACAGAGTTGTATAAAAGTTGGGACATGGCTTGTATAGTTTTTTTTAAAGTTTATTGGACAGCAGGGAAAATAGTTTCCCAGAGACGAAAAGTACTACTTTCATCCCTCTTATCGGGTAACTTCAAGCGTACTTTCCGAGTATGAGTAAAGAAAAATTTATTTTTTACTGCGTGATAAGAGCTGATTCGTGTGAGTTCACCTCCAGGCGGCGCACATATAGCTGAGGGCCTATTGACATGAACTTTTCACTTTGTAACACAAGCATGGAACTTGGCACATGTGTTCCCTGTATAAAACAAATCAGATTGAGCTCAGTTCCCAGCAGTTCCAGCCGCAGGAGGGTGTGGGGCGCGCTCTAAACAAAAAATTCTCACTGATGCAGTTTTACTATTTTCGTATAAAATAAGGTCGTGGCTTTCATTTCTGATGGCAATTTAGTATACAGCTATACAAAAAATGATTTTATTTGAAATAAAGTAAAAATCTTGTCTGCCATTTTTTTCTTTAATTTTCTATAATTTTTTAAATCGTAAATATTTTATAATAAAAAAAATTTTTTTAATTACATTATTTACTCTAGTTTATAAAAATATATACTAAGAAAAAATTCCGGAAGGTGACGCGGCGAATCGATGCATTGACAGGCGACCGCGCGGGCGGTGCGGCGGTGGAGTGCGGGCGCCTTTGAATTCGAATCTCAGTGCGTGCAGTAAACTGTTTAGTTTTCCGGGTGTTTGGACGGATTGGGCGCAAAGTTTGTTATCAAAATAACCGTTTATCAAGTTTAAATAAAAGCGGTTTAATTGTTTTTTTTTTTTGTGTTTGTGGCTGCAATTTTATTTGATGTTTTGAAGTCAATTCATGTAAGTATTTATTACGTTTTTTAAATCAGTTTTGCACTTTAACTTCAATTTTTACAGCGCCCAATCATTGGCGCCCAATGATCTTGTGGAGTAACGCCCAAAAAGTACCCAGTAAAAGTACCCTATAGAAATAAACGGAGTATTTAACTTTTTCAGTATTTAACTTTCTGCGAGGAAAGAATACAATCTAACAATAAAATTATTCACGACCACATCGCGTTAAACAAGTATGCTTTATTTACAACAATCAAACAGACAGATAGAAAAACACAGGCCAAAATTAGCCAATTCGGTCCAGTGTGACATGTAAAAAGCTTCATTAACATTACAAAAATTAATGAATGCCGAAAACATTTATTTACTTAAAAAGATCGGCAATTGGACAATGTTCCGCCGAGAGAAAATGCGCTGCATCTACATATTATTGCGTGCAGTGTATCTAGGTGTACATGTGTAGGGTCAGTTAACGACACCACAACAAATTCTACCCAACTACCCAATCCCCAGAAATACGGTTGGACAAGAGAAGGAGATGTATGGGTTGCCAACTGGACAACTGTGGCCATTGCTGCACGCGCATGCTTAGAACATAAAAGATGCAAGTGTAAGCAAAAGTGCGGCAACAGGTGCAGTTGCAACAAACAAGGACTGAATTGCACTGACTTGTGCATATGTAGTGGCATACGCAAAGTTTAAATGATTCATCTCACCGTAATAATCTACTTTTATTTATTTTTCAAATTTGAGTTGAGATTCACTCTAAAATGCAGAAATTTACCGTTTGTTAAAATTGTATTTATTTCACAGTCGTTGAATATTAACCAAAAATATTTAAATCATTCTAATAAATTTCACAAATTTAAAGTCACTCAGCGTGCTATGGAGCGGGCTATGCTCGGTGTTTCTTTGATGGATAAAATCAGAAACACTGAAATCCGTCAAAGAACTAAAATTGTCGACATAGCCGAAGCGATCAGCAAGCTGAAGTGGTAATGTGCCGGTCACATTTGCCGTAGAACTGATAACCGATGGGTTAGACGAGTTCTCGAATGGAGGCCACGTACCGGAAAGCGAAGCGTTGGACGCCCCCCGGCCAGGTGGACAGATGACCTGAAGCACCATACCGGGGGTAGTTGGATGCGAAAGGCGGAGGACCGTGTGTGGTGGCGAGCCTTGGGAGAAGCCTATATCCTGCAGTGGACAGACACGGGCTGATGATGATGATGATGAATAAATTTCAGCTGTGTCACCTCAAACCGCTGCTAGCGACGCGCTCGACCCCGACTTCGCGTCACATTTCAGTTGTTTTCCTACAAATTTTTGTTAATTAAGTGTGAACATATTATGTATTTTTATAAATTAGAGTAAATAAGGTAACTAAACAAATTTTTTTTATTATAAAATATTTACGATTTAAAAAGTAATAGAAAATTAAAGAAAAAAATGCCAAACAAGTTTTTTACTTTATTGCAAATAAAATCATTTTTTGTATGGATGTATTCTAAATTGCTATCAGAAATGAAATCCACGTCCTTATTTTATACGAAAACGATACCAAAAATGTCTTAATAGTAAAACTGCATCAGGAGAATTTTTTGTTTGGAGCACGGCGGATGCAAACTTTGCGTACCCCCCCACACCCCCTTGCGGGTGGAACTGCTGGGAACTGAGCTCAATCTAATTTGTTTTATGCAGGGAACACATGTGCCAAGCTCCATGCTTGTGTCGCAATGTGAAGGGTTTCCATCAAGAGGTATCAATAGACCCTCGGTTAATAGAGATATTGCAATATAAAAGTTGCTCAAAAGTACTTTAACACTTAATTCAATCAGATATCGGTAGCTTAAATAATTGATTTTAAAACTTAAATACCTATGACGTAACAACTACGGTTTATAGCTTCCATGTTTGATATAGTTCCAATCAAACTTTATGGCGGATCGGAATACAACGCTTTATGCATGCTTGCACAGGTTCAATCATATGCCCCTCGCTCCACTGCGTCCCGCTGCACCTAAAACTGGTTACTGCGACGCGACTTGTGCCTATGTTCACATCCGCCATAAAAGTTGATTGGAACTATACCTGAAATTATTTTACATAACTTTAAATCACCGACAGTTAGTGTTGTGATATTATTGATAGGTACACGTACGTGATTATAAATTTCTGTTATTAGACCTCCAAAAAATATAACTGTCTTTTTACTTAAAAATTTAGACCATGTTGCTAAATGTTGACCAAATTGTCATTTTTATGCATAACTGTAGACAGACATTTCAATTTTATTCCTTGAGAAATATATTTTCAATATTAGCCTCCTATCGTATAGTGACGTCTATGCTTAGAAGCACGTCGACGCATTGTGGAATGTACTCGAATTGTCACACGCTTTCACAAACATGTCGACTAGGTACAGAAATTACTAGAAAATCGAAATAAAAATAAAATAAATGAAATTCTATTTTAGAAGCGGCGCAAATCAAAAGGGTTGCGCTGCTCGGATTCATATTTTTGAGGCAGCGTCGCGTGCACTCACAGGTGGTGCCGAGCGCTATTAATTATTCCCACGATAAATTGTAATTAGAATTTCAAATTGGAATGTTCGATGATGGAAACTTCGAGATGTTGCGGGTGATGATTTCGGCGCATATATAACAAGGCTAGTGCGCTGTCAACGTGTCAGTTTTTGGAAGAGTCAATAGCGAACATAACTGCAAAGTGCGACACAAGTGTGATAAAAGTTTTGCGATTATGTTTCGTAATAAAGTATAAATACAACTTAAGGTAGGACGACGCCTGTTTAATAAGACTATTTAATAATAGATGGAGCCACCATATAAAGAAATGAAATTTCTATAGAGTTTCTTACATGTAAGAACCTTTTATTGATAATCTGATATTTTAATCCATTGTTACTCTAAAATAATACAGCTGTTGGTTTTCCTCATAAATAAATAAATAAATAATTTTTATTTTTTCATAATACAGTTCTAGGTTTCTGTTGATAAAACATAGCATGCGACTATCAAAAATATTTCTCTTTAAAGTTTTTAACTGACATTATTGATTGTTTCAACAGTTTCCAAGTATTTGTACAAAAACCTAAAATTCGTGGAAAATAAGGTTTTTTCGACTGATTTAAATTATGGTTTTTTCAATGGTTTGGAAGCGTTTATCAAAAAACCTTATTTTCCTAAAAATTTAGGTTTTTGTACAAACGTTTCGAAACTGTTAAAACAATCAGTAAAGTCAGTTAAAAACATTAAAGAGAAATATTTTTTACGGTCGCATGTTATATTTTATAAACTGAAACCTATAAACGTGATAATAAAAAAATAAAAGTAATTTCTTTATGTGGTGGCTCCATCTATTATTAAATAGCCGTACTAGACAGGCGTCGTCCTACCTTAAATCGGTGTTCTAGTGCATCCTAAATATATGGACCTACTACCAGCCCATAACATCTTTAACAGCACGGTTTCATCAACAGGTATAATGAAACTAGACGACCTAGCTCACGTTTTCAAGGTGAGTCTGTTGTTGAGGAGAGGTGAAGAGGCGCGCGCCCTCTGTGTCTCGCTGTTGAACAAATTCGAGTTGGCACTGGCTTGGGATGGCCGGGCGCTACTGGTACTTACCTCCTTTGTTACCCGCCCGCGAGTCCAATGCCCAGGTGTGTATACATATTCATGCTCCTTATAGAGAAACCGCTAAAGTCATGCATAGTCTTATGTGCGGGGCTAGGCGTCAAGGGTGGCGGGCAGGTAGCAATATAATAATGCCTAGGACATCCACACAGGGCCATCTAGTCCCACAGTATAGTTCCAATCAAACTTTATGGCGGATCGGAATACAACGCTTTATGCATGCTTGCGCAGGTTCAGTCATATGCCCCTCGCTCCACTGCGTCCCGCTACACCTAAAACTGGTTACTGTGACGCGACTTGTGCCTATGTTCACATCTGCCATAAAGGTTGAATGGAACTATAGAACTATAATCCAGTACCATTATCCCATCAATACCCCACTGCAGGGGCTTAGGCGTCTCCTCGGGATGAGGAGCTTGGAGCTCAATCCATCACGCTGCCCTCGTACGTGTTGGTGGATTTGCCATCTATTGATGGTAACCGGGACCAACGGATTAAAGTGCTCTGCGAGGCACAAAGTTAGTGATAGTTATGTTACATAAGTTCATCATCATCATCATCATCATCATCAGCCCGTGTCTCTCCACTGCAGGATATAGGCCTCTCCCAAGGCTCGCCACCACATACGGTCCTCCGCCTTCCGCATCCAATTACCCCCGGTATGGTGCTTCAGGTCATCAGTCCACCTTGCCGGAGGGCGTCCAACGCTTCGCTTCCCAATACGTGGCCTCCATTCGAGAACCCGTCTACCCCATCGGTTGTCGGTTCCACGGCAAATGTGACCGGCCCATTGCCACTTCAGCTTGCTAATCACTTCGGCTATGTCGACAACTTTAGTTCTTCGACGGATTTCAGTATTCCTGATTTTGTCCATCAAGGAAATGCCGAGCATAGGCATAGCCCGCTCCATAGCGAGCTGAGCGACTTTAAATTTGTGGACCAGTCCTGCCGTGAGAGTCCATGTTTCGGCACCGTATGTCATTGTTACATAAGTTAGAAAAAGCTTATTCGTACATGCCCTGGGGAATTCGACTTACGGCCTTCTAAACAAGAAACGGGTTCGCTACCACTCGGCTATCACGACACGGCAACTGAGCAAGTAATATGTTTGTGTTATGGGTACTAGAAAACCGATATAAATACTTAAATATTTATACCAATTGTCTAGTAAATCCAGACACGGAACAAATAGACTTGTTCATGCACACAAATATGTGTCTCAGGCGGAAGTGGAAGCCGCGACCTTTGGTTCTGCAATTACGGTCTGTAACGTGCACGCCTGGATCCCGTCCAATTTATCATCAGCACCAACGGAGCCTAGTTCGTGCGGCACATATTCCTCGAAACTTGTCAGTGAGTACACCCACCTGCAAAATAATGATACACAAACACCTGTCTCGGTATGGCCCGTGGTTATAGAGTCAAACTTAATTTTCAATTAGTTTCATCAACAAAAGTTAAATGAAAGAACACTCTAATGGCTTTATTTTTTATATGTTACGCTAAAATTTCGAAGATGCTCACCGAGCGAAAAATTGCTCAAAACGCTTAGTGGTCACTGTAAAACATCCACATTCGTGTAATGGTTCTTATGAAAACGCTCACGATGCGTTGTGGTAATCACAGAAAGGCCACATAGCGAAGTTTGTGTCAAGGCTATTATGTTATACGACCACAACGCATTGTGGCAACGAAGAAAAGCTATGACCCTAATTGACTTAAATTACATTGTGTCGTGATAGCCCGAGCCGCAGCGAACCTGTTCCAAATCTATAAGGCCATGTGATCGTGGTTCGAATCCGGGTGTGTACCAATGTTTTCTGACTTAAGTACATTAACTGTAACTGACTCCGTGGCTCGGAGAGCATGTTAAACAGTCGGTCCCGGTTGCTGTCAATAGATGGTGGTCGTTACAATCCGCAAACCTGCATTAAAGCAGCGTGGTGGATTTAAGCTCCAACCCCCCTTATCTTGAGGGGAGCCCTAAGCCCCTGCAGTGGGGTATAAAAAAGGGCTGATGGAATTAAATGGAATGGAATAGATGAATGAATCATGGTGTAGAAAGAAGGGGCATACTGCGCTTGCGAATCCTCACCCAGTTATACGCACAAGTTAGGCGGTGCCTACGAACGATAAGCCTTCTTCGGGCTGGCTTGGGATCGTTGAATGAAAAGCACAGCCCCGAAGTATACGCGCTATGTAGATTTACATGTTGTCTTTGCAGCCAAGCTCCGTTAATGTAGTTCGACCATCATGCTAAGTCTCATTTAAGCCCCTGCAGTGAGGTATAAAAAGGGCTGATGGAATGGAATGAAAACTGTATTATCCTGTCACTATAAAATATTTAACCTATTAATAGTCATCTACGTAGCGGTGACAAATATGTATAACTAAGCCAACTTTCAGCTTTAAAACAGTAATAGTTTACGAGTGAACTGGCTATGACATACGGACAGACAGACAGACGAACATAAAAGAAGTCCGAATCTGTCACAGGTAAAGTGTGTACCATTAATTAACAGCCGATGGATATTCTGTCGAAGGCTGTAAGTCAGATATGGCTTCGAGGAAATATAGAACCAAGCAGAGGATATATAGAATTTAAGCATTTTAAGTTTATTTTACGTCGTGATAGCCGGGTAGTTGCGAGCTCGTATCTTGTTTAGAAGACCGTGGTTCGAATCCCAAGGCATGTACTAATGAGTTTTTCTACCTTATGTACATATAACTAACACTGACCCTGTGCCTCAGAGAGTACTTAAAGCCTTCAATCCTGGTTGCCATCAATAGATGGCAGTCGTTAAAATCCACCAACCCTCACTGGAGCAGCGTGGCGAATTAAGCTCCAAGCGCTTTCACCCCGAGAGGTTGATATAAATATACTTTCTCATTTTATTTGTTTACAATAAATTGAGAAGAAAATTATTTTTCAGTTGAATGATGAAAAACGGTTTTTGTATCTAAAACAGGCTACTCTGGTCAGCTGGGTTTCAACAGGCTGGATGATTGTCCTCATATTCTTCGTTCAGGAGCTGCAGTATCCCAGCTGTATGTTGGAGCTGATGCGTCGTTTCCGGTCCACCGCACCGGAACACAATCCATGTTCTTTAGCGCTGGTCTCTCTGACTGCCGCCCCGGAGTACCTACACCCCACTCCAAGCCGCGTGCAGCGCCAGGACTGCGGTCTGCGCACATGCAGTGCCGATCGCTACAGTGACCGGTAAGTGAAATATTTAGTTGATATAAAGCATATTGCTGTTGAAGGATTATTTGAGTAGATAAGGAATGGGTGTGAAGTTGGCAAATGTCTGGCATTTACGAATACTTAAGTGAAGTATTTCATGTATTTGTTTTCTTAAATCATGGGTTATTTTAAACTATATTCAATTTTTCTATGTAGTAAATATGAGTAGGTAGGTAGAGGAATTTTCACAGCATATTATAGGCAACTATTTATTCTTCAAATGTTTATGTTTCCTGCATGGACTGAAAAAAAAAACTGAAAATTATGAAAACGAAAACGCAGGCGTTCGCTGGTCTATCTATATGAATAAATAGTCCAGTCAATGAAGGTTTTCATTTCACCTCCGATTTCGTTGAATCTCCATCGATTTTCATAAAAATTATTGAGTAGGTGGGGGATACCTTAAGAAACAAAAGTGACATAGTGTCAACTTGCGCTTTTGTACTGAGGGTGGATGCCACCCCTTCTCGGGGGTGAAAACTATTTTAATAAAAATAACTACAGGAATTGATAGAAAATTTCTAAGAAAAATTTATTATATAAAGTTTTTAGAATAAATCAATACTTTCTGAGTTATTAAAGATCAAAGATTGTGATTTTTCGTAATAAAAATACATGTTTTAAAGCAGTTTTTTATAAATAACTCAAAAACTATGAGTTTTTGCATAAAATGTGTCATTACTAAAATTAAAGCTAATAAAAAAACAAACAAATCTCTATTTTGAAAAATCTTCTAAAATTAATTCAAAGCGAGCTATAGGTAATTGTATGTATAATTTTTTTTCGGCGAGTTCTTAAATCTAAGTATTCACACTTAAATAACGGGAATCCGATACATTTTAAGACATATACTTTCTGAACATTTTTTAAAGTAGGTACTTAAAAATACCTTTCTAATGAGCATTGTAAAAAGTTAATAGCATCAAAATTAAGCAAGTTATGATAAAAATAAGGTGACTCTATCGATTTTTTTTTTGGAAAAAACGAAAAATAAAACCTTCACCATTTCCATAAAAATTCAAATTTACGGTTATCCCTAAAGGACTTAAAGGAAAAAAGTATGATTTAATAAAATCGAAGTTTTTCAAATTTTCGTAAATTTAATATTTTTTAAAAATAACTTCAAAAATATTCGATATTCGTAAAATCTGATAAAGAACGAAATTTGAGTTCGTTTTTTAATAAAAATTTTGGTTTTTACGATGAAAAATAACCGAGATAAAGACGTTTATATCGCTTATTTTTTTATATATGTTATAACTTATATTATAACCATATATTATAACTTTTACTTCTAGAACCATGTAACCGGAAGCCTTTAACCTTTATTAAAAAAAATAAGGGCTTTAAAAAACCTTATTTAAGACGATCTTATGGCTCTTGAAATTACCTTTCAAATGGTTTTTGGGTGAACCTGATATCTTAAAAATTAACGGAGTTATTGTAAAAAAACAAATTATATTTTTTTGGTAAAATTTTTGGAGCAGATATTTGGTATGCATATTGCATATATTTTAGGAAAACGTTTCAATAGGTACATGTTTACTAAATACACATGTATGTGTGTGTGTGTATGGTTGTTTTGAAGATAGAGAAAGTGAAAAGAATGGTAAACATCTGCTCGAAAACGTGGTGGGGCTTTCTAGAATGATGTGTGTTTATTGAATATTTCAGTATATTTCCAAAAGTGGACTAAAATACACGTGGTATTTTTTAGTATTTTAGTACTCTCTGACTAATAATTCAAAATTCGTTTCATAATTAACCAAAGAATTGTGTTAAAATAAAAAAATAAATGTAGATTTGTCAGTCCTTTATGATGGCTACATAATAACCATATGTGTGTGTAATACACAATTATATGCGAAACCGCTTCAAAAGAAAATTTCAGACTTGAATTGTTTTATTTTTATTTCAGGATATTGTCCAAAAATGTTACTGGATATAGCTCGGTAAAGTTTAGGCCACTCCTCAAGATAAGAGGGCTTGAAGCTTAAATCTACCACGCTGCACGAATGCGGGTTGGCGGATTGTAACGACCGCCATCTATTGACAGAGATCGGGACCGACTGCATAACGTGCTCTCCGAGGCACGGAGTCAGTGATAGTAAATGAACTTAAGTCAGAAAAAACTCATTGGTACACGCCTGGATTAGAAACCGCGGCCACATAGCCTTATGGATTTGAAACAGTTTCGATGCGCTGGCTATCACGACAGATCCTACCGTTTAGTGTCAAATTAAAATTATTAACTGTCGGATTTTCGTACGTTTAACATCGTTTTGAATACACTAACAAGCCAGTTTTATAAGTGCTCATAATAACTTATGGTCTGTCTTATCACCGATTCGAATATTTTGCTCACGTTTTCGATTGTTTCGAAGGACGAGACGCTCTATCCTGATTATTATGCTATCTACGGTCAAATTGTCGACACTCGATCACAATGTAAATATAATTCTTAATGCGGTGTTTTAATAGTAATTGGGATTCAAGTATGAAACTACCGTCGTAGCTCTAGCTACAGGCCATTTTGAATGAAAATTAAACCTCGTGGCAAAGTATATGGAGCAAGCGGCCCGAGTAAGTAATTAATTCTTCGATACTAGCGCCGGTTTACGAATATGTAGCGCGAGACAAATGTGTAGGGATGTCGACATATTAGACACACGTAAACTTCTGTGACATTTTAGTATCTTATTTTAAATTTACTAAACATTTTTGGTCCGCTCCCCCGATGCCCGTGATAGTGATCGTAGAGAAGCATCTTCTGCCCCACCGCACCGCTTCTTCCCACTTGTGTCGCTTATTTATCGCGAAGCTGTTCTACTTATAGAATCTCAAACTGCTTTGGTACAATAAAGATGAGAAACGTTTATCGTGTTTGATATTTTAATTACAGGTGGATTGTTTCTCGTACGGGATGTTGCTCTGACGGGATGAAATAATGTCTTTGAGACAACCGTTCGAGGGGCACGAGGCGTTGAAGGGATCTGTGTTAGACGGTTGCAGGCCTACTTTGTCGTCTAGGGTAAGTATCTAACTTAGGTATAACACCTTGTAAAATAAGTGTCAATTTCTTATATACAAAGTTATCGAATGAACGTGAGCTTATAAAGCGTGTAGAGCTTCAAAAAAACATAAACTAAAAAGTTAAAAATAAAATTTTCACTTTAAAGAAAGGAGCATTAACAGGCGGCATATAGTTAATGAAGTCGGTGCCTACTCACTCAGACACTTTAAATTGTGTTCTATTTTTGTTATAGTTAAAAATATATCATTGTTGTAATTGTTATTACCTGGTAAGTACCCATTTAAAGTGTTTGAGTTGGCACCGACTTCATTGACTATATGCCGCCTGTTAATGCTCCTTTCTTTAAAGTGAAAATTTTATTTTTAACTTTTTAGTTTATGTTTTTGAAGTCGGTTTTTATTTTTTTTATTTAATTATTTTATTTTTTAATTTTTAGTTGAACGCATCTGTAACTTATTTGTATTTAGTAGAAATCGGGCTTCTATACGCGCTACTCAAATGAGACAGCACCGCAATTACGCAACGTAAATTCAGTGTCAAATTGACGCATCAGCATACCTAGTAGGTAGTGGTATTCCTATGTAAAACTTCAATCTTAATTATTATTTTTGTGCAAAGTGATCATTTTGGCATATTGAACCGTATGAAGTAAGCCCAACAAAAGGTAACTGCTGTAAATCGTTGAGGAATTCCCTCGACTGTTTATGGTCTTCATCATCAGACCTGTAATGGTACTTATAACCCATATGAGTGCAAAGTTCTTATCAATAGAAATAATTAAGTCCAAACACCAGGTAATTGCTGTAAATCGTTAAGGAGTTCCTTCGACTGTGTATGGTCTCCATCATCAGACCTGTAATAGTATTTATAACCCATATGGGTGCAAAGTTCTCATTAATAGAAATGAATCAAGTCCAAACACCAGGTAATTGCTGTAAATCGTTGAGGAGTTCCCTCGATTGTGTATGGTCTCCATCATCAGACCTGTAATGGCACTTATAACCCATATGAGTGCAAAGTTCTCTTCAATAGAAATGAATCAAGTCCAAACACCAGGTAATTGCTGTAAATCGTTAAGGAGTTCCCTCGATTGTGTATGGTCTCCATCATCAGATCTGTAATGGTACTTATAACCCATATGGGTGCAAAGTTTTCATTAATATAAATGAATTTTGTCCAAACACCAGGTAATTGCTGTAAATCGTTGAGGAGTTCCCTCGATTGTGTATGGTCTCCATCATCAGATCTGTAATGGCACTTATAATTCATATGGGTGCAAATATCTCATCAATAGAAATGAATCAAGTCTAAACACCAGGTAATTGCTGTAAATCGTTAAGGAGTTCCCACGATTGTGTATGGTGTCCATCATCAGATCTGTAATGGTACTTACAACTCATATAAGTGCAAAGTTTTCATCAATAGAAATGAATCAAGTCTATACACCAGGTAATTGCTGTAAATCGTTAAGGAGTTCCCTCGATTGTGTATGATCTCCATCATCAGACTTGTAATGGTACTTATAACCCATGTAGGTGCAAAGTTCTCATTAATAGAAATAAATCAAGTCTAAACACCAGGTAATTGCTGTAAATCGTTGAGGAGTTCCCTCGATTGTGTATGGTCTCCATCATCAGACCTGTAATGGCACTTATAATCCATACGGGTGCAAAGATCTCATCAATAGAAATGAATCAAGTCCAAACACCAGGTAATTGCTGCAAGTCGTTGAGGAGTTCCCTCGACTGTCTTTCAGCTCCATCATCAGATCGACTCCCGACCTTCATTAAATAGTACTAGTAGTAGTACTTTATCAAAATACTTAAAATACGATACTTTAAAATACGATTTTCGAAGGTTGCCTTCGATTTCTCTGGGATGCCATCATCAGATCCTGGTTTTCTTATCATGGTACCATTTCGGAGATATCTTCGTTTCATAAAAAAATCATCCGATTCGGTTCATAAACAACGAAGTTATCCCTAAACACACATAAAAAAAAAAAAAAACAAATATACGGTCGAATTGAGTAACCTCCTTCTTTTTTGAAGTCGCTTAAAAAAGATAAAAATGGAAATTTAACATGTTTTTCTCGATAACCGTTAGTTTGCACCATCTGTTCACTTTAAATTTTTTCTTTAATTCGAGGAGCTCTTCACGCTCTATGAGCTCGGTACTTTCTGCCGAACAAACGTGTATAATATGTACAATATACCGCGTGTTCGGTTGAACGTAGTCCAAAATTATAGAGCTTGTAGAGTTTACCTTAACAAAAAGTTTTTAAAAATTGTGTAAAAAAATTAAACTTTCAATATATTTTTTCGGTAACCGTTAGTTTGCGTTGTCTGCTCACTTAAAACTTATTGTTCAGTTTGGTAAACTTTACACGCTCTATAAGTTTGGACTACGCCACTCACCAAAAAAAAGGCGCCACCCGTGAAAAGTTATTTGTCAATAGTGATTGTGTGTATTTGATGACCGGTTGGCCGAATGTCGCGGGTTCGATTCCCGCCTGGGACAAATATTTGTGTGCATGTCTATTTGTTCCATGTCTGGGGGTAAAAAAATATATGTATGTAAATGTATTATAAATATGGATTATTCAAGTAATTATATCAATTGTCCGGTATCCATAGTACAAGCTTTGCTGAGTTTGAAACTAGATGGCGCTGTGTGGGGTTTCTGAGGTAGTATTATTTGTATTGTTGTTTAAGTTTTCATTAGTCGCGGCAGAAGTTTTTGGGTCTTGAATGTTGAATATTTTGCTGACGATATTTGACATTTCCTGATCATACTTCTTACGCATTATCCCTGCCCGGTGGTGTGCACAAGAGCTGTTATCCCCATTGATGGTATCACATAAAGATAAAACCTCAAAAACTAGTTAAGTGCGCTTCGGACTCGCACACGAAGTGTTCCGTATCACCGTACAATATAAAACAACACGTTTCTTGTATGGGATCTCCTTTGATTTCTAACTTTATTTTATTTTTATTATTTGTTGTTATAGCGGCCATAATGATACACACGGAATATTTCATGTGTCTACCTATTACGGTTCAAGGGATATAGCCCTGTGACAGACCGACGGACGGACAGCGGAGCCTTAGTAATAGGGTACGGAAATTTAAAAATTATTTTTGACAGGAGACAACAGCCTATACATGTTCGCTCAGATTTTGAACAGTCGTTTTAAATACAAGCTTTTAAATAACTACTGTGAGATCATCGTGAACCATCAAGAACTTTCCGTTATTGTATCAGAAAAAAAATGTAGTCAATGAATCCATTTCCACCAGCCCATTATGCCCCACTGAAGGGGCTTAGGCCTCCCCCCAGGTTGCGAGGGGATGAGGTCAATAAATACTCATTACCAAAGTTATGGGATTATTCAATTAATTGGATCTGCTTTAGCTTGTCAACTATTTGACCCTAAGTTATGATAATTTCCTAGTAAATTCTATTAACAGTATTTAAGATAGGTAATACCTGCGAATAATAATATTTAGGGAATTCCTCACAGCGCCATCTAGTCCCAAATGAAGCAAGTATTATGCTCGTATTATGGGTTACTAGACAACTGATATACATACTTAAATATTCTTTGTAATATATACATATGTATATACATATTTCACACCCAGACATGGACCAAATAGACATGTTTATGCACAGAAATATTTGTCTAGGGCGGGAATCGAACCCACGACCCTTGACTTCGCAGTTAGGGTCGTTCGCCGCCTCTAACCGTTCCTCCCATTGGTCAGTTAACTGTTTTAATAACATAAGTAATTATATTTAAATTGTTTAGTGGTGTATATTTTACTGTTGCTTCGTGTAGTTTTTTGTTTGTATTGTGTTTTGACGTTCTCTGGTGAAGTTTGCTTTTAACTTTAATTGATTTCCACGTCTATCTCCCGCAGTGGAGAGACACGGGCTGATGATGATGATGACGTCTATCTGTCTACTAAGAAAAAAATGTAAAATTGTAAAATTCTATCATATTTCAAATTCAAATTCAAATTTATTTATTTATCAAAATAATTCATAAATAATGCAACACAGGACATCAATGCTCTCCACACTAGGCACAGCCTGTCACGTGGCGAGCAAAATCAAATTAACACTATATTTCACATAACGTTACATCTCAAAAATTATATTAATCGGCATTTATTATTTACTTTTATTTATTTTATTTTTGTTAGAAATATCTATCAATATTAAAATAGTTATCATTTTATTATAAACTTAACACAGTACCACACTACCATGGCTATTATTTATTTATTTGTTTTATTTCATTATTATTAGATTATTATTATTATTATTATTATTTTTTTTTTTTATTATTCTTAAAAGATTCTGGATAAATGTGTGCTTATGAGTGCGAGTGAGTGAGTGTGATTGTATGTGGGGGTGTGGCGATGAATGTGAGAGATTTATTTGATCACCTTCAACAACGCTTCACTTTCGAGATATGAGTAACTTTTTAAAATTTTGAGGACTTTGGATTTTGCCTCTCTAATACACAGGTTTTTAATGTCGCAAACCTTAGCAATTTTATTGTAAATATATGGACCAAGAAAACTACTAAAGCGTCGAGCAAATGCTGTTTTGACGGCTGTACTCGACGCCCTGAAAACCCGTTTTTCCGACATTGAGATATGTTGAGGACTGTTTTGTATCTTTTTATGCATTTTTACTATAATATTCAAGACAAACAACTGCCTAACGCTTAACACGCCCAAATCTTTATACAAAGTTGTTGTTGGATATCGAAATGGTTTTCCCATCATTACTTTTAAAACTGAACGTTGAGCCCTCTCTAATTGCACAAGAACGGAGGCGGAGGCGCCACCCCAAGCAAGGTTACAGTAAGATAAAAGAGGTTGACAAAGTGCACTGTATACAGAGAGTAAAAGTGGCTTCGGTGCAACCTCTCGAAGCAATCTCATGGTGAACATTAACTTTCTGACCTTTATCGACATTTCCCTGATATGGTAGCAGAACGTAAGTTTCTCGTCCAGTGTTATACCCAGATATTTTATGGAACTACATCTACTGATGCTGTCACATCTACAATTTTGCGCGAAAACAAAGTTGGTGGGATTAGACATCGGGATACAAATATGTGTTTTTATGTCTGGAAAAATGGAAGGGGAAGATGCCGCGGTTTTGTGAAAACAGAGAAGTTTGGTTTTTGATGCATTTAGAGTCAGTAAATTCTCTTGCAACCATTTGGAGATTACAGCCATTCCATTTTCAACTGATTTTGCCGTTTCGGACCAAGAGCGGTCGTGAAAGATAACGGCAGTATCATCGGCATAACAGATTATATTTGCGTTTTGTAGAGGGAGAGACATTAGGTCGTTTATATAGACCAAGAACAGTAATGGTCCTAATACACTGCCCTGTGGTACACCGAAAGAGACAGTTTTTTCCCTACTGGCGAAGTCGGCAATCCTAATGCACTGTTTTCTATCAGTTAAGTAACTACGGAACCAGTCTAGAGCAATGCCTCTGATCCCACAAGATTCGAGCTTTCTTAACAGTATAGGAACAGAGACGGTGTCGAACGCCTTCGCCAGGTCGAGAAAGACACCGGCACAGGCCCGGCCTCGATCCAAAAGAGATGACACAGATTCCGTAAGTAATGTGACTGCGTCCTCTGTAGATTTACCTTGCCTAAAGCCAAACTGTTGATTTGATATCATGTTATTTGATTCTAGGTACTTAGTCAGACGTTTTTTAACTAATTTCTCTAAAATTTTCGAAAAGACTCCAAGGAGTGAAATTGGACGGTAGTTAGTGACCATGTTTTTATTTCCAACTTTGTGAATTGGTATAACTACTGCTGTCTTCCAGGCCTCAGGGAAGATTCCAGAAGACATACTCAGATTAAAAATTGCTGTAAGTGGTAGTATAATGTTATTTTTTATTGATCGGACGAGTCGATTAGAAATACCGTCTAGGCCAGGGGCGGACGCGTTTTTGAGTTGGAGTATTAAATCTTCAACTTCACCTGGGTCAGTCGGATGCAGAAAAAAGGAGTGCACGGGATTTTGTCGTTTCACAGTAATCGCAGCTAATGATTCTTGCGTTTCATTCAATTGGTGAAGAGCTTGGTTAGCAAGTCGTTGGCCAATTGTGGAGAAGTAATTGTTGCAGTGCTCGAGGGAGTCCTCCAAAGTGTTGGCGGTATTTAGAAGCTCAATAGAAGGGTTCATTGTTTTGCGGGTATGGGTGATACGTTTTACAGAATCCCATAACTTTTTAGGGTTGCTTATATTACAAGCGAGATCAAGCCTGTCATGTTCATTTTTAAGTTTACGCAAAAGTGATACAAAGAAATTTCTATAACGAGTGTATATGAGTTTCGCAACAGAATCTAAAGGATTTTTCCGAGAAATAGCATGCAATTTGTCTTTATGTTTTGAGCACCTGATCAGCCCTGGAGTCATCCAGGGCTTGAGGGTATACTTGGAACGACTTATTTTCTTAGTACGCACATTACGTTCTATGACATTAGTTAAAATAGACGAAAATATATCCACGGCCTCCACCACAGATGTTTTACTAGTGACTATTGACCAGTCGACTCTCGCCAATTCGAGGGCAATAGTATCATAATCATAATTTGTGCTCTGTTTTCTTGGCATTTTTGATTTAGGAAGACAACAATTCACCACGGCCATCACTTGGCTATGATCCGTTACGTCCACATATATATAAGTGTATGTTGTGTGAAGTACAATTATTACTTACTCCGTGGCTCGGAGAGCACGTTAAGCCGTTGGTAACGGGTGTCATCAACAGATGGCAGTCGTGAAAATCCACCAATCCAAATTAGAGCAGCGTGGTGGATTAAGCTCCAAGCCACCTCGCCCTGTGGGGACTGAGGAGAGGCCTAAGTCCCTGCAGTGGGGTATAATGGGCTGATGGAATGGAATGAAATATTGTGTTATTTCAGATTTTAAAAAATAATGGTTCAAGAGTTAGGAGGGAAGGACATGTCTTTCACGTAAAAAGGCAGCTTCACTGTCGAGTGTTTCGTAAACGGAACGATATTTTGAAAAACTATCAATGGACCTCATGACGATTTTAAATTAGCTATACAACGATATCCCAATTAAAAGAGAAAGTAAATAATTGCAGTAAAGGCACTGCATTATCCTCTTTCTATAAAATATTTAACCTATTAATAGTTATCTATGTAGCGGTTACCAATATGTTTAACTAAGCCAACTTTCAGCTTTAAAGCGGTAATAGTTTACGAGTGAACTGGCTATGACATACGGACAGACAGACAGACAGACGAACAAAAAAGAAGTCCGAATCGGTCACAGGTGTCAAAGTGTGTAACAGGCGATGGATATTCTGTCGAAAGCTGTAAGTCAGACATGGATGGCATCGAGGAAATATAGAACCAAGCTAACCGAGTGGTAGCGAGCCCGTTTCTTGTTTAGAAGACCGTGGTTCGAATCCCAATGCATGTACCAAGTTTTTTCTAACTTATGTACATAACTATCACTGACCCTGTGCCTCGAAGAGCACTTCAAGCCGTCGGTCTCGCTCATTAAAATCCGGCAACCCGCACTGGAGCAGCGTGGTGGATTAAGCTAACAGCACCCTCACCCTTAGAGGACTTTCTTATTATATTTATTTATTATAAATTCCGATGAAAATTATTCTGCAGATGAATGATGGAAAACGGTATTTGTATCTAAAATAGGCTACTGTGTCATGGGTTTGAACACGCTGGGTGATTGTATGCAACTGATGTATGTCAATTGCTCATTTACATATATATGTATAATTTCTTTGTTCAGGAGTTGCAGTAGCCCAGTTGCATGATGGAGGTGATGCGTCGTTGCTGGTCCACCGCACCGGAACACAGGCCCTGTTCTTCAGCGCTGGTCCCTCCAACTGACGCGCCCGGAGTACACCGCACTTCAAGACACTCCAGGACTGGGTTTGCGCACATACTGTGCCGATCGCTACAGTGACCGGTAAGTGAAATATTTAGTTGTTGTAAAGCATATTCCTGTTGAAGGATTATTTGAGTAGGAAAGTAATGAGTGTGAAGTTGGCAAAGGTCTGGAATCTGCGATTACGTACGTGAAGTATTTCATATATATATTTTTTTCTTAAATCATTAGTTATTTTAAATTATATTATATTCAATTTTCCTATTTAATAAATATGAGTAGGTAGGTAGAGGAATTTTTACAGCATATTATGGACAACTATTTATTCCTGAAATGTTTAAGTTTCCTGCGTGAACTGAAAAAAAAAAACTGAAAATAATGAAAACGAAGACGCAGGCGTTCGCTAGTCAATCTATATGAATAAAGTAGAAGTGTCTGAAATTTCAAAACAAACGGTTTTTTTATAATACGAGCTTATTATATATTATTATACGACAGTCTCCAAGCTGCTAGAGTTGGGGTTGGAAGTTCTCCCTCATCCGCTATACTTACCAGACCTTGCACTTACCGGCTATAACTTAATTCAAAATTTGGACAACTTTTAACGAAAAAAAAATTCAATTCCCGAGAGACAGTACAAAATGCCTTTGAAGAGTTTGTTGCCTCTCGTCCAGTTGATTTTTACAAGAAGGGCATCAATAAACTGCCACTGCGTTGGCAAAGATGCATCGATTGCACGGGTGAGTACTTTGAATAACAGAAATAAAGATGTTTGAAAAAAAAATACTTTTAAAATAATTTCATTCCAAACGGCAACTTCATTGGTATGACCTAATATTATATATATTTTTGTATTAATAAAGATGACTTGTCCGACAGGCTGTTTTTGGTGTCGTCGTCGCGGCCCGCCGCGGGAGGCAGCTTCGTGTTGAACGAGCTCGGCGCCGCCAGCGAGCTACGGTGCCTAGCCGACGTGCCAAGACCGCACGAGTACGCACCGACATAAAAACAATCTTGATCTATTGATGTCAATGACATTTCATTTCATGTACTAAAAACGGTGAATATGGCATTATCGCATCGAAACTGAGGAGCTTTTTTTATCTATTTTTTATTTATTTTCATGTTTTCCATTTCACAGTTTATACATAATTTTTTTTCATGTGTTTCAATACCTGGGACATCCTACACAGCGCCATCCAGTCCCAAACTAAGCAAAGCTTGTATTATGGGTACCAGACAACTGATATACCTACTTAAATGTTCTTTTTTATATATTATAATACATATATAGATACTTTTACACCTAGACACGAAACAAATAGACATGTTCACGCACGCAAATATTTGTCCCGGGCGAGAATCGAACCCGCGACCCTTGGCAAGTGGGAAGGCGCACGCTTGCTAAACTCAACGACTCAAAATCGATAAATTATGACAACTATTTTTTAAAATCGGCATTCGGTTTTTGACGACCGCTTAGTCTAGTGGGCAGCGGCCCTGCCTGCGAAGCTGGAGGTCCCGGGTTCGAATCCCAGGTCGGGTCAGTATTTATATGATGAATATTAATACTGGCACCGGGTCTTGGTTGTTAAATGTATGTGGTGTCTTCGCTTGGTACCCAAAATACAAGCAAATGCTTAGTTTGGGACCTGTGTTGTGATTGTGTGTTTTATTATTATTATTATTATTATTATAAATCGGCATTCGTCTTTTATTCAATCGTATGTAACTAGTTGTAATGGGAAAGCGTCTCGTCAGGCCGATGCGATGACATAAAAAAGGCGGCAGGTCGCCTCTGGACGCTCAGAGCGGAGGAGGATCACGTCACGTGGCGTGCTGTGGAGGAGGCTTATGTTCAGCAGTTGACAGATATTGACTGAAATGATGATATTGAACTAGTTATGACGAATAATTCACAAAGACTTAGACACAACAGTAGCATCTAGGTAACCAATCTTGCTTAAACTCTTGTCTGTCTGTGGCATTGAAGCAAATGTGGCTTTACAACGGAATAACCGATTTCAGTGCTTTTTTTTGTAAATATCGATTATTGTTAAAACATTTTTTTATTGTTCTACTTTGGTTTTGCTTTTTATCCAGGTTGCGTGTTCCAGCAGTGGTCGGTGCGTACGCGCGAAGTGGCAGCTCGTCTCAACTGTAGCAAGCTGGTGTCATGCTCCGAGAGTCTGCAGTCCATAGCGATTGACGAACACCACCCTGACAATTGCTAGGTATTGACTTGAGTCTGTAGACAAAGTTCTTATGAGGCGAGTTTTGTTGCATCACCATCGAAACGTGTGAACGGCGTATTCAACTAGAGCTATTTTTATTATCAATTAGCTTTCCGCTCGTGGCTCCGCTCGCGTGGACTACACAGTTGTACCGGGACCGCTATAATTTATTACATAGATATAGTTCATAAGTTGAAGAGTGATATAGGCTACTTTTTATCCCGGAAAAAAGGATCCCTTTACAACTGTGTAGTCCACGCGAGCGGAGCTGTAAAGTGTTAGTGATACTAGTGGAATCATTAAAATTACAAACTGCTATTCAATTGCTTTCAGCTTACAAATTATAAAATGTGTATGTAACTAATAGACTGAGCTCACACAGCGGCATTTTTCTTACTTCTAGCATTTTTATACCCGTATTCGACCTTGATTAGGAAACAATTTAGTCGGATAAGGATTAATTTTATGATACGAATGTCATCATCTTTCGATTCTATTGAGTGATTAAAAAAAACTGTTATTGTGACTTAACTATCATAGTCAAACATATATGTACTATAAATATGCAGTACATTATTTTATGTCTCATCAATAATTTTCACTGCGTACGCCAAATCTGCGATTTTTTTGAAAATTAAATATAGCTCATCTTACTTGTTGGTGATATAGCTTTTCTATAATCAAAAGAATTTTTTAAATCAGTTTAGGAGTTTCTGAGGTTATCCATAACGAACATACAGAAAATCAAATCTTTCCTCTTTATAATAATACCTAAGATTTATATTTCAATATCGAAAATCCACAGAAACGCAAGTACGTACAACTTCGGACGGCGTCATTTTGAAATTGTGATTTTTTTTTCAATTCGTATTGACGGCCGCTTAGCCTGGTGGGTAGCGACTCTGCCTACGAAGCTGGAGGTCCGGGGTTCGAATCCCAGGTCGGGTCAGTATTTATATGATGAATATTGATACTGGTACCGGATCTTGGTTCTTATATGTATGTGATGTCTTCGCTGGGTACCCAAAATACAAGCTAATACTTAGTTTGGCACCTAGACTTTCTTGTGATTGTGTGTGTTATTATTGTTATTATTCCCCATCTATGTGCCCAGTTGTAAGGGCACGTTGCCCGCATTACTAACTACCTACTGCCCGGCGGCATTCGACGGCATATATGTATAACTAATTGCGATTATACTATAAATGTGGACGAAGCCGCGGGCGGAAAGTTAGTGTTTAATATACTAGTGACACGTCAAGCAATTGCGGCGATCATGAAGCCTTTTCGTATTATTAAAATGTAACCGCGTCGGCAGGTCGGCGGCATTGTGCGCGCACAAGTCCCAATTGTACGCCGGCACTGCTAGGGGCTGCATCGTGGTGGCAGACGCGGCCACTTTGCGTCCAATCACCGTGTCCCGGCCCTACGACTACGAGGTCAGTCAAAATCTGTTTATATAAATAACACCGCTCAGTTTTTTTTATTTTTTCATAAATTGATAATTGCATACATGATGACGTCGGACTGTATAAAACATTCTTAAATCCCGTTTAGCGTGAAAGAGTTGCCAGCAAACTTTTGATAGCTTAAAAATTTTGCATTTATCAGCCGATTTTAATTTTGTTTTTAGATTTGAACCCTATTAACATGGCTTTTATAACAGGTACGAGGTGCGAGCGATAATCCTACTGGTATGGCGGCGGCGCACGAGGCGGTCGACGGTGCGAGTCGCCTCGCCACACTCGACCATGGCTATCGCCCTTTACTGCCCATTTATGCGCCCGCGCAGGTCGGTGTTGACAACAAACACATTCTGTATACACGCTGCAATTTCGTTTGTCTTAAAACCGCATCTACTTTATAAACCCTATGCTAAGTACCTATTCATATGCGACGAAGATTTCAAATGATGACTGAAAATGAAAATCAATTCAATTCATTAAGAAACAGGTATGGTCCCAATTCAACACAGGGAATGCGGAATCTTACTCAAAATAACTTCGCTGGCGCCTAATTGGTTGTCTAGTCCACGCGACTTTCACTCCCCTCGGGATGAGGGAGCTTAGAGCTTAATCCACCACGCTGTTTTATTGTGTGTTGTTGAATTTTAAATGGTACCGATGGCTGAACGTGCTCTCCGAGGTATGTACATAAGTTGGAAATAACTCATCGGTACCATATCGTTGGATTCGAACCACGGCCTTCTAAACATGAAGCGAGCTCGCTACCACTTGACTATCACGATATTTACACGACACGGCGTTCGTTTTGTTGAGTGGATATTAGCATTCATCTGCTCTTCACTTGAATATACTTAAAATGCTCAGGTGCCTTACAGGAATTCTCCACCAGGTGTAATAGTAGCCCACATCACCTTCCGATCGTTAAATCATCACCATGTCAAAATCATGATCGCTCGGTTATGAAACGGGGAAAGGCAAACAAACAAACTCTTACTTTTATAATATACTAGCGACCCGCCCCGGCTTCGCACGGGTAGCAGAGCATATAAGCCGTAATGTTTTTTCTGTCGTAGTGTCATATCAGCTTATTGCGTCGAATATGTGGATTGGATTTAATTATATTTAAATGTAACGTAAGTTCATCCTATTTGGAGTATTTTTAAAGTAATTTACTTCCAATTCTATAAATATTTGACAAAGTAAAGTATATATATAATGAAGTCGGTGCCAACTCAGACTATATATATATATAGTCTGAGTTGGCACCGACTATATGCCGCCTGTTAATGCTCCATTCTTTAAAGTGAAAATTTTATTTTTAACTTTTTAGTTTATGTTTTTGAAGTCGGTTTTTATTTTTTTTATTTAATTATTTTATATTTTAATTTTTAGTTAAACGCATCTGTAACTTATTTGTATTTAGTAGAAATAGGGCTTCTATACGCGCTACTCAAATGAGACAGCACCGCAATTACGCAACGTAAATTCAGTGTCAAATTGACGCATACAGCATGCCTAGTAGGTAGTGGTATTCCTATGTAAAACTTCAATCTTAATTATTATTTTTGTGCAAATTGATCATTTTAGCATATTGAACCATATGAAGTAAGCCCAACAAAAGGTAACTGCTGTAAATCGTTGAGGAATTCCCTCGACTGTTTATGGTCTTCATCATCAGACCTGTAATGGTACTTATAACCCATATGAGTGCAAAGTTCTCATCAATAGAAATGAATTAAGTCCAAACACCAGGTAATTGCTGTAAATCGTTAAGGAGTTCCTTCGACTGTGTATGGTCTCCATCATCAGACCTGTAATGGTACTTTTGACCCATATGAGTGCAAAGTTCTCATTAATAGAAATGAATTAAGTCCAAACACCAGGTAATTGCTGTAAATCGTTAAGGAGTTCCTTCGACTGTGTATGGTCTTCATCATCAGACTTGTAATGGTACTTATAACCCATATGAGTGCAAAGTTCTCATCAATAGAAATGAATTAAGTCCAAACAGCAGATAATTGCTATAAATCGTTAAGGAGTTCTTTCGACTGTGTATGGTCTCCATCATCAGACCTGTAATGGTACTTATGACCCATATGAGTGCAAAGTTCTCATTAATAGAAATGAATTAAGTCCAAACACCAGGTAATTGCTGTAAATCGTTAAGGAGTTCCTTCGACTGTGTATGGTCTCCATCATCAGACCTGTAATGGTACTTATGACCCATATGAGTGCAAAGTTCTCATTATAAGAAATGAATTACGTCCAAACACCAGGTGATTTCTGTAAATCGTGAAGGAGTTCCCTCGATTGTGTATGGTCTCCATCATCAGATCTATAATGGTACTTATGACCCATATGGGTGCAAAGTTCTCATTAATAGAAATGAATTACGTCCAAACACCAGGTAATTGCTGTAAATCGTGAAGGAGTTCCCTCGATTGTGTATGGTCTCCATCATCAGACCTGTAATAGTACTTATAACCCATATGGGTGCAAAGTTCTCATTAATAGAAATGAATCAAGTCCAAACACCAGGTAATTGCTGTAAATCGTTAAGGAGTTCCTTCGACTGTGTATGGTCTTCATCATCAGACCTGTAATGGTACTTATGACCCATATGAGTGCAAAGTTCTCATTAATAGAAATGAATTACGTCCAAACACCAGGTGATTGCTGTAAACCGTGAAGGAGTTCCCTCGATTGTGTATGGTCTCCATCATCAGATCTATAATGGTACTTATGACCCATATGGGTGCAAAGTTCTCATTAAAAGAAATGAATTACGTCCAAACACCAGGTAATTGCTGTAAATCGTGAAGGAGTTCCCTCGATTGTGTATGGTCTCCATCATCAGATCTATAATGGTACTTATAACCCATATGGGTGCAAAGTTCTCATTAATAGAAATGAATTTTGTCCAAACACCAGGTAATTGCTGTAAATCGTGAAGGAGTTCCCTCGATTGTGTATGGTCTCCATCATCAGACCTGTAATGGTGCTTATGACCCATATGAGTGCAAAGTTCTCATTAATAGAAATGAATCAAATCCAAACACCAGGTAATTGCTATAAATCGTTAAGGAATTCCTTCGACTGTGTATGGTCTCCATCATCAGACCTATAATGGTACTTATAACTCATATGGGTGCAAAGTTCTCATTAATAGAAATAAATTAAGTCCAAACACCAGGTAATTGCTGTAAATCGTTGAGGAGTTCCCTCGATTGTGTATGGTCTCCTACATCAGACCTGTAATGGCATTTATAATCCATATGGGTGCAAAGATCTCATCAATAGAAATGAATCAAGTCCAAATACCAGGTAATTGCTATAAATCGTTAAGGAATTCCTTCGACTGTGTATGGTCTCCATCATCAGACCTATAATGGTACTTATAACCCATATGGGTGCAAAGTTCTCATTAATAGAAATGAATCAAGTCCAAACACCAGGTAATTGCTGTAAATCGTTGAGGAGTTCCCTCGACTGTCTTTCAGCTCCATCACCAGATCGACTCTCGACCTTCATTAAATAGTACTAGTAGTAGTATTTTATCAAAGTACTTAAAATACGATACTTTAAAATACGATTTTCGATGGTTGCCCTCGATTTCTCTGGGATGCCATCATCAGATCCTGGTTTCTTTATCATGGTACTACTCTGGAGATATTTCCCTTCAACAAAAAAAATATTCAATTCGGTTCATAAACAACGAACTTATCCCTGAACACACATAAAAAAAAACATATATACCGTCGAATTGAGTAACCTCCTTCTTTTTTGAAGTCGCTTAAAAATAGGTATAGTAAGCTATCCATAAAAGATAGATATATGCCGTCGCGGACTTTTCTTTAGTCCTACAAAAGAGACACAATTCCTCCACATATTATTTTGTTATATTTCAAAGGTATTAGCCAGTGTTTTTTATGAAAGCTCCTAGCCGGCTTGATTTTTTTCGACTTCTACAACAATAATCGTCATATTTCAACAAATTTCCACAAAACTTTAATAAATTATACTTTATACATATATAGAAATATACAATACCTTCCTCTTGAATCAGTCTGTCCATTGGTGTCAATAATATGCTAATCCGTTCGGTAGTTTATTGCGTTCAGATAGACAGACAGACGCGGCGGGGGACTTTATTTTATAATATATAGTGATGGATTTTTTTTCTTCCAGGCAACCGCGTCGAACACATACAGTGGGATGTACTGTCTGTTATGGAGACTGGACCGTTGTGTTGGCTGCCCGACTGAATAGAATTTTTTCCGGGAAATAACTACAATGGAAGTAATCCGATGAAGAAAATGTAGAATGACCGGCCGATATACGTACTTGTGTATATTATAGTATTTCATAGACGCCCTCTCTGATTATTTGTATGCAGTGGTGGATTTACACAATTGCCACCAGTAAGCTATTAAAATTTTTCCGCCTCTACTGACCTCTACAATTCGACATCCTAGTTCACAAATATATTTATTACAATTTTTTTTATTAATGATATTGTAATGTTATGATTTTTGCGCAATCGATCGTCCTGATTACACCTCTTTTTTCTCGTAATTAGTATGATTGTGTACTAAGGGCTCGGTGTGTCAGTTCCTAGATTATTTTAACAATCCAACGATTTAGTTGAGATTGCACGAGAAATAGTTTTTGGGTTTCCGCTAGTAAAAGCTCAATCGTGTATTACTAAGAAGGCGGGGTAAGGTATGTCTTAATACTACTTACACAATAAATAACGTACATTTGGTGAACGTAATTCAATAGTGTTTATTGCGTTTACTTACAGTGTAAAACAAAAAAATATTTTGGTCCCAGATTTGCCGCCCTATAGGCTCCAACTTATTTAGCCTGTTAGTAAATCCACCACGGTTTGTATGTTATTTTAATTATAAAAGTCTGATGCAGTATTGTTTCGAATAAGCGTTGTGTTATTCCTGGACGTTACAAGTTGGCGATAACTTCGACGCGACCAAAGCGCCGTTCTCGTTGTGGTGAATTGTGAAACTAACGAGCGATTCAAGTAGACCTTGGCGCCCTGATTTATTGACGACTAGATTTCCGCACGCAGCTCTGCTCGGTCGGACTACACAGTTTTGCCGGAACTCCTTTATCCATAATAAAAAGTAGCCTATGTGTCTCTCTTCAGCTTACAAACTATATCTATGCTAACAATTATAGCGGTCCCGGTACAACTGTGTAGTCGTGGGCGAAAGCTGTTTAAAAATAAAACATGACCCATGTTACTCGCTGTTAATGTAGCTTTCTATAGGGAAGAAATTTTTAAAATCAGTGTACAGCTGTGTAGTCCACGCGACCGGAGTTTCCACGCGGCGACTGGATGGACCCTGGCAATACAATGTCGAGAAAAACTTTTACATACTTGTGTGCGTGACTCAACAGACCGCATACACATACATTCGCTACATTATACTAACCATGTACAAACCGTTTCTGTGTGCGTGAATTCTAACCGAACGGTAGGGGATATTTTTATCTACGTTTTTTGACGCCGACTCCCTCTATCCAGACATTATATGTAATCAAAGGTAGATCTATACGCTCACAGCATAAAGGAATCAAAATTGATAACAGCGTCCATTTCAGTACAGTCCAATCACCTAAACACTAATTTACTGGTGTATATGTTGCCAGTTCGTAAGCGAAACAGCTGACGACGACCACCCGCGAACACGTGCACAACCGTTTTCGCATCAGTTTTCTTAAATTTCAAATCTATTTCGCCGTTTTAGGGTGAACTTGTTAGACGTATTAAATCAGAGATATTCCAACCCGACACTATCTGTGCAGAAGATCGGGTGCAGTTGTCTGTACACAGATTCGGCCCTCATTACAAAAAAAGGCACGCATTAACTAGATGTTATGTTAGCCGATGTGAGAATGACCACACCGAATTTCGCTAAAATACGTTGAAACTCTTCCAACTTTAATAGGCAACTTGTTCCATGGTTTAGCCACTGCCATT
The DNA here is from genome assembly GCA_949709985.1 of Luffia ferchaultella. Taxonomy (NCBI): domain Eukaryota; kingdom Metazoa; phylum Arthropoda; class Insecta; order Lepidoptera; family Psychidae; genus Luffia; species Luffia ferchaultella. The sequence continues at coordinate 66,283 of OX453265.1, forward strand.
AGCAACAACAATTGTTATAATTTGGGGTTCGGGAATAGAAGCGATTCGTTCAAGTAGGTATAACTATTATGAAATCTCATTTACCGTTTACAATTTTAAGATTACATATCGTCCCCGTATTTTGGAAACTCGGTATGATTCTGTCTACGATAAAGATGAAATACAAAAAAGAAATTACCTACACTAGGAACCAGAATCCTTCAGTTTTAGAGAAAAATTACAAAAAATAAGATTTTTTTTTTTTCAAATTAAGAAAAATGAACTTGTAGACAAACACTGTCAACTATTGTATTCTTATTGTACCTATGTCGTCTATACTTTGGCTAATAACCGTGTTCACATTATTGTGAATAAAATTTTAAAATTAAATCATATTTCACACTTTAGTTTGAAGTATAAACAAAAATATAAAATAAGTTGTGTTTGTTGTTGGATTTTCACAATGGAGGCAATGATTTGTTGTTGAATGATCTCTAGAAATATGACTTCATATAGCTTTAGCATGTAAAAATGTTATGAACAATGCCTTTGTATTATGTTTGTAGGTGAAATAAATGTATTTTACCACGTTTTATGTGTTTCATTTGTCTAGTCGACTGACCTGTTCATCTAGTGGTCAGAGACGCCGACTGTAGAACCAAAGGTAGCGGGTTCGATTCCCGACTGGGGCAAATATTTATTTATGTCCATAAACATGTCTGATTGTAATGGTGTAAAATATCTATATACTGATATAAGTACTAGTGACCCGCCCGTAGCCCTGCTCGTCGTATAGTTCTTGTTCTGGACCTCGGTCCCGTCCCATTTTCGGTTCCATTCTTATCAAAGCAAAGTGAGCGGGGTTGGGGGGATAGGGAATTTTATAATGTTCGTTTATATCAAATAAGATATATATTTAAGAATATCTTATTCTATATTATAAATTTAAAACATTCCGGAAGAAATTCTTTAAATGATTAAAAACTGTATCAAAATCTTTTTCACGGTTTAGAAGAAGTGAGCGAAGAAACAGAAGAAATGAATCCCGTAGCGTTGTCTACTCGCGCCCAGGCTGCGTACCAGAGAGCTCCAGCAGACTCGCCGGCGAAGAATGATGCGAGGAGAGCGCCGCGTTATGTTGATACTAACTTAATCACGCACTTAGGTCTATTTTATACCTGGTGTTTGGCTGAATAGAACATGTAGAGCTTATCGAACTAAACCAAAAGATTAAAAAAAAGAATTTTTAAACATGTTTTTCTCGATGACAGTTACTTTGTGCCATCTGCTCACTTGAAACTTTTTGTATGGTTCGGTAAGTTCTACGTGCTCTATATGTTTGGATTACTTTCAGCCGAACACCTGTTATAGGTTTTTTACTTTTATGCAAAAAATATAAATATATTTAATTAAAGAATATAATATGACTAGCGACCGCCCGCAGCTTCGCTTGCGTAGACTACACATTCCTGTTTTAGGTAGTATTAACTTTCGAAATGGTTTATACATACTTTTTGCTGAAACTAATATTGGGTACACCCATTCAAACTTTCCATCTTCATTCTCCCCACTTCTTTAGGAAAACCGATACTCCCATACTTTTCACCTCCCGTTTCCCACCCTTAAAATGTGGAAATCCAAAAACCCTGAAAGACATCATTATTTATTTATGTCAAAATTTTTATGTTTCTAACTTTAAAGAACAAAGACTCATACAAAGCCCTTCCGTCCCTCCCTCCTTAAATTTGAAATTTCCAAATATTCCTTTCATAAAAAATTGATACGTTATAAAATAAGCCACTGTTCCAAATTTCGGCTTTTTAGACTTAGTAGTTTCGGCTTTATCTACGTTAATAGATCAGTGAAGACAAACGACAGACAGACACAAAAAGTAGCTGATGTCACTCTTGACAACCTTCTTTCACGTCTGCAAAGTTTCATTAAAATCTGTTGAGCCGTTTTGAAGATTAGCTTGAATAGGCACATAGACGTACAGACAAACAGACAGACAAAAAGTAGCGTATGTCACTTTTGACCACTTCCTTTTCATACCCGTGAAATTTCATTAAAGTCGGTTTAACCGTTTTGGAGATTAGCTCGAATAGACAGATGAACGTACATACAGACATACAAAAAGTAGTGTATGTCACTTTTGACCATTTTATTTCTATATCTGTGAAGTTTTGATCAAAATCAGTTTAGCTGTTTTGGAGATTTGCTCAAATGGACAGACAGACAAATAGTATTATTTTATACATATAGCTTATAGCCTTCCTCAATAAATAGACTATCCAACACAAAAAGAATTTTTCAATTCGAACCAGTAGTTCCTGAGATTTGCGCGTTCAAACAAACAAAAAAACAAACAAACAAACTCTTCGGCTTTATAATATTAGTATAGATTTACTTTATTTTGAAGTTAATATTTATAAAAAACCATTACCTTACTGTTATACAAATTTTCACCCTCATTTACTCCTATTTTTCCTTCAGCCCTTTTTATACCCCACTGCAGGTACTTAGGCCTCGCCTCAAGATGAGGGCTTGGAGCTTAAATTCACCACGCTGCTCCAATGCGGGTTGGCGGATTGTAACGACCACCATCTATTGACAGCAATCGGGACCGACTGCTTAACGTACGTTCCGACATACAGAGTCAGTGAAAGTTATATACTTAAGTCAGAAAAACGCCCGGATTTACATGGCCTTGTTTTGAAACAGATTCGCTGCGCTCGGGCTATCACGACACTCAGATGTGTATATGAGAATGTAATAAGTATAGTATAAGAGAATGTAATAAGTGTAGTATATGAGATACATATTCATACATACACATTCAGTGCAGAAAGCTAAAATTTATATACAGGTGAGTTTTTGAGATGAGACTGCCAATGGCCAAATTCTAAACAATGAGAAATAGCGAAAAGTGTTGAAAGGCATCATGAGCTTGATTTTTGAGAAAACGAAAACTACATTTTCACATTTTTGAAGAATCTGTCTACTTCAAAATGAAATTAAACCATTTGATTTGATAACTATATATTTAATACGTTAAGAAAAAACTTTTGACCCCTTTTGACACCCGAGGCCGCACCTTTTTCATATGTTTACGTTTTACTTAGTTACCAAATTGTACCGATAATTCTTAAGCCTAATGCTTAGAATAAGTTTGAAAAGTGATCAGATCCCACTGCTAAAATCATAATATTTTGTTTTAGTCCATTTGCATAAGACCAGACTCATGTGAAAACGGCATTTAAATGTAATTATATAATTGTAATTAAATTCGCACGTACGGATGTCGACGCTGGGTTTTTGGCAGGCAACTGCTTTTATAGGTATCTATTACGGGCACTCGTGATTAAGTTTTTCGTACGATGGTATATTTTTGTTCACATTTTCTTTCAGTTCGGAGGACTTGCTTGTGTTTGTAGAGACACTATTTGAAAGCGTCACAATCTGAAAATAACGGCCAACTATAGAACTTGATCTTACTGTACTATTGGTTCATTTTATATTTTATAGAATAATAGTGACCACATGAAAACTACTTTTTCATCAATTCAGTAGAGTTTTTTTCCACTTGTAATGTAAATGAAACCAAACCTACACTGTGTCGCACACAAAGTATATTTATTTCGGAACGTGAACTAAAAACAGTAGGCCCATAAATGAAATTCAGTTGTCAGAATCTAATTAAATTTAATTTAAGTGAAAACGTCGATGGATCGAAAGCAATCGCTTTTGGGACATCCACGTAAACATTCAAGGCTATACAGAATTTGTTCTGAAAAATCCTACTTAACAATAGACCGCTGATCGACAGCTGAATTTTATTGAAAAGCAGTGGAATAGAATCTTAATGTTTGGGAGTATATTTCGATTAGTTATGCTTAATTGTATCCTCATTAAAAGTTCTAGATATGTGGATACATTAGCTTATTAAAAGGTGTGCATTCGTCATTTCAGTGGTTTGATCGAAATTCGGTAGCAAAAAACTTTTTAAAAAGTGGCATTGCAGCTTAAAGTATTTGTTCAAAAGAAATGCCTTGTACATCATTTTTTTTTGCATTCCAGAGCCTTTCTTATTTTTAATAATTAAATTGATAGTTTGTTTTGAAAATGTGCTACCGAAATGACGAAAAAATCGTACTTCAAAGATTTACCCCCGTATGACATAAGATGATAAAATTATGTGTTGTGTTTTAATTTAAGCATTTCTATTCGTTTAATTAAAACTAAAATCATGTTATGTGGCCTGCTATTTATAAATCTGGAACTGGCCCTTATATTTGGAGCTTTTTTACTGTTGAAAACTATTTTTTTTTTTGCACTAAAAAAATAGTTTTCAACAGATTTTGTTTCAACAGATTTCAACAGATTCAACAAATTTTGATCTATTATCAAGTTGTGCAAATTCCAAGGGAAACAAATTTTTTTCACAGTCAAATGTCCTTGTACTTTCTTATATATTCTCGTCATACTTAAGCCCAGGGACGTCTCTATCTCACGATATGTTACACGACGATCTTGCAATATTAATTCCCGCACAGAATCGATATTTATACCGCCGATTACCGCCTGCAATTAAACTCACTGAACCCGTGATACACAGTGGCATTCAATGGTGTTTCATTCTCAAAACTCGAAGTCAGTTGATCGATGCACTGTTTTTGAGTTAGCTTACGTCGAAAACCGTAATAAAAATTGTCAGTTATACGAAACAAATTGTATTCTACAGCTAAAGAGTTAGATGTCTTAATAACTTTTTGAATAATTTTTGGAAATGGCCAGAAATAGTAACCCTTGTATCATGGAAACATTCATTCACAGACATACAGAGCATATTTTATTAGTGTTGAAAATGATTTAATCTGACTAAAGGATTTTTCGAAATTTCACCCCTTAGATATTAAAGTTACAGCGGGTAAGTTTGTATTGCACCCCTAAGGTGCTAAAAACGGGGGTAAATTTGGATAAAAATCTGTAATTTTGAAGTTGAATGCTTGAAAATCAGTAGTAAACGTCAGTGTTTAAAATTTTTTGAAGAATTAAACCTTAAGAGAGTAAATTAAAGCATGATCATATGGGAGTTCCGTTAATTTTCAATTTAAATGTATGATAATTGGTATTTGCCTTTTGGGTTGTCACCGAGTTGAGATCAGCGACCGCTGACCGCTGTTTGCTGCTATCGCGTTCAACTCCAAGGTATGAAAGATTGACTGGTACATATACTTTTTCCTTACATAAAACTAGCCAAAAAAATGGACTAGAATCGTAAGCGCATCGCGCCTTAGCACACCAGCTGAGTGGACGCAAAATACGTGAATGAATATTGTGTAGCGCTGATCGCTTAGAAAGCGATCACCAGTGTGTTCGGAAACATAAATATACACTCCGAATTTGGTTTGAAAATTCGGAGATATATTTTGTTTTTAGAACGTTTTTTTTTTTTGTTTTACCCTTGCGATGGGAAGCCTTGTGTGGTTGTCTGTCTGTTTTTTGTTCCGGCTGATCTCCAAAATGACTAAACCATTTCTAGGAATCTTCGCAGACATAGAAAGGAGGTTATCTGGAGTGAAATAAGTTGGTTTGTGTCTGTGTGTTTGTTACTGCTAATCGTCGAAATGGCTGATCTGATTTTACTGAAACTTTAAAACATAAAGAATGCGTTGTCAGGAGTGAAAAACTATTTTCTTATATACATATAAAAAATCGTTGTGTCTGTTAGTCTGTCTGTCTGTTCCGGTTAATCTCCAAAACGGCTGACTGATTTTGGGAGCGATTTGTGGGATAGCTATTCTTCATGCTAAAATGGCTGAATGGATTTTTATGAAATTAAGTACAGAGATTTCTTAGGTAATTAATTTTCAGAATGTTCTAGAAAGTGTTACAATTTTCTGGAGCGTCGCCTTCCTTTAACTGTCCCGGTACAATTGTGTAGTCCACGCGACTAGTTATATAATAATATGTAATGCTAGTAATCACATTAAGTTTTATTGCATACGTCTGCACCCGCTTTGTGAACTCATTTTGTAATCGGTTTGACTCTGACGTTTTTTTTTGGAATTTGACCACTTTTTTGGAGTTCGAAATATGGAACCTTGAAATCCTTCCAGATGTCTTAAAGTAGGCCTTTATTTTTATGCTGTTTTTGCTTTACAACCTTACAAACCTGCTTTTATTTTATGGTGTTGACTGAGTGGTTGGTTGAGTTTCTTGTGTCGCCAGATTTCTATGTCGTGTTTGGCTTGTAACTGCAGCCGTTGGGTTTTTCAGTTTGGATACAAGTCTCCAGTTTATACGAATAATCCTAACCAATATTATTTAAATACGAATGTGAGTGTGTTTGTTTGTTACGCTTTCACGCCTAAACCGATTTTAATGGGGTTCAGTACAGAAATAGATTAGACATTGGAAAAGAACATAGGTCACTTCTTGTCTTTCTTTGTTTGTCTGTTTGTCCGTCCGAACTGATCTCCGAAATGGCCGAACCGATTTCAATAAAACTTTACAGACATAAAAAGGACGTTGTCACGAGTGAGCTTTTTAACATTGAAAATGTTTATCTGTTCGTTTTCGTGGGGGAGCGTAATTCGGTTATATTTCAGAAATTTAGGATGATAGAAAATAGGCAGTGGTATCAAAAGATGCAAGGGTTTGTGAGGCATCGTATGACATCAAATTTTTTAAAATTGGTTTGTAACTTTTTTCGGTAAATCGAAAATGGTGAAAATAAAGACGAAATTATCTAATGTTTCAGACAAAAAGTTAATAAATATTTCAAAAACAAAAGCTAATATCGAAAAAATAAAAGAACTCCTGATTTTTACCATTTGGGAAAAGGAATTTTGGATTCGGTCAAAAACTGTGGGCTGGGAGGTTCCCCTTTTCGTTGAATGACTATCAGATCAGTTACACCGGAGAGTGAGATTCGGCTATATTTCAGAAAGTTATAAAGGTAGACGAAAGGCAGTAGTGTGATAATTGTTTCCGTTTATATTTAAAATGAAATAATAATTGAAATTGAAACATATAATTGTCAAATCCGAGGGTTAATACAGAAATGCAAAGATTGTACAATTTTTTTAGATATGGAGTTTTTCTCACTGCCAGAGTCTAACAGTGCGCGACATAAGTGTTTTTACCGGCATTATCTAAAACATCTAGTTGTACCGTTGGCAAAACATTAACCTGAATTTGACTTCGGAAATGAATTATTTAAGTTACTCATGTTTAAAACTACTTTCTGGCCGACTTCGCCAAGAATGTTAGTTTGATCCGTCCATGTATGTGAAAAATATTAGATTAGTTCTAATTCAATAACCGCAAAATGCAAACATACCTATATTAAAAATATAACGTTTCTAAAGTAGACTCTATGTACAGTCAAGAACAAGTTAAACACATTCGTCAAAGCTTTCTTACGACGTAGGTAGGTACACTTCTCGAATATCTGACTTCACAAATATTTCACACGAGTATATGGTGCCAAGGAAAAAAGTAGTTTAGGGTAGGCAAAAATCGATTTAACAACTCAACTACGAGTCCGCGGCCCGTCTAAACACAGCAAATACACAATTTCGAAACAATCCTATACCTTCGCTCCTTTTACTGTGACGATGACCGGCTGTTGGAGTTTCAAGGCCCAAAATTTGATTAGGAGCGTCGGTCGCCGACTTATATAGAGGGTTGTAACTCCCGCTCTGTGTCATTTCGGGCACAGAGGCTCGCTATAGCAATACGATACGGTAATGCCGCAAGCGTTATGGAGATTAGCTCGAATAGACAGATAGACGTACAGATAATACAGACACTACAGATAATACAGATAGTACAGATAATGTCGTGTGTCATTTCTGAACACCTCTTTGTCATACCTGTGAAGTTTCATTAAAATCAGATCAGCCGTTTCGGAGATTAGCTCGAATAGACAGTTAAACGTACAGACCGACAGACAAAAAGTAGTATATCATTTTGACAACGTTCTCTTTGTATCTGAAAAGTTTCATTAAAATCGGAACAGCAGTTTTCTATAAAATGTATTAGCTTTGTTGTCATTTTTAATTTCCCAGCCTACTTCACCCCACTGCAGTGGCTTAGACTTCTCCTCAGGATGAGGGTGCTTGGAGCTTAATTTACCACACTGCTCCAGTGCCGGTTGGCGGATGTTAACGACTGTTATATCATAATTATAAATTAACTGTCTTTATGTTTGTGATATAAAAATCAGACGTGAACTTATCCATAAGTTTAACAAATTTTTGGGTCTAGTATGTTCTGGTCACAGGTTCTGGTAGTATGGTATAAAGTTTCCAGTATGACTATCCCAGTATCGTTTTAATAATAGAGTAAATTAATTTGAGAGCCGCGTTTGGTTTTAATAGTGTCATAAATGTCATTCACAATGTCGAAGTAACATTACGCAAATTTGCAGGGTTGAAGATTGGCACGCGCGGATTTCGCGGGGGTGAAGACCGGTGCACGGGGACCTTGCGCACTGAAACTCGGACTAAAACTCACCATCTTATACGAACTTGCTAGAGTATGAGTGTTTAGACAGTAAAAGCAGAAGAGGGCTTCTAGTCAATTAGTTCTTTTATGGTTTTAAGGCGGATTACCTAATGATTCTTGAGGATTTAGTTCAACAAAAAAAAATATCACCATGTTATTTTAGAATCACTAGAATCAACTATTACTAATATGATAAAATATCAAAAATTGCACAAAATATCTTTAAAATTAATACAAAACAATCCATTTTGTGTGGAATCCATTAATACAAAGCAATGTGCGAATAAATTTTTCTTCGTGGTCTTTTCATTCAGAACTTGCTTAATCCTTATTTTCCTAGATTTTTTTTAATTTACGTATTTAATCTTCTTTCTATTGGTAAATTTATTCGCACTATTAATTTTTTTACAGGGAATTCCACAATTGTTATTTAGTTATGTATTATTTTGTATGTTTGTATGTATTATTTTGTAGTTATGGTTATTGTACTGTTATGAATAGTTTGAATTGGTATTTGAATAAATGAAACTACGGATAAATAACAATTTTATTTTATTTTATTTTATTTGATTATTTTAATTTTATTTTTTGAAGTCAAATATTTCATCGTATTTTGACATAGTTCTTAAAAAAATATTAAATATTTTTAGCATGAACACACTGTTGCATTCCAGTAAAGTGAATTTATCGAAAGAAATTCGCAATAAAACTTGCAATGTATCAGAAGGTCATAGTTTCGATTTAGAAGTGAAATTACTGAATCATTTGTAACAGAACGCACAATTTTATCGTTGCGTGTTAAGGAAAAATATCTCCATGTGTTAATAACAGTGTTAAATTCTTTTTAAATACGTAAAACCCGCAAGTAAAAGGCAACAGGGTGAACATATTAAAGAAGTAACTTTTCCTAAATTGTATAGACATGCCGTTCTTGCATTTTTATTCTACTGGAAGTAGCATCGGTTCGGCTTTCAAAAAATGAAACAATTGTGTGTAAAAGAACTTTATATCGGAGTTATAAACCTTAAAAATACTAATAGATTCTATTCAGCATTTTCCATGGTCTCTGTGGTACACGGCGTTCAATCAATATTCAAATTGCTAGATGAATTTAATTTTTTTGTTAAGTAAATGGCCAGCATTTTCTCGTGTTGTGGTAGATTTTTCGTTTACCATGTTGAATGCTCTTTGTAAATCTTTTAATAATTGTAGTTTGATAGATTATTTGAATTTTTATTTTGATTGCTATACGTATAATACTCGTAACCGAAATTCGAATTTTTCGCGCTATTAAATACCATTAAATTTATGTTGTGCTCATTTTGCCTAAAGAATATGTGAAGATATTACTCGAAATAAGAATCAAGAATATAAATTTTTTGAAGATTTAATTGTTAGTTTTATGCTGTTTTCATATTGGAAAAAAAGAATGATTTTGTTAAAAACTTATACATTCTATTAAAATCATCATTCATTGACCGTCAAGTTATTAATGCTAAAGAAACACTGAAAGTTTTGTGTAAAGCAAAAAATATTTATACAAACTTCGATGACCATGCATCGGAGAGCATTCAAAATGATTCAAATTCCTCTATACATAAATCGAGTCTCTTTTACCTACAAACACTTTATGAAAATTGTTGCTAAAATAGATATAGTCAAAGCCGGTGCGATAAAGAACCCGTATTTTAAAATAAGTCTTTTGTATTTTTTGAGAAATATTTACCATACCATTATGGACAAGTTTAACTGGGGAAGGCAGATTAAACAACGCAACCGTAGAAAAATATTTTGAGCAATTAAAAAAAAACTTTCTATCGAAACGAAGAAATTTGCAATGCACACAATTTCTAAGAAAAGTAAGACATGGCACTTTGGCTTTCATTATGAAAATTTACTCAAAGTACCTAAAAAACATGATACGGAAAATAAAGCTAAAGAAAAAAATGTGAAGAAAGTTGGAATAGACGCCCGAAATCTCAATTTTCACACTTTGAAGGACGATATTTAATTCATTACAAATGTTTTCTCTTTCACAAAAACCTATTGAAGGACGGCAAGAGACCCGATGGTGTCACTATGGTTCCATACAAAAGTGGTAAAGCTCTTGTTTGGGATGTAACTTGCGTAGATACTTTGTTTCAAAGTTATATAAAAAATACATCTAAAAAAACTGGAGCAGCTGCTGAGACAGCAGCTCGCAGGAAAACAGCCAAGCACATGGAACTTTTAAATCGTTACCATTTCATCCCTTTTGCTGTCGAGACGATGGGTCCCTGGTCCAAGGATACCAAATCATTTGTCCACGATTTGGGTGTCGCGCTGTGTCTGTTGACAGGGGATCCTTTGAGCAAGGAGTACTTTGTTCAGAGGATCAGTGTCGCAATACAGCGCGGCAACGCGGCAAACATCCTTGGTACCCTGAACCCATCGTCTCTTTAAAATTTTGTCATTTATCATAATTAACATAGTATTTTTTAATTTGTAAATACTTTTAGTTTTTAATTGGTTTTTAACTATTGAAGGAATATCATTAGAAAATAAAATAAAGTGCCTTTGATTCGTGTTCAATGCATCACAAACACACAAATACTCATTAAAACTATTTCTTGATCTCTAGAGAGAAGAAACCCAATATAAAATTTGCAAAGTATTTGAAAAAATATAACAGCTGTTGTTCTTTGTCGATTTCATTAACCAATGTTTTCTAACAGAAACTCGAAAATTTTAGATAATTTATTTTTGCCCGATATAGTGAGAATTTTGAAAAATTACAAAAAAAATATACGACACACAAAATATTTATTTACCGCCCATATAAAATATATAGATGCAATAGCATTTGAGGCAGTGTCTATAAATTTCGTAAAGGTTTTGTGTAAATTGTCATAATTTAAAAGCTTACTTCACCTTCAACTTTTCTTGGCAATTTTTTATATTTGAAACGTTGCCTTAAAAGTATCTTTATTGTGACTATGATTTAGTGTCACTTACAACTTTTCAAATTGAACTTGCTCATAACGACGTATAATAAATGTTTTTCAAAAAAGATTGTAAAGAGATTTTTATAATCAAGATCCTTTACGTAACAGACTTGGACGAGTTAGCGTTTACGTACAGCACTTAAAATAAAATTTTTATTATATGTTCTTTAATCATTTTTCATCATTTATGAATGGCCGAAAGTCTTCAGTAAAAGTTTTTCAGGAAGACATTTTTGATGTTGGCTGTAGGGATTCCAAAGAAACGTAGCTTTGGCACTGTTTACAGCAATTAAATAAAAAACTTATATGTAATATTACTTCATAATTTTTTATTATAATTTGCAAATGTCGAAATACTTAAGACAGTTTCATCAGAAAAACCGTTTCGATATTGTTTAAAATAAAAGATGATGGGCATTTTACTATGGGAGCTGGGCGTAAAACCAACAGAAACATATGTTGTGATGTATTCCAAGTCTAAATTACGTTTACATATATTTTATGTTCGATATAGATGGGGTGGTGATGAACCAAGGCATAAAAAAGGATAGAATAAAACACTTAAAATACTTTTAAAAAGTTATTTAATCTATATATAAATACGTGAAGGAAAAGCTTTAGAGACCCCTTTTTAAGCATAGAAGAGTGTGAGATTTGGCATTGTAAAAGTTTGTGTGGATTATAGGAGTGCAGAAACGTAAAATATATATACAGGTGAATTTTTGAGATGGGACTATATGGCCAAATCCTAAACTATGAAAAATAGCGAAAAGTGTTCAAAAGGATCATGAGCTCGATTTTTAAGAAAAGAAAACTGCAAGTTAACATTCTTGAAAAATCTTTTATTTTAACAGGGAATCGAAACACTTCATTTGATATCTCTATGTATTAATACGCGAAGGAAAAGTTTATATGGAAAAGGAATGCCAAAGCTTAAATCTATAATTATATACTTAATATGTGTTATAAATACTGTCAACCATACGAGTTTAATAGTCTGTCGTTTGATGCTGTTTGAATTGACTTACTCTCAATCACAAATCAGTAAGTTTATACCCGTAAGTTGACGTTTGTATAAAACATTAGTTGAAAAACGTTTAAAATGGCATAACATACAGATATACATTACATGATAATTAAAATAATGTTACACTGCTCATAATTAATTCCTACCCAAAAAGATAAATCATCGTTGTCTCCTTCCGTCATTGTATCGAAATCAAATCTCGTAGTAGGTACGTGAAACAAATTCTTTAAAAATACTTACTAATGTACTAACTAAACTGAGCTGAAACGAGGAGTTCGCTCGTGCGAGCAAATTATCCTAGGTGCATCATCAGTTTATGGTGAAAATTATGCTTAACCATTAGAACCATCAAACGTATATACAAAATTTTGTGTTCGCGCTACTAACTGTTGAGGACTGCCCCTTATGAGGAGACAATTTTGGCTGTAGCATCAATTCATGTTTATCATTTTAGTGTATTGCCATCGAAATTACATATTTTCAAAATTTTAGCCCGGTAGCTTCAGTGGAAGTGGGTGAAATATTGATCGCCAAATTCCATATACAAGTGAAGTTAAATAAAAGTTTTTTAAAGTTATATGTTATTTGTAACCCCCTCCTCCAAAAGGCATTTCGGGAAAAACCTAAAGTGTTATTTATATAATTGAAGAATTAAAAAACACAAATATTTTAATAAAATAAGTATATATTTCGGTATTTGCATCATCCCTTCTAGAATTTCAATTTCATTTGTGTTACTATCACGTATCAGTGATAAGTTACAGTTCCAGTTAAATATGTAACGAAACCCTTCTCCTCAAACTAAGGGAGGCCTAAGCCCCTGCAGTGGGGTAAAAATAGGCTAATGATGATGTAACGAAATTCCTTAAACTTCATTTCCTCCGAAAATACCCAAAAGAACGCTTCCGTCCAAATTTACACAAACGACAAATTTTTGAGTTCAATCTAATAGTTCCAGAGGTCACCTTGGACAAACGAAACTCCCAAGCACCTCTTTATTATATTATATTTTTATATTATCCCTGTTCTAATCCTAGAAAATATATAATAAAACACTTTGAAGTCAGTAAATTTAGTTTTGGTGTGAAACATCTGTATTGGCGACTTTGGGGAGGGTACCTAATAACTGATTGTTGGCGTGGCGATGGCTATATACTTAGAAGAAAAAAAATAAAAACTGACTTCAAAAACATAAACTAAAAAGTTAAAAATAAAATTTTCACTTTAAAGAAAGGAGCATTAACAGGCGGCATATAGTTAATGAAGTCGGTGCCAACTCAGACACTTTAAATGGGTACTTACCAGGTAATAACAATTACAACAATGATATATTTATAACTATAACAAATATAGAACACAATTTAAAGTGTCTGAGTGAGTAGGCACCGACTTCATTAACTATATGCCGCCTGTTAATGCTCCTTTCTTTAAAGTGAAAATTTTATTTTTAACTTTTTAGTTTATGTTTTTGAAGTCGGTTTTTATTTTTTTTTTAATTATTTTATTTTTCAATTTTTAGTTGAACGCATCTGTAACATATTTGTATTTAGTATAAATGGGGCTACTAAACGCGCTACTCTAATGAGACAGCACCGCGATTACGCAACGTAAATTCAGTGTCAAATTGTCGCATTAGCATGCCTAGTAGGCAGTGGTATTCCTATGTAAAACTTCAATCTTAATTAAGTATTATTTTTGTGCGAACTGAACATTTTGGCATATTCAACCGTATGAAGGAAGCCCAACAAAAGTTAACTGCTGTAAATCGTTGAGGAATTCCCTTGACTGTTTATGGTCTTCATCATCAGACCTGTAATGGCACTTATAACCCATATGAGTGCAAAGATTCTTCAATAGAAATGAATTAAGTCCAAACACTAGGTAATTGCTGTAAATCGTGAAGGAGTTCCCTCGATTGTGTATGGTCTCCATCATCAGATCTATAATGGTACTTATGACCCATATGGGTGCAAAGTTCTCATTAATAGAAATGAATTACGTCCAAACACCAGGTAATTGCTGTAAATCGTGAAGGAGTTCCCTCGATTGTGTATGGTCTCCATCATCAGATCTATAATGGTACTTATGACCCATATGGGTGCAAAGTTCTCATTAATAGAAATGAATTACGTCCAAACACCAGGTGATTGCTGTAAATCGTGAAGGAGTTCCCTCGATTGTGTATGGTCTCCATCATCAGATCTATAATGGTACTTATGACCCATATGGGTGCAAAGTTCTCATTAATAGAAATGAATTTCGTCCAAACACCAGGTAATTGCTGTAAATCGTGAAGGAGTTCCCTCGATTGTGTATGGTCTCCATCATCAGACCTGTAATGGTGCTTATGACCCATATGAGTGCAAAGTTCTCATTAATAGAAATGAATCAAATCCAAACACCAGGTAATTGCTATAAATCGTTAAGGAATTCCTTCGACTGTGTATGGTCTCCATCATCAGACCTATAATGGTACTTATAACTCATATGGGTGCAAAGTTCTCATTAATAGAAATAAATTAAGTCCAAACACCAGGTAATTGCTGTAAATCGTTGAGGAGTTCCCTCGATTGTGTATGGTCTCCTACATCAGATCTATAAAGGTACTTATGACCCATATGGGTGCAAAGTTCTCATTAATAGAAATGAATTAAGTCCAAACACCAGGTAATTGCTGTAAATCGTTGAGGAGTTCCCTCGATTGTGTATGGTCTCCATCATCAGACCTGTAATGGCACTTATAATCCATATGGGTGCAAAGTTCTCATTAATAGAAATGAATTTCGTCCAAACACCAGGTAATTGCTGTAAATCGTGAAGGAGTTCCCTCGATTGTGTATGGTCTCCATCATCAGATCTATAATGGTACTTATGACCCATATGGGTGCAAAGTTCTCATTAATAGAAATGAATTTTGTCCAAACACCAGGTAATTGCTGTAAATCGTGAAGGAGTTCCCTCGATTGTGTATGGTCTCCATCATCAGACCTGTAATGGCACTTATAATCCATATGGGTGCAAAGTTCTCATTAATAGAAATGAATTTCGTCCAAACACCAGGTAATTGCTGTAAATCGTGAAGGAGTTCCCTCGATTGTGTATGGTCTCCATCATCAGATCTATAATGGTACTTATGACCCATATGGGTGCAAAGTTCTCATTAATAGAAATGAATTTTGTCCAAACACCAGGTAATTGCTGTAAATCGTGAAGGAGTTCCCTCGATTATGTATGGTCTCCATCATTAGACCTGTAATGGTACTTATAACCCATATGGGTGCAAAGTTCTCATTAATAGAAATGAATTACGTCCAAACACCAGGTAATTGCTGTAAATCGTGAAGGAGTTCCCTCGATTGTGTATGGTCTCCATCATCAGATCTATAAAGGTACTTATGACCCATATGGGTGCAAAGTTCTCATTAATAGAAATGAATTAAGTCCAAACACCAGGTAATTGCTGTAAATCGTTGAGGAGTTCCCTCGATTGTGTATGGTCTCCATCATCAGACCTGTAATGGCACTTATAATCCATATGGGTGCAAAGTTCTCATTAATAGAAATGAATTTCGTCCAAACACCAGGTAATTGCTGTAAATCGTGAAGGAGTTCCCTCGATTGTGTATGGTCTCCATCATCAGATCTATAATGGTACTTATGACCCATATGGGTGCAAAGTTCTCATTAATAGAAATGAATTTTGTCCAAACACCAGGTAATTGCTGTAAATCGTGAAGGAGTTCCCTCGATTGTGTATGGTCTCCATCATCAGACCTGTAATGGCACTTATAATCCATATGGGTGCAAAGTTCTCATTAATAGAAATGAATTTCGTCCAAACACCAGGTAATTGCTGTAAATCGTGAAGGAGTTCCCTCGATTGTGTATGGTCTCCATCATCAGATCTATAATGGTACTTATGACCCATATGGGTGCAAAGTTCTCATTAATAGAAATGAATTTTGTCCAAACACCAGGTAATTGCTGTAAATCGTGAAGGAGTTCCCTCGATTGTGTATGGTCTCCATCATTAGATCTGTAATGGTACTTATAACCCATATGGGTGCAAAGTTCTCATTAATAGAAATGAATTAAGTCCAAACACCAGGTAATTGCTGTAAATCGTTGAGGAGTTCCCTCGATTGTGTATGGTCTCCATCATCAGACCTGTAATGGCACTTATAATCCATATGGGTGCAAAGTTCTCATTAATAGAAATGAATTTCGTCCAAACACCAGGTAATTGCTGTAAATCGTGAAGGAGTTCCCTCGATTGTGTATGGTCTCCATCATCAGATCTATAATGGTACTTATGACCCATATGGGTGCAAAGTTCTCATTAATAGAAATGAATTACGTCCAAACACCAGGTAATTGCTGTAAATCGTGAAGGAGTTCCCTCGATTATGTATGGTCTCCATCATTAGACCTGTAATGGTACTTATAACCCATATGGGTGCAAAGTTCTCATTAATAGAAATGAATTACGTCCAAACACCAGGTAATTGCTGTAAATCGTGAAGGAGTTCCCTCGATTGTGTATGGTCTCCATCATCAGATCGACTCCCGACCTTCATTAAATAGTACTAGTAGTAGTACTTTATCAAAATACTTAAAATACGATACTTTAAAATACGATTTTCGAAGGTTGCCCTCGATTTCTCTGGGATGCCATCATCAGATCCTGGTTTTCTTATCATGGTACCATTTCGGAGATATCTTCGTTTCATAAAAAAATCATCCGATTCGGTTCATAAACAACGAAGTTATCCCTGAACACACATAAAAAAAAACATATATACGGTCGAATTGAGTAACCTCCTTCTTTTTTGAAGTCGCTTAAAAAGAACCTTACGTTTTTAAAGTTGGGTATCAATTCCTAAGTTCCATTCATTTATATTTTTCTATTTATTTATGTTTTATTAAGTATGTTATTAAATATTAATTTTGTTTTTTTTTTTAACTCGCTTTAATAGTATCGAATCAACTAATCAACTGCCGGCCAGTAACTAAATGTTAGCATAAGCAACTTGAAATATTTTCAAAATTTTTGTATTTAATAAAAATAAATGTTTAGGTATTCATATTCATAATTGGTCATAATTTTCTGAAAAAAATCAACGAATCTCCTGCTTTCGCACGAACTTTTTACGACATTGGAAATGAACCTAACGAAATAAAGTAAACACACACATTTTGGATAATATTTTTCGAAAAAAATTATCACTTTGTTAAACCCATAGAGTAAAAAAATTTGACAGCAGCGTTTGGTTTTAATAGAGTCACAAATGTCATTTCACAGTACTGAAAATGCCAACCGCTAATTCGCGGGGCGAAGACCGGCACGCGGGGATTTCTCAGGGTGAAGCCCGGCGAGCGGGGACCTGCGCACTGAAATCTATGAGGGCTTCTAGTCGATTCGCACTTTTATGGTTAAACCTAAAAATATTAACACAGTAGAAAAATCTCATAAGCATTTCATTTCTGTGATGCTAATAGTTAAGTATACCTATAGAATATAATTATTATAGTTCATTTTGACAAACACAAAACTTTTATACAATTTTAAATTTCAATTATATTCTCCGATGTTTCACAAAAAGAACTGTTCGTGTAAAGTCTGTTTGTCTGACTGTAAATTCAAAAACTACCCACCGGATTTTCATACGGTTTTCTCCAATGGACGGAGTGATTCAAGAGGAAGGTTTGTATATAAAGTTTATTAATGTCTTGCTTAATTAAATTGGTTGAAATATGACGATGATTGCTGAAAACAAGCCTATTTTATTTTTAAAAATGTCACATATGATGTGATAATTGGAAAGCTATTTACAAGGATACTCTGTTAATCTTTATCAAATTAAATACGTCAAGTACTTTAAACATTTCATGCACTATATAATTGTCCTTTATACGCCAAACAATTTAAATTAATATCTTAGGAGTTATAATTTTAAGATATTATGTTAAATTAAAACCATCGCGCCATAAAATGAATTCAGTGGTCCTACAACTGACGTGACACGCGTAGACAGCACTTATCATTGTTGTATACAAAGAAATACCTAAATATTTTCGTTTGTTTTTATGTATCATAACGTATTCTTTACTTTGTCAAAATATAATACATTAAAAATACTCCAAGTAGGGTAAACATAACAGCCACTTGGGGGTGCTGTATCAGGCGTGCTTCTATGAAAATACTAGGTTGAATTTGATGAGGTGTTTTGCGTTACATAGATATGATCTCAGGTCAGATTCTTAGATAAGGTTTACAATTATAAACCACCAGGAGGTGCTGCATTAAACGTGTTTTTATTAAAAAAATGGACTGATTTTTATGAGATTTTTTGGCGTTGCATAAATATAACCTCAGATCAGTTTCTTAGATAGGCTTTACGGTTGAAGACTACTAGAAGACACTGCATCAGGCGTGCTTCTCTGGAAAATTAACGGATCTCCTGCTTTCCCACGAACTTCTTACGTCATTGGAAATGAACCTAACGGAATAAAGTAAACACACATATTTTGGATAATATTTTTCGAAATAAATTTTATTCGCAATAAAAATAACACAACTGTATCTGAATAAGCTTAAAACTTCGAAATATAACATTCTGTACGACATTTCGATCGAACAAACC
The DNA here is from genome assembly GCA_949709985.1 of Luffia ferchaultella. Lineage (NCBI taxonomy): Eukaryota > Metazoa > Arthropoda > Insecta > Lepidoptera > Psychidae > Luffia > Luffia ferchaultella. Next base: position 85,431 of record OX453265.1, read on the forward strand.
GAATTAGTACGAAATGTAACACCGACGCATGTCCGACTTCCAACTAAGGGCACACTTAACCACAACTTCCGGTGTCCGATTCTAACAATTTTAGTCTCAATCAACCCCCCGTTTAATTACCCCTAGTCGTTTTTTACTTTTTTCTTCGGGGAAAATCGGGGAATAAAATGCGATTTTTTCCGTTTTTTGCCAATTTTTTTTTTGTTTTTGAACTTTTGCAAAATTGTCTTTTACCATCTTGTAGAGCTTGCCGAGCTGCGTCTTTTGACAACACGTTCATCCTGATATCTCGAAAACTCTTCGTGTAATCCTAATCTGCCTGTCTCACAAAACTCCCAAATGACCCCATATACTCCAACGAAATGAAAGTCATTTCCATTTTCAATGACAAAAAATTAGGTGGAATTTGATGAGTTTTTTTTGCGTTAAATAATAATCATTTCAGATAAGATCGATCACCAGAAGGTGCTGCATCTGGCGTGTTTCTATGAAAAAAGCTATGCTGATTTTAATGAAGTTTTTTGCATAACATAAATAACATTACAAATCAGATTCATGGATAGTCAAAGTCAAAGTCAAATATCTTTATTTCGTATTTATGTAACATGGTCTTGAAATACGTCATAAAAAAGGAATTTTTTATTTTGTGGAAAAACGTCACCACAAAGGCGCATTCCAAAAAATTGTGATTTCTCTCTTATTCCTCTCTGTAATAGGCTTACATAGGGTCACATAGATATCTTCTTAATTCAGATTCTTTGATACGTTGTGTGGTTATCAGACACTAGGGTGTGCTGCATTAGACGTGTTTCCATAAATTAACTTGACTGATTTAGATGAGGTGTTATGCGTTACATGGACGTATACTCACATCAGATTCTTAGATACGTTTTATGGTTATCAGCCACTAAGGCGTGCTGCATCAGTTATATTTCTATAGAAAAACTAGGTTCATTTTGATAAGGTTTTTGCGTTACATAGATATTATCTCAGTTCAGATTCTCAAATAGGTTTTACAGTTACAGACTACCAGTATGTGCTGTATTAATCGTGTTTCTATAATAAAAATAAAGAATGATTTTGATGAGGTTTTAGCGTCACATATATATTATTATAATATTATGTACTTAACTTATATCACATCCTCAGATGAGAATCTGATAGGCTTTACGGTTATAGACCAGCAGGAGGTGCTGCATTCGGAGTGTTTCTATAAAAGAATCTGCAGGCTGGTTTTGTTGAAATTTTTAGCGTTACATAGATATCATCTCAGGTCAGATCCTTATATACTAAGGAAACTTCAAGTAAACATCAAAAACTAAAGTGGTTCCCATACAAGAAACGTATTTTCGACGTTTTGTCATCGAAAATGACTATCAAATCCATTTCACAGGAGACGCATTTTTGGCCATAACTCCGAGGGTTTAGCCAAGATTTTAAGGTTTTAAAAGATCAAGAATTCAGTTGCGCATCTTATAACACCAAAATTTTGGAAATCGGTATAGCATTTTTTGTAAAAAATTGGAAAATGTAAAAAAATCGGGATTTTTTCGGTTTTTTTTTTACTAAATCCAAAATATTTCGAAATCGGGGACCGATATCGAAAATAAAAAAAAAATTCTGTCTTAGCCTTTGACGTAGCTACAATTTGAGACCAAGTATTTGGAAATCGGTTGGTAATTGTAAGAGAAATTATTTCCGAAAGATGAGATTTTTTGGTCGATCGCTGGTGTTTGTGGATATAAGTTACATAGTTATAAGTTATAAATATATTTCAGAGGGTATTCGTCGGATCACTTCAAAGAGTTGTACAAGGGTGATTCCTGGGGCATCTTTATTTTACTGTCACAGCCCAATAAATTATATAAAACTTACATTTTCAATGTTGAATCAAACGTCAAAAGTTACATAAGTTAATAGTACATCTAGATATTATTCACAAAACGTAACAACAGTCGAACAAATTAATAAAAACCACGTTTGAATCCGAAAAACGGGGTGATTTTGCATGTTTCTTACACGTAACACGCGCGCTGCTTGTAGAATCATTGTATACAATTTCTATAACTTACAGGATAATAATCAAATTTATACAAAAATAAATAGGATATGAGTGTATCTACCAGAAAATGCACTTTTTAATGTAATTAAATGTATGGTACAGATTCTGAAGTCATTTGTTCTACTGTAACGCAACGAGATAAATATAAGCCGAGCGGCGAAAACTGCAGTTTTTGATTTATTGGTTATGTGACAAATACTCTATGAAGTATTTGAAAATACCGGTAGTTGTGTCTGGATGTACCAGAGGTACCATTGTGTCATTTATTTAAGCGCCAAAGTATATATCGTGAGTTCTTTATTATTTTAAATGTTGGTTTAGTAGGGAAGGTAATTTCTGTGGCACGTTTTGCTATATTAACGAATATTTTTTTAAACATATCTACCTTAAATATAATTTCTTATTTCCTTGAGAAAATCACAAAATAACAATTATTATGAAATCCTTATTCAATTCGGAAATAATAAAAACATTGTTAAATTTACGTAATTTCCATGGTGTAATTTCCATAGGTTTTATGCCATGAAACTTACGTAAACGCCATAGAAATTATTGAGTAGTTTCTTTCTTAGCAAATTATATTGACTAATGACATTGTTTTTACCAGTTATTTACAGTAATTATATTTTATTAACTTTCTTGTTTAAATCTGTAAAAGACCAAACATGGGGAGACCATAAATAAGTCGCGAGAAAAAATTACTGAAGAAAAAAATAGCTAAAGGGAAATACGAGCTAAAATCAAAAGGAATCCAACGGAATACAGCAACTTTAAAACTAATAATAGAGAAAAGTACGACAAGAAGGAGTCATAAGAAAAAATGGTGCCGATTAAAGCTATGACAGCCCATCAGAAAAAAAATGCAAGAGAAAGAAACAGAATGAACATAAAAAGATTCAGAGAAAGACAGAAGTATTAATTAAAATGTGTAACATGGAACTACAGTGAATCTGCACATGGGAAAGGAGCTTCCGATGGTGTAAGTCCCGTCCTTAAAAGAACTACCGACAGGTTAGTTTCACTTAGGAAAGAGATACCAGATTTACAATTGCTCATGACTCATTTGAAAACAAATGTCCCAGGAGTTGTGCTCCTAGAAGTTGATGTATCCGGCGTTCACGAGAAAGATGTTCTCAACCCTGCAGGTCTAGCTTGCTTTAAAAGTACTATGAAAATACACCAAGTATTGTGGCAATCAGGCAATAAGAACGCATGCGATAAATGTGTTAACAACTCTGTTCAATGCCACGTCAAAATTGGAAATGTTTCACATTGAAAATGAAAGAGGTTTACAGCAAGCAGAACTACAGAAGCCATCAGCGCATATTTTTGCGGGAACTGAAATTGTACTACCTGAAGACAGCTTCTGGACAACGATCTCATTTCCAAGAATATAAACTGCGGTCGAAAATATAATATTATTCACTTTAAATCAAGAAGAAAACTGTGACTAAATAAATTGAAAAGAAATTTTTTTTTTTATAAACGTACATTTGAAACTGTTTGAAACAAAGCTGGTTTGTTTTTAGCGTTTCCGTATTTAGATGTTAAATATTGGAAATTTTGTATAAAGGGTATAATTTTCGATAATTTTTTTTCTTTAGTTTGATTAGGTATAACGTAGTCAGTTAAAAATATGAAGCGTCTCATTGCTTAGGGTGGATTCTCTTTTACCCATTTTTCATTCCATAGATGGAATGGAAAAGAAAAATACCAATAAGAACATATCTTCTATACGGTTCCATCTATGAAACCATAAATGGACAAATATAATCCACCCTTAGGCTTATATAGCCTTGATTTAGTTTCAAAGTCGGATGATCTCTGATTTCGGATTTACTTAAATAAATGTACTTAATTAATAAACCAATAGCGAGCAAGTGATTTGATAATGTCAAGTAGATCAATATTCCAGCAGAGATTTATTTCGTAAACAGTAATATTGGTAATGATAAAATTAACCTGTAGAATAACCACCATAAAAGGTCCTACTTCACTTTTTATACCACAAAATTTTTATGCTTTTTGATTACTGGGTGGTAGCTTACTTACTTTATAGCATTTTAATATTTTACAGTAATGATCAAAGCATAAAAGCATAAAATATACATTCATAATAATTTCCATGCCCTGTTTAGTAATTTCCATGGAAAGAAATTTTTTAATATTTTTTTCCAGGTTCATCAATAGTCGAAAGTGAATGCCTTTACGACAGTTTAATTCGTTTTTGTCACCTTTATTACTCTATTATTTTAGTTTTTACCAATTAACATAAAAAATAAAAAACATGGAAATTACGCGAAGAACGATTTGTCGAAGAACCACCCACAAAAGGTTAGAGGGCGTCGGTAGCTACAGTTTGAGACCAAAATTTTAGATATCGGTTGGAAATCGAACAAGAAATTTGACATCACATGTTAGATTTTATGGACGATTGGGAACTTGTAAATATTACGGTCATCGCCTTTCGGCCTGTATTCGTTCGAATGCTTCATTATCGAGTTCAAAACGTTTAAGGATATCAGATGCTGCAGTTTAAAACCTAAATGTTTCAAATACGTTGAACAAACGAAAATTTTTTTTTTCGTTGATTTATTTCTGAGTTTAAAGAGTTGAAAAGAATAGTGCCACGTTTTCGTGGCAAAATCACTATTACGAGGCAATGCCACGATTTCGCGGCAATAAAATAAAATAATCTGTGAAAATCGGATTTGGGTAGGTTCATTTTCAATGAAACCGATGGTTGCGGGGACTGTAAGATCTGTGGATTTTTTTCTGACGTTTTTGGTGATTATTGGTTGTAAAATTATTTCTTATACTTGAAATTTTCATGAAAGATGTATCACTATGATCGCTACAAATCGCAAATAATAAAATAAAATTACAAATTTTTCCGATGTTTTTGGTGATTGGTGAGTGTGAGAGCGTTGCTCACACTTCAAATTTTTATGAAATGTGTATTACTGTACTAGTTAATATTAAAAATAATAAAACCTAAATAAAGTCAAAAATTAAAGGGGGTTCACATACAAGGAACTTAATTTTCCCGACGTTTTTGGTGATTGGTGGTTGTTAGATCATTACTTAAACTTGAATTTTTTGAGAAAAAAGTATCATTATGATCGCTATAATAACAAATAATAATAATAAAGTTAAAATTAAAGAATTCCCATAAAAAAACACCTAATTTTTCCGACGTTTTTGGTGATTGGTGAGTGTGAGAGCGTTGTTTACACTTGAAATTTTCATGAAAGATGTATCAGTATGATCGCTATAATAAAAAATAATAATAATAAAATAAAGTTAAAATTTAAAGAATTCCCATAAAAAAACACCTAATTTTTCCGATGTTTTTGGTGATTGGTGAGTGTGAGAGCGTTGTTTACACTTGAAATTACCACGAAAGATGTATCAGTATGATCGCTATAATAAAAAATAATAATAATAAAATAAAATTAAAAATTAAAGAATTTCCATAAAAGAAGCCTAATTTTTCCGACGTTTTTGGTGATTGGTGAGTGTGAGAGCGTTGTTTACACTTGAAATTATTATGAAATATGTATTACTGTACTTTTTAATATTAAAAACAATGAAACATAAATAAAGTCAAAAATTAAAGGGGGTTCCCATACAAGGAATGTAATTTTCCCGACGTTTTTGGTGATTGGTGGTTGTAAGATCATTACTTACACTTGTAATTTTAATGAAAAAAGTATCACTATGATCGCTATTAACAAATAATAATAATAAAATAAAGTTAAAAATTAAAGGGTGGCTCTCATACAAGGAACGTAACTTTTCCGATGTTTTTGATTATTAGTGGTTGTCAGATCATTATTTACACTTGATATTTTCAAGAACGATGTACTACTATAGTAACTATTAAAACAAATAATAATAATAAAATAAAGTTAAAAATTAAAGGGGGCTCTCATACAAGGAACGTAACTTTTCCGACGTTTTTGGTGATTATTAGTTGTAAGATCATTTATTACACTCTTTATTTTTTACAAAAGATGTATCACCACAAAAGCTATAATATTAAAAATAATAATATGATAAAAATAAAAATTAAAGGGGGCTCTCATACAAGGAACGTAACTTTTCCGACGTTTTTGGTGATTATTAGTTGTAAGATCATTTCTTAAACTTGATATTTTTATGAAAGATGTATTACTACAATAACTATAATACTGAATAATAATAATATAATAAAGTTAAAAATTAAAGGGGGTTCCCGTACAAGGAACTTAATTTTTCCGACATTTTTGGTGATTTTTAGTTGTAAGATCATTTCTTACACTTGATATTTTTATGAAAGATGTATCACCACAATAAATATAATACTGAATAATAATAATAAAGTAAAGTAAAAATTGAAAGGGGGTTCCAGTACAAGGAACTTAATTTTTCCGACGTTTTTGTTGATTAGTGGTTGTCTGATCATTATTTACACTTGATATTTTTGTTAAAAATTGAAGCACTATGTTCGCTATTAAAACTAATAATAATAATATAAAGTTAAAAGTTTAAGGGGGTTCCCATACAAGGAACGTAATTTTTCCAATGTTTTTGCTCATTAGTGTTTGTCAGATCTATATTCACACTTGATATTTTAAAGAAAGATGTACTACTATGTTAGCTATTAAAACAAATAATAATAATAAAATAAAATTAAAAATTAAAGGGGGCTCTCATGCAAGGAACGTAACTTTTCCGATGTTTTTGATGATTAGTGGTTGTCAGATCATTTTTACACTTAATAATTCAATTAAAAATGTATTACTATGTTATCTATTAAAACAAATAATAATAATAAAATTAAATTCAAAATTAAAGGCGGCTCTCATACAAGGAACGTAACTTTTGCGACGTTTTTGGTGATTATTAGTTGTAAGATCATTTTATACACTTGATATTTTTAATGAAAGATGTATTACCACAAAAGCTATAATACTGAATAATAATAATATAATAAAGTTAAAAATTAAAGGGGGTTCCCGTACAAGGAACGTAACTTTTCCGACGTTTTTGTTGATTAGTGGTTGTCAGATTATTTCATACACTTGATATTTTAATGAAAGATGTACCACTATGTTATCTATTAAAACAAATAATATTAATAAAATAAAGTTTAAAATTAAAGGCGGCTCTCATACAAGGAACGTAATTTTTCCGACATTTTTGGTGATTTTTAGTTGTAAGATCATTTCTTACACTTGATATTTTTATGAAAGATGTATCACCACAATAACTATAATACTGAATAATAATAATAAAGTAAAGTTAAAATTGAAAGGGGGTTCCCGTACAAGGAACGTAATTTTTCCGACGTTTTTGTTGATTAGTGCTTGTCAGATCAATATTTACACTTGATATTTTTGTGAAAGATAAAGCACTATTTTAGCTATTAAAACAAATAATAATAATAAGATAAAGTAAAAAATTAAAGGGGGTTCCTATACAAGGAACGTAACTTTTCCGATGTTTTTGATGATTAGTGGTTGTCAGATAATTATTTACATTTGATATTTTCATGAAAGATAAACTACTATGTTAACTATTAAAACAAATAATAATAATAAAATAAAGTAAAAAATTAAAGGGGGCTCTCATACAAGGAACGTAACTTTTCCGACGTTTTTGGTGATTATTAGTTGTAAGATCATTTCTTACACTTGATATTTTTAATGAAAGATGTATCACTACAAAAGCTATAATACTGAATAATAATAATATAATAAAGTTAAAAATTAAAGGGGGCTCTCATACAAGGAACGTAACTTTTCCGACGTTTTTGGTGATTATTAGTTGTAAGATCATTTCTTACACTTGATATTTTTGTGAAAGATGTAACACTATGTTAGCTATTAAAACTAATAATAACAATAATAATATTAAAGTTAAAAATTGAAGAATTCCCATAAAAGAAACCTAATTTTTCCGACGTTTTTGGTGATTGGTGAGTGTGAGAGCATTGTTTACACTTGAAATTTTTATGAAATATGTATTAATGTACTTGTTAATATTAAAAACTATAAAACATAAATAAAGTCATAAATTAAAGGGGGTTCCCATACAAGGAATGTAATTTTCCCGACGTTTTTAGTGATTGGTGGTTATAAGATCTTTACTTACACTTGGAATTTTCATGAAAAACGTATCACTATGATCGCTATAATAAAAAATAATAATAATAAAATAAAGTAAAAAATTAAAGAATTCCCATAAAAGAAACCTAATTTTTCCGACATTTTTGTGATTGGTGAGTGTGAGAGCGTTGCTTACACTTCAAATTATCATGAAATGTGTATTACTGTACTTGTTAATATTTAAAATAATAAAACATAAATAAAGTCAAAAATTAAAGAATTCCTATAAAAGAAACCTAATTTTTCCGACATTTTTGGTGATTGGTGAGTGTGAGAGCGTTGTTTACACTTGAAATTTTCATGAAAGATGTATCAGTATGATCGCTATAATAAAAAATAATAATAATAAAATAAAGTTAAAAATTAAAGAATTCCCATATAAGAAACCTAATTTTTCCGACGTTTTTGGTGATTGTTGAGTGTGAGAGCGTTGTTTCCATTTGAAATTATTATGAAATATGTATTACTGTACTTGTTAATATTAAAAACAATGAAACATAAATAAAGTCAAAAATTAAAGGGTATCCCATACAAGGAATGTAATTTTCCCGACGTTTTTTGTGATTGGTGGTTGTAAGGTCATTACTTACACTTGGAATTTTCATGAAAAAAGTATCACTATGTTCGCTATAATAACAAATAATAATAATAAAATAAAATTAAAAATTAAAGAATTCCCATATAAGAAACTTTTTCCGACGTTTTTTGTGATTGGTGAGTGTGAGAGCGTTGTTTACACTTGAAATTTTCATGAAATGTGTATTACTGTACCTGTTAATATTAAAAATAATAAAACATAAATAAAGTCAAAAATTAAAGAATTCCCATAAAAGAAACCTAATTTTTCCGACATTTTTGATAATTGGTGAGTGTGAGAGCATTGCTTACACTTGAAATTTTTTTGAAATGTGTATTACTGTACTTGTTAATATTAAAAACAATGAAACATAAATAAAGTAAAAAATTAAAGGGGGTTCCCATACAAGGAACGTAATTTTTCCGATGTTTTTGATGATTAGTGGTTGTCAGATCTATATTCACACTTGATATTTTAAAGAAAGATGAACTACTATGTTAGCTAATAAAACAAATAATAATAATAAAATTAAAGGGGGCTCTCATACAAGGAACGTAACATTTCCGACGTTTTTGGTGAATATTAGTTGTAAGATCGTTTCTTACACTTGTAATTTTTAATGAGAGATGTATCACCACAAAAGCTATAATACTGAATAATAATAATATGATAAAGTTAAAAATTAAAGGGGGCTCTCATACAAGGAACGTAACTTTTCCGACGTTTTTGGTGATTATTAGTTGTAAGATCATTTCTTACACTTTTTTTTTAATAAAAGATGTATCACTACAAAAGCTATAATACTGAATAATAATAATATGATAAAGTTAAAAATAAAGGGGGCTCTCATACAAGGAACGTAACTTTTCCGACATTTTTGGTGATTATTAGTTGTAAGATCATTTCTTACACTTGATATTTTTAATGAAAGATGTATCACTACAAAAGCTATAATACTAAATAATAATAATATAATAAAGTTAAAAATTAAAGGGGGCTCTCATACAAGGAACGTAATTTTTCCGACGTTTTTGTTGATTATTAGTTGTAAGATCATTTCTTACACTTGATATTTTTAATGAAAGATGTAATACCACAAAAGCTATAATACTGAGTAATAATAATATAATAAAGTTAAAAATTAAAGGGGGCTCTCATACAAGGAACGTAACTTTTCCGACGTTTTTGGTGATTATTAGTTGTAAGATCATTTCTTACACTTGATATTTTTGTGAAAGATGTAGCACTATGTTAGCTATTAAAACTAATAATAATAATAATAATATTAAAGTTAAAAATTAAAGAATTCCCATAAAAGAAACCTAATTTTTCCGACGTTTTTGGTGATTGGTGAGTGTGAGAGCATTGTTTACACTTGAAATTTTTATGAAATATGTATTACTGTACTTGTTAATATTAAAAACTATAAAACATAAATAAAGTCATAAATTAAAGGGGGTTCCCATACAAGGAATGTAATTTTCCCGACGTTTTTGGTGATTGGTGGTTGTAAGATCATTACTTACACTTGGAATTTTCATGAAAAAAGTATCACTATGATCGCTATAATAAAAAATAATAATAATAAAATAAAGTAAAAAATTAAAGAATTCCCATATAAGAAACCAATTTTTTCCGACGTTTTTTGTGATTTGTGAGTGTGAGAGCGTTGCTTACACTTCAAATTATTATGAAATGTGTATTACTGTACTTGTTAATATTTAAAATAATAAAACATAAATAAAGTCAAAAATTAAAGAATTCCCATAAAAGAAACCTAATTTTTCCGACATTTTTGGTGATTGGTGAGTGTGAGAGCGTTGTTTACACTTGAAATTTTCATGAAAGATGTATCAGTATGATCGCTATAATAACAAATAATAATAATAAAATAAAGTTAAAAATTAAAGAATTCCCATATAAGAAACCTAATTTTTCCGACGTTTTTGGCGATTGGTAAGTGTGAGAGCGTTCGTTGCTTACACTTCAAATTTTATTTTGTTTATATTAAAAATAAAGTCTTTCGACCGACGGGGTGTACTGCCAGGCATTCAAGCACGATGTGGTGCTGGTGTTCACGGGCGACGCGATCGGCGAAGTGCTGGACAGTGCCGGCGATGCTATCCATCTAGTTAGTAGGAATTCTTTATTAAAATTTAAAAAAAACAAAACAGATTACGGGTTTAGTATTTCCAGTTTCTTTTTGCAGTGCAAATTTAAAATACTATGTAAAAACTAATATATTCTTGTATAGTAAAAAATATGTTTAAATTTATAGACGTCACAGCATAGTACTTACGTACAAAAATACCCAATAGAGCATCAGACGGAAAATCTAAAATGTCTAATTACATGACTGCGAAAAGGAATCAGCAACAGGAATCAGTCCAGCGCAGGCAAATGTTTCAGCGTAGTATGATGTAGGAACACATAGACAATAAAAAATACAAAGCAACATTCATTATATAGATAGATGACACACCGTAAACAGGATGATGATCATTCGACCGATCGCGGCATGTAGTACGATTTGTTTTCCATCACGAAATTGATTACGGTTGTTACATATATAGTATGCGAGTCGTCTTTTTATATTGATATCGTATGATGACGATGGATCAAAACGTTCACCGTCCCAAATGTGACCTAAAACGTTATCACGTTAGTACTAGCATTAAAAAGTGTTACTTTTGGTTTTATTAGTTAGTAAGTTAAAATCAACTTATCAATTGAAATTACTGGGTTCTTGAAAATTTCTCCTGCATTGGTTTTTTGTGGAAGAGAATCGGTGGGTCGTTGTGGCAATTTTTTTAGCAGATGACTTGAAATACAGTTTTAAAAAAACTGGTCAGTAGTAAATCTTACATTGTGGAATTTAAAGCAGTCCCGTGGAGAAAACCAAGAACAAGTTTTGGAAGGTTTCTAATAATAAATTGCGATTTGCTTGTAATTTATAAAATAAAAGTGTCATTATTCATCAGTCATCATTAACGTCATTACGGAAACTGTATTCTCCCTTAGATAAATACAAAATAAGTAATAGATCCATCTTCCATATAAATAAAATCGTAGTGTCTGTCTGTCTGTTCCGGCCTAACCTAACCAATATTTCTTATCTCTGAGTCCCGCACCAGCACTTAAGTGCAAGACATTTCGGCCCTAGAAATACTGTTTCGGAAGCTTGGGTATTTTATATTAGTTTTCATCCACTGGATTATTGGGGATTTTTGGAATTGTTGGTTGTTTTTGGAAAGGAAAGGAACTGGTCACCTGTAAAAAATTATATTTTTAGGTTCCCACATTCGTATAAGGCAGTAAAGCGTGACAAAATGTATGAGAAATATATTTTATATACTGATATTTAGAAATTCCCATTCTAGGGTGCAGTGTGCTTAGGCCTATTGGGATCCTTTAACGAGATATTTCTTAAGTGATGGGTCTTAGGGACACGGGCGTGCAAACATACGTAACTTATCGTGCTTGGCTTCTTACTCGTGTAGGACTTAATTACTTTGTAAATAGAGGCGGTCAGCCATCTAATTAAAAATTACAATTTAGATACCGTTATTTCTGTGATCGAATCGGAGATTTATATTCAAAGCGGTATTGTATATAAGGGGAGTCTGTCGCTAATTTATTAAGGCGATTAATGTATCTATCATTAAAGCTTTGATTTTTAAGAGTCCTAACTGCTTCACAGTTTATTTTGGAGGTGATATTTCTCTGCCGAAGGATCATATTTTAATACGGGTTGCCGCTTTTAGTTACTAGCTTTCTTGAACTACGTTTTAGAAAAATATAAAAAAGTTTCCTAATAGGTAATAATAAAAGATAGCATAAATACTATACAAACACTTATGACGAACCATAATCATAAGTTTGATCATAGTTATAGATTTCTGATTATTTTCTGGTTTAGGCACTTGACTTGATGCACTTTTTGATGACTTTGTGATTAATTATTGTTCTTGGTATGGCTACGAAACCATGTGATTCGACACGCAATTGTTGTTCTTCCGCAGTTTTTTAAGGTGTCGGCAATTTGATTTCAATTTAAATTTTTCGCTTACTTTTTTTTAATCTTTCAAAATCTTTCTATATCTGCCAACTTTTCCATCACGCACATCCGCTATTCAGATTTTTGTCATCTTTTCTCGTTTAATCTCGTTCTTTTTAAGTAAACTTGATATTATAGTGCACTAACAACAAAAGTCAAGATGAGAGAAGAAAAAAATGAAAATAAATTATTGTCGCCCTAGAAGAAAAGAGACAAAGGGACTTGGACCTCGCTGTTTCATCTCCTCGTTTCGCAAAGCCGAGTTCACTGTCCTGAAACTAGTATTACGTCCATGAGAAAAACATAACTTGGCATTAATATGTATTGAATTTTAAAAATTTTGAACTCAATGAAGGTAAGTGACTATATTTATATTGCTTTCATAATTCCATTCCGACTTTAACTCATATTTTTCGTTTAATATAGATGGAGTTATGCAAAGTGTAATGATCAAATGACTAAGACAGCTTGAGACGTTGGTGAACTATTAGGAGCCTAATAAATCTACGTCTTGTGACGTCGACTATCTATCCAGACAATAATACACCCATGACTAATAGGAGTAATAATAATAAGTTAATGATAGCCCGCACATTTTATCCAACTAAATCGTCCAACGAATTAATTGGACACCGATAGTACCTATCAGAACCGAGATTCCCTTCAGATTAGGCACAAATAAAAAGTTGGCATGCAGTTTAGAATACAGGGTATGATGTTTCCCCTGTTCTAATCTGTCACTGAATATAGGTGACCCAAAATTTTCAGTTTCGTTTTCGTCTTTTATTATCAATATAGCAATTAGAGCGTTCTTTTCCTGCATTTTCATGCAAACGTCAACTCACTAGCAACACCGACTAGAGTCGGTGAGAGTGTTGCTACAGAGAGAGTGCTATCATGATTTGTCATCGAGGATCATGGACGTAATAATAAAATCAATTAGGTCTGCGGCTGGCAGCCAACACAATAAAGTTGGCCGATTTCAATAAAGTTGTGAAAGTACGCAATTTAGTTGTTCGATAGTCGGCCACCTAGAAATTGTAAGACTGCGAGGTCTCTAACCAGTATCATAATACTATATTTTTGCATCTACAGATACGGCGGCGTTTTATGCTCAGTGGCATTTGAAGAAATTACATTTTATATTATTCTGCCTATTTTTATTTCAAAATACCGTATATTCAAACCATTTCATATATTTTTTTAACGATCGGCAACACTAGTACAGTGTTTTCGGTGCGCTCATTGTTTGTTCTGTGGCTAGTTCTGTGGTCTGTGGTATGCATAGAGATAATAGAATGAGAATAGAATAGAGTAGGCCATGGAACTAATAAGTCACTTTTGAAGTAGAGGGTAAAACATACTCAATCCCAAATTTTCATCCAAATCTATGGAGGTTCAACGAAATAGGAGGTTGTAGCTGATTTTTGCCTTCATTGACTGTACTACAAGTGAAATTAAATAAAAGTTTTTTTAAAGTTATAACAAAATAGGTGATTTGTACTGGAGCAACTGTGAATTACTAAAATGAATAAAACTTGTCTATTTTCAGTTACATACACCACTAGATTACGTTATTTGTATTGTATTAGATTGGTAATTTTTATATCTAAATGAGGTGGCATAAATTAAAAGATGAAAATATAAACTTTAGCTTTCGGCCTTTGGGTAAATCTTCTCATTGCTATTTTCTAAATCCAGAGGTTTTCAGTTCAGCCAAAAGCGATTTTATAATAAATAATACCTATGAAATGATTATGGAAAAAAATGCATTTTCAAAATTCTCCCTCTAGTACGATCGCCTAAATTCTTGGGTAGAATATAATTTTTTGATATCTCTCATAAACTCAGGAATACAATAATACGCACGGATCTTTGCCGCCCTGAGTGGAAACATTAATTTTAATTTTTGTAGTTACATGTTATGGCAACATTTTTTTCTCATCATCAAATTGAAACTAAGATGTAAGCCCAGAGATGTAAGTTATTGCCGCCATAATTCGGCAGTGCAACCAACCTTCGGTGCAAACGCAACGCCACATTCGTCAAGATCAAGAGACCAGTCAGTTGGTAGCACGACGTACCAACCAATCACTCATCGAGAAAAATCGTAAGTGATGCAAACTAGCGCAAACGTCCAATAACAAGATCTCGTCGCTCTCATTGATTGGTTGAAATAAAAGTGTTTTGATAAATGCGCTTAAAAACGAGCGAATTAGGCATGATTAGGCTGGATTAGGCTACGAATGAAGCGAACTTAACTTCGTTTGTTAAAATTATTACATTGTTCTGTAATATTTACTGATTTTCTCTCATTGTTTCCGGTACATGTGCATTGCTGTGCATGGTTTATATAATTTCATTCATATAATTTTTGTCAATTTGCATGGCCACGAGGAAGTTTAAGTTTTCATAGATCAGCAGTGTTTTATCGTTAAAAGTACTGTTGTCTTCTGTTGTCTGTTCTTTATATTTTGTTTATTTGTTGCTAATTTTATTATTTCATTATTCCTAATTATAAGTTGTTGACATGTTTTCGAACATGAAACATGTGAAAAAAGATAGCAGAAAGTGTGCCAAACGCGGGAAGTCCATGGCTGAGGAACCAAGTTTAGTTCTATACCATTTCCCTAGACCTGGGCTATAAATTATTCGCCGGTAAGTACATATGACATTGTTTAATTGAAAAATGTAACCTACCCTTAATTTGTTATAACCAAAAGGTATAAAAACCGTTCAAATACGTTTGTACGGAGTCCTTACAAAGACAGGCCTCTTTTGATTCTTTGACTAGCGTATTTACACTCACGCAGTTTTAGAAGACAGAAATGAAATTTTTGTAAAACAAAGTCCTCAGTGACATTGTGACTTGGATTATAATTTTGTTTTCTATTCAATGATCCTAACATTAATTTGTTTTCATTTATTTTGTTTATAGCGCTCAAGAATAGGCAAGATTTCGCTACCCCGACCAAGACTGAACCTCAAATGAATTTTAAAGAAAACTGTTCAGTAGGCATAAAATTTTATGCTATAAGCATTTTAAAGGAAATTCATTTGTCGACAATGCAAATAAGAAGTTGCATATGTATGTTGTTCCCTGTCACAGTGATAACCAAGAACTTTCAACTTCGGTAAGTACTCATTAGTACATAATACAATACAATATATGTCTTTTGCTTATTTTTACAATGCAGTATAATATAGTACTACCTTGTTCACTACAAATTAGGCATGCTTATATGCATAAGGTCACAGACAACATCGATGATTGTCAAGAGTGAAAAAACCAAACTGTTAGCATTTTAATCACATATCAACTTACACTTTTTATGCATATATCAGCTAAAATTGTTTAATGCTTATAAGAAAATCTTACGCAACAGAGTTAAATTTATTTATGAACAGCATTTATGTGTGCAATACCATACCATCAGCCCATCAATGCCCCACTACAGGGCCTTTGGCCTCCCCTTGTGATGAGGGGACGTGGAGCTTAATCTACTATGCTGCTCCAGAGCGGGTTGGTGTATTTTAACGATTGCCATCTATTGCTGGCAACCATTACCGACGGCTTAACGTGCTCTCCGAGGCACTGAATCTGTGATAGCTATGTACATAAGTTAGAAAAAACTCATTGGTATATGCCCTGGGATTTGATTCTACGGCCTTCTAAACAAGAACCGGGCTCGTTACCACTCGGCTATCACAACATTTAAATGTGTGCAATAAATTTTATTAATTATACGATTTCAGACTCAAGTTGACTTGCGTGTGAATATGCCGTCTGTGCAAGGCTTAACTCCATCAACTTCTACAAGTCAACCGGAAGTAGGTACCTGTTCTGGCCACTGATACTCAAGTATATCCCACTACAATGAATTAGTTGCTAGAAATTTTTGCTGCCACAACTGGAACACCTTCAAAAGTGTTACCTCCAGAAGTTTTTTCAGCTCACAAGTTCAAGGTTCAATCAAAACGAGAGAAAAAGTTGTACAATACACGTAGAAAAAACTTAAGACTAATATACAAACTCAAAAATAAAATGAATACAGATGCTATTCTACAAGAATTATTAAAAGATGAAGTTGTTGACAAAGCACCTAACAAGCTCCTTTGCAGTGCTTTTACGAGGCCAATTAGGGAACTTTAAAAAATATCACAAGGGAAGAAGATATCAAAATGTATGTATCAAAAAATAATAACTTTGAGGATATATAAACGTTCACCAGCCTGCTACTGGTTATTAAGACGTTTATTTCCGTTGCCCTGTCAAACAACTATTAAAAGTTTATTAAATCACCTGCCATTGAACAATAAAATAAACCATCACATATTTGAAGCTTTAAAAAAAATTACACAAAATGAAATATCAGGTCAATATTAATGTTTGACGAAATGTCCATAAGAAAAAAATTATCGTACGATAGAAAACGATTAGATTTATGGCTACCAGGACCATGACAATCAAGGACGTGATCCGTAAATAGCAAGTCATGCTTTAGTTTTTATGATAGCAGCCATAAGAGACGACTTCAAACAACCAGTGGCCTATTATTTATCTGGAGAATATGTTAACGCTGATAAGCGGGCAGTACTAGTCAAAGATGTATGTCGTATTATTGGTCCTTTAGTTGTTGAAAATACTCCATTTCCATTACTTATGTAATGGAACTTTATTATTCTCGTTTTATCGTCTGTCTGTTCGTCAACCACAGTGAAATATCTTATAAACTTTAAGAGCCAGGAACTTGAATGTCTAATGAAACTTATTATTTCTATGAATATAGACATAATAAATTTGAAATATTTTAAAAAAATATGTAGAAGGTTAAAATTTATATTAATTTTGTTTATAATGGGCTATATAATTTATATCTATTTTTCTATACTTTTCTATAAAGCGAAAGAGTTTGTTTGTTCGTGTATTTGTTTGATTGTTAGAACTCGCTAATCTGTGGAACTACTAACCGGATTCTAAAATTCTTTTTGTATTTCATAGCCCAATTTTCGAGGAAGGTTATAGGCCATAATATATAAAATCGTAGTGTTTGTCTGTCTGTTTCAACTAATCCCCAAAACGGTTGAACCGATTGTAATGAAACTTAGTATAAATAAAATTAACGTTATCAGAAGTCACATAGGTTACTCTTTGTCTGTCTGTTTATTCGAGCTGATCTGAAACGGCTGAACAGATTTTAATGAAACTTCACAGATCGACGGTCCCTACGTCCAAAGCGACATGTCAAAAGCTAAGATTAACAGTAGAGTGTAATAAAGGTTCAAGATGCTCTAGAAAAAATTCTAATTACAATTATAAATACATCTTTTATATAATGTTTTGCTATCTTTAAGAAGTTTAAAGTAGTATTTATTCATAATTAATTTTTTCACATATTCTGGGTAAAACTGCTAGATAACTGGTTCTACACTGTCATGTAAATAAAACCATGTCAGACAAATGTAAGATACCTGTTTATACGTCGGAAATAACATAATGTTTTGAAATAAAATGTAAGTAAATGTTTTATGAAAACGTAGAATTTTGTTATTTTCAAAAGAATTCCATAAACATCCTTATATTGACACCCATTTATATTTAAAATACATTAATGAGGACATATATCTCTTTATTCATGGCTATATAATAATAATATTATTAAAATTATATAACATTAATATTAAAAACAAAAAAACACACCACGAAACTGTATCACAACCATAATCACAACAATATTCAACCGCGCGAACGGGCACAAACCAACACGTCTAATTGGAGAATTTCATGCAAAATACGTTAAGTTTGACAAGACCGCGGCGTTCACACCGAGTGGCGCGCTTTTTTAAACGCAGAACAAACCGACGTGTCTAAGATATCCGCATTTACGACACCAATTCGTTGTAATTATTATACTTGTTCCCTTATACGATTCATATATTTATATAGTAAAACCGTTAATATTTGTAAAAAAATCTTATATGTTTATATACTTACTTTGACTGTAATGGTGGTGGGCGCGGCCACGCACACAGCAGAAGCGGGGCGTGAGCAGTTATAAAGATTGGATGCATTCATAGAGTAAATAAATTCGACAGCAGCGCCACCGAGCGTATTTTATATATGCATTTGAATAGAGCCGCCATTTGTTTTTTTTACTGGTCCGCTTCCACTGTATGGCTGCAGCCGAGCGCACCCGACCAACTAATTATTGCATTTCTTTCCTTATTTTTTTTTAAGCCGTCCCTTTATTCACTAGTTTCTTCCAAACGGCGCTGTCTCGTTTGAATAGCGCGTTTAGAAGGTCTCGATTATACCAGCCCATTTATGCCCCACTGCAGGGGCTTAGGCCTCCTCTCAATGTGAAGGGGCTTAGAGTTTAATCCACCACGCTACTCCAGTGTGGATTGGTGGATTTTAACGATTGCTAGATAGCAGTCGTGCCATCGTGGGTGCCATCAACAGCAGCTTAATGTGCTCTCCGAAGTACGGAGTTAGCGATAGTTATGTACTTAAGTTAGAAAAACTCATTGGTAAATGCCTGGATTCGAACCGCACGCAGGGCCGCACGGCCTTGTAAACTTGAAATAGCTTCGCTGCGCTCGGATTATCACGACACTCAGACACACAGACGACTCACTTAGAAGGTCTACTCTTACTAAATACAAATAAGCTACAGTTACTGGACTAAACTTTTTTTTTAGTTCGGTAAGCTCTACACGCTCTATAAGTTTGGACAACGTTTAACTAAATATTCTGTACGTAACAATTTTCAAATCAACTTGCATCTTCACAATATTTTGTCGCATTACAGTTGTCGGTGGACGAAGCAGAGGCTCTCCTGAAGCGTCACGAGGAATTGGAGGCGAGACTTCACGCCCAAGACGACCGCTTACGCGCGTTCCTTAACAACGCCAAAACACTTCTGCGAATACTTCACTATGCTAATGAACAGTACGTACTTACATGTCGTAGTTAATTACATAAATTAATCGGTCATCATTGGTGTTGTACAGTTTTTTTTTCGATATAAAAGCGTTTTAATACATTCTACTCGACAGTGGTGAAGGATACCAGTCACAATAATTTAGGCGCTAGACACCTGTGGCGTAGGGTCTGATCATAAACATTAGAATAGACTATCTCAATATTAGAAATAATAATAATAACGTATACATCACAACAACGTCTAGGCCTCAAACAAAGCATTAGTTTGTGTTTTGGGTACCAAGCGAAGACACCACATACATATAACAACCAAGACCCGTTACCAGTATCAGTATTCATCATAAATACTGACCCGACCTGGGATTCGAACCCAGGACCTCCAGCTTCGTAGACAGGGTCGCTACCCACTAGGCTAAGCGGTCGTGACTGTGTGTTCATTACCTAGAACCTTGGATCGTCACGTCCGGGCCAGGTTACATTTTTTATACTCGTATACCACCCTTCGCCACTGCTATCTATATGATACACAATACTTTAAGCAGTCACATCGGAAGATGCTGAATAATAATATCTGCGCTTACAAAAGGTCATCTAGTCCCAAACTAGACAGAGGCCTGTATTATTGGTACTAAACAAAATATATTTTTTAATACATATATAGATATTTTACACCCAGACACAGAACAAATAGACATGTTCATGCACACAAATATTTGTACTGGGCGGGAATCGAACCCGCGAACTTCGGTTCTACAGTTGGCGCCTCCGACCACTCGACCAACAGGTCAGTTATACAACAACAACAACAGTCAATCTATATAAATACCTTGATTTTTTTTTGTCACGAGACAGCAGGTAAATGAAATAGATAATTATTTTTTATGGTTTATAAATTCAAAGTGTAGTCACAAGGTGCCTGATTTAAACAATTTCACTCATTTTTACTAAGAATGAGGCAGAACATACACCTGATGAAAAACTGAAAGGTTAGTCCTGTTATTAACGTCAAACTAGATTTATACCTGCAGCTGTACACCGCCCTCTTTACAATATAAATACCTGGGCCATCCCACACAGTGCCATCTAGTTCCAAAGTTAGTAGAGCTTGTCTTATGTACTTTTCACACCCACACACGGAACAAATAGACTTATTCATGCAAACAAATATTTGTTCCGGACGGGAATCAAATCCGCGACCCTCGGCTCCGCAGTTAGGGTGCCTAACTGCTCGGGCAATCGGTCAGTCGCGCAATACAACGAAAGAGTCTGTTAACAAAGTAATCGAACTGTAATGACGATAATTTACTTTTAGTCTAGTATTGAAGTAAGTAACACGCCGCGATGCGGTTCGAAGTGTCGCCGCCGAACAACGTCGAGAGCTCCAAGCCAGTCTGGCACATCAGCTGTTCGTAGCTGCTGCGGAGGAGCTCCGTGCCAACTGCCAACGACCAGAGTTATAGGTGATTGTGATTAGATGTTTTTTTAAGGTCTCTTTTAATTTGCCGCTATATAAATTTCCATGTAGACTTTTGACTGTTTATGACGATAATTTTATTTGAGAGGAGGCCTATGTCCAGCAGTGGACTTCCTATGGCTGAGATGATGAAGATGATTTAGTTAATGGTGATGGTGATATCTTGAGATTTATATTTATGTTTATTGAGAATTTTAAATTCTCATCATCAGCCGATTTTTAACTTATGTTTGACTGACGACGACAACTCGACGACCGCTTAGCCTAGTGGGTAGCGACCCTACCTACGAAGCTGGAGGTCCCGGGTTGGAATCCCAGGTCGGGTTAGTATTTATATGATGAATATCGATACTGGTTTCGGTTGTTATATGTATGTGGTGTCTTCGTTTGGTACCCAAAACAAGCTAATGCTTAGCTTGGGGCCTAGACGTTGTTATGATGTATACGTTATTATTACTGAACATATTTATTTATTTTTTCAAGTAATACACTCTGCTGTCATTTTTGACCATCCCATAGCTAAGTTCAGGCTCGTACAGGCAGGTTCGTACGCGACCACTCTAAAAAGAACACTGCAAGAAACTTGAATGGCTTATTTTTTTTAGTGACGGCACTAGAAACCATTGTCTTAAAAATTAAGTGGATGCTTGAGACATAAGTTATCGTTTCACATAATTCTTGAATTTATTTATTGACAAGTCTATTATATTGCTTATTTTAAGTTTAAGTTTTATTTAAGTTTATTATGAAATCGTACACAGTTACCTTTGAATGAATTACTTATTTTATGGACTCTAGGGGTGGAAACGGCGAGTTTTTGTTTTTTTCTAATATTTACAATAGATATATTACAATAAAGATTGTACCGAATTTTTAACACAGTTTTTATTTTTTTTCCCAAAAATATAGTCCAACCTATACCTTCCCCTTAAAATAAAAAATTAAGGCGTTAATTTTCTTAATTATTTTTTTCCGAAAAAATATTAAATATGGTTATGACGTCAAGTGTAAAGTCATAATATTTCTATTGATTCATGAGGATTACAATTCATAATCGCAAACGATAGCAGGTTGTTTAACCGCATATTGCAGTACGGGCCTTCTCCTGTTACGAACCACTATTTTAATCTCGTCATTCGAATTTTATTACGAGCGACTTTATCATGATACTCTACTGCATGACGAATTTATTCGGTTGGCGTTCAAAATGTATAGTTATAATGACACCTGTAAATATTACGGAACTACGACTCCTCCCGCCTCGCTGCACGTATACCTATGAGGTAGTCATGCTTAGCCATGCTTGGCAATGCTTAGCCATGCTTCGTCATGCTTAGACTATTTGACCGAACTATTTTACTCCACGATTTTACCATGATGTAAACTTATTTTCAGGACAAGAAATTGGCTACTTTGAACACCCACAGCGATAAACTGCTAGTACAGAACCACGTGGAAAGTCTACGCATAGCTGATGAGCTTCAAGCCGTCAATGCATGCAGGAAGAAGGTACGTTTAAAATAATGAAAAAAAATCTTGCTCTGAACGTCTGATTTTCGAGTGATTTTCGCATATGCTTCGAACCGTTTACCGACCGCTGAACCAACCGGAGTTTTGGTGCCAGTTTCTACATAAGGGAGTGTCTCAGCTGCTGGCGTTGTGTCCCGAATTGGCTGCAGGCGCTGACTTTGGACAAAAATTAGAAATGGGGTTGGCAATTTAGCGTACAGAACAGATAGGCGATGTAGGCATAATAAAAAAAACATGTATAATACGTATTGTTTTTTTCCATTACTTAATTATTATATCTCCATAATCAATAATTTCCAGATTCTAGTCATTGAATATAATAGTACTATTTATTTCTAACGCTTCTTTTTTTTACGGTTTAAACCTTTTACGGTAAAGCAAAATAAATATACAATAAAAATTGAATATATGGGCACACCGATTACTGTTCCAATCCACTGGAAATATAAAAATCGGCTATGGTTCGAATCCGGGCGTGTATCAATGAGTTTTTCTGACTTAAGTACATAACTATCACTGACTCTGTGCCTCGGAGAGCAGGTTAAGCAGTTGGTGCCGGTTGCTGTCATTAGATGGCGGTCGTTACAATCCGCCAACCCGCCTTGGAGCATCGTGGTAGATTTAAGCTCCCTACACCCTTACCCTGGGGGAGGCGTAAGCCCCTGCAGTGGGGTATAAAAAGGGCTGATGGAATGGGAAGAAATATTGCTTGCTATCATACTATGTTTTACTACAACACAGTTCACTCCGTACTAGCTAGGGTAGATTGTTTTTTTACCCACAACGAATCAGAGGCAGCAGTACGTTTAAACGATGACTTTAAAAATCCACAGGAGGAGTGACGCCTTTCGACGACAAAATCAAGAAACTAGAAAAGCCTCAAGCGTTCAGAGCGGAATTAGCAGCTAAGGAAGCTACAGTAGCGGAAATTGCAGCGCTGGCAGCGCAACTCGGCCCAGAATAAGAAGTCCAAGCCACGCTTAAAGCGCTGCAATTGGAATGGAGGCAGCTTATTGCAGCGACCGAACAAAGAGGTGGGTTGCATTTTTAGTATTTCTCGAAAGAATAACTTCACTATGGAAACTCTTCTGGTTCAAAGACGGACAAATCAATAAAACAAGAGCGTTTTATTATAATCGAAGTGAGATGTTACAGGAATAGCCAGAAATAAATACACTTCAAATAAATCTATATCAATACAAATAAATAAAATTGAAATTTATGTATATAATTTCAAAATAAAGGCTTTTTTGTGCTAATATGTTTATTTGCTCGTAGGTTAAGTCAAACAGGCGTATTAATTATTGTTTTGTTTGTATGACTGTTTGAGCTGATCTCTGAAATAGAACTAATTTTGATGATAGTTTCACTTGCAAGTAAAGGACATTCCAGAGAATATTATTGGCTACATTTTATTCTAACTAAACTAAACTTCAGGTTAAGGGACACCGCTGATTTCTATACAATATTATTTTGGCCAGGAGTATTAAATTTGTTTTTCTGACTCAAGTATATAACTATCACTGACTCCGTGCCTCGGAGAGAACGGTAAGCCGTTGGTCCCGAGTGCCATCAACAGATGGCAAACATTAAATCCACCGACCCCCACTGCAGCAGCGTGGTGGATTAAGCTTCAAGCCCCATCACCCTGGGGGGAGGCCTAAGCCCCTACAGTGGGGCATAATGGGCTGGTAGAATAGAAATTAAATTCAAAGTTATTATATTAATTTTATCATTTTAATAAGTAAAATACATCGTAAAATTGTCGTCAAATTATTAAAATGGTTTTTCTAACAGAAAATACTTCTAATTTTGGTGTTTAAAGTTCAAAATTTTCCATTTAGATATGTATGTGCGAGTGAGTTTTTTCGAATACCAGAATTTAGAAATGCTTGGTTTAAGAAAGAACATATTTTATAAATTCAACGATAGGTTTATGATACACTTATCTTATTAAAATGGTAAAATAAACACAACAAAATGTAGTTCTTTACTTTTGGTCAAATAAATTTTGTATGAAATCAGCGTTATCGTTTAATCTTAAATTTGAAAAACTAGAATTTCTGAAAACCACGCGACCGCAGTTGCGGGCTTTCGCTAGTACTATATATTTACAAGTATTATAATTAATAAAATAGATATTTTTTTGTAGTTTTGCAAAATTATAGCTTTTAGTTAATTAAAATCGGAATACGTTGTATCACGCATTGTTTAAAGTTCATTTAGAATTGAACCCTTTGTAGTTAGTACTTTAGGCGAATTATTTGTTAAATAGGATACTGAATGAGAACACCATAATACAAACTTGTGTAAAGATACCATTGTAAAAAAATTCTTGTTCTGTACATTTAACAGGGATATCCGCCATGTTCACAAGCACGGAGCGCAGGCATGACTTGGATGCGGCTAGAGAACTGCGCAGGCGTCACTACCTACTCGTTGACGGCCGGGGCGGGTGCCGTCAAAGACAAGATCATGACAAGATAAACGTTTTGGAAAAGCAGGGCAGAGCGTTGGCTGCCCAGTAAGTGATTATCTTTCGGTTATCACGACATTTACACGACACGACGTTTGTACTTGTTAAATGTATATTAGCATTCATCTGTGGTTCACTTATATACTACACTTAAAGTACCCAACTGCTTTACGGGCATCCTCCACGTGGTTTAATAAAGCCCACATCACCCTCCGATCCTCAAATCATCAACATATCAAAGATCATGATCCCTCAATTATGACACGAAGAAAGGCAAACTGACTTTTGCTTATATAATATATGATTTTTTTCTTCCAGGCATCCGCGTCGAGTACATACAGTGGGATGTACTTTCTGTTATGGAGAGTAGACCGTTGGCTGCCTGACTAAATAGAAATTTTGGCGGGAAAATAACTACAATGGAAGTAATCTGATAAAGAGTATATAGATTGGCCGATTGATATTCTTACTATTTTATATTATGGTCACCCTTTCTAATTATTTGTATGCAGTGATGGATTTACACATTTGCTGTCGCCAAGGTCAAACACTTACCATTTTTTGGCGATATTCTTACCTGAAATTTTGTCTGAAAGCCGTCCTTGAGTGTCTGTTATATGAAAGATTTATTGCAGCACATATTTAAGTTATATGTCGTGATAGCCCAGAGCGCAACGAACCTGTCTCAAATTTATATGGCCCCATAAGGCCATGGTTCGAATCCGGGCGTGTACCAATGAGTTTTTCTGACTTAAGTACACAATATCACTGACACCGTGCTTCGGAGGGCACGTTAAGCAGTCGGTCCCAGACGCTGTCAATAGATGGCGGTCGTTACAGTTCCCAACCCGCAGTGGAGCAGCGTGGTGGACTTAAGCTCCAAGCCCCCCTCCTCACCCTGGGGGAGGCCTAAGCCCCTGCAGTGGGGTAAAAATGGGCTGATGATGATGATGATATTTAAGTTATATACGCAAAATACAGATGAATACGTTGACGGCTCAGGAGTCAGTTACCTAATTACATTCCCCATAGCATCTCAATTCCACGGATTTACAATTACAAAGATGCGACTTCGCATCTTTCGTTTTGGGGAATTCATATCTCTAAGCATACGTAGATCATGAGTTAACTTAACCGCGGGATTTTTTATTCCTATAGTGACCTCCAACTACCCCTTACAGTCACTCCCTTACCACCTTTAGACGTGAGGACTTTCTGACGCCCGTTCTTTCTTATCCACTATCACGCTCATTCATAAGCCTACTTATGTTATGTTATAATATGCAGTTCCTTTCGTTCTCAGCTAACATCTGCTGGGTTTGACTCTTTACTTTCTCCTGATCTGCCTCACCATGATGACAACATTTTTTGTTTTGTGCAGATCTTGTCACCTAACCTCTTGTTCCTACAAGTTTCTAATATTCATTTTCAATACGTTTGCTATTAATACGGTCTTTACGACATAGAAACTTGTACCGTAATGTTGTATTTTAGAGTACTAGGCCTTTTTACTTTACACCAATCACAAACGAGCATTCTTTTTGTGACGCATGCGTAAACCGCGAAAAGCAGTTCCGTTCCCGCCATTATTACATTAAAGTATCTACCTAATTTTGATCGTAAATGTATTGAAAAACGTCGTATGATGCTCGTACACTGTAAGCTGGCTATTATAGTCATCGGTTTATTATACACATTCGGCTTCGTTTCGTACCTATAAACACCTCGACTATAATATGCAGCTTACCGTACTTGCATCATAATGTACCTACTATTAAAAATGCTTTCCTCTATAGAAAGCTACAATATCATTGAGTAACATGGGCTGTATTTTATTTTCAAACTAGCTTTCCGTTCGCGGCTCCGCTCGCGTGAACTACACATTTGTACCGGGACCGCTATAATTGTTTGCATAGAAATAGTTCATTGGCTGAAGAGTGACATAGGCTATTTTTTACTGTGGAAAAAGGTGTCCCGGTACAAATGTGTAGTCTACGCGAGCGGACCCGCAGGCGGAAAGCTATTCGTCAATAAATTAGGGCGTCAGGAACTACCTGAATCACTCAAACATTGGATTTTTGCACAAACTCTACGAAACTGTTGAAACAATCAATGATGTCAGGTAGAAACATTAAAGAAAAATATTTTTTATAGTCGCATGTTATGTTTCATCAACTGAAACGTAGAAATGTGTTCATGAAAAATATAAATAATTTCTTTGTATGGTGGCTCCATCTGTTATTAAACAGCCGTACTAAACAGGTAGCGTCCGACCTTAATAGGTACCATGTTCCATGGTTTAGCCACTGCCAATTATTAATTAACAATTACTATTATTATTTGGGGTTCGGGAATACAAGCGATTCCGATGCGCCTAATCAACGTCGTTCAAGTATGTAAACTATTTTAAAATCTCATTTAACATTTACAATTTTAAGATTACATATCGTCCCCTTATTTTGAATTCCGATATGATTCTGTCCATGATAAATATGAAATACAAAAAAGCAATTACCTACATTAGCAACCAGAACCTCTCAGTGTTAGAGAAATGTGACAAAAAATAAGATTTTTTTCTCCAATTTGCAGAAATATGAACTTGTAGACAAACACTCAACTGTTGTATTCTATTTCTACTAATGTCGTTGTCTACTTTGGCCAATAAACGCGTTTATATTATTGTGAATAAAATTTATAAGTAAATATTTGTTGGATTTTCGCAATGGAGGCAATAATGTATTTTTGAATATCTCGAAATATGACTTTATAGCTTTAGCATGTAAAATGTTATGAACAACGCCTTTGATTATAGTTAATAAATTGTGATTAAAGATTTGATTTTAGAAACCAAAGATATTTGTAAGTGAAATAAATGTATTTTAGCATTTTTTATGTCTTTTATTTATCTAGTCGACTGACCTGAACCAAAAATAGCGGGTTCAACTCCCGCCTGGGACAAATATTTATTTATGTGCATGAACATGTCTGATTGCTCCTTGTAGAAGAATCTAGTTGTAAGACTGACCGCAGCTTGTGTGAATCTGCGAATTCTGCTAAAACGCAGCGTTCTTCTGATTTAAACTGGCTGCTCCGACAGAGAGGAAACCTAATATATTTAAATTAGTTCACCAAAACATACAGGGTTTCCTCAGCAAAATTGAACTAGTGGAACTGTTTTTATTAGAACTTAATATAGATGTCCTATGCATTACTGAACATTGGTTGTCACGTGATAAAATGTTATTTAACATCAACAATTACCAGCTCGCAAGCTGCTTCAACAGAAAGGCTACTATCCGTGGTGGATCTTTGATTCTGTTGAAGAATGGATATAAATACAAGGAACGTCGAGATGTAACCTCGCTTTCTGTAGAGAGAAATACTGAACTTTCATGTATTGAATTGGAGGAATGTATTATATTGTGTGTGTACAGGCCGCCCAATTCTGACTTTTCTGTTTTTGAGGAAGTGATGGAGGATGCTTTGAGCATACTTTGTAATTCAAAGAAAAGTATTTTGGTAAGCGGTGATTTTAACATTGACTTACTTATAGATTCACCATTGCGCAATAAAATATTATTACTTTTTAAAACATTTAAATTAATAAATGTCTTTTTTGAACCAACAAGGGTCTCAGCATCCTCAGCCACTTGTATTGATAACATTTTTTGTAATTGTGATTGGCTTGAAAAGGAAGTGATAAATCATTTACAATCCGATCACTGTGGTCAAATAGTCACATTAAAAAAGAAATCACCCGATAAACCTTTGAGTGTCAGGTATAGACCATTGTCTACAATAAAATTAAGCAAATTTGCTATTAAAGTGGAAAAAAACATTTTAAATTATGATTTTTTACAAAAAGATCCGAACAAATCATATGAAAGTTTATTTGAAATTGTTTCCAGAGAGTTTGAAAACAGTTTTAAACTAAAGAATGTAAAAACTTGTAACAAAGTGAAATTTTGTGAATGGTCTACTCCGGGCATTCGAAAAAGTAGAGAACGGCTTTATTGTTTATATAAAGATAAAAATTTAAACACTAATCAATCATTTGTAAATTATGTAAAATCTTATTCAAAGATATTCAAAAAGGTTTGTAAAACAGCCAAATTTATTCATATTAGAAATAAAATAGAAAAGTCAGAAAACAAATGTAAAACTGTGTGGCAAATCATACGTACTGAAACAGGCAAAATGAAGCCTCCCGACAACGAATTTGCCTTACGGGTGGATGACAGAACTGTTACTTCAGCAATCGACGTCGCTCGCGAATTTGATTCTTTTTTCCAAAATATAAGCATTAAAATCACGGAACATTTGGGTTCATCTCCTGACCGTGCTGTAACTTTGTTAAAGGAAAATGTACCGACTCAGGGGTCGGAGTTCAGGTTTAAAAAAATAAATTCTTTTAATATTATTAAAACTTTTCAATCTTTAAAAATTAAAAAGACCGAGGATTTATGGGGGCTGTCGGTGAAAGTTATAGGTTCTGTTGTTCACATTATAGCACCATACTTGTCGAGTATATTTAACGAATGTATTAAAGCGGGCATATTTCCTAATTTAATGAAGTATAGCAGAATAATATCTCTGTTTAAATCTGGTGATAAAAAAGACCCCACTAATTATAGACCAATAGCAGTGTTGCCCACATTAAGCAAAATTTTCGAAAAAATCATGCTCGATCAAATGCTTTCTTATTTTATGTCCCACAATTTACTTCATTCTAGACAATTCGGTTTTACGAAAGGAAGATCCACAACAGACGCTGGCATTTTACTTTTGAAACATGTTTTTGATGCATGGGAAAATTCTAAAAATGCTATAGGGGTCTTTTGTGATTTATCGAAGGCATTTGATTGTGTTGATCATCGGACATTGTTGCTTAAATTAAAACATTATGGTATAAATAATTGTGCTAACAATCTAATAGAATCATACCTCTGTAATAGAATTCAAAAAGTTGATATTAATAGAGTTAAATCGAAGGGTTCTATTGTGAAAATGGGAGTTCCTCGGGGATCTATATTGGGTCCCTTTCTGTTTTTAGTGTATATTAATGACTTACCTTACTTGGTAGAAAAATCTGCTGAGATAGTGTTGTTTGCTGATGACACTTCTCTCGTATTTAAAATTAATAGAAATGAAGAGGAATTCTCAACAGTAAACTCTTCACTTTTGCAGGTCTTAAATTGGTTCAACGCTAATAACCTATTATTAAACGCAAATAAAACAAAATGTTTAAAATTTACATTGCCCAATGTTAGACAAGTTGATGTCAATTTGAGACTTGGAGGAGATTCATTAAGTTTTGTTAATGAAACTGTGTTCTTGGGCATTACTATCGACGCAAATTTACAATGGGGTCCTCATATTATGAGGGTGGCTGGTAAACTGAGCTCTGCTGTTTTTGCAATTAGGCAAATAAGAAAACTAACCGATGTGCCTACAGCGAGGCTGGTTTATTTTAGCTACTTTCATAGCATAATGTCATATGGCATTCTGCTATGGGGAAAGGCCGCTGACATTCAAACAATATTTGTTCTGCAAAAAAGGGCTATTCGAGCTATATATAAATTAAAATCTAGAGATAGTGTAAAGGCTCATTTTAGAGAAGGTAATATTTTGACAGTCCCTTGTCAGTATATTTATGAAAATATAATTTATGTACATAAAAACTTAAATGCTTTCTCTAGGGTGGGTGATGGCCACAACTTAAATACAAGACATAAGCATATGTTATCAATTCCCAGGTTCAGGCTCTCAATAGTTAATAATTCTTTCATGGGAAATTGTATCCGTTTTTATAATAAAATTCCAAAAGAAATGTTAGACTTGAATTCTAATCAATTTATAAAGCGAGTTAAAGTCCAACTCATGAAAAAAGCTTACTATTGTATTACCGAGTATTTAAATGATAAGTGCGCATGGACATTATTGTAATAGTTGTAAGACTTTAAATTTAAAAAAAAAACAATTAAGAAAAACATATATTTAAATAAAATAAATAGGGAGGAGTTTCTTGCCGGTTCTTCTCCTCCTAGTTTTTGAACCGGTACCTAATCAATTTTTACGACTTTCAATAAGTGTGTGCAAACATCTTATATTGAATAAAAACTTTTTGAATTTGAATTTGAATTTGAATTTGTATGGGTGTAAAATATCTATATACTGATATAAGTAACTAGCGACCCGCCCGTAGCCCCGCTCGCCGGTTACTCGTTTCTTATAGTATTCACTTATTTATTTCAGTTTTATACCCGCTATTTTCTTTCTCATTTTCATTAGGCCATTATAGTTCTTGTTCTGGACCTCGGTCCCGTCCCGTTTTCGGTTCCATTCTTATCAAAGCAAAGTGAGCGGGGATGGGGGCATAGGAAATTTTATAATGTTCGTTTATATCAAATAAGATAATGTATATTCAAGAATATCCTATTTAAATTAAATAAATATTACAAAACCTACACGAAGCAGGAAGCAAAAGCGTGTGTATTATAGGTAAATTTAAACATTCCGGAAGAAATTCCTTAAATGATTAAAAATGGTTTAGAAGAAGTAAGCGGAGAAACAGAATAAATGAATCCTGTAGCGCCAAGGCGGCGGCGACGACTCGACGGTTGCGAATGCGAATGATGCGAGGAGAATGCCGCGTCATGTTAATACTAACTCAATCACGCACTTAGGTGTATTTTATACCTGGTGTTCGGCTGAATGTAGTCCAAACTTATAGAACATGCAGAACTTACCAAACTAAACAAAAAGTTGCAAGTGAGCAGATGGCGCAAAGTAATTGTTATCGAGAAAAACATGTTTAAAATATCTTTATTTTTAATCTTTTGGTTTAGTTCGGTAAGTTCTACATGCTCTATAGTTTGGACTACGTTCAGCCCAACAGCTGTTATAGGTTTTTTACTTTTATGCAAAAATATTAATATATTTAATTAAAGAATACAATTTTTTATAAAAAACCAGTACGTTACTGTTATACAAATTCACCTTCACCCTCATTTACTCCTATTTTTCCTTTAGCTTTTTTATACCCCACTACAGGCACTTAGGCTTCCCTTCAGGCTGAGGGGGCTTGGAGCTTAAACTCACCACGCTGCTCCAATGCGGGTTGACTATTCACCAAAATCTATTGACAGCCATCGGGACCGACTGCTTAACGTACACTCCGAGGCACGGAGTCAGTAAAAGTTATGTACTTAAGTCTGAAAAACGCCCGGATTTAAACCACGGCCTCATGGCCTTGTAAATTTGAAACACGTTCGCTGCGCTCAAGCTATCACGACGCTGAGATGTATATATGATAATGTAATGAGTGTAGTACCTATATGAAATACATATTCATACATACACATTCAGTGCAGAAAGCTAAAATCTATATTCAGGTGAGTTTAGAGATGGGACTGTATGGCCAAATCCTAAACTATGAGAAATAGCGAAAAGTGTTCAAAGGCTCATGAGCTTGATTTTTGAGAAAACAAAAACTACATATTCACATTTTTGCAAAATCTGTTACCTACTTCAAAATAAAATCAAACCACTTGATTTGATAATTATATATTAATACGTAAAGAAAAAACTTTTGACTCCTTTTAAAGTGCATTGCAGGTATGGAAGAATGTAAATTTGGCATAGTTTAAAGTTTATATGCAAAAGGAGGGCCAACATAATTCTACTGGTGTACCTACGTCCTAATGTGAAGTAGGAAAAGCGCGTTCAAAAAAATACGCAACAAACTGAGGGACGCGCTTTTCTATAAAAAAAAAAACATATAAACAGTTGTTGTTAACGAACTTTTACAATATGTACTTGAAAATTAAATTTAAATTTAAAAAAAAACCTCGGCAAAAAATATCTTTAAAAAGTGGGAAATAATACAAGTTTGTTCATTGTCAAATGATTTTTGATTGTTAAAGGCGTCTGGGACCGTTAATTATTAGGCAAGTATTTTAAGTTTACTGAGCGGTCCCAGACGCCTTTAAGGATCAAACATCATTTGACAATGAACAAACTTGTATTATATCACACTTTTTAAAGGTTATTTTTTTATCGGGGGTTTTTTAAATTTAAATTTAAGTTTTATTTCAAAATTTTTAAACTTAGTCATTTAGTTAAACTAATTCATACATGATCAGACAAAAAAATAATTTTCAAGTTTTTAATTTTCATTTCGTAAATTAAAAATCCTCATTCCCTTTCAATGTAGTGCACATTATTCTACTAGTCAAGCCCTTTCATTTGCTACCCATGTTGAGGGATTTGTGAAAAAAATGTAATTCGCCATTTTGTAGTGGCGGCCATCTTGGATTTGAACTTTATCATAGTATATAGTATTCTGCTAGTTAAGCTCTTTCATTTGATACCCATATTGATGGAGTAGTGAATAATATTCGCCATTTTGTGGCGGCAGCCATCTTGGACTGATTTTCATCAAGCATAGCTAAAAACACTCCCGATTAGTTCACCTTTCATATTAAAAAATTCGCATTCAAATCGGTTCATCCGTTTGGGAGCTACGATACCACAGACAGATACATAGATACACACACACGTCAAACTTATAACACCCAGTTTCAGTTAAAAACAGAACCGTACTTACTTGATGAAAGAATACTTTCCACTAAATGGACCTAGCAGAATTAATAGGGATTTATTTCTAATGGCAAGTTATTTTTGTTTTAGAGTATACCTAGGTAATTTTCTAAGACTGTCGGCAGCGTGGGCTTTCTAAATCAATATAAATCCTATATCAAAATAACTATTTTAAAGTATGATATTTATGTATTAGTGTTTTTTGCGTCATTGATTTTTAATATATGTTTCAGAAAAGAAAAGAGATTCTTTGTGGTAAATATATTTTATTAAAATAAATTTTTGAAAAGGAAATCGCTGCCAACAAAACACAAGGAAAAACGAATATCTTTATATTCACAATTTTACTAAAAAAAATATAATATCCTATAATATCCCTATAACTAAATTGAAGAAAACTTTTCAAAGTGTTAAACATAAAGAATTCTGTTAGGAACTAGTAACATAAAAAAACAGCCATTGAAAAATGACGACGTTACGACAAACTACCTCTCTACCAAAATTATAAAGTACCAGCCGCATCGGCGAAGTTTTAATAAATTATAGAGTAGGCATTTTGCATTGCATATTTGCAATGCTGTTCGCAAATCAACAGGTGGCTCGTGAAAACAATCACAATCACACGATTTTCAATATTTACTCAAAGTTTGTTATTTATTATATATTTTGTACATTTTAAGTAATCCAAGATATTCGGTTGCTGACGAGGCTGAAGTTCTCTAACATAATTAGATTCTAAATACGTTACAGTAACAATAGTTACCATACCACATCAGCCCATTAATGCCCCACTGCAGAGGCTCAGGCCTATCCTCAGGATCAGAGTGCTTGGAGCTTAATCCACCGCGCTGCTCTAATGCAGGTTGGTGGATTTTAACGACTGCTGTTTGATGATGGTAACCGGGACCGACAACTTGTCGTGCTCTCTGAGGCACGGTGTCAGTGATCTACGTACTCAAGTCAGAAAAAACTCATTGCTACAAGCCCTGGGATTCAAACTACGACTTTCTAAACAAAAAGCGTGCACAACACTAATAATATTTTATTTCAAATTTAAGTTAAAACTTTACGAATTGCTGGATTCATTATTTATATCGAAAAAATCATTCGATATTAATAATGAGTAGAGTCAAACCGAGAAGGAGTATCCAACAGACGGCCCCCGACTGTGCCCGTCGGCGGGATATCCCTTTCCACGAGACCCGAGGCTACACCTTTTTCATATGTTTACGTTGTACTTGGTTACCAAATTGTACTGATAATTCTTAAACCTAATGCTTAGAATAAATTTGAAAAGTCTAGGATCAGATCCCACTGCTAAAATCATAATATTTTGTTTTAAGACCAGACTCATGTAAAAACGGCATTTAAATGTAATAATATTAAATTCGCACGTGCGGATGTCGTCGCCGGGCTTTTGGCAGACAACTGCGTTTATAGGTATTATGGGTACTCGTGATTCAGTTTTTTGCACGATGGTATATTTTTGTTCACATTTTGCGTCAGTTCGGAGGGACGTGTTTTCTTGCGTTTGTATAGAGACACTATTTTAAAGCGTCGCAATTTGAAAATAACAGCCAACTAGAACATGACCACGCTGTACTACTTATTGTTTTTATTTTATATTTCATAGAATAATAGTGACCACATGAAAACTGGTTATCCAATTAGTTTGATGGAGTTTTTTCCACTTGTAATGTAAATCAAACCAAATCTATACCGTGTCGCACACAAAGTATTATTTATTTCGGAACATGAACAAAAAACAAAAGGGCCCATAAATGAAATACAGTTGTCAAAATTTAAATTAATTAATGTGAAAACCTATGGATCGAAAGCAATAGCCTTTGGGACATTTACTATTAGACAGCTGGATTTCATTGAAAAGCAGTGAAACAGAATCTTAATTTTGGGAGGTGTTTGGGAGTAAATTTCGGTTAGTTATGCTTGATTGTATCTTCATTAAAAGTTCTAGATGAATACATGGATACATTAACTTATTAAAAAGTGAAAGGTGTGCATTCGTAATTTCGGTAGCACAAAATTTTTAAAGCGCACCTTTTTTTATTCCAGAGCCTTTCGTTATTTTTAATAATTAATTTGATAGTTTGTGAGAAAAATGTGCCACCGAAATAACGAAAAAATCATACTTCAAAAATTTACCCTCGTCTGACATCTGATGATAAAATTATTTCCGCATGTGTTCCAATTGAGGCATTTATATTCCTTTAACTAAAACTAAAATCATATTATGAGGGCTGGGCATAAATCCGGAACTGGCCATTTACAAAAAAATATTTGAAAGGTCCACAAGCCTGTTTTTGATCAATTGTCAAGTTGTGTGAAATCTAAGGCGAAGAAATTTTTTTTACAGCCAATGTGCTTGTAGTATCTTATGTATTCTCGCCATACTTATGCCCAGGAACGCCTCTATTTCACGATATGTAACATGACGATCTTGCATTATTAATTTCCGCACAGCATCGATATCTATACTGCCAATTACCGCCTACAATTAAACTCACTGAACCAGTGATACACAGTGGTATTCGATGGTACTTCATCGTCAAAAGTCGAAGTCAGAGTTAAACATTTTCAGAACGATAATGTTCACGAGTCGAATCCATGGTGATGAAGACACGCAATTTTCAAAATAATGCCACAATGAAATAAAATTTGACGGTTATACGAAAGAAACTGTATTCTACAGCCAAAAAGTTAGATGTTGTAGTTACTTTTTAAATAATTTTTGGAAATGGCCTGTTCCGGGTCATAAATAGCAGCCCTTGTAGAATCAAAACTTTCATTGATGGTTTCAATGTGGTTTATTCATATTAAAAGATTTTTTGATATTTCACCCATACTACGCTCAATATATCGAGTAAGTTTGTATGGAGAATCCGTCATTTTTGTAGTTAAATGTCTGAAAAAAGCAAATTAAATCATGAACGTATGGGACTCCCGTTAATTTTCAATTTAAATGTATGATAATTGGTATTGGCCTTTTGGGTCGTTGCCGAGTTGAGATCAGCGACCGCTGACCGCCGATCGCTGCTATCGCGTTCAATTCCAAGGTATGACTAACTGACTGGTACATATACTTTTTGCTTACGTAAAACTTGCCAAAAAATATGTTTCCCAGCTGAGTGGACGCAAATACGTGAACGAATACTGCGTAGCGCTGATCGCCGAGAATGATATAGGCTCCGAATTTGTACTTGGCAATTCGAAGCATGTATATGTTTTGTTTTAGAAGGGATCTCCAGCAGTCGGTCGAGAGTATTCTGGTCTAGAGCTGAAGTTGAGAGACCTAGATTTTTAGAATAGTCTGATTAGAAAAGTCAAAAACTTTATTAAAAATAGAAAGGGGAAAAATATTTAAAAAAAGATAGACCAAGGGAGTGTAAAGTGACGTGAAAGGTAACCCAACACAAAATCTTTGTGTCTATGGCACTACGATCATTATATAATAAAATGTAATGCTAGTAATCACACTGAAATACATTGCATACGTCTGCACCCGCTTTGTGAAGTCATTTTGTGATCGGTTTGACTATCTGGTTTGACTCTGAAGGTTTTTTGGCATTTGAAATATGGAACCTTGAAATTCTTCCAGACGTCTTGAAGTATACCTTGGTTACCTACTTTTATTTTTATGGCGTTGACTAACTAGTTTCTTGTCTCATAAAATTTATATGTCGTGTTTGGCTTGTAACTGTACTCGTTGGGTTTTTCAGTTTGGATCCAAATCTCCAGTTTATACGAATAATCTTAACCAATACCTACTATAAATGCGAATGTGTGTTTGTTACGCTTTCACGCCTTAACCGATTTTAATAGAATTCGGTACGGAGATAGATTAGACTTTAGAAAAGAACATAGGTTACTTCTTGTCTCTGTTTGTTTGTCTCTTTGTCCGTCCGGGTTGATCTCCATAATGGCTGAACCGATTTCAACAAAACTGTGCAGACATAAAAAGGACGTTCTCAAGAGTGAGCTTTTTAACTTTGAAAATGTTTATCTGATTGTTTTCGTAGGGGAGTGTAATTCGGATATAATTCTGAAATTTAGAATGGTAGACAAAAGGCAGTGGTTTGAAAATATGCAAAGGTTTGTGATGCATTGTATGTATACAATTTTTTTTAAATCTGTTTATAACTTTTTCCGGATAATCGAAAATGGTGAATTAAAGACGAATTTTTCTAATGTTTCAGACAAAAGTTAATAATATTTCAAAAACAAAAGTTGGCTTTTGTTATGGAAAAAAATTAAAAAAATTTCGTTTGTTTACCGTTTAGAAAGATTATAGAAGAAAATATTGGAATGGGTCGAAAACTGTGGGCTGGACAGGTGTTCTTTTCTTTGTAGGAACTTGGTAGAATTTTGATGAATAACATAGAGTAACATAGTTCAAATTTAATACTATACCAACTTTTACCGGCTACTTTGCTCGTGATTTTTTCCTGATTTCGATTATTTAATTTAAACTGTATAAATAGCATCAAATATTTCTTTCGAAGGAAAAGCTTTTAATCCCTTTTAAGCAGGCATATTCCTCACAGTTACAGTTTATGTGGAGTAGGAGGACAAGATGCTAAAATATAATATATACAGGTGAGTTTTTAAGATGGGACTGTATGGATAAATTCTAAACTATGAGAAAAAGCGTAAAGTGTACAAAGGAATCATGACCTTGATTTTTGAGAAAACAAAAACTGCATAAGTATTCACGCTTTTAAACAATCTATTACTTTAATAAGGAAACCACTGATTTGATAATCTTCTATATCTTACTACGTGAAGAGAAAACTTTGTATTCCTTTTAAAGCATATTGTGGGTACGGAGATTTGGTATAGTTGAAGTTCGTATCGAAAAGGAGTGCTGAAAGAAAAAATCTATATAATAAATATAACATGCGGTATAAATACTGTCAACCATACGGGTAAACGGGTGTGTCATTTGATGCAATATGAATTGACTTAATCTTTCGACCACTAAGCGATCACTTGTATCTGTTAAACATGCAAAGAAAATGATTAAGATTACAAGAAATTTGGTTCAGGGTCGACTTGTTAGTCTATTATAATAAATTTTCCATCAATAGTTTCGGTGAAACGACACAGTGCTTCGTAGCACATCACGTATCACTTTATAGCTGACACATATAAAACAAGGCTGTCCTTTCTATTCGCTCTTCTTTTCAAAGAATACCATTTTTTATTTCAGGAATTCGTAACATAAAACAAGAAAGTGACACAGTTTTAGTACTACATTTGTAAATGGATTAGCAAGAAATGAATATGTCGTATGTAAAATCAACAGCATCTCGTCATTTTTTCCAGTGATATAACACTTTTACGAAAAAAGTAACACTAAAGAAAAAAAACCGACTAGTACAAGAAAAAGTTATGAACTAAAAAGAGAAAAACAAGCCATATTCTATAGAATTTGATTTGAACAACGCAACGTAGAGTGCACCATAGCATTGCAAGCGGGGACAAACAAGAATTACTAATCGTTAACACATAATCGTCATATTTTTAAGCCACGGACACATGACGTTATACCATTTAGAATCAATTATAGTTTCCGAGAAATTGCCGTGTCTTTGTACCTACACAATTTATACATCGCTCAAATTTCTGGCGAGCACCCTCTTTTTGAAAAAGATGACGATAATGTATTCACGTCGAAAACTCGATACAAACCGTGGCTTGTGCCTGTGTATATAACTCTTTCATGGGAAATTGTATCCGTTTTTATAACGAAATAATAATTGAAATTGAAACATATAATTGTCAAATCCGAGGGTTGATACTTAAATGCAATGATTGTAGAACATTTTTAGATACGGGGTTTATCTCACTGCCAGAGCCTAACAGTGCGCGACATAAGTGTTTTACCGGTATTGTCTAAAACATCTACTTCTACCGTTGGCAAAACATAAACCGAATTTAACTTCTAAAATGAATTAAAAACATCAGCTCGGAAAATGCCTAAATATCCTCAGATAGTTAACAATACAACGAGCGGTCGTACCTGGCTTTGCCCAGGTGGACTACGGAAACGTTCCTATTCCCGTTCCACGCATTAGTACACTGCACCCGTGCGAAGTCGGGGTGGGTCGCTGGTCCAACCATATAGTATCATACTATGGTATCATCGTCATCATTCAAACAAAGAAAGTCTCTGGCGCGTCTAGCAACAAATTTGATTGCCATAAAAAAGGTTAAAAAACCTTAAAATACACACATATGCTGTCGCGAACTTTTGGTTAGAACTTTTAAAGGGGAACAATTCATTAATACATGATTATTGCTTAACATCAACCGTTTACATTTTTCGATATATGAACTACCCCACACAAAAAGAATTTCTCAATTCGAACCAGTAGTTCCTGAGATTTGTGGGTTTAAACAAACAAACAAACTCTTCAGCTTTATAATATTAAGTATAGATGAGTAATTGATTATAATGTTTACAAATCTAATTACCATTTATCTAATTACCGTTGATTCCTGTCCACACTATTTGCGAATGATAATGAGCTGTTATGAATGATAATTAGGTGTCATTTTTTTTTCAGACCATTATGACTAGAAAAAGAAGAAGTAAATTAAGAACAAATTCTGGAATAAGCATATGTCGCGAAGAAGATCTTGTGTCCCGTGCATGTGCCTCGCGAGGCGTATGGTAGATGGAACACGTGCAGGAGGCTCCTGGCGTTGCCCTCTTCGCGAACACAGCTATATAAGAACTCCCCAGTAGTGAGAGCTATAGAAATAGTCAATTCTTTTGACTTGAGTGCACCCGACTGGGATATATTTCTATGTGGTATTGTGCGTCTGGTAATCGAATGTAAAAGGATGCTAGAATACACATGTAAATTTTCGTTTTTTATTTCTACAATTTATTGTTGTGTTTAAGATGGAATATTTTATTCTGTAAATAAATAAATAAATTAAAACTAAGATGTAAGCCATCGGTATTTTATTAAATATACTTAATATTAACTTATTGCCGCACCTCTCCAGACCTAAAATCAATGCATTTTAAACTGAGCTGTCTGTTAATGAGACAATCCGCAGGTGCAGCGAGGGGAATTAGTGGGAGGGGGACACCGCGCGCGAACGAGTATTGCGTGGACAGTCATCTGTTTTTTGAATGTCCACTTATTATATTTGTATTGTATGATTTAATTTTACAGTACTTAATAGTATTACATAAATTAAAAATGATGCCAAATAATCTGGGTCTTTTAATCCTCCTTTTGTTGTTCTTGACGAACAAGACTCCGTTGGAAACGACATTCTTTCAGAATTCAAATATTTTTAGCTAAAGCAATGAGATTCGGTTATAAAATTCATTGAAACGCTACACTTCTATTGGTTGAAATATGACCATGATTGTTGAAAATCTGGGAAAAAATCAAACCGACTGGGAGCTTACATCGAAAACGCTGCCTAACCTCTTCGAGGCATAACGAACCAATGTATAAAGGAAGCTTTTCTCTATAACAGGTCTAAAGGAAAATCCGCTATGGCAAGTCTATCTTTAAATGATAGCTTACTAGACCTATTACAATTTTAAAAAAAATGTCATATGATGTGATAATTAATTGTCCTTTACGCCATACAATTTAAATTAATATCTTAGGAGTAATAATTATAAGATATTAAGTTAAATTAAAACTGTCGCGCGATAAAATCCATTCAGTGGTCCTACACTCGACGCGACATGCGTAAGCGGAAGTTATCATTGTTG
Source organism: Luffia ferchaultella (assembly GCA_949709985.1). NCBI lineage: Eukaryota > Metazoa > Arthropoda > Insecta > Lepidoptera > Psychidae > Luffia > Luffia ferchaultella. Next base: position 127,071 of record OX453265.1, read on the forward strand.
TACGCAAAGAAACATTTAAATGTTTTAGTTTATTTTTATGTATATAACGTATTCTTTACTTTTTCAAATATTTGCAGAATTGAACATAAAACACATTAAAAATACTCCTAGTAGGGTGATGATAACAGCCACTTGGGGGTGCTGCATTAGACGTATTTCCATAAAACAACTGAGTTGATTTTGATGAGGTTTTATGCGTTACATAGATATCTCAGATCAGATTCTTAGATATGCTTTATGGTCACCAACCACTAGAGGATGCTGCGTTATACGTGTTTCTAATAGAAAAACTAGGTTGATTTTAACGAGTTTTTTTGCGTTACAGAGATATTATTTCGGGTCGGAATCTTAAATTGCTACTTCAGGCGTGTTTCATTGAAAAACGGAACTGATTTTGACGAGGTTTTTATCGTAACATAGATACCTACCTATCATCTCAGATCAGAATTATAGTTATCAGCTACTAGGGGATGCTGCGTTATACGTGTTTCTAAAAAAAACAGAGCTGATTTTAATGAGGTTTTTTGCGTTACAGAGATATGATCTCAGGTCAGATTCTTAGATAGGTTTTACAGCTAAAGACTACTAAAAGGTGCTTCATCAGACGTGCTTCTATGAAAAAACTAGGTTGAATTTGATGAGGTTTTTTGCGTTACGTAGATATTAATCTCAGATTAGATTGTCAAATGAGTTTTACGATTTTAGACCACCAGTATGTGCTGCATAACCCTGTTCATATAAAAAAATATAGACTGATTTTGATAAGGTTTTAGCGTTACATAGATATTATATATTATGTATCTCAGGTCAGATTCTCAGATGAGAATCGGATAGGCTTTACGGTTATAGACCAGCAGGAGGTGCTGCATCCGGCGTGTTTCTATAATATAAAAACTGCGGGCTTGTTCTGTTGAAGTTTTTAGCGTTACATAGATATCATCTCAGGTCAGATACTTAGATACTAAGGAACCTTCAAGTAAAAATAAAATTTAAAGGGGGTTCCCATACAATAAACGTATTTTTTCGACGTTTTTGGTGATTATTGGTTGTAAGATCATTTCTTACACTTGAAATTTTCATGAAAGATGTATCACTATGATCGCTATAATAACAAATAATAAGATAAAATTAAAAATGAAAGGGGTTTCATGGGAATCCTCTTCAAGTTTTAACTTTTTTGTATGGACAAGAATCGTAATTTTTCGACGTTTTTAGTGATTGGTGAGTGTGAGATCGTTGTTTCGTCGTTCGGTAAAAAAACCCCAAATGTTTCAAAGTTTTATAAGAACAGGCTTCCTACTATAACTTATGTGGTGTCGTGACAGCACGAACGCAGCGAACCTAATTCAAACATATAAGGCTTTGTGGCCGTGGTTCGAATCCGAGCGTGTACCAATGAGTTGTTTCTGACTTAAATACATTAACTACCACTGACTTCGTACCTTGGAGAGCACGTAGCAGTCGGTCCCGGTTGATGTCAATAGATGGCGGTCATTACAAACCGCCAACCCGCATTGGAGTAGCGTGGTGGATTAAAGTTCCAAGCCCTCTAATCTTTAGGGGAGGCTTAAGCCCCTGCAATGGGGTATAAAAAGGGCTGATGGAATGGAATAACATATATGTGATGTTCGTCTCAGAAATAAAGTGAACCCTCTTATACAACTATTGAAGAAATTCATACTCACTGACGAATTTATTCAAGATGTTTAACTATACTTTTAAATGGATGACATAACAATAGGTCAGTTTTGGAAATGGTTAGGCATTAATTAGGCAGTAGTCAGCTGGCCTACTATCAGCCAACCAGATTCAACGAATCACCGGGATATCTCAAATACGCGACAATCCAATTCCGCATTAAGTAGTAGGTAACTACATACATCTAGAAAAAAAGTATTTTAACAATTCAGTCTTTTAATTGATTTGAAGGGAAGCCATTTTAAAAAGAAGTCTGAGTTATTTATTTTTAAGAAAATAACGCATATGTTATTTAATGCGGAACAAAAAACATTCCTGAAATTTTTATTTGAAAATTTTTGTAATTTAAAATTTGTTGAATTTAATATAGTTAATACTATTTATTCTGAATGATCATTGTCCCGACAGATTGTTTTTAGTTCAGACCACTCATAATTTCGTTCCGTGGAAGCAATAAAAGAACGGCACTGAGTGCTACCCTTCTTACATTTTTCGGTTGCTGGCATTTACTTAGTTCTTCCCAACCGGCGCCTTTTAGCCCATTCGAAACATTTTGGTGAGGGCTTTCATCGCATACGATTTTGTTTTCTTACTACTCGTACACCAGTATAATTATATTGGCACTCCTTTTGCATATAAACTTTTAACATTCTTCCATACCTGCAATATACCTACTTTAAAAGGGGTCTAAAGTTTTTTCTTCACATGTTAATATATAATTATCAAATCAAAAGGTTTTGAGTCCCTTTTGAATTAACATATTTTTCAAATATGTGGGTTGTTTTCGTTTTCTCAAAAATCGAGGTCATGATTCCTTTAAACACTTTTCGCTATTTCTTATTGTTTAGGATTTGGCCATACAGTCCCATCTCAAAAACTCTCCTGTATATAGATTTTAACTTTCTGCACTGAATGTGTACCTATGCATGAATATGTATTTCCTATACTTACAGCTGAGTGTCGTGATAGCCCGAGCACAGCGAACCTATTTCAAATATACAAGGCCATGTGGTCGTGGCGCGAATCCGGGCGTGAACCAATGAGTTTTTTCTGACTTAAGTACATAACTATCACTGACTCCGTGCCTCGGACAGTACGTTAAGCAGTCGGTCCGGGTTGCTGTCAATAGACGATGGTCGTTACAATCCACCTACCCGCATTGGAGTAGCGTGGTGAATTTAAACTTCTCATCTTGAGGGGAGGCCTAATTCCCTGCAGTGGAGTATAAAAAGGGCTGAAGGAAAAATGGGAGTACATGAGGGTGAAAATTTGTATAATAGTAAAAGTACTGGTTTTTCATAAATACGACCTTCAAAAATGAAGAACTTACCGAAGTATACAAAAAGTTTCAAGTGAGCAGACGGCGCAAACTAACGGTTAACGAGAAAAAAATGATTATTTTTTCTTAACTTTTGGTTTGGTTCGGTAAGTTCTACATGCTCTTTAACTTAGTATCAACATGACGCGCGGCGCTCCCCTCGCATCATTCGCCGTCGAGTCGTCGCCGCTTTGGCGCTTCAGGATTCATTTCTTCCGTTTCTCCGCTCACTTCTTCTAAACCATGTAACAGATTTTGATACAGGTTTTACTCATTAAATTTCAAAGAAACTCAAGGAATTTCTTCCGGAATGTTTAAATTTACACACATCAAACAAGTCTAAGCAACACATACTATTTCAAATTATTAATCAAGTATTATATCATTTCTTACCAAGTAGGTAATACCTATGTAAACTTTTTTGATCTAGAGGACATACTGGCTGGTTGTAAAAAAAATCTAGTATCATTTGTTTCAACCACCCGAGATATAGGTTTATGGCTACAAAATTCAAGTGGTGTTGTTGTTAGATGCCAAACTGTGCGAAATCGACTGCATGAGTATGGCCTACGAGCATGATGGCCAATTAGGTGCCCACCGATACGTTACGGGAATCGCGCTCGTCGAAATGAATAGTGTAGCGAACACATTACATGGACCCGGGAACAATGGGATAAAATTTAATTTTATATTATTAAATCGATGAGTCTCGATTTGGGTTCAAGCCTGATACTAAAAGGGTAAGAGTGTACCGTCATCCTGGAAATACTGAAAGACTGAGGTGCGTTCAGGAACTGCACCAGTCACGTTATAGATGAATTAAAGAAATGTAGTAGTGATCTCAGGGTTGTGACATAAAAAAAAGAGATAAAGGAAAAATGAGACGAAAGTTAGGTCAGTCATTTACTACAGCAATTTAACGCAGATTTAGATACAGACAGAATTCACTAATTTAAATATTAAATACGACCATGATACGACCTCTTAAGACGTAAATTTATCTTCATCCGAGTTGAATTTCCTCTCGCTTCTCAATTTTCAAGCTCTTCATATATTATACATAACGAACATTGAAGGTATGAAGTGATGTTCTTCGGGCACTTCATCATTGAACTGAAGGCCAGGAGGTGTTTTGCAGAAACTTTCAATCGAACCATTCCATAGCTTTTTGTACAATTAAACAATCAGGTACGGCTTTCCAAAACTACCACGCATTTTTTACAAAATTACATTATAAACAGATCACTGTGTATAACAAAATTCCTAAAATATCAATTTTGATTCCAAACCATTTTCTCCTCCACGACAGCTGTCCAATCCTCTCCAATTTTCATCATTCCTATTTTAAAATTCCAGAAAATCATAAACTACTCCACAGAGGTCGATCAGCCCATACATATACAGTAAACAAAGAGAACAAAAACAGGAACACGTACAGGAGTATTGTAACACGTCCATACAACGGCTCAACAATTATGGCATGGGCGGGTATTATGAAGAAGAGACGAACTGAGCTCGTTTTTGTAAATGGTAACATCAACGCTGTAAATTACGTTGAGCATGTTCTAACGCCTTATGTCCATCCATTCGCTCAAACGCTTTGCTCCGATTTCACGTTGATGCATGACAACGCGCCTTCGCATACAGCTTTGCACACACGGGAGTACTTGGCAAAGGAAAACATCCTGGTATTGCCTTGGCCTGCACAATCGGCAGACCTCAACCCCATCGAGCATGCATGGGACATGCTCCAGAGACGTGTTTTAAAGGACTTGGATGGAGTGACAACAACCCAACAACTGATGGACTTACTGAAATTTCATTGGGAGCAATAGGCATGATGACAGATTTTGAAAAACTGTTCCAAAGTGTTCGGAAACGTATAGTACTTACAATGAATAACATATTTCTACTTATAATAAAGATTTAGGAGGAAAAATCACATTTTAGTTTTTAGATTTAAAATTCGCGCCAAAACGCTTGTCAGTGTCATGGCGTCGCTAATGACGTCACGTTTGAGTAAACTTCGAGTAAATAAAACCAAACAAAACGTATTTGTAAACACTGACGTTCCTTATACGCTCATAGAATAATTTAGTTTATTAAATATGAATTCTAAAGTGTACAGGTGGTGTGTGGTCCCTCAGTGTGATAACATATCAATAAAAACGCCTGATAAGTTATTCCTGTTCGTTCAACAAAAGAAAACGATACGAGATAATACAAGTGGCTTAAACTGGCAAAGCGAGATCCAACAGCAATGTTGCTTAGTACTCACCTTTATTTTTGTGATGATCATTTCGACGTATTTCATTTACTTTGAAGATTCTAAAATAGTATGTATCTATTTTGAGGCCTAAAATTAAATTAAACACAATCTTTTTCGAGGTTAGGTTTAATCTTGCACCACTACTGTTGTCTTAATAGGTATTTTATTTAAAATTTAAATTATTCGGTATGTTTGTTAAATAATAACGTACATAAAGGTTTTGACGTTTTTAAATTCTGCTGAACGAAAATCTTTATTTGATGCTAAAAATTCTCCCAGCATTAACACATCAATTTTAGGCAAATTATCACTGTTTGCCTTAGTAAATCCTTGTTGATCGTTGAAAGTGGAATAACGCGATTATTTCACTTTCGTTTGGTTTAAATAATACGGACGGAACAAACAAAATTGAATATTAAATGAAAAAAACACAGCGTTCGTTCGAGTTCGGTTACTTGTTTACTCAAAAGTGACGTCATTCGCTCTGATTGGTGTTCAACATATCATGGCGGACTTTCGTATTTCGTAGTTTTATTTTATCAAAATAATTATTAATCTCGCTATTAATAGAAAAATAAATGCGTGTTTCGTATTCCATGACTCAAGTTTCATTAAATAAATATATAATTTCAGTGATTTTCAATTACTGTCATCATGCCTATTGCCGCAGGATAACATTAACAGTCTCATCGATTCTATGAATAATCGGTGCCAGCAAGTTCTCCATAACAGAGGAGGCCATACTTTGTAATAATTTATGCAATTTTTGTACAACCATTTAATTTTAGTTTAAGTTTAGTTGATTAGGCACCTTACTTTGTACTACATACATACAGTACTTACTCGTAATTATTGTTAAATAAGATTATTAAAAAAAAACAAGTGTTCTTTAATATCAAAAAAGAAATAATAAAATAAGAAAATACTAAGGATTTAATGCGAAAACACATTGTAAAATTGAAATTTGTATGTGTTGCTTAGACTTTTTTGATGTGTGTATTATACACACGCTTTTGCTTCCTGCTTCGTGTAGGTTTTGAAATATTTGTTGAATTGTAATAGGATAATCCTGAATATGTATCTTATTTGATATACGAACATCGTAGAATTTCCCATGCCCCCATCCCCGCCCACTTTGTTTGATGAGAATGGAACCGAAAACGTGACGGGACTGAGGTCAAGAACAAGAACTATAATGGCCTAACGGATACGGGAAAGGGAAGAGCGGGTACAAAACTGAAATAAATAAGTGAATACTACAAGAAACGAATAACCGGTGAGGGGAGCTACTGGCGGGTCGCTAGTAGTTGCTATCGCTAGTAGTAATAGCAAGGAACAATCAGACATGTTCATGCACATAAATAAATATTTGTCCTGGGCGGGACTCGAACTCTCCTCTTTGGCTCAGGTCAGTCAACTAGAGAAATAAAACACATAAAACGTGCTAACATACATTTATTCCCCTTACAAATAATCAAATCCTTAATCACAATTTATTAATTATAATACAAAGGCGTTGGTCATTCAACAATACATTATTGCCTCCATTGTGGAAATCCAACAATAAACATTACTTATAAATTTATATTTTTGTTTATATTTCAAACTGAAGTGTAAATTATGATTTAATTTTTAAATTTTATTCACAATATTATAAACACGTTTATTAGCCAAAGTATACGACATAGTTACAAATAGAATACAATGGTTGACAGTGTTTATCCATAAGTTCACATTTCTGAAATTCGAGAAAATAAATCTTATTTTCTGTCATTTTTCTCTAAAACTGAAAGGATCTGGTTGCTACTGTATTAGGTAATTTCTTTTTTGCATTTCATTTTTATCATGGACAGAATCATATCGGGTTTTAAAAATACAGGGACGATATGTAATCTCAAAATTGTAAACATTAAATGAGATTTCATAATAGATATACCTACTTGAACCACGTTGATTAGGTGTATCGGAATAGCTTGCATTCCCGAACCCTAAATTATAATAATTGTTGCTAATGGCAGTGGCTTAACTATGGAACATGTTACCTATTAAGGTTTAGTACGGCTGTTTAATAACAGATGGAGCCACCATACAAAGAAATTATTTATATTTTTCATGACCACATTTCTACGTTTCAGTTGATGAAACATAACATGCGACTATAAAAAATATTTCTCTTTAATGTTTTTACGTGACATTATTGATTGTTTCAACAGTTTCGCAGAGTTTGTGCACAAATGCAATTTTTGAGTGATTCAAGTAGACCCTGGCGCCCTAATTTATTGACGAATAGCTTTCCGCCCGCGGCTCCGCTCGCGTGGTCGTCCCGTTCCCGCCGTTTCAGTTGTACCGGGACTTCTTCTTCCACAATAAAAAGTTGCCTATGTCACTCTTCAGCCAATAAACTATATCTATGCAAACAATTATAGCGGTCCCGGTACAAATGTGTAGTTCACGTGAGCGGAGCCGCGGACGGAAAGCTACTTTGAAAATAATATACATGCCATGTTACTCACTAATAATGTAGCTTTCTATAGTGGAAAACATTTTAAACAGTACATTATAATGCAAGAACGGTAAGCTGCACATTATAGTTGAGGTGCAACCGATGCCTATAATAGCCAGCTTGCTGAGTACGAGCATCATACGACGTTTTTCAATACATTTACGATTAAAATTCAATGTAATAATGGCGGGAACGGAACTGCTTTTCGCGATTTACACATGCGTTACAAACAGAACGCTCGTTTGTGATTGGTGCTTAGTATTGTAAAATACAACATTACAGTACAAGTTTCGATGTCATAAAGACCGTATTAATAGCAAATTTATTGAAAATGAATATTAGACACTTATAAGAACAAGAGGTTAGGTGACAAGATCTCCACATAACAAAGGAAGTAAAATGTTGTCCTCATGGTGAGACAGATCAGGAGAAAGTAAAGAGTCAAACCCAGCAGGTGTTAGCTAAGAACGAGAGGAACTGCCTATTATAACGAGTCGAGCTATGTATCAGTAGGCTTATGAATGAACGTTATGATGGATAAGAAAGAACGAGAGCCAGAAAGTCCTCACATCTAAAGGTGGTATGGGAGTGACTGTAGGGGATGGTTGGAGGTCACTATAGGGATAAAAAAATCCCGCGGTTTAGTTAACACACGATCTGTGTATGCTTAGGGATATGAATTGCCCCAAAACGAAAGAAGCGAAGTCGCATTGTTGTAATTGTAAATCCGTAGAATTGAGATTCCACGGGGGAATGTAATTAGGTAACTAACTTCTGAGCCGTCAACGTATCCATCTGTATTTTGTGTATATAACTTAAATATGTGCTGCAATAATTCTTTCATAGAATGGGCATTCAAGGACGGCTTTCAACAGCATCTCAGGCAAGAATATCATCAAAGAAACAGTAAGTGTAAGTATTCGGCCTTGACGACAGCAAATGTGTAAATCCACCACTGCATACAAATAATTAGAGAGGATGACTACACACATCAAAAAAGTCTAAGCAACACATACAAATTTCAATTTTACAATGTGTTTTGGCATTAAATCCTTAGTGCTTTCTTATTTATATAATTTTTAATGCTTTTTTGATATTAAACAACAATTGTAAAAAAAATTGAAAAATCGAGTATCTTTTTGTTTTTTTTTACAAATTCAAAAGCGAATGCATTTGTTCGAATTTTACAGCGTTTTCTTTGATTATTAAAATTTGGTATTCCGTATCAATTTTATGATTTAAACAATAATTTGAAAAAGGTTTTGAACAAATTTAACGCTAACACGGGAGATCCTGCTAAGCAGCACCCAGGTTGAGGAAGGTGTACAACCACACGGCAAGATCGATACATACAACTGACTACAAGACGCCAGCCGATGTTAACCGCCCGAGAGATAGGTTTAAGGCTACAAAATTCAAGTGGTGTTGTTGTTAGATGCCAAACTGTGCGAAATCGACTGCATGAGTATGGCCTACGAGCACGACGGCCAATTAGGTGCCCACCGATACGTCACGGGAATCGCTCTCGTCGAAATGAATGGTGTAGGGAACACATTACCCCGGGAAAAATGGGATAAAAATTTATTTTGCGATAAGTCTCGATTTGGGTTCAAGCCTGATACTAGAAGGGTAAGAGTGTACCGTCATCCTGGATATACTGAAAGACTGAGGTGCGTTCAGGAAGTGCATCCATACAACGGCTCAGCAGTTATGGTATGGGAGGGTATTATGTAGAACAGACGGACTGAGCTCGTTTTTGTAAATGGTAACATGAACGCTGTAAATTACGTTGAGGATGTTCTAAGGTCCATTCGCACAAACGCTTGGCTCCGATTTCACGTTGATGCATGACAATGCGCCTTCGCATACAGCTTTGCACACACGGGAGTACTTGGCAAAGGAAAACATCCTGGTATTGCCTTGGCCTGCACAATAGCCAGACCTCAACCCCATCGAGCATGCATGGGACATGCTCCAGAGACATGTTTTTAAAGACTTGGATGGAGTGACAACAACCCAACAACTGATGGACTTACTGAAATTTCATTGGGAGCAATTGCCGCAGGATAACATTAACAGTCTCATCGATTCTATGAATAATTGGTGCCAGCAAGTTCTCCATAACAGAGAAGGCCACACTTTGTATTAAGTTATGCAATTTTTGTACAACCATTTAATTTTAATTTAAGTTTAGTTGATTAGGCACCTTACTTTGTACTACTACATACAATACTTACTCGTAATTATTGTTAATTAAGATTATTAAAAAATAAATATAAAAAAACAATATCCTCTTCATCGGATTACTTTCATTGTAGTTATTTTCCCGCCAAAATTTTTATTTAGTCGGGCAGCCAACGGTCCACTCTCCATCCCACTGTATGTGTTTGACGTGGATGTCTGGAAGAAAAAAAATCCATATTAAAGCAGAACTCAGTTTGCATTTCCTCGCATCATAACCGAGCGATCATGATCTTTGACATAATGATGATTTAAGGATTGGAGGGTGATGTGGGCTACAATTACACCTGGTGGAGGATTCCTGTAAGGCACCTGAGCCCTTTAAGTATATCCAAGTGAGAAGCAGATGAATGCTAATATTCATTTAACAAAACGAACGTCGTGTCGTGTAAATATCGTGATCGCCAAGTGGTAGCGAGCTCGCTTCATGTTTAGAACGCCGTGGTGCGAATCTCAGGGCATGTACCAATGAGTTTTTTTCAACTTATGTACATACCTCGGAGAGCACGTTTAGCCGTCGGTACCGTTTAAAATCCACCCAACCCGCAATGGAGCAGCGTGATGGATTAAGCTCTAAGCCCTCTCATCCCAAGGAGAGTGAAAGCCACGTGAATTAAGCAACCATTTAGGCGCTAGCGAACTTATTTTGAGTAAGATTGAATGACTTCCGCATTCCCTGTGTTGAATCGTGACCATACCTGTTCCTTAATGAATTGAATTCATTTTCAATTTCAGTCATCATTTGAAATCTTTGTCGCATACAAATAGGTACTTAGCATTGGGTATATAAAGTAGATGCAATTTTAAGACGAACAAAATTACAGCGTGTATACAAAATGTGTTTCGATCAAAAAGCCATGTTAATAGAGTTAAAATCTAAAAACAAAATTAAAATCATCTGAAAAATGAAAAACTTTTAAGCTATTAAAAGTTTGCTTGTAACTCTTTCACGCTAACCGGGATTTAACATTGTTTTATACGGCCCGACAACATCGTGTATGCAGTTATAAATTTATGAAAAAAAAATCTGAGCGGTGTTATTTATATAAACATGTGTATGTAAAATAATAAAATTGGCCAAGTGCGAATCGGATTCGCACACGAAGAGTTCCGACCTACGTAAAATGTTAAATAACATGTTCCTTATATGGGACCCCTTTCATTTTTAATTAAGATTTTGACTGACCTCGTTCTCGTAAGGCCGGAACACGGTGATTGGACGCAAAGTGACCGCGTTCGCCACCACCATGCAGCCCCACGCAGTGCCGGCGTACAATTGGGACTTGTGCCCGCACAAGGCACGCACCTGCCGACGTGGTTACATTTTAATGATTTATAAGCACACGAAATAATGTAGTTGTCTATTTTCAAACTAGTTGGAGTCTGTATTATGGGTACTCGTGTTTTGTTGATGATTTAACCATCAAAGGGTTCATGAGCGCCGCATTTACTTGGCGTGTCACTAGTATATTAAACGCTAACTTTCCGCGGCTTCGTCCACATTTACAGTATGACCGCAATAAGTTATACATATATGCCTTTGAATGCCGCCGGGCAGTAGTTAGTGATGCGGGCAACGTGCCCTTACTACTGGGGACATAGCTGGGGGACACGCTGCTAATGGAGATACAATCTTCATGTGTGACATACGTGTCAGTTTTACGTACAATAGTTATCACTTACAATTGACCATTCCCAAATTTTTGAACTGAAGTCCGTTATAATTTTTTTTTAAGAATAGGCAATTTTAAGAAACTACTTTGAATTTTTCCTTTTGGATCGGTATTTACGTCACTATATCACTCTTTAACTTATGAACTATACCTACGTAATAAATTATAGCGGTCCCGGTACAACTGTGTAGTCCACGTGAGCGGAGCCACGGGCGGAAAGCTAATTGAAAATAAAAATTGCTCCAGTTGAATACGCCGCGGCGTTCACATGTTTCGATAGTGATGCGACAAAACTCGCCTCGTAAGAACTTTGTCTACCGACTCAAGTCTATACCTGGCAATTGTGAGGGTGGTGTTCGTCAATCGCTATGGACTGCAGACTCTCGGAGCATGGCAGCAGCTTGCTGCAGTCGAGGCGAGCTGTCACTTTGCGCGTGCGCACCGATCCCTGTTGAACCACGCAACGTGGATAAAAACAAAACTAAAGTAAAGCAATTTAAAAAATGTTTTAACAATAATATCTGATTTTTACAAAAAAAAAAAAACGTACTGAAAGCGGTTATTCCGTTGTAAAGCCATATTTGTTACAATGCCATAGACAGACAAGAGTCTAAGAACCAAAATGAAGACACCAGCTTTCAAATAAAAAAAATATTATACTAAAATGGTTCACCAGTTTAGGATTTACAATGCCACGGACAAACAGACAGGCAGAAAAAAGTGGCAACGCGAGTACATACTTAAAAAATATTTATATCTCACAAATCACTCAATGAATCATTCATTTTTGTATTTGTCATTTCATTACAGGATATTACTATTCCATCAAATTAAATAATAGTTATGTGAATATCGGAATTATGTCAATAATTTACGTATGATCGCCACTCACCAGGCTGCGAAAGGGTAAACACATAGGGCTCGTCGTTAACGGCTGCAAGCAGCGCCATCCTTCCAGGCGAATGTAGTTCTTCAGCGCCGCAAGTGCCACTGGCGTTCACAGCATAAGCGTACAGGCCTGCGCCTGCGCCACCAGCCCACACCTCCCAACTAAGGGTCATAACATTAAATTTATACACAAGCTGGAAGGGTATTGCTCCCCGAAGTTTATTACATTTGAGCCATAGGATGAAGAAGGGCGATGGGCAGGACGCGCGATTGGTTACCTAGATGTCTATGTTGTGTCTAGGTGTTAGTGTATTACTCGTCATAACTAGTCCATCATCATCATTTCACCCTACACCTGTCAACTTCTGAACATAAGCCTCCTCCACGGCACACCACGTGACCATGGCCACCATGATCCTCTGCTCCAAGCATCCAGAAGGTAAAGTTGTCATAATTTATCGATTTTGAGTCGTTGAGTTTAGCAAGCGTTTGCGATTTGCTGATTAAACTTACCGAACGACCAAGTGGTTATAGACTCTAACAGCGGAGTCAAGGGTCACGGGTCGATTCCCGTTCGTGACAAATATTTGCGTGCGTGAATATGTCTATTTGTTCCGTGTCTGGGTGTAAAAGTATCTATATATGTATATTATAAAGAACATTTAAGTAGGTATATCAGTCGTCTGGTACCCATAATACAAGCATTCTTTCGGTATGAATGCCGGTAGTATACGAAATCTACTTTTCATAACAAAACGATCAGTTTTGGTGAGATAATGGGTAAACACATCCACTACCTTTAGTACATAAAATATCATTGACTTCAATAGGTCAAGATTGTTTTTATGTCGGTACGCACCCATGCGGTCTTAGCACGGCGGCTAGGCACCGTAGCTCGCTGGCGGCGCCGAGTTCGCTCAACACGAAGCTGCCTTCCGCGGCAGGCAACGACGGTAAGACCAAAAATAGCCGGTCGGACAAGTCATCTTCATTAATAGAAAAAATATATACATACCTGGTGTGCGGCTAAATGTAGTACAAACTTTTAGAACGTTCAGAGCTTACCGATTTCAACAAAAAGTTTAAACAAAAAAAATGAAACTTTCAACATGTTTTTTTAGATTGCGCAATGTGCTACCTTGAAACTTTTTGTTTATTTCGGTGAGCTTTATACGCTCTATAAGTTTGAACTACGTTCAGCCGTTTACCTGATATGTACATAAAAATATTACTTTATATAAACTTTAGGGCCGCCGCTCATTGTGACTTTTTGTTCGAATCGAAATCGAATGCTATGAAGTTTTATGGGAGTGTGCTGACTGTGGTGACGTGACATTACGGTGATAAATAGTTCCAGCGACTTGGCGACACTAGGTGACGTGACTGTCACCCGACCTGTACATTTACATGGAAGTGCGCTCACTGGGCAACTTTTTGTCACTCGGGCTGCGGACGCGCATGAAATGGACGTGTGTTGCATTGTATAGTTCTTATTGTTACGATGGCGGTTTCTCTACAAGAGGAAGATATTGAATTGACAACCAGCAAACGGAACAAGGACCAGCGAACGGAACCTATACAATTGCGAAGAGGAGTGCGACAGGGGGATGTTATATCCCCGAAAGTGTTCACCAACGCATTGGAAGATGTTTTCAAGACGCTGACTGGAAATATTGTGGCATTCTTGTCAACGGCGAATACATCTCTCACCTCCGTTTTGCTGACGACATAGTCATCATGGCAGAGTCGCTGGAGGAGCTCAGCGGAATGGTTAACGACCTCAATATCGCCTCTCGACGGGTGGGGCTCGGGATGAACTTGGACAAGACGAAAGTCATGTTCAACGAACATATTCTCCCGAGACCGGTAGAGGGTGCGACTCCAGAAGTTGTGCAAGACTATGTCTATTTAGGACAGACTGTCCAGTTAGGCAAACATAACTTCAACAAAGAGGCCAACCGAAGAATTCAGCTGGCCCGGGCTGCTTTCGGGAAGCTTCATCATCTGTTCTCGTCGCCACTACCACAATATCTGAAGACCAAGGTCTTCAACCAATGCGTCCTACCTACAATGACGTACGGTGCCGAAACATGGACTCTCACGGCAGGACTGATCCACAAATTTAAAGTCGCTCAGCGTGCTATGGAGCGGGCTACGCTCGGTGTTTCTTTGATGGATAAAATCAGAAACACTGAAATACCTCAAAGAACTAAAGTTGTCGACATAGCCGAAGCGATCAGCAAGCTGAAGTGGCAATGTGCCGGTCACATTGATAACCGATCGTCTACCCCATCGGTTATCACAACTGATAACCGATGGGGTAGACGAGTTCTCGAAAGGAGGCCACGTACCGGAAAGCGAAGCTTGATGACCTGAAGCACCATACCGGGGGTAGTTGGATGCGAAAGGCGGAGGACCGTGTGTGGTGGCGAGCCTTGAGAGAGGCCTATATCCTGCAATGAAGAGACACGGGCTGATGATGATGATGACCTTCCAGAATCGAGAGCAACAGCGACGCGAGCCAACGACGGCAGCGGCTGCATCGCCGCGACTGACGCTCGCGGTCCTTCACCCACAGACTCTTGCACGCAGCAGCCCCAGACGTAAGCGCGCGGTCGAAGCGCTGTAAGCGTAAAGGGAACGAAATTATACTGTCATATCCGAATAAAGTATACCTGTGTTTGTACACTTGGCTGAAATATTTCTGTGTACACAAATGCTAACTAAATTGGATTTACAATCTTAGAGACCCTAAATACGGAGTGAAGGGTCGCGGATTCGATTTCCGCTCGGAACAAATATTTCTGTGCATTCTTTCTTTTTGTTCAGTGTCTGGACGTAAACGTATCAATTTATGTATATATCTATAGGTATTGCAAATAATATTTAAGTATGAATATATATATATTATGTAGTGCCCATTACACAAGCATAATACTTTGGGCCTAGACGGCGCTGTAAGGGATGTCTCAGGTATTATTATTATCTATATGGATATAGACAAAGATTTGACTAAATATAGATTCAAGAAAAAAATATCAGATTAAGCGCGTAAATAGATACTTATTCTCGTGGTTGAATTGTGTGTGTGAATTAAAGTGAGATGACCAAGATATAATTTAAACAATATAATAACAATTGTGCATCAGCATGAAGATTGTCCTGTTTAAATAAAGCCTTTTGTCAAGTATTCCTTACTAGTGCAGCAGCCTGTGGGTCAATTATACTCAGAGGGCTTACAATGCCTTCAGGGAGCTGTTGCGGCTGCCCCGATTCTGTAGCGCATTACTAATGTTTGCGCAGGAGCACACCGACGACCTCTAGGGCGTAAGGCGGAAGCGGGTAGCCAGCAAGGTGGCCTCCTTGCTGGGCAGAGTGCGGGCCGGCCGCGGCAGCGCCCTGTTGGTCATTGCAGACAGAATTGATAGCCCATTTTAAAGCATTGGGTGAGGCTGTTAATTAACTAACTATGTAAATTATTGTAAATAATTGACTAATTGTAAATACATTTGATACTAACATTAAAGTAAGTCTACTACTAACACATACAAAAAAACAAATTCTAATGTTATGACATAGTTTCGCGTGATCAGTTCTCGAGGCTCGTTTATGTAGTAGATAGTTGAAGTTTCATCGGATGTACCAAAAATACAAAACTTATTTAAGCTCATCGGCTGTGTACGTCGGCGTTTACTATTAAACGGTCTGTGGCGTTGTCAGAAAGTTACGCCATTTACTGTGCGGAGTTCTAAACGCGGCGTATGACACCAACCGACAATAATAATACCTGGTACATCCCACACAGCGCCATCTAGTCCTAAAGTGAGTAATATGCTTGTATTATGGATTACTACGGATTGGATTACTACGGATAATGGATTGGTTGAAGACCTTGGTCCTTGGACCTTGGACCAATGCGTCCTACCTACAATGACGTACGGTGCCGAAACATGGACTCTCACGGCAGGACTGATCCATAAATTCAAAGTCGCTCAGCGTGCTATGGAGCGGGCTATGCTCGGTGTTTCTTTGATGTCAAAGAACTAAAGTTGTCGACATAGCCGAAGCGACCAGCAAGCTGAAGTGGCAATGGGCCGGTCACATTTGCCGTAGAACTGATAACTGATAGAGTAGACGAGTTCTCGAATGGAGGCCACGTACCGGAAAGCGAAGCGTAGGACGCTCCCCGGCCAGGTGGACAGATTACCTGAAGCACCATACCGGGGGTAGTTGGATGCGAAAAAGCCCTAATTAGTCCGCTGAAAATGGTGCGAAAAGTAGCTGAAAACGTGGGAAAATTGTACATAGAGTAAATAAAAAATATGTGAAAATAGAGTATAAAAGGGCGAACGATCCACCATGCCGACACTTCTAATTTCAAGCTCTGCATAGTCAGACCTCTGAAACAGGTCATGAAAAGCAAGTACTAGCAAGCTGGCGGGAGGCTATGCCTGAAAAGTGATACTGGTGTTTTGTATCGTATCCAGCAGTAACCAGCACCGGTACAAGGTCGTCCATCGAGCTATCCTGGCCGGACCGAGCTATCTATGGCATAAAATTCTGAACGTGATAGTCCATCGTTTGTTGCAGTTTAATTGTCTTACTCTTGCCATCAGTTCTTGCCTAATTATTAGTGGTTTCAACAAAGTGAATACGGTCGACTTTCGACCACTAGTAAATGTAAAAGTATGTTCATTTGTTTGTCCTTTCTTCATGTCGTAATAGAGCAACGAAACGAAACAACTTTTTGCATAATATAGAGTACTGTGGAGCTGGCTCGTTGTAAGCCAAGCGCTCGATTTAAAATAATTTGAAATGTCAATGTCAAACACAATTTCGCGGTGGTGAATGCCGGCGAGCGGGGACCTCGCGCATTGAAACTCGCCATCTCGCCAAACGGTTACACCCGTTAGCGAGAGTATGAGTGGTTAGACATTAAGCGCAGAAGATGGCTTCGAGTCAATTCGTACTTTTATGAAATCATGTATGCGTTTAGAATGAGAGCAGGGGATGTTCGATTTTTTGACATAGGATCGCACGCACGGACTATGTGACGTCAGCGTTGCCTTTTGTGGTTTCTACCATTTATCGATAAGATGTTTGGACATATCCGCAACGAAACCTAATTGGAACGATTGGTGGTGCAAGGAAGAGTAGAGGCTCAACTTTTTCGTGGTCGATTACCTACTAGATGAATAAACCTCATTAAATCGTCTACGAAGTGTTCCCTTACTGAGTGTACACGCAATGTCACGGATAGAAAAAGATGGAGGTCTCGCAAAGGTCGCAACCCATCTATCAGACAATTTATCAGAACGGCCACTCCGCCAGGAGTGTACGACTGAGAAGAAAAACCTTGTATCCTTATAGTTGTGCTCACCTGATGATGTTTTGAGCGAGTGTTGGTAGGTAAAGGCAGTGGGCGTGGCCAGCAGCGTGTGCACACGCTCCCCTTCCCCGCCGCACCACACCTCCCAGCCGCCTCAACCATCGTCTGTCCAGATAATAAATTTCATTAAGAAACTATCGACCGCCATTCTTTTCCTACTCATATAATCCTTCAACAGGAATATGCTTTATTTCAACTAAATATTTCACTTACCGGCCACTTTAGCGATCGTCACTGCATGTGCGCAGACCGCAGTCCTGGCGCTGCATGCGTCTTGGAGTGCGGTGTAGGTACTCCGGGGCGGCAGTCAGAGAGACCAACGCCAAAGAACAGGGCCTGTGTTCCGGTGCGGTGGACCAGCAACGACGCGTCAGCTCCAACATACAGCTAAGATACTGCAACTCCTGAACGAAGAATATGGAGACAATCATCCAGCCTGTTTAAACCCAGCTGACAGAGTACCCTGTTTTAGATACAAAAGCCGTTTTTCATCATTCAACTGAAAAATAATTTTCTTCTGAATCTATAGTAAACAAATAAAATAAGAAAGTATATTTATAGCATTTCATTAGCCCATTAATGCCCTACTGCAGGGGCTTAGGCCTCCTCTAGGGGTGAGAACGCTTGGAGTTTAATCCACTACGCAACTTTAGTGAGGGTTGATGGATCTTAACGACTGCCATCTATTGATGGCAACCAGGAGTGAAGGTTTAAGTGCTCTCTGAGGCACAGGGTCAGTGTTAGTTATATGTACATAAGGTAGCAAAAACTCATTGGTACATGCCTTGGGATTCAAACCACGGTCTTCTAAACAAGATACGAGCTCGCTACCACTCGGCTATCACGACGTAAAATAAACTTAAAATGCTTAAATTCTATATATCCTCTGCTTGGTTCTATATTTCCTCGAAGCCATATCTGACTTACAGCCTTCGACAGAATATCCATCGGCTGTTAATTAATGGTACACACTTTACCTGTGACAGATTCGAACTTCTTTTATGTTCGTCTGTCTGTCTGTCCGTATGTCATAGCCAGTTCACTCGTAAACTATTACTGCTTTAAAGCTGAAAGTTGGCTTAGTTATACATATTTGTAACCGCTATGTAGATGACTGTTAATAGGTTAAATATTTTATAGCGGCAGGATAATACAGTTTTCATTCCATTCCATCAGCCCTTTTTATACCCCACTGCAGGGGCTTAAATGAGACTTAGCATGGTGGTCGAACTACACTGACGGAGCTTGGCTGCAAAGACAACATGTAAATCTACATAGCGCGTATTCATTCATTTTTTCATTCAACGATCCCAAGCCAGCCCGAAGAAGGCTTATCGTACGTAGGCACCGCCTAACTTGTGCGTAAAACTGGGTGAGGCTTCGCAAGCGTAGTATGCCCCCTTCTTTCTACACCATGATTCATTCATCTATTCCATTCCATTTAATTCCATCAGCCCTTTTTTAATACCCCATTGCAGGCTCCCCTCAAGATAAGGGGGCTTAGAGCTTAAATCCACCACGCTGCTCCAATGTGAGTTGGAGGATTGTAACGATTGCTATCTATTGGAGTCAGTGATTTAAGTCAGAAAAACTCATTGGTACATGCCTAGATTCGAACAACGGCCCCATGGCCTTATAGATTTTTTTAAACAGGTTCGCTGCGTTCGGGCTGTCATGATCATACAGTAAGGGACATTACTTACCATCTCGTTTGGGTTATCGTTGTATAGCTATTTTAAAATCGCCATGAAGCGATTTGATAGTTTTTCAAAACTACTACGTTCCGTTTACAAAATACTAGACAGTGAAGCTGCCTTTTTACGTGAAGGACATGTCCTTCCCTCCCAACTCTTGAACCATTATTTTAAAAATCATAAAAAATCCATAATAGCTAGGTATTCAGAATCTTTATTTTGCATAAGAACATAACAATCCAATCGATTCCACCAGCCCATTGCGCCCCACTACAGGGACTTAGGCCTCTTCTCAGGGTGAGGGGTCTTGGAGCTTAATCCACCACGCTGCTGCAGTGTGGGTTGATAGATTTTAGCGACTGCCATCTGTTGCAGTAATCGGGGCCGACGGCTTAACGTGCTTTCCGAGGCACGGATTCAGTGATAGTTATGTACTTCACACAACATTTACTTATATGGAATTTTACATTTTTAATTTTTTTTTGTTAGCAGACAGACGTGGAAATCAATTAAAATTAAAAGCAAAATTTAGGCAGAATTAAATATAATTACGCGGGTTCGCTTCCCGCCCGAGATAAATATTTCTATGCATCACATTGTGTCATGTCTGGGTGTAAAATTCTATATGCATACGTATATATTACTAATATTATAAACGCGAAAGTTTGTAATTATGGATGTTTGTTAATTTGTTTAAAAGCTTGTATTTAAAACAGCTGTTTAAAATCTTAGCTAACATTTTGAGCTGTTTTCTAATGTCAAAAGTAGTTTTTAGGGTTCCGTGGCCAAAGGGCACCAACGGCAACTCTATTAGGTACTAAGGCATCGCTATCCGTCCGTCGGATGCTGCTATAACAATAAATAATAAAAGTAAAATAAAGTTAGAAATTAAAGAGGGTCCCCATACAAGAAACGTATTGTTTTATATTGTACGGTGGTATAGAACCCTTCGTGTGCGAGTCCGAATCGCAATTGGCTAGTAAAATATTCAACGTTAAAAACCTAAAAACTTCTTCCGCGCCTAATGAAAACTAAAACAACAATAAATATTGACAAATAACTTTTCACAAGCGCCCTCATTGTGTGGGTGGCGCCTTTTTTGGTGATTGGCGTAATCCAAACTTATAGAGCGTGTAGAGTTTAGCAAACTGAACAATAAGTTTTAAGTGAGCAGACAACGCAAACTAACGGGTACCGAAAAAATATATTGAAAGTTTAATTTTTTTACACAATATTTAAAACCTTTTGTTTAGGTAAACTCTACAAGCTCTATAATTTTGGACTACGTTCAACCGAACACGCGGTATATTCTACATGTTATACACGTTTGTTCGGCAGAAAGTACCGAGCTCATAGAGCGTGAAGAGCTCCTCGAACTAAAGAAAAAGTTTAAAGTGAACAGATGGTGCAAACTAACGGTTATCGAGAAAAACATGTTTAAATTTAAATTTTTCATCACTTATCTTTTTTTGAATCTTTTTATCCAGTTCGGTAAGCTCTAATTCTCTATAAGCTTCGAGCAAGTTCATCCGAACACCCTGTATATAAGAAATTGACTTTTACAAGTAGTATATCCAACCTAGATACTTACCCTAGGCGACAAAGTAGGCCTGCAACCGTCTAACACCGCTTCCTTCACCGTCTCGTGCCCCTCGAACGGTTGTCTCAAAGACATTATTTCATAGAGCAACATCCCGTACGAAAAACAAACCACCTGTAATTAAAAATCAAACACGATAAACGTTTCTAATCTTTATTGTACCAAAGCAGTTTGAGATTCTATAAGTAGAACAGCTTCATTTCGACTGTTGTTGTTGAATATCGACAATTTTTCTGTCCACGCGTTTTCAAAGAGAAACTTTCGTCAAAATAATCAAATTTATCGATATTAGGGATATGCCTAATCATGTCCAATCGACTATATGAATACGATAATATTTAAAAAATGAAGTAAGAAACTGGTCCGTATCAAGACTTTCTGCGCGTACTTTGAAAGGTCGTATTTTGGGAACTATTAACTATGAAGAGAAATTTCAACGACCAAATTGTAGCTCTATTAGTTATGAATATACTTTTGTTATACACGTTTGCAGATCAGGATTTATTTAAAATAATTCAGCAAAATCTAATTTGATTTAATTTATGTGAAAACATCGATGCATACATTTAGCTTATTAAAAGGTATAGGTACATTCGTCATTTCAGTGGTTTTAGTCATAAAACTTTTTAAAGTGGTATTGCGGCTTAAACTATTTGTTTAAAAGAAGTACCTTATACACCATTTATTCTAATTCCACACCCTTTCGTTATTATTTTTAATAATTAATTTGATAGATTGCGAAAAAATGTGCCACTGAAATGACGAAAAAATCATTTTTTTTAAATTTACCCTTGTATGACTTCAGATGATAAAATTATTGCCGCATGTGTTTTATTTTTAAAGATTTCTATTCGTTTTACTAAAACTAAAATCTATTATGTGGGCTACTCTATTTATAAATAGGTAATTAACTGGCCATTTAAAAACTAAAAAAAATTTTTGAAAAGTTATTACACCATTTAAAATGAGAAGTCTATTGCTGTTGAAAACAATTTTTTTGCACCACTCGACACGAGCCTATTTTTGATCAATTGTCTAGTTGTGTAAAATACAAGGCGAAATTTTTTTTACAGCCAAATGCTCATTTGTATCCTAAATGTATTCACGTCATATTTATGCCCAGGTACCCCTCTATCTAACATAGTGTGACATAACGATCTTGCATCATTAATTCCCGTACAGCATCGATATTTATACCGCCGATTAACGCTTCCAATTAAACTAACTGAACCAGTGATACACAGTGGTATTCGATGGTGCTTCATCGTCAAAAATCGCAGACAATTGATCGATGCACTGTTTTTAAGTTAGCCCATCTCAAAAACCGTAATAATCGTACGAAAATGTTTACAACTCAAATCCATGACGAAGAAGACATGCAATTTTCAAAATGGCGCCACAATCTGATAACAATTGACGGTTATACTACGGTTATACAAACTGTATTCTACAGGCAAAGAGTTGGATGTTGTAACTACTTTTTGAAAAAATTTCGGAACTGGCCAGTTCTAGATTCATAAATAGCAACCCTCGTAGAATCGAAACATTCACTCACATACATACAGAGCATATAGTTTTGAAAATGGTTTAATTACACTAAAGGATTTTTTCGAAATTTCACCCCTACTACGGTAATAAAATGCAGCGGGTAAGTTTGTATGAAATTCCGTCATTTTTTAAGTTAAAGGCCTGAATGTCGGTATTACATATCAGTATAATAAACGTTTTAGGTCAGAAACTATAGTATATACGTTGTATTTTAAATGTTTTGAAAATTAAACCTTAAGAGAGCAAATTAAACATGAACGTATGGGACTTCCGTTAATTTTCAATTTAAATGTATAAGGTATATAAATGTATATTTAAACGTCATCATCATCATCAGCCCATTTTTACCCCACCGCAGGGGCCTAGGCCTCCCCCAGGGTGAGGAGGGGGGCTTGGAGCTTAAGTCCACCACGCTGCTCCACTGCGGGTTGGGAACTGTAACGACCGCCATCTATTGACAGCGTCCGGGACCGACTGCTTAACGTGCCCTTCGAAGCACGGTGTCAGTGATATTGTGTACTTAAGTCAGAAAAACTCATTGGTACACGCCCGGATTCGAACCATGGCCCTATGGGGCCTTATACATTTGGGACAGGTTCGTTGCGCTCTGGGCTATCACGACACTTTATTTATTTAAACGTATTTAGACATTTAAACGTATATATACCAATTGTCATTGGTATTTCTAATTGCCTTTTTGATCGTCGCCGAGTTGAGATCAGCGACCGCTGATCGCTGAGCGCTGATAGCTGCTATTTTTGCTTACGTAAAACTAGCTAAACAAATATGTTTCAAGAATTTGATTTTTCGCCTATTCGTAGGCGCACCGCGCCTTAATATATCAACTGAGTGGACGCAAATACGTTAATTAATACTGCGTAGCAATGATCGCTCAGAATGATATAGGCTCCGAATGTGGTTTGGTTTCCAAATTCCAGGACATACAAGTGAAGTTAAATAAAAGTTTTTTAAAGTAATAACAAAATAGGTGATTTGTACTGGAGCTGAATTAGTAAAATAAATAAAACTTATCTGTTTTCAGTTACTTGCATCACCAGATTACGTTATTTGTATTATATTATGATTATATTAGATTGGTGATTTTCATATATGAATGAGGCGGTGTGAATTAAAAGATGAAAATATAAATTTTAGGCTTATGCCTTTGGGTAAATCGTTAGCGCCATTTCATTTTCTTCTCATTGCTATTTTCTAAATCCAGCAGTTTTCAGTTCAGTCAAAAGCGATTTGATAAATAATATGAAATTATTTTGCAGAAAATGAATTTTCAAAATTCTCTAGTACAATCGCCTAAATTCTTGGGTAGAATATACCTACTAATTTTTTGGTAGGTACAGTTTGGAACTGTACCTACCAAAAAAATTGTATTTATATTAGTTAGTTAGTAGAGTTGTTTATATAGTTCAAATCAACCTTTATGGGGGATGTGAACATAGGCACAAGTCGCGTCGCAGTAACAAGTTTTAGGTGTAGCAGGATGCAGTGGAGCGAGGGGCATATGAATGAAACCGCGCAAGAATTCTCATAGCGTTGTATTCCGATCCGCCATAAAGTTTGAAACTATATAAACTATAGTAATCTGTGATTGGAACTATATCTTTCGTAAACTCGGGACTACAACAATACGCACGGATCTTTACCGCTCTGAGTGTTGGAAACATTAATTTTAGTTTTTGTTGTTTCATGTTATGGCAACGTTTTTCTCTTCAAAATACAACACTGATTTAATCTATACTAATATTATAAAGCTGAAGAGTTTGTTTGTTTGTTTGTTTGTTTGAACGCGCAAATCTCTGGAACTACTGGTTCGAATTGAAAAATTCTTTTTGTATTAGATAGTCTATTTATTGAGGAAGGCTATAGGCTATATGTATAAAATAATACTATCTGTCTGTCTGTCCATTTGAGCAAATCTCCAAAACGGCTAAACTAATTTTGATGAAACTTCACAGATATGGAAAGAAAGTGGTCAAAAGTTATATACACTACTTTTTGTATGTCTGTATGTACGTCCATCTGTCTATTCGAGCTAATCTCCATAACGGTTAAACCGACTTTAATGAAATTTCACAGGTATGAAAAGGAGGTGGTCAAAAGTGGCATACGCTACTTTTTGTCCGTCTGTCTGTCTGTGCGTCTATGTGTCTATTCGAGCTAATCTCCAAAACGGCTGAACAGATTTTAATGAAACTTTGCAGACGTGAGAGAAGATTGTAAAGAGTGACATCAGTTACTTTTTGTGGCTGCCTGTCGTTTGTCCTTACTGATCTATCAGCGTAGATAAAGTTGAAACTACTAAGTCTAGGAAGCCGAAATTTGGAACAGTGGTTTATTTTATAACGTGAGTATTAATTTTTTAAGAAAGGAATATATGGAAATTTCAAATTTAAAGAGGGAGGGAAAGACTCTCATACAAAGCCCCTCAGGCTTTGTACGAGAGTCTTTGTTCTTTAAAGTTAGAAACATAAAAATTTTAACATAAATAAATAATGACGTGTTTCAGGGTTTTTGGATTTCCACATTTTAAGGGTAGGAAACGGGAGGTGAACAGTATGGGAGTCGGTTTTCTTAAACGAGTGGGGAGAATGAAGATTGAAAGTTTGAATGGGTGTACCCAATATTAGTTTCAGCAAAAAGTACCTACATATAAACCATTTCGAATGTTAATACTACCTAAAACAGGAATGTGTAGTCTACGCAAGCGAAGCTGCGGGCGGTCGCTAGTTAAATCTAAAATGTAAGTTATCGGCGTTTTATTAAATATGAATTAATTTATTGCCGCACCTCTCGAGACCTAATCAGTGCATTTTACATGTGGTCCTTCGCGGAACCTGTGAGGGTAAGGGCAAGAAGAGGCTGCACAATTTCATAATTGACTCAGTGGTGAAATTCTTTTGATTTGTTGTTGTACCGTTGCGCCGCTATAATTCGGCAGTGCAACCAACCTTCGATGCAAAGCAAATGCACCATGAATGCAACGCCCTGAGGCAACGCCGCATTCGTCAAGAGACAAGTCAGAAGTCAGTTGGTAGCACGACGTACCAACCAATCACGCATCGAGAAAAATCATAAGTAATGCAAACTTGCATAAACGTCGTTCAATAACAAGATCGCGTCGTTCTCGTTGGTGGATCCGATCAATCAAAGTGCTTCGATTGGTGCGCTTAAAAACGTGTGCCTCGTTTAAAGTTTCATTTCGTGAATTTGGCAACGATTGAAGTGAATGTGAACTTGTGTTGTGAAGTGAATTGAAGTGAACTTCGTTTGTTACTGTTAGACGTTGGTTACTGTTTTCGGTGCATGTGCATGAATATTGTGCATCGTTTGTATAATTTTTGTAAAGTAAGAAGATGCCGAGCCGACATTGTGTTGTATTAATGTATTATATTCATATATTGTACAGATATATCAGAAAAGCAATAGGAATCGGTTAACATCGGACGCGCAGGTTTGCCCGAAGTTATCCAATGAAATAATTTTAATATGAAAAAGTTATAAATTATAACTAAAATACTGAAACAAAAACTTTATTAATAAAAAGGAACATTTATTTGGTTAAAATTGGCTTGCAAATCGCAAATTGCAGGTACGTCCAATCACATTACTTATATAGATTTGTAATTGTCTTGTCATAATTTCATTGTTTTTAATATTTGCCCAAATCACGCAAATTGTTCGAAAATATCGCAAAACCGTAATAATTCAAGGTGTACCTACTGCACAATGCCATATAGTATGTGTAAATAGCATGTATAATAAGTAGTTGATGTTGATGCTTCATATTTTTATTTATTTTTGCATCCAAAGTCTGCATTTTCCGTTAAAAATGATAGAAGAAGGTCAAAAAATTCGGTAGCGTTTTCCAATGTAGCCTGCTGAAAAGTTACAAAATATTTAATCAGACTTAAGGGGGAGGGGTGTAGGAACCTCATGCAGTAAATATTTTTTTAAGGAAATGAAAAAAAAATATAAGGCTTATTTATTAGGGGCTCGTCGCTCCGCTCCGCTTTGTTTCTCGCATTATCACAAGTAAACCATAACCTAACCTATTTTCTTTTAAATGATGGACCATCAACATATCTTAGCCAGATTTAAAATTGATCATTTTTATGAACATAATTTTCATCAGGCAACAATGGAAAGGCGATCCAAAAATTCTGAAATCTAATTGCAACACCGTGAAGGGAACTTTGACAAGGATCAAAAATGGGTTCGCCGAGGATTTCCTCAAAGCGCAGGGTCTTCATTTCAAATGGCACTGGTTTTAGAAGATAAAGTCATCACTGCCTTCAGTGAGTATGAAAAATTAAATTTGGAATTGAACGATAATGATGATCCAACCACCACTGAAAATTGTTATTGTGAGTGTATAGATGAGTTACGAACTCACATTGCCAAAAAATCTAGTGAAGGTGTTGAACATTCAAATGTCACATCTAAGTAAATTAAAATTACCTTTTGTACAAATAAACAATTTTTATGGTAAATACCTTGAATACAAACCATTCATGGAAATGTTCACAGTCTTAATCCACAACGAGCAAAGCATCGATGATACTCAAAGAAAATTTTATTTGCATCACACTTTCTCAAAAGTGAAGCATATGATATAATTAAAAACATCCCATTACATTACATTGAAGCGCTCGATATTCTTAGTGAACGTTATGACAAAAAGTACAAAATTGTAAATGAATGTATTTCTAGTTTACTTGATATGGCTGTCATAAATAAATCCAATCTTAGAA
Source organism: Luffia ferchaultella (assembly GCA_949709985.1). Classification (NCBI taxonomy): domain Eukaryota; kingdom Metazoa; phylum Arthropoda; class Insecta; order Lepidoptera; family Psychidae; genus Luffia; species Luffia ferchaultella. Next base: position 154,661 of record OX453265.1, read on the forward strand.
TGTTGCGCAAATTGGTTTCTGAAACAAAACAACACATTGCTGCACTAAAAAATTTAAGTCAAGCTGTAGATAAAATATGTGTCGTGATAGCTCAGAGCGCAACGAACCTGTCTCAAATTTATAAGGCCATGGTTCGAATCCGGGCATGTATCAATGAGTTTTTCTGACTTAAGTACATTAACTATCGCTGACTCTGTGTCTCGGAGAGCACGTTAAGCAGTCGGTCCCGGAAGCTGTTAATAGATGGCGGTCGTTACAATCCCCAACCCGCAGTGGAGTAGTGTGGTGGATTTAAGCTCCAAACCCCCTCCTCACCCTGGGGGAGGCCTAAGCCCCTGCAGTGGAGTAAAATGGGCTGATGGTGATGATGTAGATAAATGGGACAGCATACTTGTGTGCCTGCTTACTAGGAAGCTTGATGCAGTAACTACTAGTGCATACCACTTAGAACGTGACAAAACTAGAGAGCCTACATTCAATAATTTCATTAAATTTCTAGAAGATCGTGCCCTTGCCTTAGGAAACAGTGAATGCAATAAAGCTTTTGCATCCTTCTCACAAATACAAAACCCCGTGAGCTACACTGCAACGAATAAGGTCACCAATGCAGTCATAAAGTAAGTACAATGCTTGTTCTGCGGTAAGTCTGAACATAAAATATTTTCATGTCCCAAGTTTATGTTAGCTTCTGTCCAAGAAAGACTACAATTGTGAGAGATAAAAATTTGTGTAAAATTTTCCTGAATGCATATGCAAACAAGCGTGAGTTTCACTTTAGATGTCAGCATTGTAAACAAAATCACAATATTCTTTTACACTATGATAGCGATCAATTACCTCCAAAGAAAAGCAACAATAATATCTCACTTTTGTCCAAATTATGTAATAAAAATCAAATTTTGTTACCAACTCCAAAGATTAAATTAATTTGTAAAAATGGCATAGAGTCAGTTCTTAAGGTTCTGCAAGCTTCAGCGCATCAGTCATTGTTTGTCACATCAAAGCTTGCAAAGAAAATAGGAAAACAGCTAATGCCACATCCTACAAATATAATTGGCATAGCCAATACTGAAAAAAAGATGAAACATTCTTTGTGATTTGAAATTTTTTCATTTGTTTATCCGTATAAAGTTTCAATCGATTGTTTAGTAGTAGACAGAATAACACCAAATTTTCGTCAAAGTACATGTTTTTCTAAAATTATATTGCCTAAGGATGTGAAACTGGCCGACGCCTCCTTTCACATTACAAGTGAGATCGACATATTATTAGCTGCTGAAATATTTTTCCAGACATTGCTGCCGCAGCCTAAAAGACTTCAACGGTGTGATGCAGCTGTGCAACCCACGTTTCTTCACACACAGTTCGGGCACATCGTAGCCGGTAGCGTGCAAGGTTTTACTCCTCGAGATTCTGCTGTCACTCTTTTTTGCCAAGATTGTAATAGTGACCTTACAGCCATTAACTGGAAATAATATAACCAAAAGAGTGAGTAGTTACTCATTTGCTAATACAAAATGAACATTTAAAGTTGCCTCATGCAGGTCAAAAACATGTATTAAGTAATCTAAGTCGACGTTATTGGATAATCAATGGTTTAAAATTGGTTAGAAAGTTTACTCACAAATGTATGACATGTTTCCGTTTTAAAGGTATAGCAGCGACACAGCTGATGGGTTCATTACCAGCTGACAGAGTTCACGAAAGCCGACCATTTAAAAAGATTGGGATAGATTTTGCTGGTCCAATAATGATGAAATAATCAAGAATATGTAATGTCATTACAACAAAGGGTTATATATGTGTATATGTCTGCTTTGTAACAAAGGCTATACATTTAATATTGTTGTCAGATCTTACGACAGATGCATTTTTTGGCTAGTTTCAAAAAATTTATTGGCCGAAGAAATGTTCCCACTGAAGTTTATTGTCATAACGCTAGTACATTTATATCTGCCAATACACAATAAAATTATCAGAACTTTATAAATTAAATAATTATAAGTCCCATCAAACTCTAGTTCAAAGTGACACTGCAAAACTATGAATTAAATTTCATTTGATTGCCAGCTATTCCTCTGTGTTTGTTGGATTGTGGGAAGCAGCAGTGTTATGTTCACATGTGTTGACCTATAAACAAATGTATACGTTATTAGAGCAAATAGAAGGTATATTAAATTCAAGGCCAATTAACGCCCATGTCCTCCAACATTGAAGATTTATCTTATTTAACTCCTGACCATTTTTTAACCGGTGAGCCTCTCACTCGTTATCCAGAGCAAGACCTTGCTAATACACCTAATAGATTTAAATTTTGGAAGATGTGCACTTCTCTAAAACAACAGTTTATTTGTCAAAAATATATTTAAATGTATTACAAAATTGTCCTAAATGGAAGGGCACTTGCCTAAATATACAAGTAGGAAACCTCGTAATTCTGCGTGGGCTTGACACTCTGCCTATGACTTGGCCTATGGCCCGAGCCACAAAAGTTTTTCCTAGAAAAGGTGGTTGTGTTGCATTAAAAGTGAGAAAGGCTAATGGAAAATGTCATAAAACATCCATTCATTACATTAACCTTGTCTTGGTATGATTATATAACCTTAATTATACTATATTTAATTTTGTAAAATTTTTTTTATTCTTTCATTATATTCATTTCATCTGTTTTAAAATATCAGTTTTGGGGTAATATTTAATTTTGTGTGGCATATGATCAGGCTGTAGAAATCACGCCCAGGGAGATCCATGGTAAAGTGCTTGTGTTCAAGGCAATCTGAGCTACATGTATGAATTCTGGCAAAAGGACATAAATTTTTTCATAAATTCATAAAAACCTTATTAATAAAAAAATCTGTTTCAATGCACTCTTCCCTCCCACGCTCACCACCACAGCGGTGGCTACCGATGGAAATCCACTCAGAAGCACCTAAGGAACAATTGCGGAAAATATGAGCTTTCTATAAAAAATTGTGTCCATACAAAGTCTCGCAGTAAAGTCTCCACTACCTAACGCTCTACATTTTTATATACATATTGTGACGTCTGAATGACGTAGAAGAACGTCCAAGTGTTATAAAAAGTACTCGAATAATCTCTTGAGGCGTCATAAACTCATCGATAGAATACAGAAATAACTAAAAATTCGAAATAAAATTAATTCACTAATGAAATTCAATTTTAGAGGCGGTAATATTCAAAGTGATTAGGCGCTCGAAAATTATTTTTTTGAGACAGGGCCGTGCACACTCAAAGTCTGGGCGCCGGCGCTATGAAATATTCGAGGACAGAAATTTACAGATGCTGCGGGGTGGGAATTTCAGCGTCTATATAAGGAGCCGGGCGTGGCGTCATTAGTCAGTTTTCTTGGAAAGTCAAGTGCGAACAATTGTAAGTGCGATAAAAGTGATTTGTGACAGTTTGCGATTTTGTTCCGAAATAAAGTTTAAGTACAACTAGAATCGGTATTTTCGTGCATCTTAAATTATGGTCCGTAACAATATCATATCGCGCCAGCGCGAGAGTGTCGAATGGCGGTAGATCTTCGGGTATCGTTCCTTAATATGGCTTGCCTCCTACTTCAAGACTATATAGATATAGGTTCGCCTATGTTCGAGGCTCGTTTGACTTTTGACATTTGGTTTATAAATACAATAAATACATAAAACTTATAATAATAAATCTTAAGTTTGCTATTCAACGTGGCAATGGGATCAGTATTTTGAGTATCATTTGAGTATTTATATGATAAAAGAAACTTGTTAGAATATTAGCAAATATAAAAAGCATTCAATCGTGTAAACCTTATTTTAATAAATATAAAATTTTAACTCTACCTAGCATCTACATTTTGGAGATTTGCAAATTTGTGAGAAAACATAATAATTTTTTTACAAAACGTTCCGATGTAGTTACGAAATATTCTTCTCGACACGGCAATAGGTTGATGCTGCCATTTTCGCGAGTTGCCTTACATTCTACTAGCCCATATGTGATTGCAATAGAAGTATACAACAGGCTACCTGATGACCTGATAAATGAAGTAAAAGATTCAAATTTTACGCTGAAATTAAAATTATTATTGCACGAGAAATGCTATTATAACATACAAAAATATTTTACAGATTATTTTTGATTTACCTTCGAATAACCACAATATTAATATTATAAAGTGAATGTATGTTCGGGTGTATGGGCGTGCATTCATTTGTATGTATATAATAATAATAATGGTAATAATAATAATAATGAATAATAATATAATAATGTGTATTATGCATAGTATGGATGTATATGTATGTGTATTATTTATGTTGAAATATTGAATTGAGGAAATTAATGAAGTTGCTTTAATAGTCTTATGTTTTTAAAATGTACAATTGGTATTCATTAATGGATAAGAGTCCTCCTCTCTCCTATCAATTCGCTATGCCCAACAGGCCAGGATATGCCAGTATCTGCTACATAAAATGCAATAAACATTTGAGTATTGAGTACCAACCTATTTTGGGCTACAAGGAGTGGATTATAAGATTACATAATACTGAAGCGCATTAAGTAATATATGGTAAATATTGTCATTCCAATTCGCACTGGAGCAGCGTGGTGGATTAAACTTCAAACCCCTTAACATTTTCAGACTTGGAGCTGAATCCACCACGCTGCTCTAGTTCGAATAGTGGATTTATTTTAGCGACTTCTGAGGCATAGAGTCAGTGATAGTTATGTACGTAAGTTAGAAAATACTCATTGGTACATGCCTTGAGATTCAAACCGAGGCCTTCTAAATAAGACGCGGGTTCGCTACCACTCGGCTATCACGACATATTCTTCCACTCCATCATTGGCATGTCAAATTCTCGTTCTGTAAATGTAAATGCGTAAATGGGCATTGTAAATCTTAAACTGGTGAACCATTTTAGTATAGTATTTTTTTATTTTATTCGAAAGCTGGTGAATTCGTTAGACTTTTGTCTGTCTGTGGCATTGTAACAAATGTGGCTTTACAACGCAATAACCGATTTCAGTGCATTTTTTTTTTAAACCTGGGATTATTGTTAAAACAGTTTTTTAATTTTTCTACTTTAGTTTTGTTTTTTATCCAGGTTGCGTGGTCCAACAGTGGTCGGTGCGTACGCGTGAAGTGACAGCTCGCCTCGACTGCAGCAAGCTGGTGCCATGCTCCGAGAGTCTGCAGTCCATAGCGATTGACCAACACCACCCTGACAATTGCCAGGTATTGACTTGAGCCAGTGGGCAACAAAGTTCTTCCGAGGCGAGTTTTGTTGATGAGAATCATCAGGCGAGTCGCATCAATCCAAAAAAGAAAAAAATCAAAGTAATTTCTTGAAATTGCTTATTCTTAAAAAAAAAATATCTAACGGACTTCAGTTCAAAAATTTGGGAACGTTCAATTCTAAGTGATAACTATTGCACGTAGTACTAACATGTATGTCACAAATTCAAATAAATTGCTCGGACAGGCCGTTTCTGCAGCATGAAGATTGTATCTACTTTAGCAGCGTGTCCCCCAGCTATGTCCCCAGTTGTAAGGGTACGTTGCCCGCATTATTTACTACTGCCCGGCGGCATTCGAAGGCTTGTATAATTTATTGTGATTATACTATAAATGTCGATGAAGCCGCGGGCGGAAAGTTAGTGTTTAATATACTAGTGACGCGCCAAGCAAATGCGGCGATCATGAAGCCTTTGATGGTTAAATCATCAACAAAACCCGAGTACCCATAATACAGACTCTAACTAGTTTGAAAATAGACAACCACATTATTTCGTATAATTAAAATGTAACCGCCTCGGCATTGTGCGCGCACAAAACCCAATTGTACGCCGGCACTGCGTGGGGCTGCATCGTGGTGGCGGACGCGGCCACTTTGCGTCCAATCACCGTGTTCCGGCCCTACGAGAACGAGGTCAGTCAAAAATTAAAGGGGTCCCATATAAGAAACATGTTATTTAAAATTGTACGTAGGTCGGAACTCTTCGTGTGCGAATCTGATTCGCACTTGGCCAATTTTATTATTTTACATTCATATGTTTATATAAATAACAACGCTCAATTTTTTTTTTTAATAAATTGATAATTGCATACACGATGACGTCGGGCCGTATAAAACAATGTTAAATCCTGTTTAGCGTGAAAGAGTTACAAGCGAACTTTTTATAGCTTAAAAATTTTGCAATTTTCAGTCGATTTTAATTTTCTTTTTAGATTTTAACCCTATTAACATGGCTTTTATTACAGGTGCGAGCGATAATCCCTCTGGCGACGCACGAGGCGGTCGACGGTGCGAATCGGCTCGCCACTCTCGGCCATGGCTATTGCCCTTTGCTGCTCAACACATTCTGTATACACGCTGCAATTTTGTTCGTTTTAAAACCGCATTTACTTTATATACCCAATGCTCAGTACCTATTTATATGCGACGAAGATTTTAAATGATGACCGAAAATGAAAATCAATTCAATTCATTAAGAAACAGGTATGGTCATAATTCAACACAGGGAATGCGGAAGTCATTCAATCTTACTCAAAATTCGCGGTTCGCTGGCACCTAATTGGTTGTCTTGTCTAGTCCACGTTACTTTCACCCCACTAGGGATGAGGGGGCTTAGAGCTTGATTTACCACGCAGTTCCATTGCGGGTTGTTGAATTTTAACCGGTACCGATGGCTGAACGTGCTCTCCGAGGTATGTACATAAGTTGGAAGAAACTCATTGTTACATGCCGTCGGATTCGAACCACGGTCTTCTAAACATGAAGCGGACTCGCTACCACTCGGTTATCACGATATTTACACGACACGGCGTTTGTTTTGTTAAATGGATATTAGCATTCATCTGCGGCTCACTTGGATATACTTAAAGGGCTCAGGTGCCTTACAGGAATCCTACACCAGGTGTAATAGTAACCCACATCACCTTCCGATCCTTAAAGCATCACTACGTCAAAGATTATGATTGCTTGGTTATGACACGAGGAAAGGCAAACAAACGAACTCTTACTTTTATAATATACTAGGGACCTGCCCCGGCTTCGCACGGGTAGCAGAAAATATAAGCCGTAATGTTTTTTCTGTCGTAGTGTCATATCAGCTTGTTGCGTGGAACATGTGGATCGGATTTAATTATATTTAAATGGAACGTAAGTTGATCCTACTTGGAGTATTTTTAAAGTATTTTATTTCCAATTCTATAAATATTTGAAAAAGTAAAGAATCAATATATAATAACCTAACTTAACGTAACCACACGTATCGCGTCGTCCTGTATGGCCGACCGGTGCCCGGCGGAGCCCGCTGGTCGCGCAATATTTTTATTTCGCGATAGCTCCTCAGATGTTAAAATTGTATAGTGTAAAGGACAATCATAATGTGCATGAAAGGCTGAAGGTAAATAACATTTTTAATTTGATAAGGATTAATACTGTATCTGTATAAATTGCTTTCCAATTACCTTATCATATAACACCATTTTTTTAATATAAAAATAGGTATAGTAAGCTATCCATAAAAGATAGACATGCCATGGCGGACTTTTCCTATACAAAAGAAACAATTTCTCTATACATTATTTTGTTATATCTCAAAAAGATTAGGCAGCGTTTTCGATGAAAGCTCCCAGCCGGCTTGATTTTTTTCCGAACTCTTCAACAATAATCGTCAAATTTCAACAAATTTTCACAAAACATTAATAAATTATACACGTAAACCTTCCTCTTGAATCACTCTGTCTATTGATGTCAATAATATCCCAAACCGTTCGGTAGTTTTTGAGTTTATCGCGTTCAGACCGACAGACAGACAGACAGACGCGACGGGGGACTTTATTTTATAGTATGTAGTGATGGATCTTTTTCCTTTCAGGCAACTGCGTCGAACACATGCAGTGGGATGTACTGTCTGTTATGGAGAGTGGACCGTTGGCTGCCCGACTAAATAGAATTTTTGGTGGGAAAATAACTACATTGGCAGTAATCTGATGAAGAAAATGTAGAGTTACCGGCCGACATGCATACTTGTGTATATTATAGTATTTCATAGACGCCCTCTCTGATTATTTGTATGCAGTGGTGGATTTATACAATTGCCACCAGTAAGATATTAAAATTTTGCCGCTTCTACTGACCTCTACAATTCGATATCCTAGTTCACAAATGTATTTATTACATTTTTTTTGTCAATGAAATTATAATTTTATGATTTGCACAATCAATCGTTCTAATTACACCACCTTTTTCTTGTAATTAGTATGATTGTGTACTAAAGGCTCGGTGTGTCAGTTCCTAGATTATTTTACACAGTCCAACAATTTATTTGGGATTGCACAAGAAATAGTCTTTGGGTTTGGGTTAATAAGAGCTCAATCATGTATTACTAAGAAGGCGGAGTAAGGTATGCCTTAATACTACTTACACAATAACGTACATTTGGTCAAAGTAATACAATAGTTTTTATTGTGCTTTCTTACAGTGTAAAACAAAAAAAAATATTTGGTCCCACATTTGCCGCCCTAGGCTCCAACCTATTCAGCCTGTTGGTAAATCCGCCACTGTTTGTATGTTATTTTAATTATAAAAGTCTGATGCAGTATTATTTCGAATAAGCGTTGTGTTATTCATGGATGTTACAAGTTGGCAATAACTTCGACGCGACCAAAGCGCCGTTCACGTTGTGGTGAATTGTGAAACTAACGAGTGATTCAGGTAGACCTTGGCGCCCTGATTTATTGACAACCAGCTTTCCGCCCGTGGGTCCGTTCGCGTGGACTACACAGTTGTATCGGGACTCCTTTTTCCACAATAAAAAGTAGCCTATGCCCCTCTTCAGCTTATAAACTATATCTATGCAAACAATTATAGCGGTCCCAGTACAACTGTGTAGTTGTGGGCGGAAAGCTGTTTAAAAATGAAATATTGCCCATGCTATTCGCAGATAATGTAGCTTTCTATAGGGAAGGAATTTTCAAAATCAATTAAGTCGTTTTTGAGTTTACTCATAACAAACAAAAAATAAAATATTTTCTCTTTATAATATTAGTACAGACTTACTAATTAAACTACTCAAAGTGTGATTAGACTTGCGTTCGGCCGGAACGGAAAAGGAACTTAATATTCATGTAAATTGAATAAAATATATATAACAGATAGTTCGACATGAACTGGCGCGAAAGATTTTCTAACACTTTCTTATTTACATGCGCGCAAAGGAGACAGACGATATTTTTCAATTCGTTTGCATTTATAGCATGTATTAAGCACAGTAGGGTAGTTGTTGGTTTTTTTTACTTATTATATACAAAAGAGTTTCCTAAATATATAAAAGTAAAATAATTTTGAACAATAAATCATTTAATGCCAAAGTTATGTTTAAAATGTCCTGTTAAACAGGGATAGCAATATCACACGACGTACTTAGCTGTGACGTCAGGTCATTTAAAATAATGTTAAATTTCGTTTTGCAAGAAAGAGACAGATAAAATTTTGATAGGTTATAATTTCCATATTGTTTAACCGAATATAATTTAGTTTATAAATTTTAATTATCGTATAAATTCTATTTTTATATTTTCTTGGTAAATATTTAATTTTGGTGAAATACCCTATCGGTGAGTTGTTTATATAGTTCAAATCAACCTTTATGGCGGATGTGAACATAGGCACAAATCGCGTCGCAGTAACCAGTTTTAGGTGTAGCGGGACGCAGTGGATCGAGGGGCATACGACTGAATCTGCGCAAGCATGCTTATAGCGTTGTATTCTGATCCGCCTTAAAGTTTGATTGGAACTATAATCATAGGTTCAATGGACTTCCTTAGAAAGCTAAAATCGATCTGACTGGTTTACTTAACTGAAGAAGTTATCGTGTTCACAGTTAACAGCTCGCCCCAGTACAATCGAAGCGATATAAATTAAAGTTAAATTGTAGATGGTTGATGCAGTTTCGTCTATTTAAATTGTGAATTTATTAACTAATTTTGACTGTATTTTGAATTATATTTTTGATTTATTTACGAATTTTTCATCTGAATCGCAGAGCGACGAGCGACACGCCTTTAGAATATAATCCCTCGTTATCTTATAATGTATAAAAATTTAAAGACTTGGTGTTCGGCTGAAAGCAGTCCAAACGTATAGAGCACGTGGAGCTTACCGAACTAAACAAAAAGTTTCAAATGAGCAGAGGGCCAAGTGCGAGTTTTTTTACTATTAACTGCGTCGTATGCGTTTTCCGTAATTTGTATGGAAACTCGTAGTTACCTAAAACGACCGCTAGATGTGCTGTACCAGTTTCCATAGAAATTATGAAAAACGCAAACTACACAGTTAATAGTAAAAAACTCACACTTGGCCCTCAGATGGCACAAACTAACGGCTACCGTGACAAAAATATTTGAAATTTTTTCTTAAATTTTTTGTTTAGTTTTTAATCGATAGTTGGACCACGTTCAGCTGAACACCAGGTATATTTATATTGTGAAATAGATGGAATTGTTATGAATTTCATGTATGCCTTTGAAATGAAAATTTTATATAATATTGTCAAGCAAATTATTTTTTCTTTTAATATTTAACTATTTATTATTATAAATATAGATCTGTATAATTAAATAAGCGACATTGGAATCTCCATTTATCAAAGAAGTTCTGCAAAAAACTTAGGAATAAGATTCACTAAGTAGTTTTATTTATTTGGCAATAAGATCAAGCTAAGAAATATATTAGTAGAGTAATTAATTTTTTTACTAATTATTTCCCCGTATTTCGAAAACCTGATATGATATTTGTCCATGATAAAGATTAAATACAAAAATAAAATTACCTACACTAGCAACCAGAATCTTTCAGTTTTGACAAAAATGACAAAAAATAAGATTAAATATATTTTTTTTTTCTAATTTCAGAAATATGAACTTGTAGACAAACACTCAACTGTTGTATTCTTTTTGGACCTATGTCGTCTACTTTGGCCAATAAACGTGTTTATATTATTGTGAATAAAATTTATAAGTAATGTTTGTCGTTGGATTTTCACAATGGAGGCAATAATGTATTGTTGAATGATCTCTCAAAATATGACTTTATAGCTTTAGCATGTAAAAATGTTATGAATAACGCCTTTGTATTATAGTTAATAAATTATGATTAAAAATTTGATTTTACAAACCAAACATACTAGTAAGTGGAATAAATGTATTTTAGGACGTTTTAAGTGTTTCATTTGTCTAGTCGACTGACCTAACAAAGACAGCGGGTTCGATTCCCGCTCGGGACAAATATTTACTTATGTGCATAAACATGGCTGATTGTTCCATATCTGAGTGTAAAATATCCTATATACTTATATATGTACTAGCCCATAGCTCCACTCGCGAAGTATTCGTTGGTTTTCATTTTTTTATTTCACCTTTATACCCGCTCTTTTCTTTCACATTCTCTTTACTTTTCCCGTTCTCGACTTCCGTCCCGTTTTCGGTTTCCTTTCTCATCAAGCAAAGTGGGCGGGGATGGGGGCATGGGGAATTCTACGATGTTCGTATTCAAATAAGATAAATATTCAAAAATATCCTATTATAATTCAAGAAACATTACAAAACCTACACCAAGCAGGAAGCACAAGTGTGTCTATAATAAATTTAGACGTTCCGGAAGACATTCCTTAAATGAATAAAAACTGTATTAAAATCCGTTGCATGGTTTAGAAGAAGTAAGCGGAGAAATAGAAAAAATGAATCCCGTAGCGTTGTCTACTGGCGCCCAGGCTGCGTACCAGAAAGCCAAGGTGGCGACGACTCGACGACGAATGATTCGAGGAGAGCGCCGCGTCATGTTGATACTAACTTAATCACGCACTTAGGTGTATTTTATACCTGATGTTCGGCTGAACATAGTCCAAATTTATAGAGCATGTAGAACTTACTGAACTAAAAACCAAAAGATTAAAAAAAAGAAATTTTAAACATGTTTTTCTCGATAACAGTTACTTTGCGCCATCTGCTCACTTGAAACTTTTTGTTTAGTTCTGTAAGTTCTACGTGCTCTATATGTTTGGATTACGTTCAGCCGAACATCTGTTATAGGTTTTTTACTTTTATGCAAAAATATAATAAGGAATATATTTAATTAGAGAATACCATTTTTGAGGGTTCTATTTAGGAAAAGTCAGTACTGTCATACAAATTTTCACCCTCATTTACTCCCATTTTTTCTTTAGCCCTTTTAATATCCCACTGCAGGGACTTACGCGTCCCTTCAGGTTGAGGGGGCTTGTAGCTTAAATTCACCACGCTGCTCCAATGCGGGTTGGCGGATCGTAACGACCACCGTCTATTGACAGCAATCGGGACCGACTGCTTAACATACACTCCGAGGCACGGAGTCAGTGAAAGTTATGTACTTAAGTCTGAAAAACGCCTGAATTCAAACCACGGCCAAATGGCCTTGTAAATTTGAAACAGGTTCGCTGCGCTCAGGCTATCATGACACTCTGATGTATATATGAGAATGTAATGAATGTAGCATACATAGCAAATACACATTCAGTGCAGAAATCAAAAATCTATATACAGGTTAGTTTTTGAGATGGGACTGTATGGCGAAATCCTAAACTATGACAAATAGCGAAAAGTGTTCAAAGGCATCATGAACTTGATTTTTGAGAAAACGAAAACTATACATTCACATTTTTGAAAAATCTGTTCCTTCAAAATGAAGTCAAACCACTTGGTTTGATAATTATATAATAATATGTTAAGAAAAAACTTTTCACCCCTTTTAAAGTATTGGTATTGCGGATATGAAAGAATGTAGATTTGGCATAGTTAAAAGTTTATATGCAAAAGGAGTGTCAATATAATTCTACTGGTGTAGGTACGTGGACGTAGCAGGATTAATAATTGTAAATATAATTGCAAGTTATTTTTGTTTTAAAGAGAGTAAGAAGGTAATTTTCTAAGACTGTCGGTAGCGTTTCTTAAATCAATATAAATCCTTATACCAAAATAAGTATTTTAAAGTATGAAATTAATGCATTAGTGTTTTTTGCGTCATTTATTTTTAATATATGTTCCAGAGAAGAAAAGAGATTGTTTGTTGTAAATAGATTTCGTTAAAATAAATCTTTGAAAAGGAAATGATTGCCAACAAAACACAAGGAAAAACTAATTTCTTTGTATTCACTATTTTACTAAAAATATATAAATAATATCCCTATAATAACTAAATAGAAAGAAAACTTTTCAAAGTTATAAATATAAAGAATTCTGTAAGGAACTAGTAACATAAAAAAACATCCATTTAAAAATGACGTTACGACAAATTACCGTACCAAAATTATAAAGTACCAGCCTCATCGAAGTTTTAATAGAGTAGGCATTTTGCATTGCATATTTGCATCGCTGTTCGCAAATCAACAGGTGGCTCGTGAAAACAATCACATGATTTACAATATTTATTCAAAGTTTATTATTTATTATATATTTTGTGTATTTAAAGTAATCTATACTAATATTATAAAGCTGAAGAGTTTGTTTGTTTGTTTGTTTGTTTGTTTGTTTGTTTGTTTGTTTGTTTGTTTGTTTGTTTGTTTGAACGCGTAAATCTCAGGAACTGCTGGTTCAAATTGAAAAATTATGGTTGTGTTGGATAGTCCATTTATCGAGGAAGGCTATAGGCTATACTATATCACGCTACGATTAATAGGAGTGGAGCATCAACGAAAAATGTTGCAAAAACGGGAAAAATTATTCCTTTTGAGAGCTTCGTAAACGGTTGATGTTAACCAAAAATTATGTATCACGGAATTGTTCCCCTTTAAAAGTTTTAACCAAAAGTCTGCGACAGCATATGTGTATCTTTTAAGGTTAACTTACTATAACCTTTTTTATGACAATCAAATTTATTCTAACATTATGTACTATTTGCGAAGATGTTTTTTAAACGTAATATTAATCCTTATCAAATTAAATACGTTAATTGTCTTAAGCATTTCATGCATATTATAATTGTCCTTTACACCACACAATTGAGATTAATATCTTAGCAGTTTTTATCGAAATATGAAAACTATAGCGGGAGAAAATAAATTCGCTGTCTGCCTCTGTACGTTAACTTTTTACTTCCAAACCACGCAATAGACTTTGATACGGTTTTCAGTATTATCTTATTTTCTTATTATCTTATAATCTATTATCTATATAATAGAAATACTTATCATAAAGCTGAAGAGTTTGTTTGTTTGAATGCGCTAATCTCTGAAACTACCAGTCGGATTTGAATTTTTTTTTTGTCTTTGATAGCCTGAATCTAGCGGAGGGTTATAGGCTATATATATGAAAACAAACTGTCTGTCTATTCGAGCAAATAGGTTTCGGCCAAAACAGCTTAACCGATTTTGATGAAACTTTACACATATGGAAAGGATGTAGTCCAAAGTGACATACAGAACTTTTTGTATGTCTGTCTGTACGTCCATCTGTCTAAACCAATTTTAATGAAACATCTCAAGTATGAAAAGAAGGTCGTCAAAACTAACAAATGTTACTTTTTGTCCGTCTGTCTGTCTGTACGTGTATCTGTCTATTTGAGCTAATCTCCAAAACGGCTAAACAGATTTTAAGGAAACTTTGCAGACGGGAAAGAAGGTTGTCAAGAGATTTCACATTAGCTACTTTTTGTCCGTCTGTTTGTCTGTACGTCTATGTATCTATTCAATTCAATTTTGTCTATTCGAGCTAATTTCCCCTACGGCTGAACAGATTTTAATGAAACTTTGCAGACGTGAAAGAATATTGTCAAGAGTGTCATAAGCAACTTTTTGTGTTTGTTTGTCTGTCTATCTGTCTGTCGTTTGTCCACACTGATCTATCAACTACTACAGCCAAAACTACTAAGTCTAGGAAGCTTAAATTTGGAACATAGGTTTATTTTATAACGTGAGCATTAAGTTAAGAAAGGTTTTTTTAGAAATTTCAAATTTAAGGATGGGAATGGAGGGACTCAAATAATGACGTGTTTCAGGGTTTTTAGATTTCCACATTTTAAGGGTGGGAAACGGGAGATGAAAAATTGTATCGGTTTTTTTAAAGGGTGGAACGGGAATGAAGATTGAAAATTTGAATGGGTGTAACCAAAATTTGTTCCAGCAAAAAGTACTTATAAACCATCTCGAACGTTAATAGTACCTGTAACAGGAATTTGTAGTCTACGCAAGCGAAGCTGCGGGCGGTCGCTAGTCCAAGATATTCGGACTGCTGACGACGCTTAAGTTCTCTAACATAATGGATTCTAAATACGTTGCAGTAATAATAGTTACCATACCATATCAGCCCATTAATGCCCCACTGCAGGAGCTTAATCCACCTCTAATGCAGGTTGGTGGATTTTCACGACTGCCGTTTGATGACGGTACCGGGACCGACAGCTTAACGTGTTCTCTGAGGCACGGAGTCAGTGATAGCTATGAACTCAAGTCAGAAAAAAACCAATTGGTACAAGCCCTGGGATTCAAACTACGACTTTCTAAACAAGAAGCGGTCTCGCAACCACTCGACCATCACGACAATATTTTACTTCAAATTTAAGTTAAAACTTTACGAATTGCTAGATTCATTATTTATATGGAAAAAATCATTCGATATTAATACTGAGTGGAGTCAAACATTACGATCTTATGTATTCTCGTAATACTTATGCCCAGGGACGTCTCTATCTCACGATATCTAACATGACGGTCTTGCATTATTAGCTTCAGCACAACATCGATATTTATACCGCTGATTACCGCCTACAATTAAACTCACTGGACCAGTGATACACAGTTGCAGTCGATGGTGCTTCATCCTCAAAAGTCGAAGTTAGCGGATCGAGGCACTGTTTTTGAGTTAGCCTAATGGAAAAAAAGTGACGGTTATACGAAACAAACTGTTTTCTACAGCCAAAGATTTATATGTTGTAATTACTTTTTGATTAATTTTCGGAAAGGGCCAATTTCGGATAGCAGCCCTTGTGGAATCGAAACATTCATTCACGTACATACAAAGCCATATTTTTCATATTTCCATAGTTTTGGAAATGGTTTAATCACACTAAAGGATTTTTCGAAATTTCACCCACTAAACACGAATGATGCATAATTTTTGAAGTCAAATGCCTGAAAATCGGTATTAAACCTCAGTGTTCAGAATGTTTTGAAAAATTAAACCTTATTAAGAGAGCATATTAACGTATATTTCCGTTAATTTTTCGTTTTTATTTTTTAAGCGACTTCAAAAAAGAAGGAAGTTACTCAATTCGACCGTATATATGTTTTTTTTTTTATGTGTGTTCAGGGATAACTTCGTTGTTTATGAACTGAATTGGATGATTTTTTTGTGAAAAGGAGATATCTCCGGAGTGGTACCATGATAAGGAAACCAGGATCTGATGATGGCATCCTAAAGAAATCGAGGGCAACCTTCGAAAATCGTATTTTAAAGTATCGTATTTTAAGTATTTTGATAAAGTACTACTACTAGTACTATTTAATGAAGGTCGGGAGTCGATCTGATGATGGAGCTGAAAGACAGTCGAGGGAACTCCTCAGCGATTTACAGCAATTACCTGGTGTTTGGACTTGATTCATTTCTATTTATGAAATCTTTGCACCCATATGGGTTATAAGTACCATTACAGATCTGATGATGGAGACCATACACAATCGAGGGAACACCTCAACGATTTACAGCAATTACCTGGTGTTTAGACTTAATTCATTTCTATCAATGAGAACTTTGCACCCATATGACTTATAAGTACCATTATAGGTCTGATGATGGAGACCATACACAGTCGAAGGAATTCCTTAACGATTTATAGCAATTACCTAGTGTTTGGACTTGATTCATTTCTATTGATGAGATCTTTGCACCCATATGGATTATAAATGCTATTACAGGTCTGATGTAGGAGACCATACACAATCGAGAGAACTCCTCAACGATTTATAGCAATTACCTGGTGTTTGGACTTAATTTATTTCTATTAATGAGAACTTTGCACCCATATGAGTTATAAGTACCATTATAGGTCTGATGATGGAGACCATACACAGTCGAAGGAATTCCTTAACGATTTATAGCAATTACCTGGTGTTTGGATTTGATTCATTTCTATTGATGACATCTTTGCACCCATATAGATTATAAATGCCGTTACAGGTCTGATGTAGGAGACCATACACAATCGAGGGAACTCCTCAACAATTTACAGCAATTACCTGGTGTTTGGACTTAATTCATTTCTATTAATGAGAACTTTGCACCCATATGGGTTATAAGTACCATTACAGGTCTGATGATGGAGACCATACACAGTCGAAGGAACTCCTTAACGATTTACAGCAATTACCTGGTGTTTGGACTTAATTCATTTCTATTAATGAGAACTTTGCACCCATATGGGTTATAAGTACCATTACAGGTCTGATGATGGAGACCATACACAGTCGAAGGAACTCCTCAACGATTTACAGCAATTACCTGGTGTTTGGACTTAATTCATTTCTATTAATGAGAACTTTGCACCCATATGGGTTATAGGTACCATTACAGGTCTGATGATGGAGACCATACACAATCGAGGGAATTCCTCAACGATTTACAGCAATTACTTGGTGTTTGGACTTAATTCATTTCTATTAATGAGAACTTTACACCCATATGGGTTATAAGTACCATTATAGGTCTGATGATGGAGACCATACACAGTCGAAGGAATTCCTTAACGATTTACAGCAATTACCTGGTGTTTGGACTTAATTCATTTCTATTAATGAGAACTTTGCACCCATATGGGTTATAAGTACCATTACAGATCTGATGATGGAGACCATACACAATCGAGGGAACTCCTCAACGATTTACAGCAATTACCTGGTGTTTGGACTTAATTCATTTCTATTAATGAGAACTTTGCACCCATATGGGTTATAGGTACCATTACAGGTCTGATGATGGAGACCATACACAATCGAGGGAATTCCTCAACGATTTACAGCAATTACTTGGTGTTTGGACTTAATTCATTTCTATCAATGAGAACTTTGCACCCATATGACTTATAAGTACCATTATAGGTCTGATGATGGAGACCATACACAGTCGAAGGAATTCCTTAACGATTTATAGCAATTACCTGGTGTTTGGACTTGATTCATTTCTATTGATGAGATCTTTGCACCCATATGGATTATAAATGCTATTACAGGTCTGATGTAGGAGACCATACACAATCGAGAGAACTCCTCAACGATTTACAGCAATTACCTGGTGTTTGGACTTAATTCATTTCTATTAATGAGAACTTTGCACCCATATGGCTTATAGGTACCATTACAGGTCTGATGATGGAGACCATACACAATCGAGGGAATTCCTCAACGATTTACAGCAATTACTTGGTGTTTGGACTTAATTCATTTCTATCAATGAGAACTTTGCACCCATATGGGTTATAAGTACCATTATAGGTCTGATGATGGAGACCATACACAGTCGAAGGAATTCCTTAACGATTTACAGCAATTACCTGGTGTTTGGACTTAATTCATTTCTATTAATGAGAACTTTGCACCCATATGGGTTATAGGTACCATTACAGGTCTGATGATGGAGACCATACACAATCGAGGGAATTCCTCAACGATTTACAGCAATTACTTGGTGTTTGGACTTAATTCATTTCTATTAATGAGAACTTTACACCCATATGGGTTATAAGTACCATTATAGGTCTGATGATGGAGACCATACACAGTCGAAGGAATTCCTTAACGATTTACAGCAATTACCTGGTGTTTGGACTTAATTCATTTCTATTAATGAGAACTTTGCACCCATATGGGTTATAAGTACCATTACAGATCTGATGATGGAGACCATACACAATCGAGGGAACTCCTCAACGATTTACAGCAATTACCTGGTGTTTGGACTTAATTCATTTCTATTAATGAGAACTTTGCACCCATATGGGTTATAGGTACCATTACAGGTCTGATGATGGAGACCATACACAATCGAGGGAATTCCTCAACGATTTACAGCAATTACTTGGTGTTTGGACTTAATTCATTTCTATCAATGAGAACTTTGCACCCATATGACTTATAAGTACCATTACAGGTCTGATGATGGAGACCATACACAGTCGAAGGAACTCCTTAACGATTTACAGCAATTACCTGGTGTTTGAACTTAATTCATTTCTATTGATGAGATCTTTGCACCCATATGGGTTATAAGTGCCATTACAGGTCTGATGATGGAGACCATACACAGTCGATGGAATTCCTCAACGATTTACAGCAGTTACCTTTTGTTGGGCTTCCTTCATACGGTTGAATATGCCAAAATGTTCAGTTTGCACAAAAATAATAATTAAGATTGAAGTTTTACATAGGAATACCACTGCCTACTAGGCATGCTGATGCGTCAATATGACACTGAATTTACGTTGCGTAATCGCGGTGTTGTCTCATTAGAGTAGCGCGTTTAGTAGCCCCATTTATACTAAATATACAAATAAGTTACAAATGCGTTCAACTAAAAATTGAAAAATAAAATAATTGAAAAAAAAACCGACTTCAAAAACATAAACTAAAAAGTTAAAAATGAAATTTTCACTTTAAAGAAAGGAGCATTAACAGGCGGCATATAGTTAATGAAGTCGGTGCCTACTCAGACATGTTTTTGAAGTCGATTTTTTTTTAAATTATTTTTGATGTTAATTTTTAATGTCTCCCGATAGCTGCCAGAAGCGTGAAATCTGCAGATGTTTTCTATGTTTATATGCGTATAAAATCGTAGTATCTGTTTGTTCGTAGTTTCGGTAATGACACATTTTTTGTAAAAACTCATAGTTTTTGAGTTATTTATGAAAAACCGCTTTAAAACATGTATTTTTATCACGAAAAATCACAATCTTTGATCTTTAATAACTCAGAAAATATTGATTTATTCTAAAAACTTTATATAACAAATTTTTCTTAGATTTTGACTTTCTATTGATTCCTCTGGTTATTTTTATTAAAATAATTTTTACCCCCTAGAAGGGGTGGCATCCACCCCTAGGACAAAAGCGCAAGTTGACACTATGTCACTTTTGTTTCTTAAGGTATCCCCCACCTACTCACCAATTTTTATGAAAATTGATGGAGATTCAACGAAATCGGAGGTGAAACCTTCATTGTCTGGACCATACTGAAATTTGGCGTAGTAAAATTTTGTAAGGAAAAGTAGTGCCAAAAGCAAAAATTTTATAGTGACAGAATGTAAATATTAATATTACGTACCACAATTTCATCTTAATCAACATCAACTAATATGGTCATATGAAGTATTTTATCTCTTGTATCTCCCGTATCTCTTTTTCATCACAAAAACAATTAGTATATATAATAAATAGTAGACCACCATTCATGGGCCGTAAAGTTAATAATGCTAAATAAACAATGAAAGCTTTGTGTAAAGCAAAAAAATTTTAAATCCTGGATAAATATATATCGGAAAACATTCAAAACGATTCAAATTCTCTTATATATAAATCCAGTCTCTTTTACGTACATTTTAAGTAGAAAATTATTTTGGGCAATCAAAAAAAACGTTCTATCGGAACCAGAGTGAACACAGAGAAATTTTAAATGCACACAATTTCTAAGAAAAGTAATTCATATAACACTTTGGCTTTGACTTATGAAAATTTACTCAAAGTACGTACCTACTAAAAGCGTCTTACTAAAAATAGAGTTGAAGAAAAATATGTGAAGAAAATTGAAATAGACGCCCGAAAGTGAAATTTTCACACTTTGAAAGACGATATTTAATACAGAAAAAAATTGATAATACAAGGATGCCATATTATTTGAAGACGATGGCGAAATAACAAACTGTTTCTACTGAGGATTTGGCTCCAACCAAGGAAAGTTGATAAGATCATGGGTTCAATGCTATAAAAGTTGCAAATGGATTTAACAAGCTTGTGCCAACAGTGAAAAGGGCGAGAAAGAATTAATTTGTGATTTTTGTCGCTCTCTATGGTATAACAATCTCCACGCCACAAAACAAAAGCTGGAACGGGTGAATTCATTTGAAGAACTTTTATTCTATAAAAAATCAAGAATATTTAACAGGCTTTGTATACATTTAGTAAAAAATTCCATTAGATCCATATCGTCCAGAATACAAAAGTGTCAAGGCAATCAAAATATCCAGTACCACAATATGACCTGAGAATAATAACAGTATGGTTTTTTAACTGAAGGCTTTTAATAAAACAAAACTAAAAAGTACACTCCGTCCATATAACCGGTTGACAAAACTTGGTGCACAAAAGAAAAGTCCTTTACTTAATTAACGACATTTATGATGTTAGCATAAAATATAAAATTTTAAGTTTAATTCGGCTGGAATCTGGTGCATGGTTGCATACTCTGCCTTCTCCGCACGTGGGTACTCTCCTCGATAATGAGTCTCTTCGTATAGCAGTGGCACTGCGATTGGGTTGTAAGGTGTGTGAACCTCACCAGTGCTCGTGTGGTGCCATCGTGGAAGACAACGGTCACCACGCCCTGAGCTGTAACAGATGCTCGGGCAGGTTTCCACGTCACCACGCACTTAATGATATCATTCGTCGCGCCCTCATTTCGGCCAATGTGCCCTGTGTTACCGAACCACGGGGTCTAAGTCGCGCGGACGGAAAGAGGCCTGATGGTTTGACCCTGGTGCCTTGGGAAAAAGGGAGGCGCTTATTATGGGACGCAACTTGCGTCAGCACTTTCGCTCTCTCTCACCTCAACTCAACAATGCGTGTGGCAGGGGCGGCCACTGAGTCCGCGGCCCGTCTGAAACACAATAAATACTCAAACTTGGAAAAATCCTATATCTTTGTTCCTTTTGCTGTGGAGACCACGGGCTGTTGGAGCCTCGAGGCCAGAAATTTAATTAGGAGCATCGGTCGCCGACTTAAGGAGAGGGGGTGTGACCCTCGCTCGGGGTCGTTTCTGATGCAGAGGCTCGCCATAGCGATCCAGTGCGGTAATGCCGCGAGCGTTATGGGTACCTTTGCATCGGGTTCGCCAGGGACTGGTTATTTTTAGCTTTTAACATTGTATATATAGACTTTATATTTGTAGATTATAAAACCAAACGCTGCAGTTTGAACATAATTAATAGCGTAGAAAAGTCTACCTAAATTTTAATTATTGATAATCTGAGCAAAGAGTGGGACCTCACTAGATACAAACACAATCCGTTAAACAAAAAACTAAAACTGTTATCTACCCTTAAGGAAATGAATTTTTTTTTGTCGTTATATAATATCTGTTTAAAATTACTAATTTGTTAAAATTGTCAAATGTCAGTCACGAAAACTTTTTATTTAGAACTCCTAAACATGTAAATTGGTAAAAAAATATGGTGAATAAATAAGTCAGTATCAGGTTACTGCCGTCATTCTTCGTGAATACATAAAATTTAAAATTAGGATTGAGGATATGAATTCTAGCATAACAAAAATTGAGGTGCGTTCGTTTCTTGAGGTTTTGTCGCGATTAGGCTTAGTTTGACGCCGTATTCTGGCTTTCGGACGTACCCTTGTTCTGATCAAAACTTTGTATGTTAATTTCTTAAAACTTCATGTTTTATCTAGCTAAATATTTAAAGCGTTTTCACAGCTACCGAATGAAGAACATCAGGTTGTTCCGAGGAGGTAAAACTAACTTTAGAATTTTAGAATGTTTAGTCAGTCTTTTTTTCACTTGATTATGAACGTCATCATCTCTAAGCCGCGGACGCATGACGTACAGCATTTTGAAGAGTCACCAAAACGAACTTTACGATTGTGACTTTACCTTTTGACTATAAATTATAGTTTCCGAGAAATCGCCGTGTCTTTGTAAGTACCTGCACAATTTTTATGTCACTCGAATGATGACGATAGCGTATACGCATTCAAGTCAAAAACCCGATACAAACTGTGGCTTGTGCCTGTGTATATAACTCTTTCATGCGGCATTGTATCCGTTTTTATAATGAAATAATAATTTAAACATATAATTGTCAAATTCGATGGTTGATACTTAAACGCAAAGATTGTAGAAATTTTTCAGATACCTACGGAGTTTATCTCACTGCCAGAGTCTAATAATGGGCGACATAAGTGTTTTTACCGGTATTGTCTAAAATATCTACTTTTACCTTTGGCAAAACATAAACCGAATTTAACTTCGAAAATGAATTATTTAACTCACTCGTGTTTAAAACTACTTTCTGGCCAACATCGCGAAGAATAATAGTTTGATCCGTCCGTGTTACATTAATATTTCCGTCAGTTATAATATTTGAAGGTTTTTCATCACTGTAGTTGTCATAATGAATCAAATGATTATGTTTTATCGAACATTTACCTACAACTACCTTTGTTTCTGAATAAAACATACATTTGTACCATCTGTATGCTTGCTGCTTATAGGGTGCACCAGTTGCTTCCTTGATAGAATCTGTCGATCGCACGAGCGAGCGCCTTCGTCCGCCACAGCCGGTGATAATCTGAATCAGGACACATTGATTCCCAAGAAGCATCATGTGTGTAAAAAAGTGTCGTTAAAAACAGCTCCTTGCTAAAAGTTATGTCAAACTATTGCCGTTCCCCTCGCCAGTTCCCATGAATTAGTGATAGCGAACTGTCAAAGTAGAACGTCTTTGAAGAGTGTACTTAAAAGTGACTAGATCTTATTAATGTTAATATTCATTGTGAACACAATTCTATAATCGTCCCAGCAAAATACACCACTCATGAATTTGAGCCACGTGTGGTTTGTAAACTCTTATAAATTTCATTGCTTAGTCTTCAGTTCGGAAAATGCCTAAACCTAAAAAATACAAAAATCCATGTAACAGAGAAATAAAAAAAAAACTTCAGTAATTAAAACGTACGGCTGTATATTTTCTATTACAAAAATATTGAGTATATTTCATTTCCATTCAATTAAAAAAGAAAATCAATTTTTACAAACTGCATGCATTTATTTTTATTTTCGAACTATTTTTCAACGACCGTATGTGAAAAATATAGGGTTAGCTCGTAATTCAATAATCGCAAAATGCAAAAACACGTGTTAGATAATATGTAATATATATTTGTAAAATATGACGTTCGTTAGCATTTCTGAACTAGACTATATATATAGTCAAAAACAAACACATTCGTCAAAGCTTTCTTACAACATACACTTCTTGAGTATCGACACCACAAATATTTGACACGAGTATATGGCGCCAAGGAAAAAAATTGTTTAGCGTAGGCACAGTCGGAAAGGCCTAACACCTCAACTACGAGTCCGCGGCCCGTCTAAACACAGCAAATACACATTTTTGGACCAATCCTTTAAACTATATATAGGAATAGTACAAATTATTTATTTGCTGTGTATGTACGGGCCGAGAAGATATCTTCGTGAATTTGATTATTTGATTAGGAGTTAGTTATTAGTTAGAGTTTTGATTAGGTATGGGCAAAAATTTGATTAGGGTCATCGGTTGCTGACTTAGAAATAGTGGTGAGACCCCTCGTTCTGGCACAGAGGCTCGCCATAGCGATCCAACGCGGTAATACCGAAAACGTTATGAAGAAAAGCCCGAATAGATAGATAGACGTACAGATAAATAGACACAAAGTAGTGTGTCATTTCAAACCACCTCCTTTTCATATCTGTGAAGTTTCATTATAATCAGATCAGCCGTTTCGGAGATTAGCTCGAACAGACAGATAGACGTACAGAGAAATAGACACAAAGTAGTGTGTCATTTCAGACCACCTCCTTTTCATATCTGTGAAGTTCCATTATAATCAGACCAGCCGTTTCGGAGATTAGCTCGAACAGACAGATAGACGTACAGATAAATAGACACAAAGTAGTGTGTCATTCCAGACCACCTTCTTTTCATATCTGTGAAGTTTCATTATAATCAGATCAGCCGTTTCGGAGATTAGCTCGAACAGACAGATAGACGTACAGATAAATAGACACAAAGTAGTGTGTCATTCCAGACCACCTTCTTTTCATATCTGTGAAGTTTCATTATAATCAGATCAGCCGTTTCGGAGATTAACTCAAACAGACAGATAGACGTACAGATAAATAGACACAAAGTAGTGTGTCATTTCAGACCACCTTCTTTTCATATCTGTGAAGTTTCATTATAATCAGATCAGCCGTTTCGGAGATTAGCTCGAACAGACAGATAGACGTACAGATAAATAGACACAAAGTAGTGTGTCATTTCAGACCACCTCCTTTTCATATCTGTGAAGTTCCATTATAATCAGACCAGCCGTTTCGGAGATTAGCTCGAACAGACAGATAGACGTACAGATAAATAGACACAAAGTAGTGTGTCATTCCAGACCACCTTCTTTTCATATCTGTGAAGTTTCATTATAATCAGACCAGCCGTTTCGGAGATTAGCTCGAACAGACAGATAGACGTACAGATAAATAGACACAAAGTAGTGTGTCATTCCAGACCACCTTCTTTTCATATCTGTGAAGTTTCATTATAATCAGATCAGCCGTTTCTTAGATTAGCTCGAATAGACAGATAGACGCACATATAAATAGACACAAAGTAGTATGTCAATCCAGACCACCTCCTTTTCATATCTGTGAAGTTTCATTATAATCAGATCAGCCGTTTCGGAGATTAACTCAAACAGACAGATAGACGTACAGATAAATAGACACAAAGTAGTGTGTCATTTCAGACCACCTTCTTTTCATATCTGTGAAGTTTCATTATAATCAGATCAGCCGTTTCGGAGATTAGCTCGAACAGACAGATAGACGTACAGTTAAACAGACACAATGTGGTGTGTCATTTCTGACAACGTTCTTTTTATCTCTGAAAAGTTTCATTAAAATCTGATCAGCCGTTTCGGAGATTAGCTCGAACAGACAGATAGACGTACAGTTAAACAGACACAATGTGGTGTGTCATTTCTGACAACGTTCTTTTTATCTCTGAAAAGTTTCATTAAAATCTGATCAGCCGTTTCGGAGATTAGCTCGAATAGACAGATAGACGATATAAAAATCAGGCGTGAGCTTATCCATAAGTTTAACATATTTTTTGTTGCAGTGAGTTCTGGTAGTTTGGTATAAAGGTTCCAGTATGGCTACCCCACTATCGTTTTAATTATAGAGTAAATTAATTTGACAGTAGCGTTTGGTTTTAATAGAGTCATAAATGTCCTTTACAGTGTGTGTGAGAAGTGACCTTGCGCAGTTTTGCGGGGTTGAAGATTGGCGTGCGGGGATTTTGCGGAGGTGAAGACCAACGTGCATGGACTTCGCGCACTGAAACTCGGATTGTAACTCGCCATCTTACACGAGCCAACTAGAGCATGAATGGTTAGACGGTAAACGCAGAAGAGGGCTTCTAGTCAGATCGTATTTTTATGGTTCTAAGGCTGATTAATAATTTTTGAGGATTTAGGTTATAACATGAACAAAAAAAATTCACTATGATATTTTAGAATCAACTAACACTATATGATATGATGAAATGTCGAAAAGTTTACGAGACATCTTTAAAATTAATACAAAACAATACACTTTATGGAACTCCCTGCAAAAAAAAAATTATAATGCGAATAACATTACTAATAGGAAAAGATTAAATACATAACTTTTAAAAATAGAGGAAAATATCGAATATTAAAGTACTGAATGAAAAGACTACGAAGAAAATTCTAAAACATTTAAAAAATATATTAACTAAACTAAACAAATGAAACTACAGATAAAAACAATATTATTATTCTGATGTCAAAAATTTCATTGTTTTTTGGAAATGTTCCTAAGGAATTGTTAAATATTTCTAGCTCAAACTCTCAAACAGTGTTGCATTCCGGCACAGTGAATTTATCGAAAGTAATCCGCAATAAAACTTACAATATATCAAAAGGTAATTTTGCTTTTTAAAGTAAAATTACTGAATCAAATCATTTGTAATAGAAACGTGTTCAATTGTTTTTAAATACGTAAAATACGCTAGTAAAAGGCAACAGGGTGAATATATTAAAGAAGTAACTTATCCTTTTTTACTATTAAATTGCTGTTATTGCGTTTCTATGCTTTCGGAAGTAGCATCAGTTTTCAAAAAATGAAGCAATTCTGTGGAAAATAATTTTATATCGGAGTTATAAACCTCAAAAATACTAATAAAATCAATTCAGTATTTTCCATGGTCTCTGTGGTATACGGTACACGATATTCAATCAATTTTCAAATTGCAAGATGATTTTAATTTTTTGGTAAAGTAAATAAACACTGGCCAGCATTTTTTCGTATTGTAGTAGCTTGTTTGTTTGCCATGTTGAATGGTGTTTGTAAATGTTTTAATAATTGTAGTTGTGAGATTATTTGAATTTTTGTTTTGGTTACTTGTAACCGAGAATCGAATTTTTCGCGCCATAAAATACCTTAAATTCATTTTGCCTAAAGAATATGCGAAGACATTAATCGAAATACGAATCAAGAACAAAATTTTTTAAAAGATTTAATTGTGAACTTTATACTGTTTTCGTGATTAAAAAAAAAATGATTTTGTTAAAACCTTATACATTTTATTAAAATCATCATTCATTGACCGTAATGTAACACTGAAAGCATTATGTAAAGAACAAATATATATTCAAACGTGGATGACCATTATATCGGGAACATTCAAAATGATTTAAATTCTCCTATATATAGATCGAGTCTCTTTTACAGACATTTTATGAAAATTGTTACTAAAACAGATAGTCAAAGCCAGTGAGATAAAGAACACGTATTTTTTTGAGAAATATTTACCGTACTTACCATTATGGACAAGTTTAACTGGGGAAGGCAGATGAAGCAACGCAACCGTATAACCGTGGATTTTGAGCAATTAAAAAAAACGTTTTAACGGAACAGAGAAATTTTAAATGCAGACAATTTCTATGAAAAGTATGACATGGTACTTTGCCTTTTACTTATGAAAATTAAATAATTATTCAAAGTACGTACTTAAAACTTTTTACGCAAATGTTGAATAGAATCGAGAAAATATTATGTGAAGAAAGTTGGAATAGACGCCTGAAAGCGAAATTTTCACACTTTGAAAGACGTTATTTATTGGAAAAAAAAATATTGATGTACAAAAATTGTCCATTACAAATGTTTGCTCTCTCACAAAAAATTATAAAAAGAAATATCATTAGAAAGTAAAATAAAAGAAAATGCCTGCGATTCGTGTTCCATGCACCACATGTGCGCAAATACTCATTAAAATTATTTTTTTGTCTCAGAAGTTTAAAAACATATTTTAAAATCTGCAAAGTATGAAAAAAAAATATAAAATCTTTACCGATTTGATTTACTAATTTTTGTATCAGAAATTTGAATAAGATAATTTATTTTTACCTGATATAATGAGAATTTTGAAATATTAAAAAAAATTATACGAAACACAAAATATTTACTTACGCCCATAAAAAACAAATATATATTTGAGGCAGTGTATAAAAACTTCGTGTTAGTGGTTTCGTATAAATTTTCATAATTTAAAGCCTACTTTACATAGGTATCAATTTTCTTATTATCATACCTTACTTTTCTTGATACTTTTATATATTTGAGACGTTGTCCTAAAATTGTCTTTTATGACACAAAATTATTTACAGTGTAACTTACTACTTTTCCAATTGAACTTCCCCATCGCTACATACAGTAAATGTTTTTCAATAAACATTTTAAAGACACTTTCAAGGTCCTTTACGTATCAAACGAGGACGAGTTAGCGTTTACAGCACTTAAAATAAAATCTATATTGTATATTCTTTAATAATTTTTCATCATTTTTGAATGCGAGAAGTTCTTGAGAAAATGTTTTTCAGGAAGACATTTGCCATGTTGTAGGTAGGTACCCCTAAGAAACGTGGCCTTGACACTGTTTACAGCAATTAAATGAAAACTTGTAATATTACTTTATAAATTTTGATTATAATTTCTAAATGCCCCAAATATTTTAGACATTGTTTATCAGAAAGACCGTTTCCATGTAGTTTAAAATAATTTTAGTATAATATAATAAATAATAGGTATAATATAATATTTTTATTTTCGATTTTTCAGTATTAGAATACTTAAACCTATCCGTATGTATGTGTTTATATCTCAGAGGTGGGTACCTTAGTGATATGTTTGCTAACCATGGCTGTCCAGCTCCTCTGCACGTCCCCACCTAGAGCTTGGGGAGTTAATTACTCGTGACATGGTTTTCCTCATGCCGTGCTCCTGTCTTGGTTAGCCTGACAATGGGTTTACGAGAGGCCATTGAAAGGTTCCGTTATCCATCTTCCAGCTCCATCGTCGGATCAGCTCGATGATACCATAATTATCGATTGCCATCTAAATTATACATATTTGTAAAATTTGAATTCGATTCGAATAATCGTTGAAAAGTGTTCTCGTGATGTGGATACAGTCTTGGCTATATCATCAGTGCGTGGCAAAAATCATAATTAATCCAAATTCAACTCATATAGAAAGTTTAATGTCCGGCCTACTAACCGCTGCTGAGAAGTTCGCTCGTACGAGCAAATTATTCTAGGTGCATCATCAGTTTATGGTGAAAATTATGCTTAACAATTAGAACCCTCTAACTTTTACACAAAATTTTTTCTTGCTACTAACTGTTGAGGAGTGGCTGTAGCATCAGGTCATGTTTAAAATTTTAGTCTATTGTTATCGAAATTACATATTTTCAAAATTTCAGCTCGATAGCTTCCGTGGAAGTGGGTGAAATATTGATCGCCAAATTCCAGGTAGGTGATTTGTACGGGAGCAACTGTGAATTGGTAAAATAAATAAAACATATCTGTTTTCAGGTAGTTGCACCACCAGATTACTTTATTTGTATTATATTAGATTAGTGATTTTCATATATAAATGTGGTGGCGTAAATTTAAAGATGAAAATATGAATTTTAGACTTCGGCCTTTGGGTAAATCGTTTGCGCCATTTCATTTTCTTCTCATTGCTATTTTTTAAATCCAGAGATTTTCAGTTCAGTCCAAAGCGAATTAATAATAAATAATATGACATTATTATGGAGAAAAATGCATTTTAAGATTCTCCCTCTAGTACAATCGCTTAAATTCTTGGGTAGAATATAATTTTTTGGTATCTCTCGTAAACTCGGGACAATAATACGCACAGGCACAGATCTTTACCGCTCTGAGGTGCCTGCGAATGACACAATGCCCAGGTGCAGCGAGGGTTAGAAGTGGGAGGAGGACACCGCGCGCAAACGAGTAATGCGAACTATAACGACCTCTCCTTAAAAATTACTCCTTAAAATCTCCTTAAAAATGTTTATACCCTGCACTTATTTGAGATGTCATGAAAAAAACGCCCTACGCGCTTACAATCAAAATTTTATATCTTTACCTACCTATACATTAAAATAAGCACATGGCTTACACTCCAACCCAGGGATAGAGATAACTTGAATGATTATAATATTTTTTTTATAAAAGCGTGTTTTTTAGTGTTTTTAAGCTATTAATTTATTTTATACTTTTTAGTCATAAGTAAAGTTTTTTTTTTTGCGTGAAATAAAATAAATTAATATTAATTTCAAGAAGGCTAATGACCACGCATCCTCTCCATTTCCGCCAGTGCATCTGTATACTTAGAATAACATATGCCTGTACAGACGCAAAGGTATGGAACCACTGCGTAATTATCTTTTGTTATAAATTAATTTTGGTCAAGCGCTAGGGAACATTTATGGAGCGCGCGCTAAAATGATTCGTTTTGAAAAGACAAAATTTACAGCCACGGATAGGGATCCGTGATGTAGTTGTAGCACGGCATCTGCCGCAAAATTGTGTGTGGCTAGTTCGAACGCGCATCGATTAAAACTAAATTCTGTGACAATACTTCTTCGTTGGCGTATGAAAATAACTTTCATGGACACTATATTGAAATTTGCCCACGAAAGTTATTAGTCATGCCACAAAAATGATTATCTTCATATTTCAACGTATCACTCATTGTTAAAAAATGTTTCTTGATCCGATTTTTACCTGACTATTCATTTAGCCCTGTCTCTGTCTGTGGTAACGTTACGTAAAATTTTAATCAATAATTTTTTCTTTGCGTGAAATAAAATGGAGAATTGTTTTCAGGTATACGACATATATAAAAATAGCTCGTTAGAGTAAAGAAGAACGATTAAAGAAAAAAAGGTTAGCTGAGTAATGAAGACGGACCTTAATTAAAAATGATACAATCCTTCATGGAATGGAAAGGAAAAAAAGAAGGGAAAGTAGTTCCAATTAGCGAAATGAGCAGCAAACGAAAAAGAATCGTGAGAGAACAGAATCGTGTTCGCAGTCAACTTTATCGACATAGGAAAAAAGAACGTGAAAAAAATGTTTTATTACATTTTAAGTGATAAATTGAGTCTAAAAAATCGACCAGAAACATTTACGAATGTAAATGTCGCAAGATAATTTGGCTCGTTTTATGGAAAATAGAAGTGATTTTATGCGAAGATTTGTGACTACAGATGAGACATGGGTCCATTACTATGCACTAGAATCAAAAATACAATCAAAGCAGTGGACAGAACCAGGAACTTGAGCCCCAAAAAAGCGAAGGTGGAGAAATCTGAGGGCAAAGTCGTGGCATCATTGTTTTGGGATGCGAAAGGAATTTTATTGATAGATTATCTTCCAAAAAGCCAAACCATTAACAGTAAATATTACGCTGTAAATTACAAAGTTGCATTAGTCTGAAAAGACCGGGATTGAACAGGTGCTGTCACTATCGAAAATCAACGAACTCCACTTTTTTTTCGCGAAAAAAAGTAACACAACTGTATCTGAATAAGCTTACAACTTCGAAATATAACATAATGTACGAAATTTCTATCGAACAAACCGAATTAGTACGAAATGTAACACCGACGCATATCCGCCTTCCAACTAAGGCCACCCTTAACCACTATTAATCGTGGTATTACCATGTAATCGTGGTTTTGCCACGAAAACGTGGCACTATTCTTTTCAACTTTTTAAACTCAGAAATAAATCAACGAAAAAAAATATTTTCGTTTATTCAACACATTTGAAACATTTAGGTTTTAAACTGCAGCCTCTGATATCCTTAAACGTTTTGAACACGATAAAGAAGCATTCGAACGAATACAGGCCGAAAGGCGATGACCGTAATGTTAAAAAGTTCCCGATCGTCCATAAAATCTAACATGTCATGTCAAATTTCTTGTTAGATTTCAAACCGATTTTCAAAATTTTGGTCTCAAACTGTAACTACCGACGCCTTCTAACCTTTTTTATAACACTTCAAAGCGATCCGACGAATACCTTCTGAAATATAGTAACTTATATCCGCAAATACCAGCGATCGACCAAAAAATTTCATCTTTCGGAAATAATTTCTGTTACAGTTACCAACCGATTTCCAAAAACTTGGTTTCAAATCGTAGCTACGTAAATGGCCAATATACCATTTTTATTTTATTTTCGATATCTGTCTCCGTTCTCGAAATATTTTGGATTTAGTAAGAAAAAAAATCCGTATAAATCCTGATTTTTTTACATTTTCCATTTTTTTTTCAAAAACTACCAAACTGATTTCCAAAATTTTGGTGTCATACGATGCGCAACTGAATTCTTAATTTTTTAAGACCTTAAAATCTTGGCTAGACTTCATACCCTCGGAGTTATGGCCAAAAATGCGTCTCCCGTGAAATGGATTTGATAGTCATTTTCAATGACAAAAATGCTGATTCCTCTCTGGAATAGGCTTACATAGGGTCACATAAATATCTTCTCAGTTCAGATTTTTTGATACATTTTGTGGTTGTCGGCCATTAGGGTGTGCGGAATTAGACGTGTTTCCATAAATTAACTTGATTGATTTTGATGAGGTTTTTTGCGTTAAGTGGATATTATCTCAGATTAGATTCTCAAATAGGCTTTACAATTTTAGACCACAAACAGGGGCTGCACCGGCCTGTTTCTATAAAAGAAACTGCGGGCCTATTGACGTTTTCAGCTTTTACGTAGACATCATCTCAGGTCAGATCTTTAGATTAGATACTAAGGAACCGAAAAACCTAAGAAAAAAGAAAAGTAAATGTCAAGAATTTAAGGGAGTTAGTTTTTTTTAAGAAACTTTTTTTTGACGTTTTTGGTGACTAGTGGTTGTATGAAAATTACTTACACTTCAAATTTTCATGAATGATGTATCACTATGATCGCTATAATAAAAAAAAAAATAATAAAATAAAGTTAAAATTTAAAGGGGGTAATAAGGCACGTAATTTTTCCGACCTTATGGAGGATTGATGGTTGCAGGATCATTACTTACACTTGAAATTTTCATGAAAGATGTATCACTATGATCGCTATAATAACAAATAATAATAATAAAATAAAATAAAATTAAAAATTAAAGAATTCCCATAAAATAAACTTAATTTTTCCGACGTTTTTGGTGATTGCTTGTTGCAGGATCATTACTTACACTTGAAATTTTCATTAAAGATGTATCATTATGATCTCTATAATAAAAATTAATAATAATAAAATAAAATTAAAAATTAAAGGGGGTTCTCGTACAAGGAACGTAATTTTTCCGACGTTTTCGGTGATTGGTGGTTGTAAGATCATTATTTACACTTGAAGTTTTCATGAAAGATGTATCACTATGATCGCTATAATAACAAATAATAATAATAAAATAAATTCTAAAATTAAAGAATTCCCATAAAATAAACTTAATTTTTCCGACGTTTTTGGTGATTGCTTGTTGCAGGATCATTACTTACACTTGAAATTTTCATCAAAGATGTATCATTATGATCTCTATAATAAAAATTAATAATAATAAAATAAAATTAAAAATTAAAGGGGGTTCCCGTACAAGGAACGTAATTTTTCCGACGTTTTCGGTGATTGGTGGTTGTAAGATCATTATTTACACTTGAAGTTTTCATGAAAGATGTATCACTATGATCGCTATAATAACAAATAATAATAATAAAATAAATTCAAAAATTTAAGAATTCCCATAAAATAAACTTAATTTTTCCGACGTTTTTGGTGATTGCTTGTTGCAGGATCATTACTTACACTTGAAATTTTTATGAAAGATGTATCACTATGACCTATCAATAAATTAAAAAATAAAAGTGATTCTTCTACAAGAAACTTATTTTTTTCGAGGATTTCTGTGATTGGTGTAATATGGTGACTGGTTGGAATTACACCAACCGTCGAGGCAATGACGATCCTGAAGTAGCCAAATTAATGAAATAAATGAAAAAAACAATAGCTTCGTGAAGATTTTGTGCCTTATATAGTGTGCTTATGGAGAAAAACATAGTACTACCAATTTTCTTGAGGCATGGCACTCTAAATGAAACCAGGCAGCCGGTAAAAAGCCCCTATATATTATGTACTTCCTTAAAGTTTTACAAGAAGATGCTTCCTACTATAACATATGTGATGTTGTGATAGCCCAAATGCAGCAAACCTGTTTCAAACCTATAAGGCCATGTAGCCGTGGTTCGAATCCGGGCGTGTATCAATGAGTTTTTTCTGACTTAAATACATTAACTATCACTGACTCCTTGCCTCGGAGAGCGCGTTAACCAATCGGACCTGGTTGCTATTAATAGATGGCGGCCGTTACAATCCGTCAATCAGCATTAGAGCAGCGTGGAGGATTTAAGCTCCAAGCCCTCTCATCTTGAGGGGAGGCCTAAGCTCCTGCAGTGGGGTATAAAAAGGGCTGATGGAATGAAATGGAAAAACCTATTTGATGTTCGTCACAGAAATGAAGCGAACTCTTTTATACAACTATCGAAGAAGTTCGTACTCACTGACAAATTAATTCGAGATGCTTAACTAAAACTTCGAATAGGTGACATAACAATAGGTAAATTTGTAGAAATGGTAAGGCATTAGGCAGTAGGATCAGCTGTCATACTATGAGCCAACCAGATTCATCGAACCACCGCAATATCTCGACAATCCCATTCCGCATTTGTATTACCGTTCATCTCAATTGAAAAAAATATTTTAACAATTCAGTCTTCTAATTGATTTGATGCGAAGCCATTTCAAAAAATAGTCTGAATTATTTATTTATTTTAAGAAAATAACACTTGTGAGTTATATGAAACAATCTGTATTCTGCAGCCAAAGAGTTCCATTTTTAAATGTTGTACCTGGTTACTTTTTAAATACTTTTTTTGTAAGTGGCTAGTTCTGGATTCAAAACTAACAGCCCTCGTATTCTATATATTTTTTAACGATCGCTTCTTTCGTCACTATTTGTGCTTAATAATAACATACAATATATTAATGTTAAGTATATAGAAACACGACCACTATCATTTGTATAAACAACGACGTTACAGAAAATTTGTTTATACGTACTTAAAAGAGATAAAGCCATAGTCTATGGATAAAGCATATGTATTTGTCAATACGTCTAAGATTTAACTAACTTTCTGACAGTAGAATGATTTGTGTATAGTAAGGACATATGATTAGGGTTTTTGGATTTTCATAATTTAATGGGAGTAAATAAGAGTGAAAATTTGTATAACAGTACCTACTGGGTTTTTACAAATAGGACCTTCAAAAATGATATTCCTTAATTAAATATATATTTTTGCATAGAAGTAAAAAACCTATAACAAGTGTTCGGCTGAACGTAGTCTAAACATAAAAATCACGTAGAGCTTACCGCACTAAACAAAAAGTTTTAAGTGAGCAGATGGCGCAAAGTAACTGTTAACGAGGAAAACATGTTTTAAATTTCATTTTTTTAAACTTTTGGTTTAGTTCAATAAGCTCTACATGCTCTATTCAGCCGAACAGCGAGTTAGTATCAATATGACACGGCGCTCTCCTCGCAGCATTCGTCGTCGAGTCGTCGTCGCCGCCTTGGCGCTGCACTGCTGGAGGTCTCTGGTACGCAGCCTGGACACGAGGACAACGCTACGGAATTCATTTCTTTTGTTGCTGCGCTTACTTTTTCTAAACCATGCAACGGATTTTGATACAGTTTTTAGTCATTTAAGGAATTTCTTCCAGAATGTTTAAATCTATAATACACTCGCTTTTGCTTCTAGCTTCGTGTGTGTAATTGTAGGTTTTGTAATATTTACTGAATTGTAATAGGATATTCTTGAATATGTATCTTATTTGATATACGAACATCGTAGAATTGCACCATGCCCCATTCCCCGCCTACTTTGCTTGATGAGATGGAACCGAAAACGGGACGGGAGCGAGGTCAAGAACGGGAAAGTAAAAAGCGGGTATAAATCTGAAATAAATATAATAAATACCAAAGAAGTGTACGTCAGGATGGCGCTACAAAGTGGTACAAGGTTCAGGATTGTGATTATGCTGTAGATTTAATACCTTTCATCAAAAAATTTGTACCTGACCTGCTTGGTTCAGGTCAGTCGACTAGACAAATGAAACATATAAAACGTGCTAAAATACATTTATTCCACTTACAAGTATCTTTGGGTTGTAAAATCAAATCCTTAATCACAATTAATTAACTGTAATACAAAGACGTTCATAACATTTTTATAACATTTTTACATGCTAAAGCTATAAAGTCATATTTATAATTTATTGACAAATAGCTTATATAGACTACACAGTAGAGTACTGGGACACTTTTTTCCACAATAAAAATAGCCTATGCGGTTCTTCCGCCAATAAATTATATCTATGCAAACAATTATAGCGGTCCCGGTACAACTGTGTAGTTCACGCGAACGGAGCCGCGAATGTAAAGCTAATTTGAAAATAAAATACTGGTCATGTTACTCACTGATAATGTAGCTTTCTATAGGGGAAATAATTTTTAATAGTACATTATGATGCAAGTACGATAAGCCGCAATGTGCGGCTTACCAATATGTGAGCTTATGTGCTGCAATAAATCTTTCATAGAACAGGCATTCAAGGACGGCTTTCAGACAGCATCTCAGGCAAGAATATCTCCAAAGAAATGGTAAATGTAAGTATTCGACCTTAGCTACAACAAATGTGTAAATCCACCACTGCAAACAAATAATTAGAGAGGTTGAATATAATATATAGTAGTATGAATATCGGCTGGCCACTCTATATACTCTTCATCGAACTACTTCCATTGTAGTTATTTTCCCGCCAAAATTTCTATTTAGTCAGGCAGCCAACGGTCCACTCTCCATAACAGACTCCATCTCGTGTACGACCCGGATGCCTGGAAATCAATAATCATATATTATAAAAGCAGAAGTCAGTTTGCCTTTCTTCGTGTCATAACCGAGCGATCATGATCTTTGATATGTTGATAATTTAAGGATCGGTGAGCGGCATGGTTACTATTAAACCTGGTAGAGGATCCCCGTCATTGCCCGTAAGGCAGTTGAGCACTTTGAGTATATCTAAGTGAGCCGCAGATGAATGCTAATATAAATTTAACAAGACAAACGTCGTATCGTGTAAATGTCGTAATAACCGAGTGGTAGCGAGCCCGCTTCTTGCTTAGAAAGGCCGAAGTCGAAAAAGGATATTTCAGTATGTATACATACCAGTTGTGTAGTACTCGTAATACAAGCTCTACTTACTTTAAAACTAAATGTCCCAGGTATTATTATTATTATAAAGAGGGTGGTGTACATCTGCGGGTAAAAGTTTAGTTGGACGTTTATAACAAGACTAATCTCTGAATTAGGTGTATATGTTCTGCCCGATTCTTAGCGAAAATGAGTGAAATTGTTTAAATCAGGCATTTTGAATTTATAAACAAAAAAATATATCTATTTCATTTACCTGCTGTCTCGTGACAAAAAAAATCAAGGTATTTATATAGATTGACCGTTGTTGTTGTATAACTGATCCGTTGGTCGAGTGGTTGGAGGCACCGACTGTAGAGCCAACGGTCGCAGGTTCGATTCCCGCCCAGGACAAATATTTGTGTGCATGAACATGTATATTTGTTCCGTGTCTGGGTGTAAAATATCTATACATGTATTATAAAAATATATTTTGTTTAGTACTCATAATACAGGCCTCTGTCTAGTTTGGGACTGATGACCTTTTGTGAGATGTCGCAGATATTATTATTCAGCATCTTCTGATGTGACTGCTTAAAGTATTGCGAAGGGTGGTATAAGAGTATAAAAAATGGAACCTGGCCCGGCCGTGACAATCCAAGGTTCTTGGGAATTAACACTCTGTCACTGATATTGAGATGGTCTATTCAATGTTTGAGATCAGACCCTACGCCATAGGTGTAGGATCGGCGCCGCCTAAATTATTGTGACTGGTACCCTACACCACTATCGAGTAGAATGTATTAAAAAGCTATATCGAAAAAACTCCAATACTAATAATGACCGATTAATTTGTGTAATTAACCACAACATGTAGGTACGTACTGTTCATTAGCATAGTGAGGTATTCGTAGAAGTGTTTCGGCGTTGTTGAGGAATGCGCACAAGCGGTCGTCTCGGGCGTGAAGTCTCACCTTCAATTCTTCATGACGTTTCAGGAGAGCCTCCGCTTTGTCCACCGATGACTGTAATGCGACAAAATATTGTTAAGGTGCAAGTTATACAAGAAATATATAGCTTGTTCGGCTGAACGTAGTTCAAACTTATAGGGCATGTAGAGCTTAGGCTGAATTTAGTGCTCCGCTGACGATCAGTGCTGAGCGTACGTACTGACCGTCGGTCGGTCGTTTATCTTTAGTGCTTTGCCGATAACGGAACAACGCTTACATGTACAATCAAGTAATGTAAACAACATCATCTGCTGCCACTGCAAAGGCGACGTGATATTGCAGACATTGTCTTTTTACAGAAAATAGTCTTGGGTTTAACCGATTGTCCTGATCTCTTAGCTAATGTAAAGTTAAATGTTCCCTCTAGATTCCTTAGACATTCCCCAACTTTATTTACACCTATCGTATCGAGTAATTATAGGCAGAATACATATCTGTGGCGAGCTTGCAATAATTTTAATAACATCTCCAAAACAGTCGATATTGATATATTTGATGGCAGGGTGGGTTGGACGCGGCGCGAATTATCACGGAGTTTCTTCGAATAAGTTTTTTTTTTCCTCTTCTTCTTCTTATTTATGTATACATGTGTAATTTTTTTATCAGTTAAACTATAATTTTGTAAACTATGTGACCACGTACGTGTTTAAAATTTGTTCACTCCATCGATCTATTAATTTAATTCTATTTGTGAGGATCTGTAATTGGCTTTTTGTTTTTATTTGTAAGTCTAGTATATAATAGTTTGCTGTTGATCTTCCTACAAAAATAAATAAAATAAAATAAAATAAAAATATATTTATATTATATCATCAGCGTATTAATGTCCCACTACAGGGGCTTAGGCCTCTCCTAGGGATGAGGGTGCTTGGAGTTTAATCCACCACGCTGCCTCAGTGCGTGTTGGTGGATTTTAACGACTGCCATCTATTGATGACTGCCATCCATTGATGGCAAGTGGTACCGACGGCTCATAGTGCTCTCCGAGGCACAGGGTCAGTGATAGTTATGTACATAAGTTAGAAAAAACTCATTGGTACATGCCTTGAGATTTGAACCACGGTCTTCTGAACAAGAAACGGGCTCGACGTAAAATTAACCTAAATTGCTTGAATTTCATAGAGTAATTTAATTCGACAGCGGTTTTTGATTTTAATAGTCATAAAATTAAATGTCAGTTTATAGTATCGAAGTGACATTTCGCATTTTCGGGGGCTTGAAACCGGTGTGCGGTGATTTCTCGGGGTGAAGAGCGCCGCGCGGGGAGCTTGGGCATTGAAACTCGGACTAAAACTCCCCATCATACACCGGCAAGTTATAGTATGAGTGGTTAGACGGTAAACGCAGATAGGGCTTCTAGTCAATTCATACTTTTATTGTAAATTTTATGTAACGTCGATTGATTTTATATTTCCTCGATACCATATTTGACTTACAGCCTTCGATAGAATATCCATCGGCTGTTAATTAATGGTACACACTTTGACGCTTTATCTGTGATAGATTCGGACTTCTTTTATGTTTGTCTGTCTGTCTGTCCGTATGTCACAGCCAGTGCACTCCTAAACTATTACTGCTTTAAAGCTGAAAGTTGGCTTAGTTATACATATTTGTAACCGCTATGTAGATGACTATTAATAAGTTAAATATCTTATAGAGGCAGGATAATACAGTTTTCATTCCATTCCGTCAGCGCCTTTTATACCCCACTGCATGAGCTTAGGCCTCCCCGTGGCGAGGGGGGCTTTAAGCTTAAATCCATCACGTTGCTCCACTGCGGGTTGAGGATTGTAACGACCGC
Organism: Luffia ferchaultella; assembly: GCA_949709985.1. NCBI lineage: Eukaryota > Metazoa > Arthropoda > Insecta > Lepidoptera > Psychidae > Luffia > Luffia ferchaultella. The sequence continues at coordinate 195,159 of OX453265.1, forward strand.
CATCTATTGACAGCGCCTGGCACCGACTGCTTAACGTGCTCTCCGAGGCACGGAGTCTGTGGTAGTTATGCACTTAAGTTAGAAAAACTCATTGGTACACGCCCGGATTCGAACCATGGCCCTATGGCCTTATAAATTTGAGGCAGGTTCTTTACGCTTTGGGCTATCACGACGCATGTTTACAATAATATAGCTTATATACCAGAATAACACATAGGCTATAATTTATAAAGATATTAGTTTTCCGCCCGTGGCTTTGCTCGCGTGGACTACACAGTTGTACCGGGACCGCTAAATTTTTTTCCATAGATTACATTTCATAAGCATCGATGTTCATGAGCTAAAGAGTGTCCCGGTACTACTGTGTTGTCCACGCGAGCGGAGCCGCAGGCGGAAAGCTAGTATATTATAAAAAATATTTAAATATGTATATCAGTGATCTAGTAACCCATAATACAAACATAATATTTGCTTCATTTGGGACTAGATAGCACTATGAGGGATGTCCTAGTTATTATTATTAGCAGGTATTAACTATATTAAATACTGTTAATAGAACTTATAAAGAAATTATCACAACAACTTAGGGTCAAATAGTTGATAAGCTAAAGCCGATCCAATTCATGCGTAGTTCAATTCTGAATTAGCCCATAGCTTTGGTAATAAGTATTTATTGGCCTCATCCACCATCTCCTTGGAGGGAGGCCTAAGCCTTCGCAGTGGGGCTTAATGGGCCGGTGGAAGTTGATTCACTGACCACATTTCTTTTCTGATGCAATAAGGGAAACTTCTTACTGGTTCGTTATGATCTTACAGCAGTTGTTTAAAAGCTTGTATTTAAAACAGCTGTTTAAATTCTGAGCTTACATGTATAAGCTATTTTCTACTGTCAAAAATAGTTTTCAAGGTTCCGTACCCAAAGGGCACCAACGGAAACTCTATCACTAAGGCTCCGCTGTCCGTCCTTCTGTCACAGGGCTATATTCTCTGAACCGTAATAGATAGGACACTTGAAATTCTCACAGTGTGTTTTTCTATAGCCGCTATAAAAATAAATAATAAAAATAAAATAAAGTAAGAAATTAAAGTGGCTCCCCATACAAGAAACGTGTTTTGTTATATTGTACGGTGGTATAGAACTCTTTGTATGCGAGTCCGGATCGCACTTGGCTAATTTTTGGGATTTTAGCTTTATGTAATAATCAATGGGGATAACTGCTGTTGTGCACACCACCAGGCAGCGCGAATGCGTAAGAAGTATGATCAAGAAATGTCAAATATCGTCAGAAAAATATTCAATACTCAAAAAACAAAAACTTCTTCCGCGCCTAATGTAAACTATAACATCAATAATAATACTACCTCAGACATCCCAAACAGCGCCATCTAGTTACAAACTAAACATAGCTTGTACTATGGATACCAGATATATGATATAAATACTTACTTAAATATTCTATCTAATATATAAAATTCTCGTGTCACAGTTTTCGTTGCCATACTCCTATGAAACGGCTTGACCGATTTCGATGAGATTTTTTGTGCTTATCCGGTATCTATGAGAATCGGCCAACATCTATTTTTCATCCCCCTAAATGTTAGGGGTAGTAGTCCACCCCTAAATTTTTTTTTTAGACAAAATTTTTAATTTGTATTTTTTTATGATACAACATACAAAAATACACACAATCCTCAATTTTCACCCTTCTACGATCAACCCTTATTTTTTAATAGCCATTTTAGTAATCACAGTTTTCGTTGCCATACTCCTCCGAAACGGCTTGACCGATTTCGATAAAATTTTTGTGCTTATCCGGTATCTATGAGAATCGGCCAACATCTATTTTTCATCCCCCTAAATGTTAGGGGTAGTCCACCCCTAATTTTTTTTTTTTTAGACAAAATTTTTAATTTCTATTTTTTTATGATACAACATACACAAATACATACAATCCTCAATTTTCACCCTTCTACGATCAACCCTTATTTTTTAATAGCCATTTTAGTAATTTAATAATTGCATAACTAAATATTATTTCGCAAAAGTGTAATTTATTTAATTAAGACTGACAGAAATTGTTGAAACGATAAATATTTGTGTTACGGGAACGAAAACGGGAAAGGGAAGAACGGGAAAGAGTTAAGACTGAAATAAAAAAGTTGTACTTGATGAGAATGGAAACAAAAAGGAAATGAGACTAGGGCCAGGAACGGAAACGATAAAATATTTATGCGATGGGAACGAAAACGGGAAAGGAAGAACGGGAGTGAGATAAGACGGAGATAAAAACGTGGTTCTTATAAGAAACGAATACCACCCGTGCAAAGCCGGGACGGGCCGCTAGTATAATATATACTTAAGTAGATATTTTACATGTATAGTAGAGATGCACCGAATGTGAGTTCTGCCGAAGTTCGGTTCGGTTCTGATACTATAAATGCGAAAGTGTCTCTGTCTGTCTGTTACGGCTGCTATTTACTGTGGAAAAGTGTTCAAATGTTTGTTACGTTCTCACAGCTAAGCCGCAGAACCAATTCTTATGAATACTTGGTAACGAGATATCTTGCATTCTAAAGACGAACATATGCGACTTCTACCGTGGAAATACATCTATATGATTATTTTTTCACATCTAAACTATGGAACTGCTTCAGCAAATGCTTCCTTGAAATCAATTGACCAATGTTTGTCGAAATTGCTCTTCCTACACTTACTTCGCAAATGCTCGTAGTTAATTTTTTTTTACTTCAGAGACGACGTCACGTAATATTTCCTGTTGGAAGTACACGAATGTTTTCCGTGTGGCCACTTTGAAGTGCGCAAGAAAACCAACACGCTATCACTAATAACAAATGTTTGCCACACAAGGCAGTCCCGAATACGACTGACCTCTCACAAATGCGTGATGGTTAATATTCGGCATATTTTACGCAATAATATATTACGCAATAAACAACTTTTTCAGTAATTTCATTTGCTATTTAAAAACATTTTTTTAAATAGATATTTGCTGAAAGTTTGAGAATTTCAAAGTGGGCCAGAATCGGACCTGGTTAAGTTAGGCCATGAGGTGTCGCTAGTTTACGCAATCGGCCTAGTTATCGTATAGTGGTATTAATTTTTTATAAGAAGCTGCAGCCTAGTTATTACTATCGCGATTTATCATTGTAATCATTCTGTAAAAACCTATTCCTGTAAAAACCAGGCTGTAACTTAAAAAGGCGTCAAATTGCATGGCGTTGGCGTGCCAAATCGGACAGCCTTAGCTCGCCGTGTGTTGGACACTGTAGTCCACCGCCGCAGCATGCCACAAGAATACACTCTTCGACAGTCCACCCATAAGCTATCGATGCCGTCTCGGGTTCGTCTCCCGCGTTTATACGAACGCTCAGAGCGCATTCTACCGAGCCCAGTCTCGATGATGCTGAAAGTAAAGAATAATAACACCTATTATACTTGTATTATGGGGTACTAGACAACTGGTACACATACTTGAATATTATTTTCATGACATATACTCGACATATTCATGCACAGAAATATTTGTACCGAGTGGGAATCGAATCCTCGACCCTTGGCTCCGCAGTTAAGGCCACTAACCACGCGGCTAATCGAACAGTCAATTTTTGATAATTCAGTTGAAAGTCAGTTCACTAATTAATCACAGTTGAAACAACTTTATTAGGTAAGATAAAATAGGCACTGTTATAAAATGTGTTCATTTATTTCTGAAATAATCCATTACTGGGCGGCGCAGTACCATGTCTGATGAAATAAAGTAATTTTTAAATTCGAAAAAAAGAGCTTATTTTCGAATAACATAAAATTATAGCCATTGCATGACTTCAGTGACGTCCTTTTTTTGCTTTTTCATAGTAAACATTTGCAACATTAAAAAATGGACGTTACCGTTGGACTCAGCGCCAACGCCGCTGTCGCCGTCCGACGTGCGAGACTCCTGCGAGAGGCGGATTCCAAGAGCACTAAAAAGAACTCACCTACAACAATCCGTTGTCGTGATGATGGACAGGCGACGGTGAGAGTTCGCGTAGACAAGCGGGACACGGCACCATGCGCGTTATCAGACACTGGCCGGACGACGTGTGGACGAAACGGGTGCCTGCGAGAACGAACACTTTATCAAAACCTAGGGATTGACTCTATGGAGATATTTTGGCTGCTATTTTATCGCCGTATCTGTAAAACAAATAAACTAAACGAAAACTATTCAAATTTAGTAGGTACCACTGGACTGTAAGTAAAAATTCAATACTTTTGAAAACAACAAAAAAAAATATTTTAAAGAAACCGGCAAAGTGTGAGACCGACTCGCACACGAAAGGTTCCGTACAATATAAAAAAACACGTTCCTTGTATGGGGACTTGCGTCAATTTTCAATCTATTTTTTATTATTTGTTGTTATTGCGGTAATCAATACACAAAAATTCAAGTGTCTACCTATTACGGTTTAGACAATACAGCCCTATGAGAGACGGACAGATGGGCAGCGGAGGCTTAGTGATAGGGTACCCGATGGTACCCTTTGGATACAGAGTCTTACAAAAAAGCCTTAAAAAATACATTAAAAAAATCGTTAATATCGAAAATAAATTTTCATTTCGCCATGAGCGGATAGTTGAGTAAGTTAACCGCTTACGATCTGTGGCGTTTAAGTATATGGAATAAATATTTTTATGTATATTTAAGCGTTGGTCTAACGCCAGCAGAGAGTAGACTCACTGTGAGCTAGATTACGCCCAAAAGAGTTCATAATTGTCGGATAATGAATGGGAAAGAAAACTGCAAATTGCTCCCGTTAGGTGGCGTTTCGTCGCTGGTGCCTAATTATCTATCTATGTCGTAGCTTAATAGCTTTTTCCGGACTTCATTGTAAAATCTAACGACGAAATCAAATTTTTCAACAAATTAACATAATACAGGCCAAACCTAGTGTGGGACTATGTGGTCGTATGTGAGATGTCCAGGTATATAAAAGTCTAAGCTTTTATTTGTTGTGATTTCTTTTTATTTATTTTTAAATATTTAGTATTTATTTAATTTGTCCAATTTCAATAAATACGCGATATGATAGTGTTGAGAATGACCACATTGCAAATAATAACAAGGTACCAGCAATTACAGTGCCACCTGAAAAAAGCTCTGTCTTCTCCGATCTATTGGAAATTCGGATTCGATTTTTGAATTCGTCATCGGACTACGATTAACGCTTGGACCTTGGACGCATTTGATCGAAAGATTTTTAACCTATACATACAGCCATAACGTCCAGTGGAATACTTGATATTTAAGTTTTTAAAAATTAAAAACTCATGGTGGGAATCGAATCCTCGACCTTTGTTTGTATGAAAGACGGGATGATTAACCAGTCATCGTAGCTTAGTTGTCAGGTTTTGCTGCGTGTCGTCTCTACTTGGATATTGCCAACTGTTATTATTTTCACCTCTTGCGGAGGCTTGTAAAATGGCGGAGCGCATTCGGCGACGGCCTCATCGGCAACACCCGCGCGCACAAGCGAGGCCAAAACCCGCACGGCACGTCAAAAGTAGCAGACGACGTAATGCACCGTTTCTCGCCGTTATCGTTATTCTGTTGTACATATCACCTGCGAATTAAATAAAAAATATTGAATGTCTTAAACCATAAATTAACGGAAAAGGCTTCTGGATACGGCAAACCAAAACAAAGAAGTGTGTGTTGGCGACGATGACACATGATTTTTAAGTAAAAAAAATTAGGTGTATTTTTATTTTTTTTTTCAAAATTTGATTAATAAAATTGTTAATTCAATTAACGTTGGGCGAATCATTTCATTCAAACTTCATGGTGTTAATCGGAACATATGCTTCCATTTCTTTTCATTTCGCACATTCAGTCATTCGTTCACTCACTTCTGGAACAATCTCAACTTCTGAAAATCCGCTCCCGGCATTATTCAAGTTAGTGATAGTTATGCTACATAAGTTAGAAAAAGCTTATTGGTACATGCCCTGAGGAATTCGACTTACGGCCTTCTAAACAAGAAACGGGTTCGCTACCACTCGGCTATCACGACACGGCAACTAAGCAAGTAATATGTTTGTGTTATGGGTACTAGACAACCGATATAAATACTTAAATATTTATACCAATTGTCTAGTAAATCCAGACACGGAACAAATAGACTTGTTCAAGCACACAAATATGTGTCTCAGGCGGAAGTGAAAGCCGCGACCTTTGGTTCTGCAATTACGGTCTGTAACGTGCACGCCTGGATCCCGTCCAATTTATCATCAGCACCAACGGAGCCTAGTTCGTCCGGCACATATTCCCCGAAACTTGTCAGTGAGTACACCCACCTGCAAACTAATTACACACAAACACCTGTCTCGGTGTGCCCCGTGGTTATAGAGTCAAACTTAATTTTCAATTAGTAACCGGTTTTAGGTGTAGCGGGACGCAGTGGAGCGAGGGGCACATGACTGAACCTGCGCAAGCATGCATAAAGCGTTGTATTCCGATCCGCCATAAAGTTTGATTGGAACTATACTGTGGGACTAGATTGGCCCTGTGTGGATGTCCTAGGCATTATTATATTGCTACCTGCCCGCCACCCTTGACGCCTAGCCCCGCACATAAGACTATGCATGACTTGAGCGGTTTCTCTGTAAGGAACATGAGAATGTATACACACCTGGGCATTGCACTCGCGGGCGGGTAACAAAGGAGGTAAGTACCAGTAACGCCCGGCCATCCCAAGCCAGTGCCAACTCGAATTTGTTCAACAGCGAGACACAGAGGGCGCGCGCCTCTTCACCTCTCCTCAACAACGGACTCACCTTGAAAACGTGAGCTAGGTCGTCTAGCTTCATTATACCTGTTGATGAAACCGTGCTGTTAAAGATGTTATGGGCTGGTAGTAGGTCCATATATTTAGGATGCACTAGAACACCGATTTAAGGTAGGACGACGCCTGTCTAGTACGGCTATTTAATAATAGATGGAGCCACCACATAAAGAAATTACTTTTATTTTTTTATTATCACGTTTATAGATTTCAGTTTATAAAATATAACATGCGACCGTAAAAAATATTTCTCTTTAATGTTTTTAACTGACTTTACTGATTGTTTTAACAGTTTCGAAACGTTTGTACAAAAACCTATAATTTTTGGGAAAATAAGGTTTTTTGATAAACGCTTCCAAACCATTGAAAAAACCATAATTTAAATCAGTCGAAAAAACCTTATTTTCTACGAATTTTAGGTTTTTGTACAAATACTTACAAACTGTTGAAACAATCAATAATGTCAGTTAAAAACTTTAAAGAGAAATATTTTTGATAGTCGCATGCTATGTTTTATCAACAGAAACCAATAAATGTATTATGAAAAAATAAAAATTATTTATTTATTTATTTATGAGGAAAACCAACAGCTGTATTATTTTAGAGTAACAATGGATTAAAATATCAGATTGCCAATAAAAGGTTCTTACATGTAAGAAACTCTATAGAAATTTCGTTTCTTTATACGGTGGGTTCATCTAATATTAAATAGTCGTACTAGACAGGCGTCGTCTCACCTTAAGTTGTACTTATACTTTATTACGAAACAAAATCGAAAAACTGTTATCACACTTGTATCGCGCTATGCAGTTATGTTCGCTATTGACTCGACAGTATCGAAACTGTCATACACAATTTCGCGGTGGTGAAGGCCGGCGAACGGAAACCTCGCGGACTGAAATCGGAATGAAACTTGCGATCTCGCCAAATGGTTACACCAGCTAGCGAGAGTATGAGTGGTGGAGACATTAAGCGCAGAAGAGGGCTTCGCTCGCGTGGACTCATGTTTGATGTATAGGTATATCGTGATCAAACTTATAAACTTCTTAATGGGTATGGGACGAATCAATTTTTCTTCTCCGCCTTTTGCTTGTTATTTCAAAACTGAAGCACAGTTTAAGTAAAGTGAGAATCCCACGATAAATAAGCTCGTATTTAAAAAAAAGCGTTTGTTTTGAAATTTCTGACACTTCTACTTTATTCATATAGATTGACTAGCGAACGCCTGCGTCTTCGTTTTCATTATTTTCAGTTTTTTTTTTCAGTTCACGCAGGAAACTTAAACATTTCAGGAATAAATAGTTATCCATAATATGCTGTAAAAATTCCTCTACCTACCTACTCATATTTATTAAGTAGGAAAATTGAATATAATATAATTTAAAATAGGTAACTAATGATTTAAGAAAAAAATATATATATGAAATACTTCACGTACGTAATCGCAGATTCCAGACCTTTGCCAACTTCACACTCATTACTTTCCTACTCAAATAATCCTTCAACAGGAATATGCTTTATATCAACTAAATATTTCACTTACCGGTCACTGTAGCGATCGGGACAGTATGTGCGCAAACCCAGTCCTGGAGTGTCTTGAAGTGCGGTGTACTCCGGGCGCGTCAGTTAGAGGGACCAGCGCTGAAGAACAGGGCCTGTGTTCCGGTGCGGTGGACCAGCAACGACGCATCACCTCCATCATGCAACTGGGCTACTGCAACTCCTGAACAAAGAAATTATACATATATATGTAAATGAGCAATTGACATACATCAGTTGCATACAATCACCCAGCGTGTTCAAACCCACGACACAGTAGCCTATTTTAGATACAAAAACCGTTTTCCATCATCCATCTGCAGAATAATTTTCATCGGAATTTGTAATAAATAAATATAATAAGAAAGTCCTCTAAGGGTGAGGGTGCTGTTAGCTTAATCCACCACGCTGCTCCAGTGCGGGTTGCCGGATTTTAATTAGCGAGACCGACGGCTCGAAGTGCTCTTCGAGGCACAGGGTCAGTGATAGTTATGTACATAAGTTAGAAAAAACTTGGTACATGCATTGGGATTCGAACCACGGTCTTCTAAACAAGAAACGGGCTCGCTACCACTCGGCTAGCTTGGTTCTATATTTCCTCGATGCCATGCATGTCTGACTTACAGCTTTCGACAGAATATCCATCGCCTGTTACACACTTTGACACCTGTGACCGATTCGGACTTTTTTTTTGTTCGTCTGTCTGTCTGTCCGTATGTCATAGCCAGTTCACTCGTAAACTATTACCGCTTTAAAGCTGAAAGTTGGCTTAGTTAAACATATTGGTAACCGCTACATAGATAACTATTAATAGGTTAAATATTTTATAGAAAGAGGATAATGCAGTGCCTTTACTGAAATTATTTACTTTCTCTTTTAATTGGGATATCGTTGTATAGCTATTTTAAAATCGTCATGAGGTCCATTGATAGTTTTTCAAAATATCGTTCCGTTTACGAAACACTCGACAGTGAAGCTGCCTTTTTACGTGAAGGACATGTCCTTCCCTCCTAACTCTTGAACCATTATTTTTTAAAATCTGAAATAACACAATATTTCATTCCATTCCATCAGCCCATTATACCCCACTCCAGGGACTTAGGCCTCTCCTCAGTCCCCACAGGGCGAGGTGGCTTGGAGCTTAATCCACCACGCTGCTCTAATTCGGATTGGTGGATTTTCACGACTGCCATCTGTTGATGACACCCGTTACCAACGGCTTAACGTGCTCTCCGAGCCACGGAGTAAGTAATAGTTGTACTTCACACAACATACACTTATATATGATAGAATTTTACAATTTTACATTTTTTTCTTAGTAGACAGATAGACGTCATCATCATCATCAGCCCGTGTCTCTCCACTGCGGGAGATAGACGTGGAAATCAATTAAAGTTAAAAGCAAACTTCACCAGAGAACGTCAAAACACAATACAAACAAAAAACTACACGAAGCAACAGTAAAATATACACCACTAAACAATTTAAATATAATTACTTATGTTATTAAAACAGTTAACTGACCAATGGGCGGAACGGTTAGAGGCGGCGAACGACCCTAACTGCGAAGTCAAGGGTCGTGGGTTCGATTCCCGCCCTAGACAAATATTTCTGTGCATAAACATGTCTATTTGGTCCATATCTGGGTGTGAAATATGTATATACATATGTATATATTACAAAGAATATTTAAGTATGTATATCAGTTGTCTAGTAACCCATAATACAAGCATAATACTTGCTTCATTTGGGACTAGATGGCGCTGTGAGGAATTCCCTAAATATTATTATTCGCAGGTATTACCTATCTTAAATTCTGTTAATAGAATTTACTAGGAAATTATCATAACTTAGGGTCAAATTGTTGACAAGCTAAAGCAGATCCAATTAATTGAATAATCCCATAACTTTGGTAATGAGTATTTATTGACCTCATCCCCTCGCAACCTGGGGGGAGGCCTAAGCTCCTTCAGTGGGGCATAATGGGCTGGTGGAAATGGATTCATTGACTACATTTTTTTTCTGATACAATAACGGAAAGTTCTTGATGGTTCACGATGATCTCACAGTAGTTATTTAAAAGCTTGTATTTAAAACGACTGTTCAAAATCTGAGCGAACATGTATAGGCTGTTGTCTCCTGTCAAAAATAATTTTTAAATTTCCGTACCCTATTACTAAGGCTCCGCTGTCCGTCCGTCGGTCTGTCACAGGGCTATATCCCTTGAACCGTAATAGGTAGACACATGAAATATTCCGTGTGTATCATTATGGCCGCTATAACAACAAATAATAAAAATAAAATAAAGTTAGAAATCAAAGGAGATCCCATACAAGAAACGTGTTGTTTTATATTGTACGGTGATACGGAACACTTCGTGTGCGAGTCCGAAGCGCACTTAACTAGTTTTTGAGGTTTTATCTTTATGTGATACCATCAATGGGGATAACAGCTCTTGTGCACACCACCAGGCAGCGCCAATGCGTAAGAATTATGATCAGGAAATGTCAAATATCGTCAGCAAAATATTCAACATTCAAGACCCAAAAACTTCTGCCGCGCCTAATGAAAACTAAAACAACAATACAAATAATACTACCTCAGAAACCCCACACAGCGCCATCTAGTTTCAAACTCAGCAAAGCTTGTACTATGGATACCGGACAATTGATATAATTACTTGAATAATCCATATTTATAATACATTTATATACATATATTTTTTTACCCCCAGCCATGGAACAAATAGACATGCACACAAATATTTGTCCCAGGCGGGAATCGAACCCGCGACATTCGGCCAACCGGTCATCAAATACACACAATCACTATTGACAAATAACTTTTCACGGGTGGCGCCTTTTTTTGGTGAGTGGCGTAGTCCAAACTTATAGAGCGTGTAAAGTTTACCAAACTGAACAATAAGTTTTAAGTGAGCAGACAACGCAAACTAACGGTTACCGAAAAAATATATTGAAAGTTTAATTTTTTTACACAATTTTTAAAAACTTTTTGTTTAGATAAACTCTACAAGCTCTATAATTTTGGACTACGTTCAACCGAACACGCGGTATATTGTACATATTATACACGTTTGTTCGGTTGAACGTACCGAGCTTATAGAGCGTGAAGAGCTCCTCGAACTAAAGAAAAGTTTAAAGTGAGCAGATGATGCAAACTAACGGTTATCGAGAAAAACATGTTTAAATTTCCATTTTTATCAGTTATCTTTTTTGAAGCTCTACACGGTTTATAAGCTCACGTTCATTCGATAACTTCGTATATAAGAAATTGACACTTATTTTACAAGGTGTTATACCTAAGTTAGATACTTACCCTAGACGACAAAGTAGGCCTGCAACCGTCTAACACAGCTTCCTTCACGGTCTCGTGCCCCTCGAACGGTTGTCTCAAAGACATTATTTCATAGAGCAACATCCCGTACGAGAAACAAACCACCTGTAATTAAAATATCAAACACGATAAACGTTTCTAATCTTTATTGTACCAAAGCAGTTTGAGATTCTATAAGTAGAACAGCTTCGCGATAAATAAGCGACACAAGTGGGAAGAAGCGGTGCGGTGGGGCAGAAGATGCCTCTCTACGATCACTACCACGGGCATCGGGAGAGCGAACCAAAAGGTTTAGTAATTTTTTTTAAAATATACGATGCAATGTCGACATCCCTACTCGTGTTTCTCGCGCTAAATATTCGTAAACCGGCGTTAGAATCGAAGGTAACTTACTTACTCGAGCCGCGTGCTCCGTATACTTTGCCACGAGGTTTAATTTTCATTCAAAATGGCCCGTAGCTAGAGCTAGGACGGTAGTTTCATACTTGAGTCCCTATTACAATTAAAACACCGCATTAAGAATTATATTTACATTCTGATCGAGTGCGCCCGAGTGTCTCGTCCTGGGGAACAATCGAAAACGATAAAACTGGCATTTAATTGTATTCAAAACGATGTTAAACGTACGAAAATTCGACAGTCAATTATTTTTATTTCACATTTATAATGGTAGGCTTTATATCTACAAACATTTTAGACAATTTACTAAAATAAAAAATATTTAAGTCTGAAATTTCCTCTTCAAACGGTCCCTCATAAATACAAAAACTTAAAAATTTATACATTACCGAGCATGTTTTTAGTGCCTTTAACGTACTTTATCTATTTCTCTCTGTATTGTTTCGTATTTCGTCGGCTTAGAATTTAAATCGGTCTGATGATGGAGCCGGAAGGTAGGAACGAGAACTTCGCAACGGCACATCGTATCACAGCCGTGTTTGGGCTTGTAAGAAAGGTCTTGCAGTGAACTTTGACCATGATTAAATTTCAAGGTCTGATGAAGGAGCCGGAAGATAGGAACGGGAACTTTGCAACGGCACATCGTATCACAGCCGTGTTTGGGCTTGTAAGAAAGGTCTTGCAGTGAACTTTGACCATGATTAAATTTCAAGGTCTGATGAAGGAGCCGGAAGATAGGAACGGGAACTTTGCAACGGCACATCGTATCACAGCCGTGTTTGGGCTTGTTAGAAACGTCTTGCAGTGAACTTTGACCATGATTAAGTTTTAAGGTCTGATGATGGAGCTGGAAGGTAGGAACTGGATCTTAGCAACGGCACATCGTATCATAGCCGTGTTTAGGCTTGTAAGAAAGGTCTTGCAGTGAACTTTGACCATGATTAAATTTCAAGGTCTGATGAAGGAGCCGGAAGATAGGAACGGGAACTTTGCAACGGCACATCGTATCACAGCCGTGTTTGGGCTTGTTAGAAACGTCTTGCAGTGAACTTTGACCATGATTAAGTTTCAAGGTCTGATGATGGAGCTGGAAGGTAGGAACTGGATCTTAGCAACGGCACATCGTATCATAGCCGTGTTTAGGCTTGTAAAAAAGGTCTTGCAGTGGACTTTGACCATGATTAAATTTCAAGGTCTGATGAAGGAGCCGGAAGATAGGAACGGGAACTTTGCAACGGCACATCGTATCACAGCCGTGTTTGGGCTTGTTACAAACGTCTTGCAGTGAACTTTGACCACGATTAAATTTCAAGGTCTAATGAAGGAGCAGGAAGATAGAAACGGGAACTTTGCAACGGCACATCGTATCATAGCCGTGCTTGGGCTTGTTAGAAAGGTCTTGCAGTGAACTTTGACCACGATTAAGTTTCAAGTTCTGATGATGGAGCTGAAAGGTAGGAACTGGATCTTAGCAACGGCACATCGTATCATAGCCGTGTTTAGGCTTGTTAGAAAGGTCTTGAAGTTAACTTTGACCATGATTAAATTTCAAGGTCTGATGAAGGAGCCGGAAGATAGGAACAGAAACTTTGCAACGGCACATCGTATCACAGCCGCGTTTGGGCTTGTTAGAAACGTCTTGCAGTGAACTTTGCCCATGATTAAATTTCAAGGTCTAATGAAGGAGCAGGAAGATAGGAACGGAAACTTTGCAACGGCACATCGTATCATAATAACCGCGTTTGGGCTTGTTATAAAGGTCTTGCAGTGAACTTTGATCGTGATTAAGTTTCAAGGTCTAATGAAGGAGCCGGAAGATAGGAACAGAAACTTTGCAACGGCACATCGTATCATAATAACCGCGTTTGGGCTTGTTATAAAGGTCTTGCAGTGAACTTTGCCCATGATTAAATTTCAAGGTCTAATGAAGGAGCCGGAAGATAGGAACAGAAACTTTGCAACGGCACATCGTATCATAATAACCGCGTTTGGGCTTGTTATAAAGGTCTTGCAGTGAACTTTGATCGTGATTAAGTTTCAAGGTCTAATGAAGGAGCCGGAAGATAGGAACAGAAACTTTGCAACGGCACATCGTATCATAATAACCGCGTTTGGGCTTGTTATAAAGGTCTTGCAGTGAACTTTGATCGTGATTAAGTTTCAAGGTCTAATGAAGGAGCCGGAAGATAGGAACAGAAACTTTGCAACGGCACATCGTATCATAATAACCGCGTTTGGGCTTGTTATAAAGGTCTTGCAGTGAACTTTGCCCATGATTAAATTTCAAGGTCTAATGAAGGAGCCGGAAGATAGGAACAGAAACTTTGCAACGGCACATCGTATCATAATAACCGCGTTTGGGCTTGTTATAAAGGTCTTGCAGTGAACTTTGCCCATGATTAAATTTCAAGGTCTAATGAAGGAGCCGGAAGATAGGAACAGAAACTTTGCAACGGCACATCGTATCATAATAACCGCGTTTGGGCTTGTTATAAAGGTCTTACAGTGAACTTTGCCCATGATTAAATTTCAAGGTCTGATGAAGGAGCCGGAAGATAGGAACAGAAACTTTGCAACGGCACATCGTATCACAGCCGCGTTTGGGCTTGTTAGAAACGTCTTGCAGTGAACTTTGCCCATGATTAAATTTCAAGGTCTAATGAAGGAGCAGGAAGATAGGAACGGAAACTTTGCAACGGCACATCGTATCATAATAACCGCGTTTGGGCTTGTTATAAAGGTCTTGCAGTGAACTTTGATCATGATTAAGTTTCAAGGTCTAATGATAGACGCAGAAGGTAGGAACTGGAATTCTGTAACGGCACATCGTATCATAGCTGTGTTTTAGTTTGTTATAAATGTCTGATGATAGATTTTGATTCATTAAAGTTAATTTTGGAAACGATGGTGAACAACTTGTCAAACCGATAGGCAATCAATTCCCGGCCAAGTAGAGCTACGGTACGGTGGAAAGACGCATGCTCTCAGTAATTTTAAGTTGGGCATCAACCGTTAACAAGATGCTACGCTGCACAGTAGACCACGCAGTGGTGTATTTAGGGTCCCATACTTTTGCCTCTGGGCAGGCATATGTTGCTCTAAGTATAGTAAAAACTCTTAGTAATCTTCAGATTGAAGAACTTGACTGTTCTAAGCTCACAGATAAAACACCATGCAATACAGATGCACTGGAGGAAATGGAGAGGATACGGGTTCAGTCGCCTTCTTGAAATAAATATTAATTTATTCTATTTCGTACAAAAAATAAGTTTACTAATGACTAAAAAGTATAAAATAAAATAATAGTTTAACAAACACTGAAAATAGACGCTTTTATAAGTGCACGTTTAAGCAAAATTAATATTTTGATTGTAAAATCTTGGGGCGCTTTTATTTGGATAACCTGTCAGAAATTAACAACAATCACTACCGTCGTTTCTTATAGTATAGTGGTTGGTCGTGTTTTGTTTGTTTCTGTAACTTTGCCATATAAATTGAGCTCGGAGCACCTTGTAATCTGAGAGCGGAATTCAATTTTAAGATGATAATTAGATTTGAAGCGAAATAAGATTGTTAATACCCTGTATTTCTTTGAAATGTCATGAAAAAAGCGCCCCACGCTTTTACAATCACAATATTATACCTATATGATTTACACTCCAACCCAGGGATAGAGATAACTTGAATCACTATAATTTATTTATTGCTTTTACGTTCACTTAGTTCACTCACTTAGTTACTCACACAAAGTTCACTTATAAAAGCGTGTATTTTTAGTGTTTTTCATTTAAATATTATTTTTATTTTTATTTTTCTATTTTTTATTTAATAGCAAATACTTTATCATCGGGATCAATATCATCCCTTAATAACAGTATCTACAGGTGCATATATAAATTACTAGCGACCACCCGCAGCTTCGCTTGCGTAGACTACACATTTCAGTTTTAGGTAGTATTAACATTTGAAACGGTTTATACGTACATTTCGCTGAAACTAATATTGGGTACACCCATTCAAACTTTCAGTCTTCATTCTCCACACTCCTTTAAGAAAACCGATACTCCCATACTTTTCACCACCCGTTTCCCACCCTTAAAATGTGGAAATCCAAAAACCCTGAAACACGTCATTATTTATTTATGTTAAAATTTTTATGTTTCTAACTTTAAAGAACAAAGACTCTCATACAAAGCCCTTCCATCCCTCCCTCCTTAAATTTGAAATTTCCAAATATTCCTTTCTTAAAAAATTTATACGTTATAAAATAAACCTGTTTCAAATTTCAGCTTCCTAGACTTAGTAGTTTCGGCTTGTCTACGTTGATAGATCATTGAAGACAAACGACAGACAGACACAAAAAGTAGCTGATTTCACTCTTGACCACCTTCTTTCACGTCTGCAAAAATTCATTAAAATCTGTTTAGCCATTTTGGAAATTAGCTCGAATAGACACATAAACGTACAGATAGACAGACGGACAAAAAGTAGTGTATGTCACTATTGATTGCCTCCTCTTCATACCCGTGAAATTTCATTAAAATCGGTTTAACCGTTTTGGAGACTAGCTCGAATAGACAGATGGACGCACATACAGACATACAAAAAGTAGTGTATGTCACTTTTGACCACTTTTTTTCCATCTCTGTGAAGTTTCATTAAAATCAGTTCAGCCGTTTTGGAGATTTGCTCGAATAGACAGACAGACAGATAGTATTATTTTATACATATAACCTATAGCCTTCCACAGTAAATAGACTATCCAACACAAAAAGAATTTTTCAATTCGAACTAGTAGTTCTTGAGATTAGCGCGTTCAAACAAACAAACAAACAAACAAACAAACTCTTCAGGTTTATAATATTAGTATAGATACTCGTGTAAGATGCCGAGTTTTAGTCGGAGTTTCTGTGCGCAAGTACCCCGCGCGCCAGTCTTCAACCCCGCAAAATTACGTAAATTAAATATATATTAAAACCAACGCTGCTGTCAAATTAATTTACCCTATGATTTCGCCTGCATCATAGACTTTGAGATGACCTATATTGTCCCCCAAAGATTATGAAACATATTGACACTATATGCTGTATAACCTCAAAACTACTTATTCTTACCTTCTAAGACTGCCTGGCTGAATGCACCAGCATGTGCTCCAGGAGACACCGGCTGAAGGACTTGCAATGAACTTTGACCATGATTAAATTTCAAGGTCTGATGATGGAGCCTGAAGGTAGGAAGTCGCTGAGAGCGACAGATTCCACCGACCCTGATCGTCTCCATTGGGCGCACAGCACTACCCCGAAAGCACCTCGGCCGAGTAACCTTCCGCGTGTGATGCTGTCCCAGCGACATCGACGGTTCTCTTCTACATCTAGTAGAAGCTGATAAAAAAATGACTGGATTAGTATTGAAATGATAACATCAAGTAGCCACGTATTAATGTGGATATCCATACTGATATTATAAATGCGAAAGTGTCTCTGTGTGTCAGTCTGTCTGTCTGTTACAGCTACTATTTACTGTGGAAAAGTGTTCAAATGTTTGTTACGTTCTCACAGCTAAGCCACAGTACCAATTCTTATAAAACTTGGTAACAAGATAGCTTACATTCTAAAAACGAACATATGCGACTTCTACTGTGGAAATACATCTGTAGGTATGATTATTTTTTCACATCTAAACTACGGAACTGCTTCAGCAAATGCATCTTTGAAAAATTATTGACTAATGTTTGTCGAAATTGCACTTCATACACTTACTTCGCAAATGCTTGCAGTTAATTTTTTTTTTTACTTCAGAGACCATGTCACGTAACGTTTTGTCTTTGTTGCAGCGCACGCGCGACTGGCCATTCGGCCGTGTGTGGGAAGTACACGAATGTTTTCCGTGCGGCCACTTTGAAGTGCCCAAGAAAACCGACACTATCACTAATAACAAATGTTTACCGCATAAGGCATTCCCGAATACGACTGACCTCTCACACATGCGTGATGGTCAATATTCGGCATATTTGCCCACATGTGTGGGAGCGGGATAATACTACACAATAAACGACTTTTTCAACAATTTCATTTGCTATTTTTAAAAAAAAATTTAAACAGAAAAGTTTGACAATTTCAAAGTGGGCCAGAATAGGACTTGGTTAAGTTAGGCCATGGGGTGTCGCTAGTTTACGCAATCGGCATAGTTATCATATAGTGGTATTAATTTTTGATTAGAAGCTGCAGCCTAGTAATTACTATCGCGATTTATCATTGTGACTTCTGTAAAAACCTATTCCTGTAAAAACCAGTCTGTAATACTTAAAAGGCGTCGTCGTCGTGTCATTTCGTACCGTATCTGGTGCCAAATCGGCTACCCTCAGGTCGCCGTGTGTTGGACACTGCAGTTTACCGTTGCTGCATGCCGCAAGGATACACTCTTTGACAGTCCACCTATAAGCTATCGATGCCGTCTCGGGTTCGTTTCCCGCGTTTATACGAACGCTCAGAGCGCCCTCTACCGAACCCAGTCTCGATAATGCTGAAAGTAAAGAATAATAATACCTATTATACTTGCAATATGGGGTACTAGACAACAAGTATATTTATTATTATTATTATTATTTTCATGACATACCTACATGACATATTCGTGCACAGAAATATGGGTACCGGGTGGAAATCGAATCCGCGACCCTTGGCTCCGCAACTAAGGCCTCTAACCACTCGGCTAATCGAACAGTCGATTTTTGATAATTCAGTTGAAAATCAGAATACTAATTAATATCAGTTGAAACAACTTTATCAGGTAAAATGAAATAGGTACTTTTATAAAATGTGTTCATTTATTTCTGAGTTTTTTTCTGACTATACCTATTTTTTGTCCATTACCAGTGTAATATTTCAAGTATATATATGTGTGTATACAGTAAGTATTTACTACTCTATTTGAAAATAATTTAATATATCAATATGCGTATGTAATTGAATATTTTCGGCTGCATATTACTAATAAGTTTAATCATAAAAGTTGAATAAAAGAAGCTTGGAAATTGAAAATTATTTGAACAAATTACCTATAGCTCGCTTTGAATTAATTTTAGAAGGTTATTCAAAATAGAGATTTGTTGGTTTTTTATAGGCTTCGATTTTGGTAATGACAGGTTTTATGAAAAAACTCATAGTTTTAGAGTTCCTTATTTATGAAAAACCGCTTTAAAACATGAATTTTTATCACGAAAAATCACAATCTTTGATCTTTAAAAACTCAGAAAGTATAAATTTATTTCAAAAACTTTATATAACAAATTTTGCTTAAAATTTATTTTTTTATCGATTTCTGTGGATATTTTTAATTAAATAGTTTTCAACCCCGAGAAGGGGTGGCATCCACCCCCAGGGCAAAAGCGCAAATTGACATTATGTCACTTTTGTTTCTTAAGGTATACCCCACCTACTCACCAATTTTCATGAAAATCGATGGAGATTCAACGAAATCGGAGGTGAAAACCTTCTTTGACTGGATTAATTTACCCAAAGAGGGATACCGATCTTCGAGCAGCAAATCCACATGGTCCGAAATCAGAGCCAGGAATCGCGCCAACGCTTCAGGGTTCGGCTCCAAACTTATGCTCTGAAAGTAAAGAAGAGAAAACTATACATAATGTACCTAGTCAACAAGCGTCAATAGTATACAACGAGTGCAACGAGTCAATTGAACGGGTTATGGAGGGTAGGTGACCGTCTTATATGAGAGTCAAACTGAAAAAGTGTCCGTCATAAACCATTAAATTAGGATGGCGCTGGGTGGCTGAACTAAAACTTACGATGCTTTCATTAGTCATGTTGCCTCCAAATACAGAATATATTTTGACCCCTATTTCCCAAGGCGTAATTCATCCTTATTCCAAAATTATTCGAATTTTCGACGTGTCTATGTTTGAATGCAGACACGATTACGAAAGCCATTGAAAAACAAAATATATAATAAATTTTAAATGCGCGTGCGCTTTTAATTTGCAGAACCAGATATAGAATAATAACAACTCTTCGACACTGAATAACCAGATCCTCATAAATGGTTGCCTAACAGAAATAAATGCACTACTTATATATAATCTGTATGAGTATTTAAATATATCCACAACAATATGTGAATGACAAAAGCAAACGGCAAGGAACAAGAGACGCACAAGAAAGGGACATTACAAAACCGGATGTCGTACTACAGACAAAAAATATAAAGTAGGTACAAATGTTACAAAGTATGATTTTTCACACATTACATAATTTGCCTAATTGATAAAAATCATTGTTTAATTTTTTAAGAAGGAGTGGGACGCGTGAACGCCCATACAAACGCTCTTAAACGATTATGTCGCGTCGTCAATACGTTTTTTAATATTGGTTTTTTAAACTATAGTCTCACTTAGTTAGAACTAGGTTTGTGTAGAGCCAAAAATTCGAAATTCGCATAAACTTTCTAGTTATAGAATTTTGGTAATAAAAAAAATAAACAAGATTAAAATACGTATTAACGTCGTAATCGTTTAAGAGCGTTTGTATGGGCGTGAACGCGTCCCACCCCTTCTTAACATCCACTTGTCACCGGCACGCTTGCCCTCACCAACACCTATATTTATATCGCTCGCATTTCTTCGGAATACGAAGTGTGCCGAACTGGATTATTTACAATAGGAGTGGTGTACAGACCTGATAGCCCGCCATGGGCATGCCATCCTCTCGTCTCAGGACACAAACTTGCGCGGGCAGCAATGTTTCCACTCAGCTAGACGACTACGCGTCCAAGTCGCACCACATACCCTCCTGATGGACTCTGAATCTGTGAAGATTAAATGCGTTTTAAACGAAACAACACACATCTCAGATATTAAAGGCCAACCGGTGACAGGACGATCTGAGTGATCTGTATCTATAACGTTATAACTTCCAGACTGAAAATACTTGAACGAAAGTTCCTTCAAATTTTTCTGGAAAACAAAATACAAATTGCGGAAAAATGTTTTTAAGGTTTCGTGCCCAAAGGGTACCAACGGGAACCCTATTACTAAAGCTCTACTGTCCGTCCGTCCGTCACAGGGTTGTATTGTCTGAACCGTAATAGGTAGATACTTGAAATTTTCATAATGTGTACTACTATTATAGAAGCTATAACAATAATCAATAAAAATAAAATAAAGATAAAAAGAAAAGGAACGCGTTTTTTTAATATTGTACTGTGGAAGACGAGATGGCGACCGCTAAGCCTAGTGGGTAGCGACCCTGTCTACGAAGCTGGAGGTTCCGGGTTCGAATCCCAGGTCGGGTCAGTATTTATATGTTGAATATTGATACTAGTACAGGGTCTTGGTTGTTATATGTATGTGGTGTCTTCGCTTGGTACCCAAAACACAAGCTAATGCTTAGTTTGGGGCCTAGACGTTGTTGTGATGTATACGTTATTATTATTATTATTATTAAAAATTTCAATATGATAGCATTAAATTAAGGCAGATGCTAACTGCCCAAATGTTTTGATTACAACTCATACGTTCAAGACATGTCAAAACGCCACTATTTATAATTTCTTTCTTTATTTGCTGGGTTAATAGAAATAAATATTTTAAAACAACTTTGTAAATTAATGGTTTTGACGTTATTGAGTTCATCATCAAACTAAATAGCTTGTAATGTTTGATTTATTTGATTTATTTATGATGTGACAGCCAAATATAATTTTTGAAACGAACAAAACGATCCCAGTTGATGTATCTATTGTGTATATAATATCTTTTTAAACTCGTATAATGAAATCAAGATTCTCGATAAGTATTGATTATAAGACTTTAGTATTAATGATAATTAGTTCATTTCTAATATGATTCCACCACTGAAAATATTAACTATGCTAATTAAAGATATCGAGATATTAATTTGTGATATACGGCATCAGAGTATCGAATGTAATAAATGTTCATTATCGTCTATCATCATCAGCCAGTGTCTCTCTCTCCACTGCAAGATATAGACCTCTCCCATGGTTCGCTACCACACACAGTCCTCCGTCTTTCGCATCCAACTACCCCCGGTATGGTGCTTCAGGTCATCTGTCTACCTGGTCGGGGGGCGGCCAATGCTTCGCTTGCTGTTATAAAGTTATCATAAAAAATCCTAATTATATTTAGAATTATGTATGTAATAAATATTGAACTCGGATTATTCGAATAGGCGCAGGAATTTTCACATCTTTACTAGCCTACAGTTGATGAAGCTCTTTGCTTACCATACGCCCCACTGCAGGGGCTTAGGCCTCCCCTGAGAGAGAGGGTGCTTGGAGCATAATCCACCACGCTGCTCCAGTGCAGGTTGGTAAATTTTAATAACAGGACCGACGGTTTACCGTGCTCTCCAAGACACGGAGTCAGTGATAGTTATGTACCTACTTAAGTCAAAAAATCTCATTGGTACGTGCAGGGATTCGAACCACGACCTTTTCGCCGCCACGCGGCTATCACGACACACGTGCAATAACCAAGTTTTTTTAATCACCTCAGGTTTCCAAAGCTTTTTTCGTCGACGACTTCTTCATCGTTACTTAGCGGCAATGAGGAGCCCAAGAGTTGATCACAACGCGACGTCACCTCCCTCACGACCAGCAGCACCAGCTCGCCGCATGCCAACTTCAAGCACGTCTTCCACAACTTCCATGCCCAATTGAAGTCTAAAGCCTTTGACGTCATTTCGTCGATTTCGATCTATCGGATGCGTTAAACTGTTAAAAATATTGCCACGCAGTCGGATTTCGATCACGCTTGGGTCGGTGACGCTGAATCATTATATATGTATTGTTTTTTGTCCATTACCAGTGTAATATTTCAAGTATATATTATAATATGTGTATACAGTAAGTATTTACTACTCTATTTGAAAGTAATTTAATATATCAATATGCGTATGTTATTCTATATTTTTGGCTGCGTATTACTAATAAGTTTAATCATAAAAGTTGAACAAAAGAAGCTTCGAAATTGAAAATTATTTGAACAAATTACCTATAGCTCGCTTTGAATTAATTTTAGAAGGTTTTTCAAAGTAATCCCTACTTTGAAAAACCTTCTGTTTGTTTTTTATTGGCTTCGATTTTGGTAATGACAGGTTTTTTTGTAAAAACTCATAGTTTTTGAGTTATTTATGAAAAACCGCTTCATAACATGTATTTTTATTACGAAAAATCACAATCTTTGATCTTTAATAACTCAGAAAGTATTGATTTATTGTGGTGTCGTATGCTTTTAAGCTACTGTGTTATCGTTAACTTTATTCTAAACTTTATCACTTGCTAGCGGAATGTGTTCGGAATGAACCTCAAAGAAGACAACTCAATATTCAGTTGGAGGTTCAAGGTCACCAAATTGGCTTCTATAACAGCATCCTGGCTTCTCCGTGTTCTTCGGAGGCCGGGATGCTGTATAGATTCGTCAAAACATCGATTGAGGAAACAATTTAGGTACTCTATTTGGTATTTTGTTTTATTACTAAATTAGGCTAATTATATCTGTTGTGTAATAAATAAGGCTTATATTGTCACAAAAAACCTTAAACAAAATACATTTAAAAACAAATTTTGTTGAAATCCAAAATTGATTTTTATTTCACCTTAAGCGGATAGTTTAGTAAGCAAACCGTTTACTGTCTGTGGCGTTAAAGTATATGTAATGAATATTTTTATGTGTATTTATGCGTTGGTCTAACGCCAGCAGAGAGGAGACACATTGTCAGCTAGAACTGATTACGCCCTGAAGCGTTCATAGTAGTCGGACAACGAATGGGGAGGAAAACTGCAAATTGCTCCCGCTAGGTGACGTTTCGTCCCTGGTACCCAATTATCTGTCTATATCGTAGCTTATTAGCTTTTTCCGGACTTTATCGTAAAATCTAACGACGAAATCAAATTTTTCAATAAATTAACATAATACAGGCCCAACGTAGTGTGGGACTATGTGGTCGTATGTGAGATGTCCAGGTATTAAAGTCTAAGCGTTTATTTGTTGTGATTGCTTTTTATTTCTTTTTAAATATTTAGTATTTATTTAATTTGTCCAATTTCAATATATACGCGATATGTTAGTGTTGAGAATGACCACCTTGCAAATAATGACAAGGTACCAACAATTACAGTGCCACCTGAAAAAAGCTCTGCCTTCTCCAATCTATTGGAAATTCGGATTCGATTTTTGAATTCGTCATCGGACTACGATTGACGCTTGGACGCATTTAATCGAAACAGCCATAACGTCCAGCGGAATCTTGATATTTAAGTTTTAAAATTAAAAACTCATAGTGGGAATCGAATCCTCGACCTTTGTTTGTATGAAAAACGGAATGCTTAGCCAGACATCGTAGCTTAGTCGTCAGGTTTTGCTGCGTGTCGTCTCTAGTTGGATATTGCCTACTGTTATTATTCTCACCTCTTGCGCAGGCTTGTAAAATGGCGGAGCGCATTCGGCGACGGCCTCGTTGGCTAGCACTAGCGAGCACAAAACCCGCACGACACGTACGAAAGAAGTAGCAGACGGCGTAATGCGCGCGCGCCGTTCCTCGCTGTTATCGTTATACCGTTGTACATATCACCTGCGAATTAATTAAAAAATATTGAAGGTCTTAAACCATAAATCAACAGAAAAGGCGCGTATGGATCCTCAAACTTGCTACTGGATACGGCAAACCAAAACAACGAAGTGTGTGTTGGAATGACATTCCGATGACAATGGGTCTGTACCTAAATTCTTAACATATCACAAGATTTTTAAATAAAAAAAATTAGGTATATTTTAATTTTTTTCAAAAATTTGATTAATAAAATTGTCAATTCAATTAACGTTGGGCGAATCATTTCATTCAAACCTCATGGTGTTAATCGGAACATAGGCTTCCATTTCCTTTCATTTCGCACCTTAAGTCATTCGTTCACTCACTTCTGGAACAATCTCAACTTCTGAGAATCCGCTCCCGGCTTTATTCAACAAATCCATGGTTTTCAACCGAGGGGTTTAGGCCTCCACTCAAGATGGGGGGGCTTGGAGCTTAAATCCACCACGCTGCTCAAATGCGGGTTGGCGGATTGTAACGACCGCCATCTATTGACAGCAACCGGGACCGACTGCTTAACGTGCTCTCCAAGGCACGGAGTCAGTGACAGTTAATGTATTTAAGTCAGAAAAAACTCATTGGTACACGCCCGGATTCGAACCACGACTACATGGCCTTATAGATTTGGAACAGCCAAGCGTGCACGTTACAGACCGTAATTGCAGAACCAAAGGTCGCGGTAGCCGTGTCGTGATAGCCGAGTGGTAGCGAACCCGTTTCTTGTTTAGAAGGCCGAAAGTCGAATTCCCCAGGGCATAAACTTTTTCTAACTTATAATAATAATAACGTATACATGATATAATAATAAATAAATAAGAATAAAAATAATAATAATATAATAATATAAACTATATAATATAATAATAATAATAATAAACTTATGTAACATAATTATCCCTAACTTTCTGCCTCGGAGAGCACTTTAATCCGTCTGTCCCGGTTGCCATCAATAGATGGCAGTCGTTAAAATCCACCAACCCGTACGAGAGCAGCGTGGTGGATTAAGCTCCAAGCCCCCCATCCCGAGGGGACGCCTATAAGCTCCTGCAGTGGGGTATTGATGGGATAATAGTACTGGATTTCTTTGGGACTAGATGGCCCTGTGTGGGATGTCCCAGGTATTATTATTTTGCTACCTGCCCGCCACCCGTGACGCCTAGCCCCGTACATAAGACTATGCATGACTTGAGCGGTTTCTCTGTAAGGAACATGAGAATGTATACATACCTGGGCATTGGAGTCGCGGGCGGGTAACAAAGGAGGTACCAGTAACGTCCGGCCATCCCAAACCAGCGAATAATTCGAATTTGTGCAACAGCGAGACACGGAGGGCGCGCGCCTCTTCACCTCTCCTCAACAACGAACTCGCCTTGAAAACGTGAGCTAGGTCGTCTAGCTTCATTACACCTGTTGATGAAACCGTGCTGTTAATGATGTTATGGGCTAGTAGTAGGTTCATATATTTAAGATGCACTAGAATATCGATTTAAGGTAGGACGACGCCTGTCTAGTACGGCTATTTAATAATAATAGATGGAGCTACCATATAAAGCAATTATTTTTATTTTTTTATTATCACATTTATAGGTTTCAGTTGATAAAATATAACATGCGACCATAAAAAATATTTCTCTTTAATGTTTTTAACTGACTTTACTGATTGTTTTAACAGTTTCGAAACGTTTGTACAAAAACCTAAATTTTTGGGAAAATAAGGTTTTTTGATAAACGCTTCCAAACCATTGAAAAAACCATAATTTAAATCAGTCGAAAAAACCTTATTTTCCACGAATTTTAGGTTTTTGTACAAATACTTGGAAACTGTTGAAACAATCAATAATGTCAGTTAAAAACTTTAAAGAGAAATATTTTTGATAGTCGCATGTTATGTTTTATCAACAGAAACCTAGAACTGTATTATGAAAAAATAAAAATTATTTATTTATTTATTTATTTATGAGGAAAACCAACAGCTGTATTATTTTAGAGTAACAATGGATTAAAATATCAGATTACCAATAAAAGGTTCTTACATGTAAGAAACTCTATAGAAATTTCATTTCTTTATATGGTGGCTCCATCTATTATTAAATAGTCTTACTAAACAGGCGTCGTTCTACCTTAAGTTGTATTTATACTTTATTACGAAACATAATCGCAAAACTTTTATCACACTTGTGTCGCACTTTGCAGTTATGTTCGCTATTGACTCTTCCAAAAACTGACACGTTGACAGCGCACTAGCCTTGTTATATATGCGCCGAAATCATCACCCGCAACATCTGGAAGTTTCCATCATCGAACATTCCAATTTGAAATTCTAATTACAATTTATCGTGGGAATAATTAATAGCGCTCGGCACCACCTGTGAGTGCACGCGACGCTGCCTCAAAAATATGATTCCGAACAGCGCAACTCTTTTGATTTGCGCCGCTTCTAAAATAGAATTTCATTTATTTTATTTTTATTTCGATTCTCTAGTAATTTCTGTACCTAGTCGACATGTTTGTGAAAGCGCGTGACAATTCGAGTACATTCCACAATGCATCGACGTGCTTCTAAGTATAGACGTCACTATACGATAGGAGGCTAATAATGAAAATATATTTCTCAAGGAAGTATAAAATATGACTCGGTACAACACAAATTCAAATCGGGTGAAAAACAAAGAAATTATTATCTATACAATTAATTTCAGGTATCAAACATCGAAGCTATAAACCGTAGTTGTTACGTCATAGGTATTTAAGTTTTAAAATCAATTATTTAAGCTACCGATATCTGATTGTATTAAATCTTAAAGTACTTTTGAGCAACTTTTATATTGCAATATCTCTATTAACCGAGGGCCTATTGATACCTCTTGATGGAAACCCTTCACATTGCGACACAAGCATGGAGCTTGGCACATGTGTTCCCTGTATAAAACAAATTAGATTTGTAGTAGGTACGCAAAGTTTGCATCCGCCGTGCTCCAAACAAAAAATTCTCACTGATGCAGTTTTACTATTAAGACGTTTTTGGTATCGTTTTCGTATAAAATAAGGACGTGGATTTCATTTCTGATGGCAATTTAATCCTTGCATCTTATAAGTTCTAAGCATGCGCGTGCAGCAATGGCTACAGTTGTCCAATTAGGCACCCATACATCTCCTTTCCAACCGTATTTCTGGGGATTGGGTAGTTGGGTAGATTTTGTTGTGGTGTCGTTAACTGACTCTTCACATGTACGCCTTGATACACTGCACGCAATAATATTTCTATGTGTCTGGTTGATTGTTGTAAATAGGGCATACTTGTTTAACGAGATGTGGTCGTGAATAATTTTATTGTTAGAGTGTATTCTTTCCTCGCAGAAAGTTAAATACTGAGTGACTCTGCTTATTTCTATAACAGGGTACTTTTACAAGGTACTTTTTGAGCGTTACTCCACAAGATCATTCGGCGCTGTAAAAATTGAAGTTAAAGTTCAAAAACTGTTTAAAAAAACGTAATAAATACTTACATTAATTGACTTCAAAACATCAAATAAAATTGCAGCCACAAAGACAAAAAAAAAAACAATTAAACCGCTTTTATTTAAACTTGATAAACGGTTATTTTGAAAACAAACTTTGCGTCCAATCCCTCCACATACACCCGGGAAACTAAACTGTTTACTGCACTGAGATTCGAATTCAAAGGCGCCCGCACTCCACCGCCGCACCGCCCGCGCGATCGCCTGTCAATGCATCGATTCGCCGCCTCACCTTCCGGAATTTTTTCTTAGTATATATTTTTATAAACTAGAGTGAATAATGTAATTAAAAAATTTTTTTTATAATAAAATATTTACGATTTAAAAAGTTATAGAAAATTTAAAAAAAATGCCAGACAGGATATTGCAAATAAAATCATTTTTTGTATAGCTGTATACGAAATTGCCATCAGAAATTAATTCCACGTCCTTATTTTATACGAAAACAACACCAAAAACGTCTTAATAGTAACACTGCATCAGTGAGAATTTTTTGTTTGGAGCGCGACGGATGCAAACTATGAAAAATAGGGAAAAGTGTGCGAAACAAAAACGAAAACAAAAACGGCATACGTATTTACATTTTTTTAAAATCTGTTACTTTAGCAGGGTATCAAACCACTTAATTTGATAATCTAAGTATATATTAATATGTGAAGAAAAAATTTTTTACACATTTCAAAGCATATCGCGAGTACGGAGGAGTATGAGATTTGGCATTTTAGTTATAGTATATAGTAGATTACTGCCGCGGCCCGTAAGTGCAGCATAAGCGAACGATCGTGAGTCCGGTTATGCACAGTTGTGGCCAAGGCTTGTATAGTACTTTTCTCAAAGATGCATGTATTGAAACAATAACATAAATTTTTATTTAAAAACACAATTGGTAAAGGTACAGTTTTTGAAACTTAAACGTGGATCTCCCAGGAATATTAGTTTGTGACATTTCCAGGGATTTTTATATTATATTTCATTAGTATCGTATATTTTAACATGGAATGTAATACACGTACCTACCCAAAATCTACATGGTTTTACTTTTGTAGCCATTTCACCAAAATAAGCTAAGAAAACGTTTTCAGACAATGATTTAGATTTCCTTTCGTTTTTTTATTGAATAAAATTTCCATACGTTTTCATGTATCTGTCCTTCGATTTCGGTGGTAAGCAATTTTCAACAATAGCTTTTGCAGCTTCTTGTATTTCAGGTGGTGTTAAAATGTCTTCATCACTCGTAAAACTCATTTTGAATAATTTATAGTAGATAAAGTTAACATAAACTAATTATATTGACAACTGTATTATAAGAATAAAACTAGTTCAAGTAATTTTGCCGCCAATTCGCCACGTTCCAATGTCGATACCTTACTTTTCATCATCATCATCATCATCAGCCCATTTTTACCCCACTGCAGGGGCTTAGGCCTCCCCCAGGGGTGGAGGGGGGCTTGGAGCTTAAGTCCACCACGCTGCTCCACTGCGGGTTGGGAACTGTAACGACCGCCATCTATTGACAGCGTCCGGGACCGACTGCTTAACGTGCCCTCCGAAGCACGGTGTCAGTGATATTGTGTACTTAAGTCAGAAAAACTCATTGGTACACGCCCGGATTCGAACCATGGCCCTATGGGGCCTTATAAATTTGAGACAGGTTCGTTGCGCTCTGGGCTATCACGACATACCTTACTTTTACTTTTTGAAATTCATTTAATGGCGCATTCTTTTTGTCATGCCAATTCGAAATTTAATTAAAACTTAGATGAGTTATCTCTTCGGGTTTAAAAGAGTTCGTTCCATTTTCAAACTACATATTCGACCACACGAGCATGTCTGCTAAAACATTGTGGGACACTTTCTGGTCCGGTACTGCAAGTATGATTTATCCCAAAGAAGGTTGTGCAAGATATATCTAGTATATCGTAGCATCTTTGAGAAAAAGTAGTTAAAGTTTATATGGAAAAGGAGTGCCAAAAGTTGAAATCTTATAACAATAGTATAATAGTCTGTCGTTGGATGCCTAATTATTATAGGTGGTTCTAAAAAAGTGAGTACGGTCGAATTTCGACCACTGGGCGACTACTATAAATATCATAGAGTGAATAAATTTGACAGCAGCGTTTGATTTCAAGTTTTAATAGGGTCAGAAATGTCACTTCACAGTATCGAAACGTAATTTTGCGGGGGTGACGGCTGGCGCGCGGGTACCTCACGTACTGAAATCGGGCTGAAACTTGTCAAATTCACACCCAGCCAACTAGAAAAAGAGGGGTAAAACGGTAAGTGGGAGTGTGCTTTTAGTAAATGCGTACTTTTAAGCAACATTACTAACCAACGTAAGTATATAAATAATAATAATCTATTAATTAATGAATAAGGAATCGAGCGTGTAACCGGTGTAACACCCCTCTACCTTCACAGTAGTATTGAGCGAAGATTTCGTAACTTAAAAGCCGATTTTTTATTTTTTACTGTACTCTACGTGTATTGTAATGTAGTGTAGTTGATTGTATTTTTACTACAAATATTAAATTGAATTTCTTGTATTTCTTGTTCACTATTTTGACATATTTTTATATATTTTATATAAATTTAATCACCATTTAAATGTTTCCACATATAAATGACTAAGAGCTAGTTTGTAAACATATTTTGTTGTTATAAATATTACAAACGTGTATTGACATGATAATCGCTTAACATCGCCAGAATATCACATGAGCGCGTATTTCACATCAAACCAAATAATATTTTTATACCTAACGTAGTTTGTAACATAATCTTGAAATACGTCACAAAAGTGAATTTATCACTTTATGGAAGAACGTCCTCACAAAGGCGCATTCAAAAAGTGCTGGTTCCTCTCAGAAGAATACACAACAAACTGAGAAACGGCCTATTTTTAAAAGAAAAACACATAAACAATAAAATTAGCACACTTTTAACAACACCTAAGTCGTAAATGTTATTGAAATAAACTGACAGGCAAGCGATCTAAACCCACGGATTTTTATCATCTAAGTAATCCGTTACTTTATAATAAGCTTTTGCATTAAGCTTTCGTTTTTCGATTTTTCGAATGTCAACTGTGATCTTATTGTAAAAACGTATGCATTGCATTTAAAACATTTTGTGACTTTACTAAGGCGGCTAACGTGGTCAGCAAGTTGAACTTTGCGTATTAACATTATGCCGATCACTATTTTTTTTAACATTACAGTATTTTTAACTTCCCGCTATCCTAGGGAAGTTATTGATTTGGGTCCGATTATCGAAAATCGAGTTTTCATCAGATGTTTACGTTTTGAGGTCCTGGGAAGCCATTCTGACCATTTTCGGCTGGACGTCCATATGTGTGAGTACCTATGTAACTTTTTTGATATACGATAACTTGAGAGCGGATTGACCGATTAAGATGCGCGATACGGCGTTTGAAAGGGTTCATCGAGACTTAGATCTGATCTGACTGAAAAACATTTTAACGAAGTAAGCTAAATTCGTGTAAAATCCGGTTACTTCAGGTTTTTATTTTTTTCTAAATTTTTTTTATTATTATACCAACAAGTATTGTACCGTTTTGGAATCCTGATTGAGGGCGCCAACTTTTGATATCACTTGCCAAAGTGCTCTAGTACACTTTTTTTTAAAGGAGGCCCTGTCAAAGTAGAGACATTTCAAAAATGTCGAGTTCTTAGTTCAAAAAAAGGGTTATTTTTAGAAAACTTGGTGCTATTATATTATCATTTTTGATTGTGGTCATGGATATGATATGTAGGGTTACGGTAACAACATTTGAATGAACAAAAACTACATACATTAACCACAGTAACCGAAAAAAAGGTACAGTATGGAGAAATTTTGTGTTTTTTTTTAAATACCTCTAATTACCAGGGATCGTGGCACGCATTTTTTTAAATATTTTTCTGATGATGACAACCATCTATCCTATCGTCCCGTTTCAGCTTATCGTTAAGTTTCGGGACATCTTGTATACGTTTTTTGTACATAAAAAACTACGTCAAGTGCCGCCAAAAATATCAAAATAATCGAACGACGCGTTCAAAAGATATCGCAGTACACAAATTTCCGAAAAGGTCTTTTTTTAACAATACTTTGTGATTTTACGACCCACAACCAATAGATTTTTGACTTTACACAAAAGCTTTAAGCTTACAAAATTGCATGGAATACCGTAAACTGCATTAAAATCAAACGAAGCGTTCAAAAGATATCGCAGTTCAAATATTTCCAAAATAACATTTTCTTTGGTAGGTATGTCCCAGGTTTCTGAGCTAGAAGAACTCTAACAGCGAGTTGCACCAAAAGAAATAACGTAAACGTTTAACGCATAAAGTAATAACTGACTGCTATACTTTAATTGGAACGATGATGCCTTTCATGTCTAGTACAACCAAGTACGATCATAAAAGACATTATGGCTCTGATCAAAGTACTCGTATATCTGTCAATTTTTACTTTATGCGATATACATTGGCGTAATCTCTTTTGGTACAACTCGCTGCAAATGTATAGAAATTCTGTTTTTAGGCTTGGAGAGCTCGGAAAATGAATATAATGAGCTCGAAGAGCTCAAAAACTACGAAAATCGATATTTTGAGTTCGACGAGCTAAATAGCTTTCTAATTTTCGAGCGCTTTGAACTCGAAAATAGCGGGAAGTTTCAGAGATGGCCTGCAGGGTCAACCGATTTTTTTTATAGATAATGTTTTCAAATATATATTGAGACGACAATTTCATTGTGTTAATTTCCTTAAATTTGTCTCTAAGTGATACTTTACGCCTTTGTTTATAAATTGTTCGAACAGCTACTGCAGCACGAAGATTGTATTTACACTAGCAGCGTATCCTCACAGCAGAATACCATAAGTCATCAAGATTTTATACGTGCTGAATTTTACGACTTTGGTCGAATTTTGGTTTTCGCATCTAGTCCCAAATTGAAACATTCACATTCTAACAAATAAAATTTCATATACAAACCACTCGCACTACTATATTTTAGAACCTTTATAAAAGTCCTTCAATAGTTTTAATACATGTCATAATTTCTGAGTTGTTTCAACATAAGTAGGTACCTAAATCAACTTTATACCGCCAAAACCCAAAAAAAATTGCTCTTCTTCGATGACTTAACACATAAATACAATTATATATCACTATCGAAATCGAAAGGACATATAGACATGAAAACAACTAAAATTAGTATTTTGA
Organism: Luffia ferchaultella; assembly: GCA_949709985.1. NCBI lineage: Eukaryota > Metazoa > Arthropoda > Insecta > Lepidoptera > Psychidae > Luffia > Luffia ferchaultella. The sequence continues at coordinate 228,673 of OX453265.1, forward strand.
ATTAGGATTTTATTTAGACAAATAGACGATAACAACAATTCCTTGTTAACGATTTCAATTTTCATACCCATCGTAACTTCGATACGAACTAAGGTACCTATTTAGTTTTTTTTTTATTTAATTAAATATTATTATTTAATGTATGATTGAATTTCATTTAGATAACAACATAATATAAACACTAAACATAAAAAATTAAACACTAATTAAAAACTAAAAATACCTACCTACAAATAAAAAATATCATCTAAATCAGTGCCGTGCGGCAAAGTGCCCAAAAAGTTGGTTATGGATAAAGTAATATCCAATCCAATGATTAATAAGTAGCTCTTTATAGGTGAAAGAGTTTTTAAAATCAGTTAAGTAGTTTTTAGTGCATCCGTTACAAACAAACAAACTTACTAAAAATCAAATCTTTTCTTTTTATGATGTGAGTTTAAATATAACAATAAAATTTAAATTTGACACGTGAATATTGTAATGGTTAAGTCTCTCTAAACAAATTGTAACGATTTCAAGTGCCTATGCCTATATACAAATACTAACATGAAAAAGCTTATCTTGGCTGAATTCGCGGTGCCTCGAAGTGAGTGTCAATTGTAGCAACCTTCAGTCCGATGATGATTCAAAAATCTCAGGGTTTTGGTTTCGAGAGCTGATCGAGTACGGTCGCGTACAATCAAACCAGTCTATATATGTATAGTTGCTAAGCTCTCTAAGGATGTTTCGTCAAAATTAAACAACGTACGTAGATATACACAAAGACTATATATTAACATGACCACACACATAAGTATAAACAAAGATTATGATTTATTAAAAACTATGGTAGATTGTAAATTCAGCAAATACAAAAAATAATGAGTTCAGTTATTCAAGATATTTATACTAAATAAAATTTAACTTTAATAGCCAGACTACTTGGCATATGAAATCTAATTAGAAAGTATACTGTAAGGTGGGTAGCCTTTTGACCAAATATTAATAAAACGAATTGCCTACAAGTTACACAATTTAGTTTCCCCCGATAATGTCTTCGGTACCAATTTTAGGCCAGTCTCTTCAGCTAACTATTAGATTACTCGCCGTAATTCCAAAGTTCCTTAGCTTTATAACCAAAGGTAGGTATTTTCCGATTCCATCCGAATTGATGAGTGTAAAAATTCATACCTCCAAAAGTAAATTTAGGTATGCGCCGCATCGAGGATTACGTCCTGGCGGAGACTTGGCAACAGGCCAAGCTAACCTTCGTTTCGAGGTGTACGAATACTGTTACACTGGTTCACTATATCACTTTATGACGCCACACTTCGCTTATTTATGACAAGAAATGTATATCTTCAAAGGGTACCTACATACCCAGTTGTAACGAATATGACTAGTTAAAAATATATGACGGTAACCGCTAACACGGCAAACGGCAATCCTCGACCTTTGAAATACGATTGTGTGGTGTGTGTATTTATTACAACCGGGAATCGGCGCGCTCCTCGCGGCTCAGCCAATGAGCGGGCAGCGTTTGAATTCTTCCGTGAATTCACTTTTAGTAAGAATAATTCTAGAACTTTCGAATTCAAACGTTGTATACGACAAAGGTACTTAAACCCAAATTTACAGAGGTCACATTTCTGTCAAGGTATTACGAGGTATGTTACATTCTTAACGTCGCGCCGGTTTTGTATGAGATAAACCAATTTTGTTAGGTAATTGTTAAAGTTTATAGTTTTGAAGATGTAAAGATGGTTCAATAAGCACGTAAAATAAAACTGAGTCAGAGACAAGAGCTCGAGCAGTGCGTCAAGTGCGAGCTCAGTTTTATTAATAATTTATTGATTTTAACTAAGTTATGACGGTGTCATTTTATGTTTAAAGTTTCGAAACCATAAAACTAAAAGTGTATGGCGTTTTATACGAAAATATACTACAAACAATACACGCATTTTCTAATTTTTAAGAAAGTTTGAATTGTATTTACGATGTTGAATTCACGTGTTTATTTCTAATTACCTATGTGTTAATATTATACTACAATTATGTTGATTTAAGCATTTCTCGCAAGTCGATGTCAATGACCGCACTTTTTGCATTCACGCATATTTTTGGTATTGTTATTATGACCTCATTACTCATATATTATTTTGTATACTCAATGACATTTATCTTATATCAATGTGTATACTTCACAATATGTTATGCTACAGCCACATTTTAGACAGTTTAAATATTGACTAAAAATTTTTTTACAATTTTTTCAAAAGCGGAGGGGGATACTATAAGGGTATTGACCGCTTATACTAAGTCCAAATCAGTGACCCCAATGTGATTTCAATATTTCTTTTTTAATATATTTTTTACACTATATGGGATACCTACACAAAAGTACACATATCGAAGGTTTGTCATGCGATGAAACCGCATGGCGGAGAACCCTACAAATGTTAGAGAGTGTACATTAAAGATTAAAAACGCTTGTCGTGTTTGATATTTTAATTACAGGTGGATTGTTTCTCGTACGGAATGTTGCTCTATGAAATAATGTCTTTGAGACAACCGTTCGAGGGGCACGAGGCGGTGAAGGAAGCTGTGTTAGACGGTTACACGCCTACTTTGTCGCCTAGGGTAAGTATCCAACTTAGGTAACAGCTTGTAAAATAAGTGTCAATTTATTTTATAGGGGTCAACATACATCATAGTGCTATCTAGTCCCAAATGAAGCGAGTATTATGCTTGTATTACGGGTTACTAGACAACTGATATAGGTACATACTTAAATTCTTTACAATATAGTACTAGCTTTTAAATTATAGCCTATGTGTTATTCTGGTATATAAGCTATATTATTGTAAAGATTCATTAAAATCCATTCGGTAGTTTTTGCGTGAGAGTAACAAACATCCATACATACAAACTTTCGCGTTTATAATATTAGTAATTTATACATATGTATATAGATATTTTATACTCAGACATGACACAAATAGACATGTTTATGCACAGAAATATTTGTCTCGGGCGGGAATCGAACTCGCGTAATTATATTTAATTCTGCCTACTTTGTGTATATTTTACTGTTGCTTTGTGTAGTTTTTTGTTTTTATTGTGTTATGATGTTATCTGGTAAAGTTTGTTCTAATTTTAATTGATTTCTACGTATACATGTCTGCTAACAAAAAAAATTTAAAATTTAAAGTTCCATATAAGTGAATGTTGCGTGAAGTACATAACTATCACTGAATCTGTGCCTCGGAGAGCACGTTAAGCCGTAGGTCCCGGGTGCTATCAACAAATGGCAGTCGTTAAAATCGACCAACCCGCACTGCAGCTGCGTGGTGGATTAAGCTCCAAGACCCCTCATCCCAAGGAGAGACCTAAGCCCCTGTAGTGGGACATTAATACGCTGATGATATCGCACTGATACCACAATACTGTGTTAGCTCGAAAAGTGTTTTTTTTTTTTCAAAACCGACGAAAAACCAATTACTTCCAAATATAGTTTATCAAGTTTTTAGTATTGTATTACATTTATTACTAGGTTTAAAACAGTATTATGCATATCTGATATTTTAAAAATACACAGAGTAACGGTAATTTAAAAATTTTGACATAAGACGGTTTTGGATAAAACATAGCTTTCAAAATTTTATATTATTTTTAGTTGCGTACATATTGCAAAAAAAATTTGATATACTACAATTTTAAAGTGATTTGTTAACCTCAAAACTTTAGTGACTATTTTGCAGTTACAACAGAACTATGCATTTTAATAATTATCTTAAACAGTTAGGTATTTTATGTTTTATAAGTTGGGATATTGATGAATTAAACCAGATAATCATAGCTTCAAAATATTTATAAAAGAATGCATAAAAATCTGACTTTTAACGACAGTTGATTATCTATTAAACAATATCAAAGTAAACAGTAAGAAAAAAACCTTAATTATAATTAGTCTCAGAACAATATTGCTACAAAAGTCATCATGGACAAAACAAAGTAATATTTATACTTGTACCATTATTTTACGGACACAGCCATGATAATTATTCACAAAAGTACTTAAGATGAGCCGCCGTTTTATTACAAAAATAACCATAGACAAGTAAATTGAAAAAAACAATATAAATTCGCTTATAAATAAGCAGCCTCAAAATAACAGGTAAGTCTTAGTATTAGGCATTTAGAGACCAAAAACATTGTACTTAACACTTAAAATCTACATATTATTATTAAAATTAAACAGTGAAGTTTATATGTTGGTAGTAGGATTCATAGAAATTTCTCGGAATTATGTATTTGTCCAGTAGTTGTTTAATATCTTTTTTTTGTTTTGAGTTAAAGGTATCTTTTTAGTGTAAACTTGGGTCGAGCCAATTGGAAATACAGTTTGATTTCTAGCTCTTCTCATATTGCGTACGCAAACCTCTTGAAAATTTTCATTTTCGTAGGAATTTTTATAAAAAAGGACATGTGATGTTCATTTTCATTCATTCATTCATTCATCATAGACTCCTTCACAATCTCCACAAGCTTACGCACACGGTACAGCTTCATCTAAAAACAAACTGTTAATTTATTTAAAACCTAAGCACTACGAATATGTGTCACGTAGAGTAATAATAATAATAATAATATCTGGGACATCCCACACAACGCCATCTAGTCCCAAAGTAAGCAAGTATTATGCTTGTATTATGGGGTACTAGACAGCTGATACACATACTTAAATATTCTTTTTTTTATAATATATACATACATAAATACTTTTACACCCAGACACGGTACAAATATATATATGTTCATGCACACAAATATTTGCTCCGGGCGGTAATCGAACCCGCGACCCTCGGCTACGCAGTTAGGGTTTCTAGCCAACTGGTCAGTCAATTTGTGTGTATTAACTCAAATTTACAAAAAAAAGAATAGGCAAATGAAAGTTATATCAGTTTATTTCCACTTCAATGTATACGAAAATTTTAAATGGTTGATTCACGAAGAAATTTTTGTTTAGATTTGTAGAAAATATTACTAAAAAACGACAAAAAAAAAATACTTTAACAATACTGTCTAAAATTTATAATTAAGTCACCAATAATGTCGAAAATGAGCTATCGCATAAATTCTGAGTGAACCAATAATAGTGCGTCAACTAGCAAAAGGCGCAGAAGAAAAATTGATTGGACCCTTACCCTATTAAAAAGTTTTTAAGTTTGATTACGACATATACAAACACGAGTCCACGCGGGCGAAGCAGCGGGCGGTCGATAGTTTCTTACTGAAATTTATTATCTGGACAGACGATGGTTGTGGCGGCTGGGAAGTGTGGTGCGGCGGGGAAGGGGAGCGTGTGCACACGCCACACCCACTGCCTTCACCTACCAACACTCGCTCAAAATACCATCAGGTGAGTACAACTATAAGGATAGAAGGTTCTTCTAGGTTCTTCTTCTCAGTCGTACACTCCTGGTGGAGTGGTCATGGTTTGTCTGATAGATTGGTTGCGACCTTTGCGAGATTTCTCCATCTTTTCTATACGTGGCATTGCTTGTACACTCAGTAAAGGAACACTACGTAGATGAATTAATGACGTCCGTCCTTTTAGTAGGTGATCGACCACGAGAACGTTAACCCTCTACTCTTACTTGCACCATCAGTCGTTCCAGTGAGCTTTCGTTACGGCTGATATGCCCAAACATCTTGAAGATAGATGGTAGAAACCACAAAAGGCGACGTTGATTTCACATAGTCCGAGCGTCTCAGCCTATGTCAAAAAACTGAGCATCCCGGGCTCACATTTTAAACGCATACGTGATTTCATAAAACTACGAATTGACTAGAAGCCCTCTTCTGCGCTTAATGTCTAACCACTCATACTCTTAATTGCTAGCTGTTGTAACCGTTTTGCGAGATAGCGAGTTTCAGTCCGGTTTCAGTCAGCAAAGTCCCCGCTCGCCGGCCTTCACCACCGCGAAATTGTGTTTGACATTTTCGGTACTGTGAAATTATATTTCTGACTCTATCAAAACCAAACTCTGATCTCAAATTTATTTACTCGATGCATAATTTTTTATTTATTAAAATTCAAATTATTTTAAATCGAGCGCTTGGCTTAGAACGAGCCAGCTCTGTTACGACATGAATAAGAGACAAACAAACGAACACTCTTTTACATTTACTAGTGGTCGCCCAGTGATCGAAATTCCGTATTCACTTTGTTGAAACCACTAATAATTAGGCAAGAACTGAGGACAAGAGTAAGTCAATTCAAACTGTAACAAACGACAGACTATCACGTTCAGAATTGCGCTGTAACAAAGAGTTATGACATGGATAGTATTTGTAAGAGACTTTATGTATGGGTCGGACCGGCTAGGATAGCTCGGTGGACGACCTTGTACCGGTGCTGGTTACGGCTGGATACGATTCAAAACACCAGTAACACTTTTCAGGCATAGCCTCCCGCTAGCTAGCCAGTACTTGTTCTTCATGACCTGTTTCAGAGGTCTGACTATGCAGACCTTGAAATTAGAAGTGCCGGTATGGCGGATCGTTCGCCCTTTTAATACTCTATTTTCACATAATTTCTATTTACTCTAATATAGTTTTCCCGCATTTTAAGCGACTTTTCGCGCCATTTTGAGCGGAACAATTAGGGCTTTTTAAGCAAAATTTTGCATCCTCGGAAGACTGTATTGTAAAGAAAGTCCTTCTTGACCTGCTAGACACGTCTCCGCGACAGTACTGTAAAGAGACGCGGTCTATCGAAAGGGCGAACTTTCCCCATTTTCTCTATTTTGTGGCAAGTACCCACTAGTATGAGGGAAGAGAAACGACCAGAAAGCCCATCTTTATTCATTTGTAACAAATCGGACTTTATACACTATTGATATATAACGATTTACAAATTTCAATATGCTAACACGATTTCTATCGTTCTATTTCACACTATGAGTTCGAACACTGAGTACATAAGCACTTAACACTCGCAGCTTGGCCTTATGCTCGCTGTACGAAACATTTTATGTATATTTTGACTTTGTGCACTCCTCCAACATATGCCTAAAAGGGGGTACTAAAAGTTTTCTCTTCATTTCGGTGCATTTTTCTTTCAGACAACGGTGATCCTATTCAAGTGACGGCTATATTGCCGAGTGGGTGCGAGAGTGTGGATAGGCGATTCGGCCGGCCGTGTCTCAGTCAGTGAGTACCATAAATTATGTATGATTCTCTAGGTCTTTGTTAGTAAACAATCCTCCTAAAAATATTTCTGAACTTCATTGATCTATATCAGCCACGGCGATATGAGTTTCATTACCAAGTTTACCTTTATAACGACGCGGCGCGATTGTGCAACAGACTAGATTGAAGACGAAGAATCGGTGACGCGCGTCACTTAATAACATCGCTGATTAGCCGATAAGGCGGCCGCGTCCAGGAATGCGTTGACTGATCGATTGTTCGAGTGGTTACATTCCCTAACTGCGATGCCAAGGGTCGCGGTTTTGATTCCTGCCGGGACAAATATTTGTGTGCATGATCATGTCTATTTGTTCCGTGTCAAAGTGTAAAAGTATCTATATGTATAAATTACAAAGAATATTTATGTATGTATACCAGTTGTCTAGTATTTCATAATACAAGCATGTTACTTGCTTACATTGGGACTAGATGGCGCTGTGTGGGATGTACCAGGTATTATTATTGTCGGTTGATGTCATACACCGCGTTTAGAATTGCGCACAGTAAATGACGTAACTCTCTGGCGGCACAACGCCACAGACCGTATGATAGTAAACGCCGACGTGCACAGCCAATGAGCATAAATAAGTTTTGTATTTTTAGTACGTCCGATGAAACTTCTACTATCTACTACATACGCCGCGTATGCTCCACGTAGGCTCGAGAACTGATCACGTGAAACTATGTCATAACATTAGAATCTTGGTTATCTCAGTTTAATTCACACACACAATTCAACCACGAGAATAAGTATCTATTTACGCGCTTAATCTGATATTTTTTTCTTGAATCTGTAGTAAGTAGTCAAATCTTTGTCTATAACCATATAGATAATAATAATACCTGAGACATCCCTTACAGCGCCATCTAGTCCCAAAATATTATGCTTGTGTTATGGGCACTAGACAATTGAATATACATAAATATTATTCGCAATACCTATGGGCATATACATATATATAGATACTTTTACATCCAGACACGAAACAAAAAGAAAGAATGCACAGAAATATTTGTCCCGAGCGGAAATCGAACCCACGACCCTTTACTCCGCAGTTAGGGTCTAAGATTGTGAATGCAATTTAGTTAGGATTTGTGTACACGGAAGTATTTCATCCAAGTGTACAAGCACAGGTATACTTTATTCGGATATATGTCCTAGACTGTGGCTCTGTCGTCGAAACATAATTTCGTTACTTTTACGCTTACAGCCCTTCGACCTGCGGTTACGCCTGGGGCTGCTGCGTGCAAGAGTCTGTGGGTGGAGAACCGAGAGCATCAGGCGCGGCGATGCAGCTGCTGCCGTCGTTGACTCGCGTCGCTCTTGCTCTCGATTCTGGAAGGTAAAAGGTTTTCATTGCCAGAAGGTTCCCTAAGTTGGTATTCGCGGTGGGATTTAAAACGGGATTACTTAATTATGAAATTTGGCAAGAAGCAAGATCTGAAAAAAAGAGGAAAATTGTTATATATTATTTATCGTATATTATTTGTATAACAACAACAAATATTGTCGTACTATAGAAAGGCGTGTAGCGATAAATATCGCATTTGATCAGCTTTAGAGTAAATAGTGTAATCAATTGATCATGACACTTAAAGTCTATAAAAAACATTCTTTTTATACCGGTTGTTTGGCTGAACGTAGTCCAAACTTAATAGAGCATGAAGAGCTTACCGAACCAAGCAAAAAGTTTCAAGTGAGCAGATTGCGTAAACTAACGGTTTTATAGAAAAACATGGTGAAAATTTCATTTTCTTTGTTTAAATTTTTTGTTGAGGTGGGTACGCTTTACTACGTTCAGCCGAACATCAGGTATATAAATATTAGGTTTTAACGTTTGAAGTTGCCGTTCTTTTGCTTTTGATATTAGCATCAAAACCATATAGGACCATTTGCGACTAATTAGAAAAGTAAAAAAGCTCGATAGATGGGTACTCCACGAACTTAACGATCGCCAGCGCAACGTACGAGTCGAGACCTGCGTTGCGTCGCTTAACAGGCACAGAAATGAAGGAATTTTGAACCGGATTGTTACCTGTGATGAAAAATGGATCCTGTTCGACAATCGAAAGCGCTCACAAAGTTGGTTAGATCCTGGTTCAGCACCAAAGCAATGTGTTAAACGAAAAATAACTCCTAAAAAGGTAATAGTAACTGTTTGGTGGTCCAGTGCCGGTGTGATTCATCACAGCTTTTTACAAAAGGCCTGAGCATTACTGCATATGTATACTGTGAAGAACTGAAGACAATGATGGAGAAGCTCGCACGTCTGCGACCAGGTTTGCTCAATCGGTCGTCCCCGCTGCTCCTTCACAACAACGTGCGACCTCATATTCCACAACAGACAGTCTCCAAGCTGCTAGAGTTGGGGTTGGAAGTTCTCCCTCATCCGCTATACTTACCAGACCTTGCACTTACCGGCTATAACTTAATTCAAAATTTGGACAACTTTTAACGGGAAAAAAATTCAATTCCCGAGAGACAGTACAAAATGCCTTTGAAGAGTTTGTTGCCTCTCGTCCAGTTGATTTTTACAAGAAGGGCATCAATAAACTGCCACTGATTAAAAGATGCATCGATTGCACGGGTGAATACTTTAAATAACAGAAATAAAGATGTTTGAAAAAAAAAATACTTTTAAGATAATTTCATTCCAAACGGCAACTTCATAGGTATGACCTAATATTATATATATTTTTGTATTAATAAAGATGACTTGTCCGACAGGCTGTTTTTGGTGTCGTCGTCGCGGCCCGCCGCGGAAGGCAGCTTCGTGTTGAACGAGCTCGGCGCCGCCAGCGAGCTACGGTGCCTAGCCGACGTGCCAAGACCGCACGAGTACGCACCGACATAAAAACAATCTTGATCTATTGATGTCAATGACATTTCATGTACTAAAAACGGTGAATATGGCATTATCGCATCGAAACTGAGGAGCTTTTTTTATCTATTTTTTATTTATTTTCATGTTTTCCATTTCACAGTTTATACATAATTTTTTTTCATGTGTTTCAATACCTAGTACACCCTACGCAGCACCATCCAGTCCCAAACTAAGCAAAACTTGTATTATGGGTACCAGACAACTGATACACCTACTTAAATGTTCTTTTTTTATATATAATACATATATAGATACTTTTACACCTAGACACGAAACAAATAGACATGTTCACGCATGCAAATATTTGTCCCGGGCGAGAATCGAACCCGCTACCCTTGGCAAGTGGGAAGGCGCACGCTTGCTAAACTCAACGACTCAAAATCGATAAATTATGACAACTTTTTTTTTAAATCGGCATTCGGTTTTTGACGACCGCTTAGTCTAGTGGGCAGCGACCCTGCCTGCGAAGCTGGAGGTCCCGGGTTCGAATCCCAGGTCGGGTCAGTATTTATATGATGAATATTAATACTGGCACCGGGTCTTGGTTGTTAAATGTATGTGGTGTCTTCGCTTGGTACCCAAAATACAAGCAAATGCTTAGTTTGGGACCTGTGTTGTGATTGTGTGTGTTATTATTATTATTATTATTATTATTATTATTATTATTATTATTATTATAAATCGGCATTCGTCTTTTATTCAATCGTATGTAACTAGTTGTAATGGGAAAGCGTCGCGTCGGGCCGATGACCTAAAAAAGGCGGCAGGTCGCCTCTGGACGCTCAGAGCGGAGGAGGATCACGTCACGTGCCGTGCTGTGGAGGAGGCTTATGTTCAGCAGTTGACAGATATTGACTGAAATGATGATATTGAACTAGTTATGACGAATAATTCACAAAGACTTAGACACAACAGTAGCATCTAGGTAACCAATCTTGCTTAGACTCTTGTCTGTCTGTGGCATTGAAGCAAATGTGGCTTTACAACGGAATAACCGATTTCAGTGCTTTTTTTTGTAAATATCGATTATTGTTAAAACATTTTTTTATTGTTCTACTTTGGTTTTGCTTTTTATCCAGGTTGCGTGTTCCAACAGTGGTCGGTGCGTACGCGCGAAGTGGCAGCTCGCCTCAACTGTAGCAAGCTGGTGTCATGCTCCGAGAGTCTGCAGTCCATAGCGATTGACGAACACCACCCTGACAATTGCTGGGTATTGACTTGAGTCTGTAGACAAAGTTCTTATGAGGCGAGTTTTGTTGCATCACCATCGAAACGTGTGAACGGCGTATTCAACTAGAGCAATTTTTATTATCAATTAGCTTTCCGCTCGTGGCTCCGCTCGCGTGGACTACACAGTTGTACCGGGACCGCTATAATTTATTACATAGATATCTATACTAATATTATAAAGCTGAAGAGTTTGTTTGTTTGTTTGTTTGTTTGTTTGAACGCGCAAATCTCAGGAACTACTGGTTCGAATTGAAAAATTATTTTCATGTTGGATAGTCTATTTATTGAGGAAGGCTATAGGCTATATGTATAAAATAATACTATCTGTCTGTCTATCTATTCGAGCAAATCTCCAAAACGGCTAAACTGATTTTGATGAAACTTCACAGATATAGAAAAGAAGTGGTGAAAAGTGACATACACTACTTTTTCTATGTCTGTAGGTACGTCCATCTGTCTATTCGAGCTAATCTCCAAAACGGTTGAACCGATTTTAATGAAATTTCACGGGTATGAAAAGGAGGTAGTCAAAAGTCACATACGCTACTTTTTGTCCGTCTGTCTATCTGTACGTCTATGTGTCTATTCGAGTTAATTTCCAAAATGGATGAACAAATTTTAATGAAACTTTGCAGACGTGAAAGGAGGTTGCCAAGAGTGACATCAGTTACTTTTTGTGGCTTTCTGTCGTTTGTCCTCACTGATCTATCAGCGTAGATAAAGCTGAAAATACTAAGCCTGGTAAGCCGAAATTTGGAATAGTGGTTTATTTTATAACGTGAGTATTAATTTTTTAAGAAAGGAATATTTGGAAAATTTCAAATTTAAGGGGGAGGGATGGAGGGGCTTTGTATGAATGTCTTTGTTTTTTAAAGTTAGAAACAAAAATTTTAACATAAATAAATAATGACGTGTTTCAAGGTTTTTGGATTTCTACATTTTAAGGGTGGGAAACGTGAAGTGAAAAGTATATGATTATCGGTGTTCTTAACGCTGTCAATAGATGGCGGTCGTTACAATCCCCAACCCGCAGTGAAGTAGCGTGGTGGATTTAAGCTCCAAAACCCCCTCCTCACCCTAGGGGAGGCCTAAGCCCCTACAGTGGGGTAAAATGGGCTGATGATGATCGGTTTTCTTAAAGAAGTGGGGAGAATGAAGATTGAAAGTTTAAATGGGTGTACCCAATATTAGTTTCAGCAAAAAGTACGTATAAACCGTTTCGAATGTTAATGCTACCTAAAACAGGAATGTGTAGTCTACGCAAGCGAAGCTGCGGGCGGTCGCTAGTAGTTCATAAGTTAAAGAGTGATATAGGCTACTTTTTATTCCGGAAAAAAGGATCCCTTTACAACTGTGTAGTCCACGCGAGCGGAGCTGTAAAGTGTTAGTGATACTAGTGGAATCATTAAAATTACAAACTGCTATTCAATTGCTTTCAGCTTACAAATTATAAAATGTGTATGTAACTAATAGACTGAGCTCACACAGCGGCATTTTTCTTACTTCTAGCATTCTTATACCCGTATTCGACCTTGATTAGGAAACAATTTAGTCGGATAAGGATTAATTTTATGATACGAATGTCATCATCTTTCGATTCTATTGAGTGATTGAAAAAAAACTGTTATTGTGACTTAACTATCATAGTCAAACATATATGTACTATAAATATGCAGTACATTATTTTATGTCTCATCAATAATTTTTACTGCGTACGCCAAATCTACGATTTTTTTGAAAATTAAATATAGCTCATTTTACTTGTTGGTGATATAGCTTTTCTATAATCAAAAGAATTTTTTAAATCAGTTTAGGAGTTTCTGAGGTTATCCATAACGAACATACAGAAAATCAAATCTTTTCTCTTTATAATAATACCTAAGATTTATATTTCAATATCGAAAATCCACAGAAACGCAAGTGCGTACAACTTCGGACGGCGTCATTTTGAAATTGTGATTTTTTTTCAATTCGTATTGACGGCTGCTTAGCCTGGTGGGTAGCGACTCTGCCTACGAAGCTGGAGGTCCGGGTTTCGAATCCCAGGTCGGGTCAGTATTTATATGATGAATATTGATACTGGTACCGGATCTTGGTTCTTATATGTATGTGATGTCTTCGCTGGGTACCCAAAATACAAGCTAATACTTAGTTTGGCACCTAGACGTTCTTGTGATTGTGTGTGTTATTATTGTTATTGTTCCCCATCTATGTGCCCATTTGTAAGGGCACGTTGCCCGCATTACTAACTACCTACTGCCCGGCGGCATTCAAAGGCATATATGTATAACTTATTGCGATTATACTATAAATGTGGACGAAGACGCGGGCGGAAAGTTAGTGTTTAATATACTAGTGACGCGTCAAGCAATTGCGGCGATCATGAAGCCTTTTCGTGTTATTAAAATGTAACCGCGTCGGTAGGTCGGCGGCATTGTGCGCGCACAAGTCCCAATTGTACGCCGGCACTGCTAGGGGCTGCATCGTGGTGGCAGACGCGGCCACTTTGCGTCCAATCACCGTGTCCCGGCCCTACGACTACGAGGTCAGTCAAAATCTGTTTATATAAATAACACCGCTCAGTTTTTTTTATTTTTTCATAAATTGATAATTGCATACATGATGACGTCGGACTGTATAAAACATTCTTAAATCCCGTTTAGCGTGAAAGAGTTGCCAGCAAACTTTTGATAGCTTAAAAATTTTGCATTTATCAGCCGATTTTAATTTTGTTTTTAGATTTGAACCCTATTAACATGGCTTTTATAACAGGTACGAGGTGCGAGCGATAATCCTACTGGTATGGCGGCGGCGCACGAGGCGGTCGACGACGGTGCGAGTCGCCTCGCCACACTCGGCCATGGCTATCGCCCTTTACTGCACATTTATGCGCCCGCGCAGGTCGGTGTTGATAACAAACACATTCTGTATATACGCTGCAATTTTGTTCGTCTTAAAACTGCATCTACTTTATAAACCCTATGCTAAGTACCTATTCATATGCGACGAAGATTTTAAATGATGACTGAAAATGAAAATCAATTCAATTCATTAAGAAACAGGTATGGTCCCAATTCAACACAGGGAATGCGGAATCTTACTCAAAATAACTTCGCTGGCGCTTAATTGGTTGTCTAGTCCACGCGACTTTCACTCCCCTCGGGATGAGGGAGCTTAGAGCTTAATCCACCATGCTGTTCTATTGTGTGTTGTTGAATTTTAAATGGTACCGATGGCTGAACGTGCTCTCCGAGGTATGTACATAAGTTGGAAATAACTCATTGGTACCATGTCGTTGGATTCGAACCACGGCCTTCTAAACATGAAGCGAGCTCGCTACCACTTGGCTATCACGATATTTACACGACACGGCGTTCGTTTTGTTGAGTGGATATTAGCATTCATCTGCTCTTCACTTGGATATACTTAAAATGCTCAGGTGCCTTACAGGAATTCTCCACCAGGTGTAATATTAGCCCACATCACCTTCCGATCCTTAAATCATCACCATGTCAAAATCATGATCGCTCGGTTATGAAACGGGGAAAGGCAAACAAACAAACTCTTACTTTTATAATGGACTAGCGACCCGCCCCGGCTTCGCACGGGTAGCAGAGCATATAAGCCGTAATGTTTTTTCTGTCGTAGTGTCATATCAGCTTATTGCGTCGAATATGTGGATTGGATTTAATTATATTTAAATGTAACGTAAGTTCATCCTATTTGGAGTATTTTTAAAGTAATTTACTTCCAATTCTATAAATATTTGACAAAGTAAAGAATAAATATATAATAACCTAACTTAACCTAACCACACGTGTCGCGTCGTCCCGCATGACCGTCTGGTCGTGCGATATTTTTATATCGTGCGTCGTGCGATAGCTCCTAAGATATTAATTTAAATTGTATAGTGCAAAGGGCAATCATAATGTGCACGAACATGTGGACATCATTAACTATATGCCGTCTGTCAATGCTCCTTTCTTTAAAGTGAAAATTTTATTTTTAACTTTTTAGTTTATGTTTTTGAAGTCGGTTTTTATTTTTTTTATTTTATTATTTTATTTTTTAATTTTTAGTTGAACGCATCTGTAACTTATTTGTATTTAGTAGAAATAAGGCTTCTATACGGCTACTCAAATGAGACAGCACCGCAATTACGCAACGTAAATTCAGTGTCAAATTGACGCATCAGCATACCTAGTAGGTAGTGGTATTCCTATGTAAAACTTCAATCTTAATTATTATTTTTGTGCAAAGTGATCACTTTGGCATATTGAACCTTAAGAAGTAAGCCCAACAAAAGGTAACTGCTGTAAATCGTTGAGGAATTCCCTCGACTGTTTATGGTCTCCATCATCAGACCTGTAATGGTACTTATAATCCATATAGGTGCAAAGTTCTCATCAATAGAAATGAATCAAGTCCAAATACCAGGTAATTGCTGTAAATCGTTAAGGAGTTCCTTCGACTGTGTATGGTCTCCATCATCAGATCTGTAATGGTACTTATGACCCATATGAGTGCAAAGTTCTCATTATTAGAAATGAATTAAGTCCAAACACCAGGTAATAGCTGTAAATCGTTAAGGAGTTCCTTCGACTGTGTATGGTCTCCATCATCAGACCTGTAATGGTACTTATAACCCATATGGATACAAAGTTCTCATTAATAGAAATGAATTAAGTCCAAACACCAGGTAATTGCTGTAAATCGTTAAGGAGTTCCTTCGACTGTGTATGGTCTCCATCATCAGACCTGTAATGGTACTTATAATCCATATAGGTGCAAAGTTCTCATCAATAGAAATGAATCAAGTCCAAATACCAGGTAATTGCTGTAAATCGTTGAGGAATTCCTTCGACTGTTTATGGTCTCCATCATCAGACCTGTAATGGTACTTTTAATCCATATAGGTGCAAAGTTCTCATCAATAGAAATGAATCAAGTCCAAATACCAGGTAATTGCTGTAAATCGTTAAGGAGTTCCTTCGACTGTGTATGGTCTCCATCATCAGACCTGTAATGGTACTTATAACCCATATGGGTGCAAAGTTCTCATTAATAGAAATGAATTAAGTCCAAACACCAGGTAATTGCTGTAAATCGTTAAGGAGTTCCTTCGACTGTGTATGGTCTCCATCATCAGACCTGTAATGGTACTTATAATCCATATAGGTGCAAAGTTCTCATCAATAGAAATGAATCAAGTCCTAATACCAGGTAATTGCTGTAAATCGTTGAGGAATTCCCTCGACTGTTTATGGTCTCCATCATCAGACCTGTAATGGTACTTATAATCCATATAGGTGCAAAGTTCTCATCAATAGAAATGAATCAAGTCCAAATACCAGGTAATTGCTGTAAATCGTTAAGGAGTTCCTTCGACTGTGTATGGTCTCCATCATCAGACCTGTAATGGTACTTATAACCCATATGGGTGCAAAGTTCTCATTATTAGAAATGAATTAAGTCCAAACACCAGGTAATAGCTGTAAATCGTTAAGGAGTTCCTTCGACTGTGTATGGTCTCCATCATCAGACCTGTAATGGTACTTATAACCCATATGGATGCAAAGTTCTCATTAATAGAAATGAATTAAGTCCAAACACCAGGTAATTGCTGTAAATCGTTAAGGAGTTCCTTCGACTGTGTATGGTCTCCATCATCAGACCTGTAATGGTACTTATAATCCATATAGGTGCAAAGTTCTCATCAATAGAAATGAATCAAGTCCAAATACCAGGTAATTGCTGTAAATCGTTGAGGAATTCCCTCGACTGTTTATGGTATCCATCATCAGACCTGTAATGGTACTTATAATTCATATAGGTGCAAAGTTCTCATCAATAGAAATGAATCAAGTCCAAATACCAGGTAATTGCTGTAAATCGTTAAGGAGTTCCTTCGACTGTGTATGGTCTCCATCATCAGACCTATAATGGTACTTATAACCCATATGGGTGCAAAGTTCTCATTAATAGAAATGAATTAAGTCCAAACACCAGGTAATTGCTGTAAATCGTTAAGGAGTTCCTTCGACTGTGTATGGTCTCCATCATCAGACCTGTAATGGTACTTATTATCCATATAGGTGCAAAGTTCTCATCAATAGAAATGAATCAAGTCCAAATACCAGGTAATTGCTGTAAATCGTTGAGGAGTTCCCTCGACTGTTTATGGTCTCCATCATCAGACCTGTAATGGTACTTATAATCCATATAGGTGCAAAGTTCTCATCAATAGAAATGAATCAAGTCCAAATACCAGGTAATTGCTGTAAATCGTTAAGGAGTTCCTTCGACTGTGTATGGTCTCCATCATCAGACCTGTAATGGTACTTATAACCCATATGGGTGCAAAGTCCTCATTATTAGAAATGAATTAAGTCCAAACACCAGGTAATAGCTGTAAATCGTTAAGGAGTTCCTTCGACTGTGTATGGTCTCCATCATCAGACCTGTAATGGTACTTATAACCCATATGGATGCAAAGTTCTCATTAATAGAAATGAATTAAGTCCAAACACCAGGTAATTGCTGTAAATCGTTAAGGAGTTCCTTCGACTGTGTATGGTCTCCATAATCAGACCTGTAATGGTACTTATAACCCATATGGGTGCAAAGTTCTCATTAATAGAAATGAATTAAGTCCAAACACCAGGTAATTGCTGTAAATCGTTAAGGAGTTCCTTCGACTGTGTATGGTCTCCATCATCAGACCTGTAATGGTACTTATTATCCATATAGGTGCAAAGTTCTCATCAATAGAAATGAATCAAGTCCAAATACCAGGTAATTGCTGTAAATCGTTGAGGAGTTCCCTCGACTGTTTATGGTCTCCATCATCAGACCTGTAATGGTACTTATAATCCATATAGGTGCAAAGTTCTCATCAATAGAAATGAATCAAGTCCAAATACCAGGTAATTGCTGTAAATCGTTAAGGAGTTCCTTCGACTGTGTATGGTCTCCATCATCAGACCTGTAATGGTACTTATAACCCATATGCGTGCAAAGTCCTCATTATTAGAAATGAATTAAGTCCAAACACCAGGTAATAGCTGTAAATCGTTAAGGAGTTCCTTCGACTGTGTATGGTCTCCATCATCAGACCTGTAATGGTACTTATAACCCATATGGATGCAAAGTTCTCATTAATAGAAATGAATTAAGTCCAAACACCAGGTAATTGCTGTAAATCGTTAAGGAGTTCCTTCGACTGTGTATGGTCTCCATCATCAGACCTGTAATGGTACTTATAATCCATATAGGTGCAAAGTTCTCATCAATAGAAATGAATCAAGTCCAAATACCAGGTAATTGCTGTAAATCGTTGAGGAATTCCCTCGACTGTTTATGGTATCCATCATCAGACCTGTAATGGTACTTATAATTCATATAGGTGCAAAGTTCTCATCAATAGAAATGAATCAAGTCCAAATACCAGGTAATTGCTGTAAATCGTTAAGGAGTTCCTTCGACTGTGTATGGTCTCCATAATCAGACCTGTAATGGTACTTATAACCCATATGGGTGCAAAGTTCTCATTAATAGAAATGAATTAAGTCCAAACACCAGGTAATTGCTGTAAATCGTTAAGGAGTTCCTTCGACTGTGTATGGTCTCCATCATCAGACCTGTAATGGTACTTATTATCCATATAGGTGCAAAGTTCTCATCAATAGAAATGAATCAAGTCCAAATACCAGGTAATTGCTGTAAATCGTTGAGGAGTTCCCTCGACTGTCTTTCAGCTCTATCATCAGATCGACTCCCGACCTTCATTAAATAGTACTAGTAGTAGTATTTTATCAAAATATTTAAAATACGATACTTTAAAATACGATTTTCGATGGTTGTTCTCGATTTCTCTGGGATGCCATCATCAGATCCTGGTTTCTTTATCATGGTACCACTCTGGAGATATTTCCCTTCCACAAAAAAAAATTATTCAATTCGGTTCATAAACAACGAAGTTATCCCTGAACACACATAAAAAAATAAAAAAAAACATATATACGGTCGAATTGAGTAACCTCCTTCTTTTTTGAAGTCGCTTAAAAATAGGTATAGTAAGCTATCCATAAAAGATAGATATATGCCGTCGCGGACTTTTCTTTAGTCCTACAAAAGAGACACAATTCCTCCATATAGTATTTTGTTATATTTCAAAGGTATTAGCCAGTGTTTTTTATGAAAGCTCCCAGCCGGCTTGATTTTTTTCCGACTTCTACAACAATAATCGTCATATGTCAACAAATTTCCACAAAACTTTAATAAATTATACTATATACATATATAGAAATATACAATACCTTCCTCTTGAATCAGTCTGTCCATTGGTGTCAATAATATGCTAATCCGTTCGGTAGTTTATTGCGTTCAGATAGACAGACAGACGCGGCGGGGGACTTTATTTTATAATATATAGTGATGGATTTTTTTTCTTCCAGGCAACCGCGTCGAAAACATACAGTGGGATGTACTGTCTGTTATGGAGACTGGACCGTTGTGTTGGCTGCCCGACTGAATAGAATTTTTTCCGGGAAATAACTACAATGGAAGTAATCCGATGAAGAAAATGTAGAATGACCGGCCGATATACGTACTTGTGTATATTATAGTATTTCATAGACGCCCTCTCTGATTATTTGTATGCAGTGGTGGATTTACACAATTGCCACCAGTAAGCTATTAAAATTTTGCCGCCTCTACTGACCTCCACAATTCGACATCCTAGTTCACAAATATATTTATTACAATTTTTTTTATCAATGATATTGTAATTTTATGATTTGTGCACAATCGATCGTCCTGATTACACCTCTTTTTTCTCGTAATTAGTATGATTGTGTACTAAGGGCTCGGTGTGTCAGTTCCTAGATTATTTTAACAATCCAACGATTTAGTTGAGATTGCACGAGAAATAGTTTTTGGGTTTCCGCTAGTAAAAGCTCAATCGTGTATTACTAAGAAGGCGGGGTAAGGTATGCCTTTATACTACTTACACAATAACGTACATTTGGTGAACTTAATTCAATAGTTTTTATTGCGTTTACTTACAGTGTAAAACAAAAAAAATATTTTGGTCCCAGATTTACCGCCCTAGGCTCCAACCTACTCAGCCTGTTGGTAAATCCACCACTGTTTGTATGTTATTTTAAGTATAAAAGTCTGATGCAGTATTGTTTCGAATAAGCGTTGTGTTATTCCTGGACGTTACAAGTTGGCGATAACTTCGACGCGACCAAAGCGCCGTTCTCGTTGTGGTGAATTGTGAAACTAACGAGCGATTCAGGTAGACCTTGGCGCCCTGATTTATTGACGACTAGCTTTCCGTACGCAGCTCTGCTCGGTTGGACTACACAGTTGTGCCGGAACTCCTTTATCCATAATAAAAAGTAGCCTATGTGTCACTCTTCAGCTTACAAACTATATCTCTCGAAATATGACTTCATAGTTTTAGCATGTAAAAATGTTATGAACAATGCCTTTGCATTATGTTTGTAGGTGAAATAAATGTATTTTAGCACGTTTTATGTGTTTCATTTGTCTAGTCGACTGACCTGTTCATCTAGTGGTCAGAGACGCCGACTGTAGAACCAAAGGTAGCGGGTTCGATTCCCGTCCGGGGCAAATATTTATTTATGTTCATAAACATGTCTGATTGTTCCTTGTATAGGTGTAAAATATCTATATACTGATATAAGTACTAGCGACCCGCCCGTAGCCCTGCTCGTCGTATAGTTCTTGTTCTGGACCTCGGTCCCGTCCCATTTTCGGTTTCATTCTTATCAAAGCAAAGTGAGCGGGGATGGGGCCATAGGGAATTTTATAATGTTCGTTTATATCAAATAAGATATATATTTAAGAATATCTTATTCTATATTATAGATTTATAGATTTAAAACATTCCGGAAGAAATTCTCTAAATGATTAAAAACTGTATCAAAATCTTTTGCACGGTTTAGAAGAAGTGAGCGAAGAAACAGAAGAAATGAATCCCGTAGCGTTGTCTACTCGCTCCCAGGCTGCGTACCAGAGAGCTCCAGCAGACTCGCCGCGTCATGTTGATACTAACTTAATCACGCACTTAGGTCTATTTTATACCTGGTGTTTGGCTGAATAGAACATGTAGAGCTTATCGAACTAAACCAAAATATTAAAAAAAAAAGTAATTTCAAACATGTTTTTTTCGATGACAGTTACTTTGTGCCATCTGCTCACTTGAAACTTTTTGTATGGTTCGGTAAGTTCTACGTGCTCTATATGTTTGGAGTACTTTCAGCCGAACACCTGTTATAGGTTTTTTACTTTTATGCAAAAATGTAAATATATTTAATTAAAGAATATAATATGATTTACTTTATTTTGAAGGTAATATTTATAAAAAACCATTACCTTACTGTTATACAAATTTTCACCCTCATTTACTCCTATTTTTCCTTCAGCCCTTTTTATACCCCACTGCAGGTACTTAGGCCTCGCCTCAAGATGAGGGCTTGGAGCTTAAATTCACCACGCTGCTCCAATGCGGGTTGGCGGATTGTAACGACCACCATCTATTGACAGCAATCGGGACCGACTGCTTAACGTACGTTCCGACACATAGAGTCAGTGAAAGTTATATACTTAAGTCAGAACAACGCCCGGATTTACATGGCCTTGTTTTGAAACAGATTCGCTGCGCTCGGGCTATCACGACACTCACATGTGTATATGAGAATGTAATAAGTATAGTATAAGAGAATGTAATAAGTGTAGTATATGAGATACATATTCATACATACACATTCAGTGCAGAAAGCTAAAATTTATATACAGGTGAGTTTTTGAGATGAGACTGTATGGCCAAATTCTAAACTATGAGAAATAGCGAAAAGTGTTGAAAGGCATCATGAGCTTGATTTTTGAGAAAACGAAAACTACATATTCACATTTTTGAAAAATCTGTCTACTTCAAAATGAAATTAAACCACTTGATTTGATAATTATATATTAAATACGTTAAGAAAAAACTTTTGACCCCTTTTGACACCCGAGGCCGCACCTTTTTCATATAATTACGTTTTCCTTAGTTACCAAATTGTACCGAATATAAAAATTTTGAAAAGTCTAAGATCAGAGCCCGCTGCTAAAATCATAATATTTTGTTTTAGTCCATTTGCATAAGACCAGACATCTGAAAACGGCATTTAAATGTAATTATATAATTGTAATTAAATTCGCACGTACGGATGTCGTCGCTGGGTTTTTGGCAGGCAACTGCTTTTATAGGTATCTATTACGGGCACTCGTGATTAAGTTTTTCGTACGATGGTATATTTTTTTTCACATTTTCTTTCAGTTCGGAGGATTTGCTTGTGTGTGTAGACACACTATTTGAAAGCATCACAATTTGAAAATAACGGCCAACTATAGAACTTGATCTTACTGTACTATTAGTTCATTTTATATTTTGTACAATAATAGTGACCACATGAAAACTACTTTTTCATCAATTCAGTAGAGTTTTTTTCCACTTGTAATGTAAATGAAACAAAACCTACACTGTGTCACACACAAAGTATATTTATTTCGGAACGTGAACTAAAAACCCATAAATGAAATTCAGTTGTCAAAATCTAGTTAAACTTAATTTATGTGAAAACATCGATGGATCGAAAGCAATCGCTTTTGGGACATCATTGGAATAGAATCTTAATGTTTGGGAGTATATTTCGATTAGTTATGCTTGATTGTATCCTCATAAAAGGTGTGCATTCGTCATTTCAGTGGTTTGATCGAAATTCGGTAGCAAAAAACTTTTTAAAAAGTGGCATTGCAGCTTAAAGTATTTGTTCAGAAAAAATGCCTTATACACCATTTTTTCGCATTCCAGAGCCTTTCTTATTTTTAATAATTAATTTGATAGTTTGTTTTAAAAATGTACTACCGAAATGACGAAAAAATCATACTTCAAAGATTTACCCCCGTATGACTTAAGATGATAAAATTATGTGTTGTGTTTTAATTTAAGCATTTCTATTCGTTTAACTAAAACTAAAATCATGTTATGTGGCCTGCTATTTATAAATCTGGAACTGGCCCTTATATTTGGAGCTTTTTTTACTGTTGAAAACTATTTTATTTTTTTTCAAAGTCAAATGTCCTTGTTCTTATGTATTCTCGTCATCCTTAAGCCCAGGGACACCTCTATCTCACGATATGTAACACGACGATCTTGCAATATTAATTTCCGCACAGCATCGATATTTATACCGCCGATTGCCGCCTACAATTAAACTCACTGAACCCGTGATACACAGTGGTATTCGATGGTGTTTCATTCTCAAAACTCGAAGTCAGTTGATCGATGCACTGTTTTTGAGTTAGCTTACGTCGAAAACCGTAATAAATCATCGCACGAAAATGTTCACGAGGCAAATCCATGGTGATGGAAACATGCAATTTTCAAAATGAAGCCACAATGAAATAAAAATTGTCAGTTATACGAAACAAATTGTATTCTACAGCTAAAGAGTTAGATGTCTTAATAACTTTTTGAATAATTTTTGGAAATGGCCAGAAATAGTAACCCTTGTATCATGGAAACATTCATTCACAGACATACAGAGCATATTTTATTAGTGTTGAAAATGGTTTAATCTGACTAAAGGATTTTTCGAAATTTCACCCCTTAGATATTAAAGTTACAGCGGGTAAGTTTGTATTGCACCCCCAAGGTGGTGGAAACGGGGGTAAATTTGGATAAAAATCTGTAATTTTGAAGTTAAATGCTTGAAAATCAGTAGTAAACGTCAGTGTTTAAAATTTTTTGAAGAACTAAACCTTAAGAGAGTAAATTACAGCATGATCATATGGGAGTTCCGTTAATTTTCAATTTAAGTGTATGATAATTGGTATTTGCCTTTTGGGTCGTCACCGAGTTGAGATCAGCGACCGCTGACCGCTGTTTGCTGCTATCGCGTTCAACTCCAAAATACGAAAGATTGACTGGTACATATACCTTTTGCTTACATAAAACTAGCCAAAAAAAATGGACTAGAATCGTAAGCGCATCGCGCCTTAGCACACCAGCTGAGTGGACGCAAAATACGTGAATGAATATTGTGTAGCGCTGATCGCTTAGAAAGCGATCACCAGTGTGTTCGGAAACATAAATATACACTCCGAATTTGGTTTGAAAATTCGGAGATATATTTTGTTTTTAGAACGTTTTTTTTTTTGTTTTACCCTTGCGATGGGAAGCCTTGTGTGGTTGTCTGTCTGTTTTTTGTTCCGGCTGATCTCCAAAATGACTAAACCATTTCTAGGAATCTTCGCAGACATAGAAAGGAGGTTATCTGGAGTGAAATAAGTTGGTTTTTGTCTGTGTGTTTGTTACTGCTAATCGTCGAAACGGCTGATCCGATTTTACTGAAATTTTGCAAACATAAAGAAGGCGTTGTCGTTGAAGGCGCTGTGTGCTTGCTGCTTGTAGGGTGGCCCCAGTTGCCTCCTTAGTAGCACCTGTCGATCGCACGGGCGAGAGTCTTTTAGTCCGCCTTCGTCCGCCACAGCGGGTGATAATCTGAGTCAGGACATTATTGATTGCCAAAAAGCATCGTATGTAAAAAAGTGTTGTCAAAAACAGCTCTTTGCTAAAAGTTCTGTCAAACTATTGCCGTTCCCCTCGCCAGTTCCCATGAATTAGTGATAGCGAACTGTCAAAATCTTTAAGTCAGCGTCTTTGAAGAGTGTACTTAAGTGACTTGATCTTATTAATATTAAAACATAATTCTAAGATCGTCCCAGCAAAATACACCACTCAAAAATTAATTTTAGCCACGTGTGCTATAAAAACTCTCACAGATTTCATTGCTTAAGCATTAGTTCGGAAAACGCCGAAATATCCTCAGATAGTTAACAATAGCTAAAAATACAATAATCCAAGTAACTGAGAAATAAAAAAAAAATGTCAGTAATTAAAGTATGGCCGTATATTTTCTATTAATTACAAAAATATATTGTTGCGTTTATATTTCATTTCTTTTAAATTAAAAAAGGAAATCACTTTTTACAAAATTAACGTGGCAGTATAAATAATTCGTATTTTATTCTGCTCTGTGGTAATAACCTATTAAACTAATAGAATATACTGAATGCATTTACTATTAAAAATTCTACACTATTTCTAAATTTCTAAATTTATAATATAAGATAATAAAATTTATTTTCTTGCTATGAATACATAAATATTTCATACAAGTTTAATTTTTTTTTTAAACTATTTTTCAACGACTGTATGTGAAAAATATTAGATTAGTTCTAATTCAATAACCGCAAAATGCAAACATACCTATATTAAAAATATAACGTTTCTAAACTAGATTCTATGTACAGTCAAGAACAAGTTAAACACATTCGTCAAGGCTTTCTTACGACGTACACTTCTCGAGTCTCTGACTCCACAAACATTTCACACGAGTATACGGTGCCAAGGAAAAAAGTAATTTAGGGTAGGCAAAAATCGATTTAACAACTCAACTACGAGTCCGCGGTCCGTTTAGACGGACTGTGTGTTTAGACACAGCAAATACACAATTTCGAAACAATCCTATATCTTCGCTCCTTTTACTGTGACGACGACCGGCTGTTGGAGTTTCGAGGCCCAAAATTTGATTAGGAGCATCGGTCGCCGACTTATATAGAGGGGTGTGACTCCCGCTCTGTGTCGTTTCTGGCACAGAGGCTCGCCATAGCGATACGATACGGTAATGCCGCAAGCGTTATGGAGATTAGCTCGAAAAGACATAGACGTACAGACCGACAGACAAAAAGTATTGTATCATTTCTGACAACGTCCTCTTTATATCTGAAAGGTTTCATTAAAATCTGATCAGCCGTAGCGGAGATTAGCTCGAATAGACAGATAGACGTACAGACCGACAAACAAAAAGTAGTATATCATTTTGACAACGTTCTCTTTGTATCTGAAAAGTTTCATTAAAATCGGAACAGCAGTTTTCTATAAAATGTATTAGCTTTGTTGTCATTTTTAATTTCCCAGCCTACTTCACCCCACTGCAGTGGCTTAGACTTCTCCTCAGGATGAGGGTGCTTGGAGCTTAATTTACCGCACTGTTCCAGTGCCGTTTGGCGGATGTTAACGACTGCCATTTCATAATTATAAATTAACTGTCTTTATGTTTGTGATATAAAAATCAGACGTGAACTTATCCATAAGTTTAACAAATTTTTGGGTCTAGTATGTTCTGGTCACAGGTTCTGGTAGTATGGTATAAAGTTTCCAGTATGACTATCTCAGTATCGTTTTAATAATAGAGAAAATTAATTTGAGAGCCGCGTTTGGTTTTAATAGTGTCATAAATGTCCTTCACAATGTCGAAGTAACATTACGCAAATTTGCAGGGTTGAAGATTGGCACGCGCGGATTTCGCGGGGGTGAAGACCGGTGCACGGGGACCTTGCGCACTGAAACTCGGACTAAAACTCACCATCTTATACGAACTAGCTAGAGTATGAGTGTTTAGACAGTAAAAGCAGAAGAGGGCTTCTAGTCAATTAGTTCTTTTATGGTTTTAAGGCGGATTACCTAATGATTCTTGAGGATTTAGTTCAACAAAAAAAATATCACCATGTTATTTTAGAATCACTAGAATCAACTGTTACTAATATGATAAAATATCAAAAATTGCACGAAATATCTTTAAAATTAATACAAAACAATTCATTTTGTGGAATTCCCTGTAAAAAAATTAATAGTGCGAATAAATTTTTCTTCGTGGTCTTTTCATTCAGAACTTGTTTAATCCTTATTTTCCTAGATTTATTTTAATTTACGTATTTAATCTTCTTTCTATTGGTAAACTTATTCGCACTATTAATTTTTTTACAGGGAATTCCACAATTGTTATTTAGTTTTGTTTGTATGTATTATTTTGTAGTTATGTATATTTAGTTATTGTACTGTTATGAATAGTTTGAATTATGGTATTTGAATAAATGAAACTACGGATAAAAAACAATTTTAATTTATTTTATTTTATTATTTTAATTTTATTTTTTGAAGTCAAAAATTTCATCGTATTTTGACATAGTTCTTAAAAAAATATTAAATATTTTTAGCATGAACACACTGTTGCATTCCAGTACAGTGAATTTATCGAAAGAAATTCGCAATAAAACTTGCAATGTATCAGAAGGTATAGTTTCGATTTAGAAGTGAAATTACTGAATCATTTGTAACAGAACACACAATTTTATCGTTGCGTGTTAAGGAAAAATATCTCCATGTGTTAATAACAGTGTTAAATTCTTTTTAAATACGTAAAACCCGCAAGTAAAAGGCAACAGGGTGAACATATTAAAGAAGTAACTTTTCCTAAATTGTATAGACATGCCGTTCTTGCATTTTTATTCTACTGGAAGTAGCATCGGTTCGGCTTTCAAAAAGTTAAACAATTATGTGTAAAAGAACTTTGTATCGGAGTTATAAACCTTAAAAATACTAATAGATTCTATCCAGTATTTTCCATGGTCTCTGTGGTACACGGCGTTCAATCAATATTGAAATTGCTAGATGAATTTAATTTTTTTGTTAAGTAAATGGCCAGCATTTTCTCGTGTTGTGGTAGATTTTTCGTTTACCATGTTGAATGCTCTTTGTAAATCTTATAATAATTGTAGTTTGTTAGATTATTTGAACTTTTATTTTCATTACTATACGTATAATACTCGTAACCGAAATTCGAATTTTTCGCGCTATTAATACCATTAAATTCATGTTGTGCTCATTTTGCCTAAAGAATATGTGAAGATATTACTCGAAATAAGAATCAAGAATATAAATTTTTTGAAGATTTAATTGTTAGTTTTATGCTGTTTTCATATTGGAAAAAAAGAATGATTTTGTTAAAAACTTATACATTCTATTAAAATCATCATTCATTGACCGTCAAGTTATTAATGCTAAAGAAACACTGAAAGTTTTGTGTAAAGCAAAAAATATTTATACAAACTTCGATGACCATGCATCGGAGAGCATTCAAAATGATTCAAATTCCTCTATACATAAATCGAGTCTCTTTTACCTACAAACACTTTATGAAAATTGTTGCTAAAATAGATATAGTCAAAGCCGGTGCGATAAAGAACCCGTATTTTAAAATAAGTCTTTTGTATTTTTTGAGAAATATTTACCATACCATTATGGACAAGTTTAACTGGGGAAGGCAGATTAAACAACGCAACCGTAGAAAAATATTTTGAGCAATTAAAAAGAAACTTTCTATCGCAACAGAGAAATTTGCAATGCACGCAATTTCTAAGAAAAGTAAGACATGGCACTTTGGCTTTCATTATGAAAATTTACTCAAAGTACCTAAAAAACATGATACGGAAAATAAAGCTAAAGAAAAAAATGTGAAGAAAGTTGGAATAGACGCCCGAAAGCTCAATTTTCACACTTTGAAGTACGATATTTAATTCATTACAAATGTTTTCTCTCTCACAAAAACCTATTGAAGGAATATCATTAGAAAATAAAATAAAGTGCCTGTGATTCGTGTTCAATGCATCACAAACACACAAATACTCATTAAAACTATTTCTTGATCTCTAGAGAGAATAAACCCATTATAAAATTTGCAAAGTACGGAAAAAATATAACAGTGGTTGTTCTTTATCGATTTCATTAACTAATGTTTTCTAACAGAAACTCGAAAATTTTAGATAATTTATTTTTGCCCGATATAGTGAGAATTTTGAAAAATTACAAAAAAAATATACGACACACAAAATATTTATTTACCGCCCATATAAAATATATAGATGCAATAGCATTTGAGGCAGTGTCTATAAATTTCGTAAAGGTTTTGTGTAAATTGTCATAATTTAAAAGCTTACTTTACCTGCAACTTTTCTTGGCAATTTTTTATATTTGAAACGTTGCCTTAAAAGTATCTTTATTGTGACTATGATTTAGTGTGACTTACAACTTTTCCAATTGAACTTGCCCATAACGACGTATAATACATGTTTTTCAAAAAAGATTGTAAAAACATTTTTATAATCAAGATCCTTTACGTAACAGACGTGGACGAGTGAGCGTTTACGTACAGCACTTAAAATAAAATTTATATTATATGTTCTTTAATCATTTTTCATCATTTATGAATGGCCGAAGGTCTTCGTAAAAGTTTTTCAGGAAGACATTTTTGATGTTGGCTGTAGGGATCCCAAAGAAACGCAGCCTTGGCACTGTTTACAGAAATTAAATAAAAAACTTATATGTAATATTACTTTATTATAATTTGTAAATGTCGAAATACTTAAGACAGTTTCATCAGAAAAACCGTTTCGATATTGTTTAAAATAAAAGATGATGGGCATTTTACTATGGGAGCTGGGCGTAAAACTAACAGAAACATATGTTGTGATGTATTCCAAGTCTAAATTACGTTTACATATATTTTATGTTCGATATAGATGGGGTGGTGATGAACCAAGGCATAAAATAGGATAGAATAAAACACTTAAAATACTTTTAAAAAGTTATTTAATCTATATATAAATACGTGAAGGAAAAGCTTTAGAGACCCCTTTTTAAGCATAGAAGAGTGTGAGATTTGGCATTGTAAAAGTTTATGTGGAGTAGAAGTGCAGAAACCTAAAATATATATACAGGTGAATTTTTGAGATGGGACTATATGGCCAAATTCTAAACTATGAAAAAGAGCGAAAAGTGTTCAAAAGGATCATGAGCTCGATTTTTAAGAAAAGAAAACTGCAAGGTAACATTCTTGAAAAATATTTTATTTTAACAGGGAATCGAAACACTTCATTTGATATCTCTATATATAAATACGCGAAGGAAAAGTTTATATGGAAAATGAATGCCAAAGCTAAAATCTATATATATTTAATATGTGTTATACTATCAACCGTACGAGTTTAATAGTCTGTCGTTTGATGCTGTTTGAATTGACTTACTCTCAATCACAAATCAGTAAGTTTATACCCGTAAGTTGACGTTTGTATAAAACATTAGTTGAAAAACGTTTAAAATGGCATAACATACAGATATACATTACATGATAATTAAAATAATGTTACACTGCTCATAATTAATTTTTACCCAAAAAGATAAATCATCGTTGTCTCGTTCCGTCATTGTATCGAAATCAAATCTCGTAGTAGGTACGTGAAACAAATTCTTTAAAAATACTTACTAATGTACTAACTAAACTGAGCTGAAACGAGGAGTTCGCTTGTGCGAGCAAATTATCCTAGGTGCATCATCAGTTTATGGTGAAAATTATGCTTAACCATTAGAACCATCCAACGTATATACAAAATGTTGTGTTCGCGCTACTAACTGTTGAGGACTGCCCCTTATGAGGAGACAATTTTGACTGTAGCATCAGGTCATGTTTATCATTTTAGTGTATTGCCATCGAAGTTACATATTTTCAAAATTTTAGCCCGGTAGCTTCAGTGGAAGTGGGTGAAATATTGATCGCCAAATTCCATATACAAGTGAAGTTAAATAAAAGTTTTTTAAAGTCATATGTTATTTGTAACCCCCATCCTCCAAAAGGCATTTCGGGAAAAACCTAAAGTGTTATTTATATAATTGAAGAATTAAAAAACACAAATATTTTAATAAAATAAGTATATATTTCGGTATTTGCATCATCCCTTCTAGAATTTCAATTTCATTTGTGTTACTATCACGTATCAGTATAAGTTACAGTTCCAGTTAAATATGTAACGAAACCCCCCTCCTCAAACTAAGGGAGGCCTAAGCCCCTGCAGTGGGGTAAAAATAGGCTAATGATGATGTAACGAAATTCCTTAAACTTCATTTCCTCCGAAAATACCCAAAAGAACGCTTCCGTCCAAATTTACACAAACGACAAATTTTTGAGTTCAATCTAATAGTTCCAGAGGTCACCTTGGACAAACGAAACTCCCAAGCACCTCTTTATTATATTATATTTTTAGATTATCCCTGTTCTAATCCTAGAAAATATTAAATAAAACACTTTGCAGTCAATAAATTTCGTTTTGGTGTGAAACATCTGTATTGGCGACTTTGGCGAGGGTACCTAATAACTGATTGTTGGCGTATCGATGGCTATATACTTAGAAGAAAAAAAATAAAAACCGACTTCAAAAACATAAACTAAAAAGTTAAAAATAAAATTTTCACTTTAAAGAAAGGAGCATTAACAGGCGGCATATAGTTAATGAAGTCGGTGCCACCTCAGACACTTTAAATGGGTACTTACCAGGTAATAACAATTACAACAATGATATATTAAAACTATAACAAATATAGAATACAATTTAAAGTGTCTGAGTGAGTAGGCACCGACTTCATTAACTATATGCCGCCTGTTAATGCTCCTTTCTTTAAAGTGAAAATTTTATTTTTAACTTTTTAGTTTATGTTTTTGAAGTCGGTTTTTATTTTTTTTAAATTCTTTTATTTTTCAATTTTTAGTTGAACGCATCTGTAACTTATTTGTATTTAGTATAAATGGGGCTACTAAACGCGCTACTCTAATGAGACAGCACCGCGATTACGCAACGTAAATTCAGTGTCAAATTGACGCATCAGCATGTCTAGTAGGTAGTGGTATTCCTATGTAAAACTTCAATCTTAATTAAGTATTATTTTTGTGCGAACTGAACATTTTGGCATATTCAACCGTATGAAGTAAGCCCAACAAAAGGTAACTGCTGTAAATCGTTGAGGAATTCCCTCGACTGTTTATGGTCTCCATCATCAGACCTGTAATGGTACTTATAATCAATATAGGTGCAAAGTTCTCATCAATAGAAATGAATCAAGTCCAAATACCAGGTAATTGCTGTAAATCGTTAAGGAGTTCCTTTGACTGTGTATGGTCTCCATCATCAGATCTGTAATGGTACTTATAACCCATATGGGTGCAAAGTTCTCATTAATAGAAATGAATGAAGTCCAAACACCAGGTAATTGCTGTAAATCGTTAAGGAGTTCCCTCGATTGTGTATGGTCTCCATCATCAGATCTATAATGGTACTTAAAACCCATATGGGTGCAAAGTTCTCATTAATAGAAATGAATTACGTCCAAACACCAGGTAATTGCTGTAAATCGTTAAGGAGTTCCTTCGACTGTGTATGGTCTCCATCATCAGACTTGTAATGGTACTTATGACCCATATGGGTGCAAAGTTCTCATTAATAGAAATGAATTACGTCCAAACACCAGGTAATTGCTGTAAATCGTGAAGGAGTTCCCTCGATTGTGTATGGTCTCCATCATCAGATCTATAATGGTACTTATGACCCATATGGGTGCAAAGTTCTCATTAATAGAAATGAATTACGTCCAAACACCAGGTAATTGCTGTAAATCGTGAAGGAGTTCCCTCGATTGTGTATGGTCTCCATCATCAGATCTATAATGGTACTTATGACCCATATGGGTGCAAAGTTCTCATTAATAGAAATGAATTTCGTCCAAACACCAGGTAATTGCTGTAAATCGTGAAGGAGTTCCCTCGATTGTGTATGGTCTCCATCATCAGATCTATAAAGGTACTTATGACCCATATGGGTGCAAAGTTCTCATTAATAGAAATGAATTAAGTCCAAACACCAGGTAATTGCTGTAAATCGTTGAGGAGTTCCCTCGATTGTGTATGGTCTCCATCATCAGACCTGTAATGGCACTTATAATCCATATGGGTGCAAAGTTCTCATTAATAGAAATGAATTTCGTCCAAACACCAGGTAATTGCTGTAAATCGTGAAGGAGTTCCCTCGATTGTGTATGGTCTCCATCATCAGATCTATAATGGTACTTATGACCCATATGGGTGCAAAGTTCTCATTAATAGAAATGAATTTTGTCCAAACACCAGGTAATTGCTGTAAATCGTGAAGGAGTTCCCTCGATTGTGTATGGTCTCCATCATCAGACCTATAATGGTACTTATAACCCATATGGGTGCAAAGTTCTCATTAATAGAAATGAATTAAGTCCAAACACCAGGTAATTGCTGTAAATCGTTGAGGAGTTCCCTCGATTGTGTATGGTCTCCATAATCAGACCTGTAATGGCACTTATAATCCATATGGGTGCAAAGATCTCATCAATAGAAATGAATCAAGTCCAAACATTAGGTAATTGCTGCAAGTCGTTGAGGAGTTCCTTCGACTGTCTTTCAGCTCCATCATCAGATCGACTCTCGACCTTCATTAAATAGTACTAGTAGTAGTACTTTATCAAAATACTTAAAATACGATACTTTAAAATACGATTTTCGAAGGTTGCCCTCGATTTCTCTGGGATGCCATCATCAGATCCTGGTTTTCTTATCATGGTACCATTTCGGAGATATCTTCCTTTCACAAAAAAATCATCCGATTCGGTTCATAAACAACGAAGTTATCCTTGAACACACATAAAAAAAAAAAAAAACATATATACGGTCGAATTGAGTAACCTCCTTCTTTTTTGAAGTCGCTTAAAAAGAACCTTACGTTTTTAAAGTTGGGTATCAATTCCTAAGTTCCATTCATTTATATTTTTCTATTTATTTATGTTTTATTAAGTATGTTATTAAATATTAATTTTGTTTTTTTTTTAACTCGCTTTAATAGTATCGAATCAACTAATCAACTGCCGGCCAGTAACTAAATGTTAGCATAAGCAACTTGAAATATTTTCAAAATTTTTGTATTTAATAAAAATAAATGTTTAGGTATTCATATTCATAATTAGTCATAATTTTCTGAAAAAAATCAACGAATCTCCTGCTTTCGCACGAACTTTTTACGACATTGGAAATGAACCTAACGAAATAAAGTAAACACACATATTTTGGATAATATTTTTCGAAAAAAATTATCACTTTGTTAAACCCATAGAGTAAAAAAATTTGACAGCAGCGTTTGGTTTTAATAGAGTCACAAATGTCATTTCACAGTACCGAAAATGCCAACCGCTAATTCGCGGGCCGAAGACCGGCACGCGGGGATTTCTCAGGGTGAAGCCCGGCGAGCGGGGACCTGCGCACTGAAATCTATGAGGGCTTCTAGTCGATTCGTACTTTTATGGTTAAACCTAAAAAAATATTAACATAGTACAGAAATCTCATAAGCATTACATTTCTGTGATGCAAATAGTTAAATACCTATAGAATATAATTATTATAGTTCATTTTGGCAAACACAAAACTTTTATATAATTCTAAATTTCAGTTAGATTCTCCGATGTTTCACAAAAAGAACTGTACGTGTAAAGTCTGTTTGTCTGACTGTAAATTCAAAAACTACCCACCGGATTTTCATACGGTTTTCCCCAATGGACGGAGTGATTCAAGAGGAAGGTTTGTGTATAAAGTTTATTAATGTCTTGCTTAATTAAATTGGTTGAAATATGACGATGATTGCTGAAAACAAGCCTATTTTATTTTTAAAAATGTCACATATGATGTGATAATTGGAAAGCTATTTACAAGGATACTCTGTTAATCTTTATCAAATTAAATACGTCAAGTACCTTAAACATTTCATGCACTATATAATTGTCCTTTATACGCCAAATAATTTAAATTAATATCTTAGGAGTTAGATTTATTTGCATGTATTAACCATTGTTACTTAATTTATTTAACTGGCACCTCTTAGGAGTTACAATTTTAAGATATTAAGTTAAATTAAAACCATCGCGCCATAAAATAAATTCAGTGGTCCTACAACTGACGTGACACGCGTAGACAGCACTTATCATTGTTATATAAAAAGAAATACCTAAATATTTTAGTTTGTTTTTATGTATCATAACGTATTCTTTACTTTTTCAAAATAAAATACATTAAAAATACTCCAAGTAGGGTAAACATAACAGCCACTTGGGGGTGCTGTATCAGGCGTGCTTCTATGAAAATACTAGGTTGAATTTGATGAGGTGTTTTGCGTTACATAGATATGATCTCAGGTCAGATTCTTAGATAAGGTTTACAATTATAAACCACCAGGAGGTGCTGCATTAAACGTGTTTTTATTAAAAAAATGGACTGATTTTTATGAGGTTTTTTGGCGTTGCATAAATATAATCTCAGATCAGTTTCTTAGATAGGCTTTACGGTTGAAGACTACTAGAAGGTACTGCATCAGGCGTGCTTCTCTGAAAAATTAACGGATCTCCTGCTTTCCCACGAACTTCTTACGACATTGGAAATGAACCTAACGGAATAAATTGAACACACGTATTTTGGATAATATTTTTCGAAATAAATTTTATTCGCAATAAAAATAACACAACTGTATCTGAATAAGCTTAAAACTTCGAAATATAACATTCTGTACGACATTTCGATCGAACAAACCGAATTAGTACGAAATGTAACACCGACGCATGTCCGACTTCCAACTAAGGGCACACTTAACCACTACTTCCGGTGTCCGATTTTAACAATTTTAGTCTCAATCGACCCCCCGTTTAATTACCCCTAGTCGTTTTTTACTTTTTTCTTATTCGGACCTAGTTCTCGAGATATCGGGCTCCCAAAATGAAAATCGGGGAAAAAAATTGCGAATTTTTCCGTTCTTTGCCAATTTTTTTTTTTGTTTTTGAACTTTTTCCAAATTGTCTTTTACCATCTTGTAGAGCTCGCCGAGCTGCGTGTTTTGACAGCACGTTCATCCCGATATCTCGAAAACTCTTCGTGTAATCTGCCTGTCTCTCAAAACTCCCAAATGACCCCATATACTCCAACGAAATGTAAGTCATTTCCATTTTCAATGACAAAAAATTAGGTGGAATTTGATGAGTTTTTTTTGCGTTAAATAAATTCAAATTCAAATTCAAATTC
Organism: Luffia ferchaultella; assembly: GCA_949709985.1. NCBI lineage: Eukaryota > Metazoa > Arthropoda > Insecta > Lepidoptera > Psychidae > Luffia > Luffia ferchaultella. Next base: position 264,908 of record OX453265.1, read on the forward strand.
AAAAAGTTTTTATTCAATATAAGATGTTTGCACACACTTATTGAAAGTCGTAAAAATTGATTAGGTACCGGTTCAAAAACTAGGAGGAGAAGAACCGGCAAGAAACTCCTCCCTATTTATTTAATTTAAATATATGTTTTTCTTAATTGTTTTTTTTTTATATTAAAGTCTTACAACTATTACAATGATGTCCAAGCGCACTTATCATTTAAATACTCGGTAATACAATAGTAAGCTTTTTTCATGAGTTGGACTTTAACTCGCTTTATAAATTGATTAGAATTCAAGTCTAACATTTCTTTTGGAATTTTATTATAAAAACGGATACAATTTCCCATGAAAGAATTATTAACTTTTGAGAGTCTGAACCTGGGAATTGATAACATATGCTTATGTCTTGTATTTAAGTTGTGGCCACCACCCACCCTAATAGAGAAAGCATTTAAGTTTTTATGTACATAAATTATATTTTCATAAATATACTGACAAGGGATTGTCAAAATATTACCTTCTCTAAAATGAGCCTTTACACTATCTCTAGATTTTAATTTATATATAGCTCGAATAGCCCTTTTCTGCAGAACAAATATTGTTTGAATGTCAGCGGCCTTTCCCCATAGCAGAATGCCATATGACATTATGCTATGAAAGTAGCTAAAATAAACCAGCCTCGCTGTAGGCACATCGGTTAGTTTTCTTATTTGCCTAATTGCAAAAACAGCAGAGCTCATTTTACCAGCCACCCTCATAATATGAGGACCCCATTGTAAATTGTAAATTCTTATCTGAAATAATAATCATTTCAGATAAGATCGATCACCAGAAGATGCTGCATCTGGCGTGTTTCTATGAAAAAAACTATGGTGATTTTAATGAAGTTTTTTTCATTACATAAATAACATTACAAATCAGATTCATGGATAGTCAAAGTCAAAGTCTTTATTTCGTATTTATGTAACATGGTCCTGAAATACGTCATAAAAGGGATTTTTTTATTTTGTGGAAACACGTCACCACAAAGGCGCATTCCAAAAAATGGTGATTTTTCTCTTATTCCTCTCTGGAATAGGCTTACATAGGGTCACATAGATATCTTCTTAATTCAGATTCTTTGATACGTTGTGTGGTTATCAGACACTAGGGTGTGCTGCATTAGACGTGTTTCCATAAATTAACTTGACCGATTTTGATGAGGTGTTATGCGTTACATGGACGTATACTCACATCAGATTCTTATATACGTTTTATGGTTATCAGCCACTAAGGCGTGCTGCATCAGCCGTATTTCTATAGAAAAACTAGGTTCATTTTGATAAGGTTTTTGCGTTACATAGATATTATCTCAGTTCAGATTCTCAAATAGGCTTTACAGTTACAGACTACCAGTATGTGCTGTATTAATCGTGTTTCTATAATAAAAATAAAGAATGATTTTGATGAGGTTGTAGCGTCACATATATATTATTATAATATTATGTACTTAACTTATATCACATCCTCAGATGAGAATCTGATAGGCTTTACGGTTATAGACCAGCAGGAGGTGCTGCATTCGGAGTGTTTCTATAAAAGAATCTGCAGGCTGGTTTTGTTGAATTTTTTAACGTTACATAGATATCATCTCAGGTCAGATCCTTAGATACTAAGAAAACTTCAAGTAAACATCAAAAACTAAAGTGGTTCCCATACAAGAAACGTATTTTCGACGTTTTATCATTGAAAATGACTATCAAATCCATTTCACAAGAGACGCATTTTTGGCTATAACTCCGAGGGTATGAAATCTAGCCAAGATTTTAAGGTCTTAAAAGATCAAGAATTCAGTTGCGCATCTTATAACACCAAAATTTATGAAATCGGAATAGCAATTTTTGTAAAAAATTGGAAAATGTAAAAAAATCGGGATTTTTTCGGTTTTTTTTTTTACCAAATCCAAAATATTTCGATATCGGAGACCGATATCGAAAATAAAAAAAAAATGGTGTCTTGGCCATTGACGTAGCTACAATTTGAGACCAAGTTTTTGGAAATCGGTTGGTAATTGTAAGAGAAATTATTTCCGAAAGATGAGATTTTTTGGTCGATCGCTGGTGTTTGTGGATATAAGTTACTATATTTCAGGTGGTATTCGTCGGATCACTTCAAAATGTTGTACAAAAGGTTAGAGGGCGTCGGTAGCTACAGTTTGAGACCAAAATTTTGGATATCGATTGGAAATCGAACAAGAAATTTGACATCACATGTTAAATTTTATGGACGATCGGGAACTTGTTAACATTACGGTCATCGCCTTTCGGCCTGTATTCGTTCGAATGCTTCATTATCGAGTTCAAAACGTTTAAGGATATCAGATGCTGCAGTTTAAAACCTAAATGTTTCAAATATGTTGAACAAACGAAAATTTTTTTTTCGTTGATTTATTTCTGAGTTTAAAGAGTTGAAAAGAATAGTGCCACGTTTTCGTGGCAAAACCACTATTACGTGGCAATGCCACGATTTCGCGGCAATAAAATAAAATAATCTGTGAAAATCGGATTTGGGTAGGTTCATTTTCAATGAAACCGATGGTTGCGGGGACTGCAAGATCTGTGGATTTTTTTCCGACGTTTTTGGTGATTATTGGTTGTAAAATCATTTCTTATACTTGAAATTTTCATGAAAGATGTATCACTATGATCGCTACAAATCGCAAATAATAAAATAAAACTAAAAAATTTTCCGATGTTTTTGGTGATTGGTGAGTGTGAGAGCGTTGCTCACACTTCAAATTTTTATGAAATGTGTATTACTGTACTTGTTAATATTAAAAATAATAAAACCTAAATAAAGTCAAAAATTAAAGGGGGTTCCCATACAAGGAACGTAATTTTCCCGACGTTTTTGGTGATTGGTGGTTGTTAGATCATTTCTTAGACTTGAAATTTTTAGGAAAAAAGTATCATTATGATCGCTATAATAACAAATAATAATAATAAAGTTAAAAATTAAAGAATTCCCATAAAAAACACTTAATTTTTCCGACGTTTTTGGTGATTGGTGAGTGTGAGAGCGTTGTTTACACTTGAAATTATCATGAAAGATGTATCAGTATGATCGCTATAATAAAAAATAATAAAAATAAAGTTAAAAATTAAAGAATTCCCATAAAAAACACTTAATTTTTCCGACGATTTTAGTGATTGGTGATTGTGAGAGCGTTGTTTACACTTGAAATTATAATGAAACATGTATCAGTATGATCGCTATAATAAAAAATAATAATAATAAAATAAATCTAAAAGTTAAAGAATTCCAATAAAAGAAACCTAATTTTTCCGACGTTTTTGGTGATTGGTGAGTGTGAGAGCGTTGTTTACACTTCAAATTTTTATGAAATATGTATTACTGTACTTGTTAATATTAAAAACAATAAAACATAAATAAAGTCAAAAATTAAAGGGGGTTCCCATACAAGGAACGTAATTTTTCGGATGTTTTTGATGATTAGTGGTTGTCAGATCATTATTTACACTTGATATTTTTATGAAAGAGGTATCACTCCAATAACTATAATACTGAATAATAATAATAAAGTAAAGTTAAAATTGAAAGGGGGTTCCCGTACAAGGAACGTAATTTTTCCGACGTTTTTGTTGATTAGTGGTTGTTTGATCATTATTTACACTTGATATTTTTGTTAGAAATTGAAGCACTATGTTAGCTTTTAAAACTAATAATAATAATAAGATAAAGTAAAAAATTAAAGGGGGTTCCCATACAAGGAACGTAATTTTTCCGATGTTTTTGATGATTAGTGGTTGTCAGATCATTATTTACACTTGATATTTTTGTGAAAGATGTTACACTATGTAACCTTAATAAAAAAAAATTATAATAAAATAAAGTTAAAAGTTTAAGGGGGTTCCCATACAAGGAACGTAATTTTTCCAATGTTTTTGCTGATTAGTGTTTGTCAGATCTATATTAACACTTGATATTTTAAAGAAAGATGTACTACTATGTTAGCTATTAAAACAAATAATAATAATAAAATAAAGTTAAAAATTAAAGGGAGCTCTCATGCAAGGAACGTAACTTTTCCGATGTTTTTAGTGATTAGTGGTTGTCAGATCATTTTTACACTTGATATTTCAATTAAAAATGTATTATTATGTTATCCATTAAAACAAATAATAATAATAAAATAAAATTAAAAATTAAAGGGGGCTCTCATACAAGGAACATAACTTATGCGACGTTTTTTGGTGATTATTAGTTGGAAGATCATTTCTTACACTTGATATTTTTATGAAAGAGGTATCACTCCAATAACTATAATACTGAATAATAATAATAAAGTAAAGTTAAAATTTAAAGGGGGTTCCCGTACAAGGAACGTAATTTTTCCGACGTTTTTGTTGATTAGTGGTTGTCAGATCAACATTTACACTTGATATTTTTGTTAGAAATTGAAGCACTATGTTAGCTATTAAAACTAATAATAATAATAAGACAAAGTAAAAAATTAAACGGGGTTCCCATACAAGGAACGTAATTTTTCCGATGTTTTTGATGATTAGTGGTTGTCAGATCATTTCTTACACTTGATATTTTTATGAAAGAGGTATCACTACAATAACTATAATACTGAATAATAATAATAAAGTAAAGTTTAAATTGAAAGGGGGTTCCCGTACAAGGAACGTAATTTTTCCGACGTTTTTGTTGATTAGTGGTTGTCAGATCAACATTTACACTTGATATTTTTGTTAGAAATTGAATCACTATGTTAGCTATTAAAACTAATAATAATAATAATAAGACAAAGTAAAAAATTAAACGGGGTTCCCATACAAGGAACGTAATTTTTCCGATGTTTTTGATGATTAGTGGTTGTCAGATCATTATTTACACTTGATATTTTGAAAAACGATGTACTATTATGTTATCTATTAAAACAAATAATAATAATAAAATAAAGTTAAAAATTAAAGGGAGCTCTCATACAAGGAACGTAACTTTTCCGATGTTTTTGATGATTAGTGGTTGTCAGATCATTATTTACACTTGATATTTTCAAGAACGATGTACTACTATGTTATCTATTAAAACAAATAATAATAATAAAATAAAGTTTAAAATTAAAGGGAGCTCTCATACAAGGAACGTAACTTTTCCGATGTTTTTGATGATTAGTGGTTATAAGATCATTACTTACACTTGGAATTTTCATGAAAAAAGTATCACTATGATCGCTATAATAACAAATAATAATAATAAAATAAAGTTAAAAATTAAAGAATTCCCATAAAAGAAACCTAATTTTTTCGACGTTTTTTGTGATTGGTGAGTGTGAGAGCATTGCTTACACTTGAAATTTTTATGAAATGTGTATTTCTGTACTTGTTATTATTAAAATCAATGAAACATAAATAAATTCAAAAATTAAAGGGGGTTCCCATACAAGGAATGTAATTTTCCCGACGTTTTTGGTGATTGGTGGTTGTAAGATCATTACATACACTTGGAATTTTAATGAAAAAAGTATCACTATGATCGCTATAATAACAAATAATAATAATAAAATAAAGTTAAAAATTAAAGAATTCCCATAAAGGAAAGCTAATTTTTCCGACGTTTTTGGTGATTGGTGAGTGTGAGAGCATTGCTTACACTTGGAATTTTTATGAAATGTGTATTTCTGTACTTGTTATTATTAAAATCAATGAAACATAAATAAAGTCAAAAATTAAAGGGGGTTCCCATACAAGGAATGTAATTTTCCCGACGTTTTTGGTGATTGGTGATTGTAAGATCATTACTTACACTTGGAATTTTCATGAAAAAAGTATCACTATGATCGCTATAATAACAAATAATAATAATAAAATAAAGTTAAAAATTAAAGAATTCCTATATAAGAAACCTATTTTTTCCGACGTTTTTTGTGATTGGTGAGTGTGAGAGCGTTGCTTACACTTCAAATTATCATGAAATGTGTATTACTGTACTTGTTAATATTAAAAATAATAAAACATAAATAAAGTCAAAAATTAAAGAATTCCCATAAAAGAAACCTAATTTTTCCGACATTTTTGGTGATTGGTGAGTGTGAGAGCGTTGCTTACACTTCAAATTATCATGAAATGTGTATTACTGTACTTGTTAATATTAAAAATAATAAAACATAAATAAAGGCAAAAATTAAAGAATTCCCATAAAAGAAACCTAATTTTTTCGACGCTTTTTGTGATTGGTGAGTGTGAGAGCGTTGCTTACACTTGAAATTATCATGAAAGATGTATCAGTATGATCGCTATAATAACAAATAATAATAATAAAATAAAGTTAAAAATTAAAGAATTCCCATATAAGAAACCTAATTTTTCCGACGTTTTTGGTGATTGGTAAGTGTGAGAGCGTTCGTTGCTTACACTTCAAATTTTATTTTGTTAATATTAAAAATAAAGTCTTTCGACCGACGGGGTGTACTGCCAGGCATTCAAGCACGATGTGGTGCTGGTGTTCACGGGCGACGCGATCGGCGAAGTGCTGGACAGTGCCGGCGATGCTATCCATCTAGTTAGTAGGAATTCTTTATTAAAATTTATTTCTTTTTGCAGTGCAAATTTAAAATACTATGTAAAAAACTAATATATTCTGGTATAGTAAAAAATATGTTTAAATTTATAGACGTCACAGCATAGTTCTTACGTACAAAAATACCCAATAGAGCATCAGACGGAAAATCTAAAATGTCTAATTACATGACTGCGAAAAGGAATCAGCAACAGGAATCAGTCCAGCGCAGGCAAATGTTTCAGCGTAGTATGATGTAGAAACACATAGACAATGAAAAATACAAAGCAACATTCATTATATAGATAGATGACCCACCGTAAACAGGACGATGATCATTCGACCGATCGCGGCATATAGTACGATTTGTTTCCCATCACGAAATTGATTACGGTTGTTACATATATAGTATGCGAGTCGTCTTTTATATTGATATCGTATGATGACGATGGATCAAAACGTTCACCGTCCCAAATGTGACCTAAAACGTTATCACGTTAGTACTAGCATTAAAAAGTGTTACTTTTGGTTTTATTAGTTAGTAAGTTAAAATCAACTTATCAATTGAAATCACTGGGTTCGTGAAAATTTCTCCTGCATTGGTTTTTTGTGGAAGAGAATCGGTGGGTCGTTGTGGCGATTTTTTTAGCAGATGACTTGAAATACAGTTTTAAAAAAACTGGTCAGTAGTAAATCTTACATTGTGGAATTTAAAGCAGTCCCATGGAGAAAACCAAGAACAAGTTTTGGAAGGTTTCTAATAATAAATTGCGATTTGTTTGTAATTTATAAAATAAAAGTGTCATTATTCATCAGTCATCATTAACGTCATTACGGAAACTGTATTCTCCCTTAGATAAATACAAAATAAGTAATAGATCCATCTTCCTCATAAATAAAATCGTAGTGTCTGTCTGTTCCGGCCTAACCTAACCAATATTTCTTATCTCTGAGTCCCGCACCAGCACTCAAGTGCAAGACATTTGGGCCCTAGAAATACTGTTTCGGAAGCTTGAGTATTTTATTAGTTTTCATCCACTGGATTATTGGGGATTTTTGGAATTGTTGCATGTTTTTGGAAAGGAAAGGAACTGGTCACCTGTACAAAATTATATTTTTAGGTTCCCACGTTCGTATAAGGCAGTAAATCGTGACAAAATGTATGAGAAATATATTTTATATATTGATATTTAGATTTTCCCATTCTTGGGTGCAGTGTGCTTAGGCCTATTGGGATCCTTTAACGAGATATTTCTTAAGTGATGGGTCTTAGGGACACGGGCGTGCAAACATACGTAACTTATCGTGCTTGGCTTCTTACTCGTGTAGGACTTAATTACTTTGTAAATAGAGGCGGTCAGCCATCTAATTATAAATTACAATTTAGATACCGTTATTTCTGTGATCGAATCGGAGATTTATATTAAAAGCGGTATTGTATATAAGGGGAGTCTGTCGCTAATTTATTAAGGCGATTAATGTATCTATCATTAAAGCTTTGATTTTTAAGAGTCGTAATTGCTTCACAATTTATTTTGGAGGTGATAATCCTCCGCCGAAGGATCATATTTTAATACGGGTTGTCGCTTTTGTGACTAGCTTTCTTGAAATACGTTTTAAAAAAATATTAAAAACTTTCCTAATAGTAATAGAAGATAGCGTAAATACTATACAAACACTTATGACGAACCATAATCATAAGTTTGATCATAGTTATAGATTTCTGATTATTTTCTAGTTTAGGCACTTGACTTGATGCACTTTTTGATGACTTTGTGATTAATTATTGTTCTTGGTATGGCTACGAAACCATGTGATTCGACACGCAATTGTTGTTCTTCCGCAGTTTATTAAGGTGTCGGCAATTTGATTTCAATTTAATTCGCTTACTTTTTTTTAATCTTTGAAAATCTTTCTATATCTGCCAACTTTTCCATCACGCACATCCGCTATTCAGATTTTTGTCATCTTTTCTCGTTTAATAGTTCTTTTTAAGTAAACTAGATATTACAGAGCACTAACAACAAAAGTCAAGATGAGAGAAGAAAAAAATGAAAATAAATTATTGTCGCCCTAGAAGAAAAGAGACAAAGGGACTTGGACCTCGCTGTTTCATCTCCTCGTTTCGCAAAGCCGAGTTCACTGTCCTGAAACTAGTATTACGTCCATGAGAAAAACATAACTTGGCATTAATATGTATTGAATTTTAAAAAATTTGAACTCAATGAAGGTAAGTGACTATATTTATATTGCTTTCATAATTCCATTCCGACTTTAACTCATAATTTTCGTTTAATATAGATGGAGTTATGCAAAGTGTAATTATCAAATGACTAAGACAGCTTGAGACGTTTTTGCGGCGAACTATTAGGAGCCTAATAAATCTACGTCGTGTGACGTCGACTATCTATCCAGACAATAATACACCCATGACTAATAGGAGTAATAATAATAAGTTAATGATAGCCCGCACATTTTATCCAACTAAATCGTCCAACGAATTAATTGGACACCGATCGTACCTATCAGAACCGAGATTCTCTTCAGATTAGGCACAATTAAAAAGTTGGCATGCAGTTTAGAATACAGGGTATGATGTTTCCCCTGTTCTAATCTGTCACTGAATATAGGATAACCCAAAATTTTCTCTTTTGTTTTCGTCTTTTTTTCTCAATATAGCAATTAGAGCGTTCTTTTCCTGCATTTTCATGCAAACGTCAACGCACTAGCAACACTCTCACAGACTAAATCATCGAGGACCATCTGGACCATAGACGTAATTATAAAATCAATTAGGTCTGCGGCTGGCAGCCAACACAATAAAGTTGGCCGATTTCAATAAAGTTGTGAAAGTACGCGATTTAGTTGTTCGATAGTCGGCCGCCTAGAAATTGTAAGACTGCGACGTCTCTAACCAGTATCATAATACTATATTGCATCTACAGATACGGCGGCGTTTCATGCTCAGTGGCATTTGAAGAAATTACATTTTATATTATTCTGCCTATTTTTATTTCAAAATACCGTATATTCAAACCATTTCATATATTTTTTTAACGATCGGCAACACTAGTACAGTGTGTTCGGTGCGCTCATTGTTTGTTCTGTGGCTAGTTCTGTGGTCTGTGGTATGCATAGAGACAATAGAATGAGAATAGAATAGAGTAGGCCATGGAACTAATATGTCACTTTTGAAGTAGAGGGTAAAACATACTCAATCTCATCCAAATCTATGGGGGTTCAACGAAATAGGCGGTTGTAGCTGATTTTTGCCTTTATTGACTGTACTACAAGTGAAATTAAATAAAAGTTTTTTTAAAGTTATAACAAAATAGGTGATTTGTACTGGAGCAACTGTGAATTACTAAAATGAATAAAACTTGTCTATTTTCAGTTACTTACACCACTAGATTACGTTATTTGTATTGTATTAGATTGGTAATTTTCATATCTAAATGAGGTGGCATAAATTAAAAGATGAAAATATAAACTTTAGCTTTCGGCCTTTGGGTAAATCTTCTCATTGCTATTTTCTAAATCCAGAGGTTTTCAGTTCAGTCAAAAGCGATTTTATAATAAATAATATGAAATTATTATGGAAAAAAATGCATTTTCGAAATTCTCCCTCTAGTACGATCGCCTAAATTCTTGGGTAGAATATAATTTTTTGATATCTCTCATAAACTCAGGAATACAATAATACGCACGGATCTTTGCCGCCCTGAGTGGAAACATTAATTTTAGTTTTTGTAGTTACATGGTATGGCAACATTTTTTTCTCATCTTCAAATTGAAACTAAGCTGTAAGCCCAGAGATGTAAGTTATTGCCGCCACAATTCGGCAGTGCAACCAACCTTCGGTGCAAACGCAACGCCACATTCGTCAAGATCAAGAGACCAGTCAGTTGGTAGCACGACGTACCAACCAATCACTCATCGAGAAAAATCGTAAGTGATGCAAAGTTGCGCAAACGTCCAATAACAAGATCTCGTCGCTCTCATTGATTGGTTGAAATAAAAGTGTTTTGATAGGTGCGCTTAAAAACGAGCGAATTAGGCATGATTAGGCTGGGTTAGGCTACGATTGAAGCGAACTTAACTTCGTTTGTTAAAATTATTACATTGTTCTGTAATATTTACTGATTCTCTCTCATTGTTTCGTACATGTGCATTGCTGTGCATGGTTTATATAATTTCATTCATATAATTTGTGTCGATTTGCATGGCCACGAGGAAGTTTAAGTTTTCATAGATCAGCAGTGTTTTATCGTTAAAAGTACTGTTGTCTTCTGTTGTCTGTTCTTTATATTTTGTTTATTTGTTGCTAATTTTATTATTTCATTATTCCTAATTATAAGTTGTTGACATGTTTTTGAACATGAAACATGTGAAAAAAGATAGCAGAAAGTGTGCCAAACGCGGGAAGTCCATGGCTGAGGAACCAAGTTTAGTTCTATACCATTTCCCTAGACCTGGGTTATAAATTATTCGCCGGTAAGTACATATGACATTGTTTAATTGAAAAATGTAACCTACCCTTATTTTGTTATAACCAAAAGGTATAAAAACCGTTCAAATACTTTTGTACGGAGTCCTTACAAAGACAGGCCTCTTTTGATTCTTTGACTAGCGTATTTACACTCACGCAGTTTTAGAAGACAGAAATAATTTTTTTATAAAACAAAGTCCTCAGTGACATTGTGACTTGGATTATAATTTTGTTTTCTATTCAATGATCCTAACATTAATTTGTTTTCATTTATTTTGTTTATAGCGCTCAAGAATAGGCAAGATTTCGCTACCCCGACCAAGACTAAACCTCAAATGAATTTTAAAGAAAACTGTTCAGTAGTCATAAAATTTTATGCTATAAGCATTTTAAAGGAAATTCATTTGTCGACTATGCAAATAAGAAGTTGCATATGTATGTTGTTCCCTGTCACAGTGATAATCAAGAACTTTCAACTTCGGTAAGTACTCATTTGTACATAATACAATACAATATGTCTTTTGCTTATTTTTACAATGCAATATAATATAGTACTACCTTGTTCACTACAAATTAAGCAAATTAGCATAAGGTCACAGACAACATCAATGATTGTCAAGAGTGAAAAAACCAAACTGTTAGCATTTTAATCACATATCTACTAACACTTTTTATGCATATATCAGCTAAAATTGTTTAATGCTTATAAGAAAATCTTACGCAACAGAGTTAATATTTGTTTATGAAACAGCATTTATGTGTGCAATACCATACCATCAGCCCATCAATGCCCCACTACAGGGCCTTTGGCCTCCCCTCGTGATGAGGGGACGTTGAGCTTAATCTACTATGCTGCTCCAGAGCGGGTTGGTGTATTTTAACGATTGCCATCTATTGCTAGCAACCAGGACCGACGGCTTAACGTGCTCTCCGAGGCACTGAATCTGTGATAGTTATGTATATAAGTTAGAAAAAACTCATTGGTATATGCCCTGGGATTTGATTCCACGGCCTTCTAAACAAGAACCGGGCTCGTTACCACTCGGCTATCACGACATTTAAATGTGTGCAATAAATGTTATTAATTATCCGATTTCAGACTCAAGTTGACTTGCTTGTGAATATGCCGTCTGTGCAAGGCTTAACTCCATCAACTTCTACAAGTCAACCGGAAGTATGTACCTGTTCTGGCCACTGATACTCAAGTATAACCGACTACAATGAATTAGTTGCCAGAAATGTTTGCTGCCACAACTGGAACACCTTCAAAAGTGTTACCTCCAGAAGTTTTTTCAGCTCACAAGGTCAAGGTTTAATCAAAACGAGAGAAAAAGTTGTACAATACACGTAGAAAAAACTTAAGACTAATATACAAACTCAAAAATAAAATGAATACAGATGCTATTCTACAAGAATTATTAAAAGATGAAGTTGTTGAAAAAGCACCTAACAAGCTCCTTTGCAGTGCTTTTACGAGGCCAATTAGGAAACTTTAAAAAACATCACAAGGGAAGAACATATCAAAATGCATGTATCAAAAAATAATAACTTTGAAGATATATAAACGTTCACCAGCCTGATACAGGTTATTAAGACGTTTATTTCCGTTGACCTGTCAAACAACTATTAAAAGTTTATTAAATCACCTGCCATTGAACAATAAAATATACCATCACATATTTGAAGCTTTAAAAAAAATTACACAAAATCAAATATCAGGTCAATATTAATGTTTGACGAAATGTCCATAAGAAAAAAAATTATCGTACGATAGAAAACGATTAGATTTATGGCTACCAGGACCATGACAATCAAGGACGTAATCCGTAAATAGCAAGTCATGCTTTAGTTTTTATGATAGCAGCCATATGAGACTACTTCAAACAACAGCCATATGAGACTACTTCAAACAACCAGTGGCCTATTATTTATCTGGAGAATATGTGAACGCTGATAGGCGGGCAGTACTAGTCAAAGAGTTATGTCGTATTATTGGTCCTTCAGTTGTTGAAAATACTCCATTTTTACATTTCCATTACTTATGTAATGGAACTTTATTATTCTTGTTTTATCGTCTGTCTGTTCGTCAACCACAGTGAAATATCTTATAACCTTTAAGAGCCAGGAACTTGAATGTCTAATGAAACTTATTATTTCTATGAATAGACATAATAAAATTGAAATATTTTAAAAAAATATGTAGAAGGTTAAAATTTATATTAATGTTGTTTATAATGGGCTATATAATCTATATCTATTTTTCTATACTTTTATATAAAGCGAAAGAGTTTGTTTGTTTGTGTATTTGTTTGATTGTTTGAACGCGCTAATCTGTGGAACTACTAACCGGATTCTAAAATTCTTTTTGTATTTCATAGCCCAATTTTCGATGAAGGTAACAGGCCATAATATATAAAATCGTAGTGTTTGTCTGTCTGTTTCAACTAATCTCCAAAACGGTTGAACCGATTGTAATGAAACTTAGTATAAATAAAACTAACGTTAACTGAAGTCACATAGGTTACTCTTTGTCTGTCTGTTTATTCGAGCTGATCTGAAACGGCTGAACAGATTTTAATGAAACTTCACAGATCGACGGTCCCTACGTCCAAAGCGACATGTCAAAAGCTAAGATTAACAGAAGAGTGTAATAAAGGTTCAAGATGCTCTAGAAAAAATTCTAATTACAATTATAAATACATCTTTTATATAATGTTTTGCTATCTTTAAGAAGTTTAAAGTTGTATTTATTCATATTTAATTTTTTCACATGTTCTGGGTAAAACTGCTAGATAACTGGTTCTACACTGTCATGTAAATAAAACCATGTCAGACAAATGTAAGATACCTGTTTATACGTCGGAAATAACATAATGTTTTGAAATATAATGTAAGTAAATGTTTTATGAAAACCTAGAATTTTGTTATTTTCAAAAGAATTCCATAAACATCCTTATATTGACACACATTTATATTTAAAATACATTAATGAGGACATATATCTCTTTATTCATGGCTATATAATAATAATATTATTATTAAAATTATATAACATTAATATTAAAAACAAAAAAACACACCACGAAACTGTATCACAACCATAATCACAACAATATTCAACCGCGCGAACGGGCACCAACCAACACGTCTAATTGGAGAATTTCATGCAAAATACGTTAAGTTTGACAAGACCGCGGCGTTCACACCGAGTGGCGCGCTTTTTTAAACGCAGAACAAACCGACGTGTCTAAGATATCCGCATTTACGACACCAATTCATTGTAATTATTATACTTGTTCCCTTATACGATTCATATATTTATTTAGTAAAACCGTTAATATTTGTAAAAAAATCTTATATGTTTATATACTTTGACTGTAATGGTGGTGGGCGCGGCCACGCACACAGCAGAAGCGGGGCGTGAGCAGTTAGAAAGATTGGATGCATTCATAGAGTAAATAAATTCGACAGCAGCGCCACCGAGCGTATTTTTATATATGCATTTGAATAGAACCGCCATTTGCTTTTTTACTGGTCCGCTTCCACTGTATGGCTGCAGCCGAGCGCACCCGACCAGCTAATTATTGCATTTCTTTCCTTATTTTTTTTAAGTCGTCCCTGTATTCACTAGTTTCTTCCAAACGGCGCTGTCTCGTTTGAATAGCGCGTTTAGAAGGTCTCGATTATACCAGCCCATTTATGCCCCACTGCAGGGGCTTAGGCCTCCTCTCAATGTGAAGGAGCTTAGAGTTTAATCCACCACGCTACTCCAGTGTGGATTGGTGGATTTTAACGACTGCTAGATAGCAGTCGTGCCATTGTGGGTGCCATCAACAGCACCTTAATGTGCTCTCCGAAGTACGGAGTTAGCGATAGTTATGTACTTAAGTTAGAAAAACTCATTGGTACACGCCTGGATTCGAACCGCACGCAGGGCCGCACGGCCTTGTAAACTTGAAATAGGTTCGCTGCGCTCGGATTATCACGACACTCAGACACACAGACGACTCACTTAGAAGGTCTACTTTTACTAAATACAAATAAGCTACAGTTACTGGACTAAACTTTTTTTTTAGTTCGGTAAGCTCTACACGCTTTATAAGTTTGGACAACGTTTAACTAAATATCCTGTATGTAACAATTTTCAAATCAACTTGCATCTTCACAATATTTTGTCGCATTACAGTTGTCGGTGGACGAAGCAGAGGCTCTCCTGAAGCGTCACGAGGAATTGGAGGCGAGACTTCACGCCCATGACGACCGCTTACGCGCGTTCCTTAACAACGCCAAAACACTTCTGCGAATACCTCACTATGCTAATGAACAGTACGTACTTACATGTCGTAGTTAATTACACAAATTAATCGGTCATTATTGGTATTGTACAGTTTTTTTCCGATATAAAAGCGTTTTATTACATTTTACTCGACAGTGGTGAAGGATACCAGTCACAATAATTTAGGCGTTAGACATTTATGGCGTAGGGTCTGATTATAAACCTTAGAATAGACCATCTCAATATCAGAAATAATAATAATAACGTAAACATCACAACAACGTCTAGGCCTCAAACAAAGCATTAGCTTGTGTTTTGGGTACCAAGCGAAGACACCACATACATATAACAACCAAGACCCGGTACCAGTATCAGTATTCATCATAAATACTGACCCGACCTGGGATTCGAACCCAGGACCTCCAGCTTCGTAGACAGGGTCGCACAGTGGGCTCCGGCATATGACAAAATTCAAAAATGGAACTCTCTAATTTGTCACTTTAACGACTTACTAGAGAAAGTACTATTACCGTACTTTATGAAAATATAAATAATAATCATTTGGAATCCTATCATCAGTGTTGTTTTGCTACTCAAAGTGCACGCATCGGCATTATTACTGATTGTTAAGTAAAAGTAATTTAACGCGCGCATACTTTTATTTGAACTTACTTACGAACCTGTACCGAGTTGGAACAAGAATTGTGATGGATATCTCAGTGCAAGGTATGTGTTTTTATTTTCTTGCAGAATTTATATTATATTTTAATACTATTACTTGATAATTAGGGTCTACGTAATACCTGTATTCACTGTTAAATTTTTTTCGTAATACCTGATTGCACAAGGCTTTTAACATGTTTCTTAATCTTCTTTAATAATAACTTTTACAGTAAAAAGTAGCTCATAGTTTATTCTATAAAGTAAAAAAGGTTATAGAGCTTACAATTATCTACTCGATGAGATAAGCGAGCTCTACGCAAGTGTCAAAAGGGCGTAGCAGATGCTACGACAAATTTGGATTACGGCTTGATTAAATAATTATTCATTTTTTTTATTGCAGGTACATCATACACTTGCAGCCTATTGAGAATGTACGTGTATGAGCTTTGGCAGACAAAACTAGGCACATCGACTCAAAGAAATGTGGAAGTTGTGGAAGGAAATTTACTGTCCTATTTTCGTAAGCTGATAATTTACCAAATTAAAATAAATTAACAAATTATAATTCTAAAGCCTAGAATAACTTATTTCTATTAAAGAATATGTAATTTCACTGTTTTTAGTTGATCATAATTTTTTTTTTTAATATATATTAAATTCTACCAATTTTATCTGTTATGTTTATTTTTTTGATCGCTAATTCATTTACAAAAAAAATTTATTGTTACGTTGAAATTGTAAAATAAATACTATTTAATCTAATACAATTTATTTTCTTTAACTTTCCCAAGAAACTTATTGACAAACTAGCGACCGCCCGCAGCTTCGCTTGCGTAGACTACAAATTCCTGTTATAGGTACTATTAACGTTCGAGATGGTTTATACATAGTTTTTGCTGGAACCAATTTTGGTTACACCCATTCAAACTTTCAATCTTCATTCCCCTTCCACCCTTTAAAAAAACCGATACATTTTTCATCTCCCGTTTCCCACCCTTAAAAGGTGGAAATCTAAAAACCCTGAAACACGTCATTATTTAAGTCCCTCCATTCCCATCCTTAATTTGAAATTTCTAAAAAAGCCTTTCTTCATGTTCACGTTATAAAATAAAACTATGTTCCAAATTTAAGCTTCCTAGACTTAGTAGTTTTGACTGTACGTTGATAGATCAGTGTGGACAAACGACAGACAGATAGACAGACAAACAAACACAAAAAGTAGCTTATGACACTCTTGACAACCTTCTTTCACGTCTGCAAAGTTACCTTAAAATCTGTTTAGCCGTTTTGGAGATTAGCTCAAATAGACAGATACACGTACAGATAGACAGACGGACAAAAAGTAACATTTGTTAGTTTTGATGACATTTTTTTCATACTTGTGATGTTTCATTAAAATCGGTTTAGACAGATGGACATACAAACAGACATACATACAAAAAGTTGACTACATCCTTTCCATATGTGTAAAGTTTCATCAAAATCGGTTAAGCCGTTTTGCCCGAAGCCGATTTGCTCGAATAGACAGACAGTTCGTTTTCATATATATAGCCTATAACCCTCCGCTAGATTCAGGCTATTAAAGGCAAAAAGAATTTTCCAAATCCGACTGGTAGTTTCAGAGATTAGCGCATTCAAACAAACAAACAAACTCTTCAGCTTTATAATAAGTATTTCTATTATATAGATTAATAGATTATAAGATAATACTGAAAACCGTATCAAAGTATATTGCGTGGTTTGGATGTAAAAAGTTAACGAACAGAGACAGACAGCGAATTTATTTTCTCCCGCTATAGTTTTCATATTTCGATAAAAACTGCTAACATATTAATTGAAATTGTATGATGTAAAGGGCAATTATAATATGCATGAAATGCTTAAGACAGCTAACGTATTTAATTTGATAAGGATTAATATTACGTTTAAAAAACATCTTCGCAAATAGTACATTATGTTAGAACAAATTTGATTGTCATAAAAAAGGTTACAGTAAGTAAACCTTAAAAGATACACATGTGCTGTTGCGGACTTTTGGTTAGGACTTTTAAAGGAGAACAATTCCGTAATACATAGTTTTTGGTTAACATCAACCGTTTACGCAGCGCGCGCGACAGAAGCTCCCAAAAGGAATAATTTTTCCCGTTTTTGCAACATTTTTCATTGATGTTCCACTCCTATTGGTCGTAGCGTGACGTAGTATAGCCTATAGCCTTCCTCGATAAATGGACTATCCAACACAACTATAATTTTTCAATTTGAACCAGTAGTTCCTGAGCTTTGCGCGTTCAAACAAACAAACAAACAAACAAACTCTTCAGCTTTATAATATTAGTATAGATGATTTATGACGCACGCTCCATACAAGCGCAACCACAGTGGGTCGCTACCCACTAGGCTAAGCGGTCGTGGCTGTGTGTTCATTACCTAAAACCTTGGATCGTCACGTCCGGGCCAGGTTACATTTTTTATACTCGTATACCACCCTTCGCCACTGCTATCTATATGATACACAATACTTTAAGCAGTCACATCGGAAGATACTGAATAATAATATCTGCGCTTACAAAAGGTCATCTAGTCCCAAACTAGACAGAGGCCTGTATTATGGGTACTAAACAAAATATATTTTTTTAATACATATATAGATATTTTACACCCAGACACAGAACAAATAGACATGTTCATGCACACAAATATTTGTACTGGGCGGGAATAGAACCTGCGAACTTCGGTTCTACAGTTGGCGCCTCCGACCACTCGACCAACGGGTCAGTTATACAACAACAACAACAGTCAATCTATATAAATACCTTGATTTTTTTTGTCACGAGACAGCAGGTAAATGAATTAGATAATTATTTTTTATGGTTTATAAATTCAAAGCGTAGTCACAAGGTGCCTGATTTAAACAATTTCACTCATTTTTACTAAGAATGAGGCAGAACATACACCTGATGAAAAACTGAAAGGTTAGTCCTGTTATTAACGTCAAACTAGATTTATACCTGCAGCTGTACACCGCCCTCTTTATAATATAAATACCAGGGCCATCCCACACAGTGCCATCTAGTTCCAAAGTTAGTAGAGCTTGTCTTATGTACTTTTCACACCCAGACACGGAACAAATAGACTTATTCATGCAAACAAATATTTGTTCCGTACGGGAATCAAATCCGCGACCCTCGGCTCCGCAGTTAGGGTGCCTAACTACTCGGGCAATCGGTCAGTGGCGCAATACAACGAAAGAGTCTGTTAACAAAGTAATCGAACTGTAATGACGATAATTTACTTTTACTCCAGTATGGAAGTAAGAAAAACGCAAGTGGTAAGCGGTTGGAAGTGCCGCCGCCGAACGTCGTCGAGAGCTCCAAGCCAGTCTGGCACATCAGCTGTTCGTAGCTGCTGCGGAGGAGCTCCATGCCAACTGCCAACGACCAGAGTTATAGGTGATTGTGATTAGATGTTTTTTTAAAGATCTCTATTAATTTGCCGCTATATAAATTTCCATGGATACATATAACTGTTTGTGACGGATAATTTTTTTGAGGGGAGATCTATGTCCAGCAGTGGACTTCCTACGGCTGAGATGATGAAGATGATTTAGTTAATGGTGATGGTGATATCTTGAGATTTATATTTATGTTTATTGAGAATTTAAAATTCTCATCATCAGCCGATTTTTAACTTATGTTTGACTGACGACGACGACTCGACGACCGCTTAGCCTAGTGGGTAGCGACCCTACCTACGAAGATGGAGGTCCCGGGTTGGAATCCCAGGTCGGGTTAGTATTTATAGAGTCTTGGTTGTTATATGTATGTGGTGTATTCGTTTGGTACCCAAAACATGCTAATGCTTAGTTTGGGGCCTAGACGTTGTTATGATGTATACGTTATTATTACTGAACATATTTATTTATTTTTTCAAGTAATACACTCTGCTGTCACTTTTGACCATCCAATAGCTAAGTTCAGGCAGGTTCGTACGCGACCACTCTAAAAAGAACACTGCAAGAAACTTGAATGGCTTATTTTTTTTAGTAACGGCACTAGAAACCATTGTCTTAAAAATTAAGTGGATGCTTAAGACATAAGTTATCGTTTCACATAATTCTTGAATTTATTTATTGACAATTATATTGCTTATTTTAAGTTTAAGTTTTATTTAAGTTTATTATGAAATCGTACACAGTTACCTTTGAATGAATTACTTATTTTATGGACTCTAGGGGTGGAAACGGCGAGTTTTTGTTTTTTTCTAATATTTACAATAGATATATTACAATAAAGATTGTACCGAATTTTTAACACAGTTTTTATTTTTTTTCCCAAAAATATAGTCCAACCTATACCTTCCCCTTAAAATAAAAAATTAAGGCGTTAATTTTCTTAATCATTTTTTTCCGAAAAAATATTAAATATGGTTATGACGTCAAGTGTAAAGTCATAATATTTCTATTGATTCATGAGGATTACAATTCATAATCACAAACGATAGCAGGTTGTTTAACCGCATATTGCAGTACGGGCCTTCTCGTGTTACTAACCACTATATTAATCTCGTCATTCGAATTTTATTACGAGCGACTTTATCATGATACTCTACTGCATGACGAATTTATTCGGTTGGCGTTCAAAATGTATAGTTATAATGACACCTGTAAATATTACGGAACTACGACTCCTCCCGCCTCGCTGCACGTATACCTATGAGGTAGTCATACTTAGCCATGCTTGGCAATGCTTAGCCATGCTTCGTCATGCTTAGACTATTTGACCGAACTATTTTACTCCACGATTTTACCATGATGTAAACTTATTTTCAGGACAAGAAACTGGCTACTTTGAACACCCACAGCGACAAACTGCTAGTACAGAACCACGTGGAAAGTCTACGCATAGCTGATGAGCTTCAAGCCGTCAATGCATGCAAGAAGAAGGTACGTTTAAAATAATGAAAAAAAATCTTGCTCTGAACGTCTGATTTTCGAGTGATTTTCGCATATGCTTCGAACCGTTTAGCGACCGCTGAACCGACCGGAGTTTTGGTGCCAGTTTCTACATAAGGGAGTGTCTCCGCTGCTGGCGTTGTGTCCCGAATTGGCTGCAGGCGCTGACTTTGGACAAAAATTAGAAATGGGGTTGGCAATTTAGCGTACAGAACAGATAGGCGATGTAGGCATAATAAAAAAAAAACATGTATAATAAGTATTGTTCTTTTCCATTACTTAATTATTATATCTCCATAATCAATAATTTCCACATTCTAGTCATTGAATATAATAGTACTATTTATTTCTAACGCTTCATTTTGTTTTACGGTTTAAACCTTTTACGGTAAAGCAAAATAAATATACAATAAAAATTGAATATATGGGCACACCGATTACTGTTCCAATCCACTGGAAATATAAAAATCGGCTATGGTTCGAATCCGGGCGTGTATCAATGAGTTTTTCTGACTTAAGTACATAACTATCACTGACTCTGTGCCTCGGAGAGCAGGTTAAGCAGTTGGTGCCGGTTGCTGTCATTAGATGGCGGTCGTTACAATCCGCCAACCCGCCTTGGAGCATCGTGGTAGATTTAAGCTCCCTACACCCTTACCCTGGGGGAGGCGTAAGCCCCTGCAGTGGGGTATAAAAAGGGCTGATGGAATGGGAAGAAATATTGCTTGCTATCATACTATGTTTTACTACAACACAATTCACTCCGTACTAGCTAGGGTAGATTGTTTTTTACCCACAACGCATCGGAGGCAGCAGTACGTTTAAACGATGACTTTAAAAATCCACAGGAGGAGTGACGCCTTTCGACGACAAAATCAAGAAACTAGAAAAGCATCAAGCGTTCAGAGCCGAATTAGCAGCTAACGAAGCTACAGTAGCGGAAATTGCAGCGCTGGCAGCGAAACTCGGCCCAGAATAAGAAGTCCAAGCCACGCTTAAAGCGCTGCAATTGGAATGGAGGCAGCTTATTGCAGCGACC
This sequence comes from Luffia ferchaultella, assembly GCA_949709985.1. Classification (NCBI taxonomy): domain Eukaryota; kingdom Metazoa; phylum Arthropoda; class Insecta; order Lepidoptera; family Psychidae; genus Luffia; species Luffia ferchaultella. Next base: position 286,884 of record OX453265.1, read on the forward strand.
GAACAAAGAGGTGGGTTGTATTTTTAGTATTTCTCGAAAGAATAACTTCACTATGGAAACTCTTCTGGTTCAAAGACGGACAAATCAATAAAACAAGAGCGTTTTATTATAATCGAAGTGAGATGTTACAGGAATAGCCAGAAATAAATACACTTCAAATAAATCTATATCAATACAAATAAATAAAAATGAAATTTATGTATATAATTTCAAAATAAAGGCTTTTTTTTGTGCTCATATGTTTATTTGCTCGTAGGTTAAGTCAAACAGGCGTATTAATTATTTTTTTGTTTGTATGACTGTTAGAGCTGATCTCTGAAATAGAACTAATTTTGATGATAGTTTCACTTGCAAGTAAAGGACATTCCAGAGAATATTATTGGCTACATTTTATTCTAACTAAACTAAACTTCAGGTTAAGGGACACCGCTGATTTCTATACAATATTATTTTGGCCAGGAGTATTAAATTTGTTTTTCTGACTCAAGTATATAACTATCACTGACTCCGTGCCTCGGAGAGAACGTTAAGCCGTTGGTCCCGAGTGCCATCAACAGATGGCAAACATTAAATCCACCGACCCCCACTGCAGCAGCGTGGTGGATTAAGCTTCAAGCCCCATCACCCTGGGGGGAGGCCTAAGCCCCTACAGTGGGGCATAATGGGCTGGTAGAATGGAATATAAATTCAAAGTTATTATATGAATTTTATCATTTTAATAAGTAAAATACATCGTAAAATTGTCGTCAAATTATTAAAATTGTTTTTCTAACAGAAAATACTTCTAATTTTGGTGTTTAAAGTTCAAAATTTTCCATTTAGATATGTATGTGCGAGTGAGTTTTTTCGAATACCAGAATTTAGAAATGCTTGGTTTAAGAAAGAACATATTTTCTAAATTCAACGATTTATGATACACTTATCTTATTAAAATGGTAAAATAAACACAACAAAATGTAGTTCTTTACTTTTGGTCAAATAAATTTTGTATAGAAATCAGCGTTATCGTTTAATCTTAAATTTGAAAAACTGTAGAATTTCTGAAAACCACGCGACCGCAGTTGCGGGCTTTCGCTAGTACTATATATTTACAAGTATTATAATTAATAAAATAGATATTTTTTTGTAGTTTTGCAAATATATAGCTTTTAGTTAATTAAAATCGGAATACGTTGTATCACGCATTGTTTAAAGTTCATTTAGAATTGAACCCTTTGTAGTTAGTACTTTAGGCGAATTATTTGTTAAATAGGATACTGAATGAGAACACCATAATACACACTTGTGTTAAAAAAATTCTTGTTCTGTACATTTAACAGGGATATCCGCCATGTTCACAAGCACGGAGCGCAGGCATGACTTGGATGCGGCTACAGAACAGCGCAGGCTCACTACTCATTGACGGCCGGGGCGGGTGCCGTCAAAGACAAGATCATGACAAGATAAACGTTTTGGAAAAGCAGGGCAGAGCGTTGGCTGCTCAGTAAGTGATTATCTTTCGGTTATCACGACATTTACACGACACGACGTTTGTACTTGTTAAATGTATATTAGCATTCATCTGTGGTTCACTTATATACTACACTTAAAGTACCCAACTGCTTTACGGGCATCCTCCACGTGGTTTAATAAAGCCTACATCACCCTCCGATCCTCAAATCATCAACATATCAAAGATCATGATCCCTCAGTTATGACACGAAGAAAGGCAAACTGACTTTTGCTTATATAATATACATAGTAATATATGATTTTTTTCTTCCAGGCATCCGCGTCGAGCACATACAATGGGATGTACTTTCTGTTATGGAGAGTAGACCGTTGGCTGCCCGACTAAATAGAAATTTTGGCGGGAAAATAACTACAATGGAAGTAATCTGATGAAGAGTATATAGATTGGCCGATTGATATTCTTACTATTTTATATTATGGTCACCCTTTCTAATTATTTGTATGCAGTGGTGGATTTACACATTTGCTGTCGCCAAGGTCAAACACTTACCATTTTTTTGGCGATATTCTTGCCTGAAATTTTGTCTGAAAGCCGTCCTTGAGTGTCTGTTATATGAAAGATTTATTGCAGCACATATTTAAGTTATATACGCAAAATACAGATGAATACGTTGACGGCTCAGAAGTCAGTTACCTAATTACATTCCCCATAGCATCTCAATTCCACGGATTTACAATTACAAAGATGCGACTTCGCATCTTTCGTTTTGGGGAATTCATATCTCTAAGCATACGTAGATTATGAGTTAACTTAACCGCCGGATTTTTTATCCCTATAGTGACCTCCAACTACCCCTTACAGTCACTCCTTTACCACCTTTAGACGTGAGGACTTTCTGACGCCCGTTCTTTCTTATCCACTATCACGCTCATTCATAAGCCTACAGATACTTAGCTCGACTCGTTATAATATGCAGTTCCTCTCGTTCTTAGCTAACATCTGCTGGGTTTGACTCTTTACTTTCTCCTGATCTGCCTCACCATGATGACAACATTTTTTGTTATGTGCAGATCTTGTCACCTAACCTCTTGTTCCTACAAGTTTCTAATATTCATTTTCAATACGTTTGCTATTAATACGGTCTTTACGACATCGAAACTTGTACCGTAATGTTGTATTTTAGAGTACTAGGCCTTTTTACTTTACACCAATCACAAACGAGCATTCTTTTTGTGACGCATGCGTAAACCGCGAAAAGCAGTTCCGTTCCCGCCATTATTACATTAAAGTATCTACCTAATTTTGATCGTAAATGTATTGAAAAACGTCGTATGATGCTCGTACACTGTAAGCTGGCTATTATAGTCATCGGTTTATTATACACATTCGGCTTCGTTTCGTACCTATAAACACCTCGACTATAATATGCAGCTTACCGTACTTGCATCATAATGTACCTACTATTAAAAATGCTTTCCTCTATAGAAAGCTACAATATCATTGAGTAACATGGGCTGTATTTTATTTTCAAACTAGCTTTCCGTTCGCGGCTCCGCTCGCGTGAACTACACATTTGTACCGGGACCGCTATAATTGTTTGCATAGAAATAGTTCATTAGCTGAAGAGTGACATAGGCTATTTTTTACTGTGGAAAAAGGTGTCCCGGTACAAATGTGTAATCCACCGCAGCCGTGAGCCGCAGGCGGAAAGCTATTCGTCAATAAATTAGGGCGTCAGGAACTACCTGAATCACTCAAACATTAGATTTTTGCACAAACTCTACGAAACTGTTGAAACAATCAATGATGTCAGGTAGAAACATTAAAGAAAAATATTTTTTATAGTCGCATGTTATGTTTCATCAACTGAAACGTAGAAATGTGGTCATGAAAAATATAAATAATTTCTTTGTATGGTGGCTCCATCTGTTATTAAACAGCCGTACTAAACAGGTAGCGTCCAACCTTAATAGGTACCATGTTCCATGGTTTAGCCACTGCCAATTATTAATTAACAATTATTATTATTTGGGGTTCGGGAATACAAGCGATTCCGATGCGCCTAATCAACGTCGTTCAAGTATGTAAACTATTTTAAAATCTCATTTAACATTTACAATTTTAAGATTACATATCGTCCCCTTATTTTGAATTCCGATATGATTCTGTCCATGATAAATATGAAATACAAAAAAGCAATTACCTACATTAGCAACCAGAACCTCTCAGTGTTAGAGAAATATGACAAATAATAAGATTTTTTTCTCCAATTTGCAGAAATATGAACTTGTAGACAAACACTCAACTGTTGTATTCTATTTGTACTTATGTCGTCGTCTACTTTGGCCAATAAACGTGTTTATATTATTGTGAATAAAATTTATAAGTAAATATTTGTTGGATTTTCGCAATGGAGGCAATAATGTATTTTTAAATATCTCGAAATATGACTTTATAGCTTTAGCATGTAAAATGTTATGAACAACGCCTTTGATTATAGTTAATAAATTGTGATTAAAGATTTGATTTTAGAAACCAAAGATATTTGTAAGTGAAATAAATGTATTTTAGCATTTTTTATGTCTTTTATTTATCTAGTCGACTGACCTGAACCAAAAATAGCGGGTTCAACTCCCGCCTGGGACAAATATTTATTTATGTGCATGAACATGTCTGATTGCTCCTTGTATGGGTGTAAAATATCTATATACTGATATAAGTAACTAGCGACCCGCCCGTAGCCCCGCTCGCCGGTTACTCGTTTCTTATAGTATTCACGTATTTATTTCAGTTTTATACCCGCTATTTTCTTTCTCATTTTCATTAGGCCATTATAGTTCTTGTTCTGGACCTCGGTCCCGTCCCGTTTTCGGTTCCATTTTTATCAAAGCAAAATGAGCGGGGATGGGGGCATAGGAAATTTTATAATGTTCGTTTATATCAAATAAGATAATGTATATTCAAGAATGTCCTATTTAAATTAAGTAAATATTACAAAACCTACACGAAGCAGGAAGCAAAAGCGTGTGTATTATAGGTAAATTTAAACATTCCGGAAGAAATTCCTTAAATGATTAAAAAATGGTTTAGAAGAAGTAAGCGGAGAAACAGAAGAAATGAATCCTGTAGCGCCAAGGCGGCGGCGACGACTCGACGGTTGCGAATGCGAATGATGCGAGGAGAATGCCGCGTCATGTTAATACTAACTCAATCACGCACTTAGGTGTATTTTATACCTGGTGTTCGGCTGAATGTAGTCCAAACTTATAGAACATGCAGAACTTACCGAACTAATCAAAAAGTTGCAAGTGAGCAGATGGCGCAAAGTACTTAATTGTTATCGAGAAAAACATGTTTAAAATATCTTTATTTTTAATCTTTTGGTTTAGTTCGGCAAGTTCTACATGCTCTATAGTTTGGACTACGTTCAGCCCAACAGCTGTTATAGGTTTTTTACTTTTATGCAAAAATATTAATATATTTAATTAAAGAATACAATTTTTTATAAAAAACCAGTACCTTACTGTTATACAAATTCACCTTCACCCTCATTCACTCCTATTTTTCCTTTAGCTTTTTTATACCCCACTACAGGCACTTAGGCTTCCCTTCAGGCTGAGGGGGCTTGGAGCTTAAACTCACCACGCTGCTCCAATGCGGGTTGACTATTCACCAAAATCTATTGACAGCCATCGGGACCGACTGCTTAACGTACACTCCGAGGCACGGAGTCAGTAAAAGTTATGTACTTAAGTCTGAAAAACGCCCGGATTCAAACCACGGCCTCATGGCCTTGTAAATTTGAAACACGTTCGCTGCGCTCAAGCTATCACGACGCTGAGATGTATATATGATAATGTAATGAGTGTAGTACCTATATGAAATACATATTCATACATACACATTCAGTGCAGAAAGCTAAAATCTATATTCAGGTGAGTTTAGAGATGGGACTGTATGGCCAAATCCTAAACTATGAGAAATAGCGAAAAGTGTTCAAAGGCTCATGAGCTTGATTTTTGAGAAAACAAAAACTACATATTCACATTTTTGCAAAATCTGTTACCTACTTCAAAATAAAATCAAACCACTTGATTTGATAATTATATATTAATACGTTAAGAAAAAACTTTTGACTCCTTTTAAAGTGCATTGCAGGTATGGAAGAATGTAAATTTGGCATAGTTTAAAGTTTATATGCAAAAGGAGGGCCAACATAATTCTACTGGTGTACCTACGTGCTAATGTGAAGTAGGAAAAGCGCGTTCAAAAAAATACGCAACAAACTGAGGGACGCGCTTTTCTATAAAAAAAAAAAACATATACTTAAACAATTGTTGTTAACGAACTTTTACAATATGTACTTGAAAATTAAATTTAAATTTAAAAAAAAAACCTCGGCAAAAAAAATCTTTAAAAAGTGGGAAATAATACAAGTTTGTTCATTGTCAAATGATTTTTGATTGTTAAAGGCGTCTGGGACCGTGAATTATTAGGCAAGTATTTTAAGACAATGTCCGAATCTAGCTGGAATTCAGAACTTCGCTTCCCTTCCCCGCAGTAGGCGGAGCATATCTTCCCGCCCCATTCGATAACGGCGCGCGGCGAAGCGCGCAACACCTGTTCCACCGCAAACTCGAGATTTGAGAATAGCCCATTAAATTTAACATTATCAAATTTTAAAAAGTACATATTTTTGAAACAGTTAAGAAAGTTACAGACCTATAGTGTATGTTCTCAAACTTCATGTTTTAGGGAGATCTATGTAATCCCGTGACAAAATTTTAAAAATAACGTATTTTTGTAATTGTAAGACCAAATTAAAAAAAAAAAACATGTATTTTCATAACCATTAGACAGACCTACCGTGTCTGTACTTAAATTTCATGATTTAGCGAGATCTATGGGAATCCATGATCAAATTTTAAAAGCACATATGTTTCGAAACTAATATTCACAGACCTACCGTGTTTGTACTCAAACTTCATGTTTTAACGAGATCTATGTAATCCCGTGAATTTCAGTACAAACATGATAGGTCTGTGACTAATAGTTTCAAAAATATGTGGTTTTTAAAATTTGGTCATGGATTCATTTATATCTTGCTAAAACATGAAGTTTTAGCAAAAACACGGTAGGTCTGTTTAATATTCCGGGAGGTCACAACAAATTTGGTTACAATTTCCAGAGTCGCCTACTCTGGGTTGACATGATAAAGACCAACTCCCTGATGCCAAATATGTCGGTCTGCCTGCTCAGAGTGGTTGCGTTAACTTTATATGGCGCTTCAAAAACTGGTAATCGTGACCAAAAAAAAAACGATAACCAAAGTGACTGAATTTGATATAAAATTGAGTACTAGTTGCATGTTAATGAGAAACATAAAAACTGACCAAATGTTCGATTGCGTTATTCAGCAATCCTTGTTCAAAGATGGTTAGTTGTAACCTAAAAAAAAAATACGATAAGCGAAGTGGCTGAATTTAATACAGAATCAAGTACTAGTTGCACGTTAATGAATGACAAAAAACTGACCAAATATTCGGTTGCCTTCTTCGGTAATCCTCATTCAAAGATGCTTAGTTAATAATAATGATTATGAAAATACAAGTTTTCTTAAATTTATTTTTACAAATTACAATTATTTTTTAAATTTTTTCACAAGTTCACATAGATCTCGCCAAAACATCAAGTTTGAGCAGCAGCACGATGGGTCTGCGATTGATGGTTTCGTAAATATAAGCTATTAAAAATTTGATCACGTGGTCACATAGATCTCGCCAAAACATCAAGTTTGAGCACCAACACGATAGGTGCGCGATTGATGGTTTCGAGAATATAAGCTATAAAAAATTTGATCACGTGGTCACATAGATCTCGCCAAAACATCAAGTTTGAGCACCAGCACGATGGGTCTGCGATTGATGGTTTCGAAAATATACGCTTTTAAAAATTTGTTCACGTGGTCACATAGATCTCGCCAAAACATCAAGTTTGAGCACCAACACGATGGGTCTGCGATTGATGGTTTCGAAAATTACGCTTTTAAAAATTTGTGCACGTGGTCACATAGAACTCGCCAAAACATCAAGTTTGAGCACCAACACGATGGGTCTGCGATTGATGGTTTCGAAAATATAAGCTATTAAAAATTTGATCACGTTGTCACATAAATCTCGCCAAAGCATCAAGTTTGTGCACCAACACAATGAGTCTATGATTGATAGTTTCGAAAATATAAGCTATTAAAAATTTGATCACGTGGTCACATAGATCTCGCCAAAACATCAAGTTTGAGCACCAACACGATGGGTCTGCGATTGATGGTTTCGAAAATATAAGCTATTAAAAATTTGATTACGTGGTCACATAGATCTCGCCAAAACATCAAGTTTGAGCACCAGCACGATGGGTCTGCGATTGATGGTTTCGAAAATATACGCTTTTAAAAATTTGTTCACGTGGTCACATAGATCTCGCCAAAACATCAAGTTTGAGCACCAACACGATGGGTCTGCGATTGATGGTTTCGAAAATATAAGCTATTAAAAATTTGAACACGTTGTCACATAGATCTCGCCAAAGCATCAAGTTTGTGCACCAACACAATGAGTCTATGATTGATGGTTTCGAAAATATAAGCTATTAAAAATTTGATCACGTGGTCACACAGATCTCGCCAAAACATCAAGTTTGAGCACCAACACGATGGGTCTGCGATTGATGGTTTCGTAAATATAAGCTATTAAAAATTTGATCACGTGGTCACATAGATCTCGCCAAAACATCAAGTTTGAGCACCAACACGATGGGTCTGCGATTGATGGTTTCGAAAATATAAGCTATTAAAAATTTGATCACGTGGTCACACAGATCTCGCCAAAACATCAAGTTTGAGCACCAACACGATGGGTCTGCGATTGATGGTTTCGAAAATATAAGCTATTAAAAATTTGAACACGTTGTCACATAAATCTCGCCAAAGCATCAAGTTTGTGCACCAACACAATGAGTCTATGATTGATGGTTTCGAAAATATAAGCTATTAAAAATTTGATCACGTGGTCACATAGATCTCGCCAAAACATCAAGTTTGAGCACCAGCACGATGGGTCTGCGATTGATGGTTTCGTAAATATAAGCTATTAAAAATTTGATCACGTGGTCACATAGATCTCGCCGAAACATCAAGTTTGAGCACCAACACGATGGGTCTGCGATTGATGGTTTCGAAAATATAAGCTATTAAAAATTTGATCACGTTGTCACATAAATCTCGCCAAAGCATCAAGTTTGTGCACCGACACAATGGGTCTATGATTGATGGTTTCGAAAATATAAGCTTTTAAAAATTTTGTCTCGTGGTCACTTAGATCTTGGATAATAGACAATATATTTCGATATATATCTATAGGTAGGTATTAACTGACTGTAGTATTATTTTTAAGTACCTATATTATTATTGAGGTTTGAGAACTTGAGAACTTATTCGCGTAAATAAAGACAAAAAATTAGTAATGGCGCGGCGGCACCTGTTGTGTGTAATATTGTGGCAAAATAAACAACAATCAATAATTTTTATAAATTACAGTGCCCTTTTAAACTATGGTTAAAAAATTTCCCTCCTCTCCCGCGCTTACCTTACAATTGCTATGTCTAGAGACGTTCGTCGAACCTCTGTATTTCCCCTAATTGCGGAGCCAATGGTCGCGGGTTCGATTCCCGCCCGGGACAAATATTTATGCGCATGAAAATGTTTATTTTGTTCCGGGGTTGGGTGTGAAATATGATATTTATATAATACAGGTATATATTATTTAAAAAAAGAATATTTAAGTATGTATATCACTTGTTTAGTAACCCATAACACAAGCATAATAATTGCTTACTTTGGGACTAGATGGCGCTGTGTGGGATGTCCCATGTATCATGGTAGAAATAATATGGAAAAGTCACAAAGAGGATTTCTGAAAACCAGTTATTCAATTTCGGTATCCATATTAAACTAAAATTAGTTAAATGCTTTAGATTTAGTTTTTTTTATTTATTTTATTGCCTTTATATCTCATCTTCATTTAAAAATTTGCTATACACTAGATTGCTAAAAACTAACCCTATGCTATCTCCTAAATACTAAACTATTTACAATTCATTACATCGTAACTAATAATAATTTATTAAAATTTTTCACGAATAATTTTACGTAAACGACCGAAAAACAAATATGCATGCGTTCGCCTTGAATTTTGGACGGGGTATGAAGCATAAGTAGGCGGTGCTAGTGACTGCAACACAGCGTTGCGGAATGTAATGCGCACGACAAAGAAAAAAGGTATAGCGTCGCTCGAAATTAAACAACGTAAGCGGAAAATTATATAAATTAATTACAACACAGGACAAGCGATTTCACAAAAATTTAAACACATAGTTTTTAGAGCATAACAAACTCTGTATGATATATTTTATCCAGCTAATAGTGTTTGACGGATTTTGAGAAAAACCCATTAAATGCATTTTGAAGAGGTACTTTCACGCAACAATTTCTCAATGCCTGCTAATTTTAATTAATTTTTTAAACACATAATTTCTAAAGTTAATCTTGTAGTTACGCATAACTTCGCACCAGAAAGGTACGAATAGTATTTAAGGAGATATGATCCTTCAAAAATATGATTCATTTTACTTCTTCACTTGAGACATCGGCTTAAGTTTACTGAGCGGTCCCAGACGCCTCTAAGGATCAAAAATCATTTGACAATGAACAAAATTGTATTATATCACACTTTTTAAAGGTTATTTTTTTATCGGGGGTTTTTTAAATTTAAATTTAAGTTTTATTTCAAAATTTTTAAACTTAGTCATTTAGTTAAACTAATTCATACATGATCAGACAAAAAATAATTTTCAAGTTTTTAATTTTCATTTCGTAAATTAAAAATCCTCATTCCCTTTCAATGTAGTGCACATTATTCTACTAGTCAAGCCCTTTCATTTGCTATCCATGTTGAGGGATTTGTGAAAAAAATGTAATTCGCCATTTTGTAGTGGCGGCCATCTTGGATTTGAACTTTATCATAGTATATAGTATTCTGCTAGTTAAGCTCTTTCATTTGATACCCATATTGATGGAGTAATGAAAAATATTCGCCATTTTGTGGCGGCGGCCTTCTTGGACTGATTTTCATCAAGCATAGCTAAAAACACTCCCGATTAATTCACCTTTCATATTAAAAAATTCGCATCCAAATCAGTTCATCCGTTTGGGAGCTACGATACCACAGACAGATACATAGATACACACACACGTCAAACTTATAACACCCAGTTTCAGTTAAAAACAGAACCGTACTTACTTGATGAAAGAATACTTTCCACTAAATGGACGTAGCAGAATTAATAGGGATTTATTTCTAATGGCAAGTTATTTTTGTTTTAGAGTATACCTAGGTAATTTTCTAAGACTGTCGGCAGCGTGGGCTTTCTAAATCAATATAAATCCTATATCAAAATAACTATTTTAAAGTATGATATTTATGTATTAGTGTTTTTTGCGTCATTGATTTTTAATATATGTTTCAGAAAAGAAAAGAGATTCTTTGTGGTAAATATATTTTATTAAAATAAATTTTTGAAAAGGAAATCGCTGCCAACAAAACACAAGGAAAAACGAATATCTTTATATTCACAATTTTACTAAAAAAAATATAATATCCTATAATATCCCTATAATATCCCTATAACTAAATTGAAGAAAACTTTTCAAAGTGTTAAACATAAAGAATTCTGTTAGTAACTAGTAACATAAAAAACAGCCATTGAAAAATGACGACGTTACGACAAACTACCTCTCTACCAAAATTATAAAGTACCAGCCGCATCGGCGAAGTTTTAATAAATTATAGAGTAGGCATTTTGCATTGCTTATTTGCAACGCTGTTCGCAAATCAACAAACAGGTGGCTCGTGAAAACAATCACAATCACACGATTTTCAATATTTACTCAAAGTTTGTTATTTATTATATATTTTGTACATTTTAAGTAATCCAAGATATTCGGTTGCTGACGAGGCTGAAGTTCTCTAACATAATTAGATTCTAAATACGTTACAGTAACAATAGTTACCATACCACATCAGCCCATTAATGCCCCACTGCAGAGGCTCAGGCCTATCCTCAGGATCAGAGTGCTTGGAGCTTAATCCACCGCGCTGCTCTAATGCAGGTTGGTGGATTTTAACGACTGCTGTTTCATGATGGTAACCGGGACCGACAACTTATCGTGCTCTCTGAGGCACGGTGTCAGTGATCTACGTACTCAAGTCAGAAAAAACTAATTGCTACAAGCCCTGGGATTCAAACTACGACTTTCTAAACAAAAAGCGTGCACAACACTAATAATATTTTATTTCAAATTTAAGTTAAAACTTTACGAATTGCTGGATTAATTATTTATATCGAAAAAATCATTCGATATTAATAATGAGTAGAGTCAAACCGAGAAGGAGTATCCAACAGACGGCCCCCGACTGTGACCGTCGGCGGGATATCCGTTTCCACGAGACCCGAGGCTACACCTGTTTCATATGTTTACGTTGTACTTGGTTACCAAATTGTACTGATAATTCTTAAACCTAATGCTTAGAATAAATTTGAAAAGTCTAGGATCAGATCCCACTGCTAAAATCATAATATTTTGTTTTAGTCCATTTGCATAAGACCAGACTCATGTGAAAACGGCATTTAAATGTGATAATATTAAATTCGCACGTGCGTATGTCGTCGCCGGGCTTTTGGCAGACAACTGCGTTTATAGGTATTATGGGTACTCATGATTCAGTTTTTTGCACGATGGTATATTTTTGTTCACATATTGCGTCAGTTCGGAGGGACGTGTTTGCTTGCGTTTGTATAGAGACACTATTTTAAAGCGTCGCAATTTGAAAATAACAGCCAACTAGAACATGACCACGCTGTACTACTTATTGTTTTTATTTCATATTTCATAGAATAATAGTGACCACATGAAAACTGGTTTTCCAATTAGTTTGATGGAGTTTTTTCCACTTGTAATGTAAATCAAACCAAATCTATACCGTGTCGCACACAAAGTATTATTTATTTCGGAACATGAACAAAAAACAAAAGGGCCCATAAATGAAATACAGTTGTCAAAATTTAATTTAATTAATGTGAAAACCTATGGATCGAAAGCAATAGTCTTTGGGACGTTTACTATTAGACAGCTGGATTTCATTGAAAAGCAGTGAAACAGAATCTTAATTTTGGGAGATGTTTTGGAGTAAATTTCGGTTAGTTATGCTTGATTGTATCTTCATTAAAAGTTCTAGATGAATACATAGATACATTAACTTATTAAAAAGTGAAAGGTGTGCATTCGTAATTTCGGTAGCACAAAATTTTTAAAGCGCACCTTTTTTTTATTCCAGAGCCTTTCGTTATTTTTAATAATTAATTTGATAGTTTGTGAGAAAAATGTGCCACCGAAATAACGAAAAAATCATACTTCAAAAATTTACCCTCGTCTGACATCTGATGATAAAATTATTTCCGCATGTGTACCAATTGAGGCATTTATATTCCTTTAACTAAAACTAAAATCATATTATGAGGGCTGGGCATAAATCCGGAACTGGCCATTTACAAAAAAATATTTGATAGGTCCACAAGCCTGTTTTTGATCAATTGTCAAGTTGTGTGAAATTGTGTGAAATCTAAGGCGAAGAAATTTTTTTACAGCCAATGTGCTTGTAGTATCTTATGTATTCTCGCCCAGGAACGCCTCTATTTCACGATATGTAACATGACGATCTTGCATTATAATTTCCGCACAGCATCGATATTTATACTGCCAATTACCGCCTACAATTAAACTCACTGAACCAGTGATACACAGTGGTATTCGATGGTACTTCATCGTCAAAAGTCGAAGTCAGAGTTAAACATTTTCAGAACGATAATGTTCACGAGTCGAATCCATGGTGATGAAGACACGCAATTTTCAAAATAATGCCACAATGAAATAAAATTTGACGGTTATACGAACGAAACTGTATTCTACAGCCAAAAAGTTAGATGTTGTAGTTACTTTTTGAATAATTTTTGGAAATGGCCTGTTCCGGGTCATAAATAGCAGCCCTTGTAGAATCAAAACTTTCATTGATGGTTTCAATGTGGTTTATTCATATTAAAAGATTTTTTGATATTTCACCCATACTACGCTCAATATATCGAGTAAGTTTGTATAGAGAATCCGTCATTTTTGAAGTTAAATGTCTGAAAAAAGCAAATTAAATCATGAACGTTTGGGACTCCCGTTAATTTTCAATTTAAATGTATGATAATTGGTATTGGCCTTTTGGGTCGTTGCCGAGTTGAGATCAGCGACCGCTGACCGCCGATCGCTGCTATCGCGTTCAATTCCAAGGTATGACTAACTGACTGGTACATATACTTTTTGCTTACGTAAAACTTGCCAAAAAAATATGTTTCCCAGCTGAGTGGACGCAAATACGTGAACGAATACTGCGTAGCGCTGATCGCCGAGAATGATATAGGCTCCGAATTTGTACTTGGCAATTCGAAGCATGTATATGTTTTGTTTTAGAAGGGATCTCCAGCAGTCGGTCGAGAGTATTCTGGTCTAGAGCTGAAGTTGAGAGACCTAGATTTTTAGAATAGTCTGATTAGAAAAGTCAAAAACTTTATTAAAAATAGAAAGGGGAAAAATATTTAAAAAAAGATAGACCAAGGGAGTGTAAAGTGACGTGAAAGGTAACCTAACGCAAAATCTTTGTGTCTATGGCACTACGATCATTATATAATAATATGTAATGCTAGTAATCACATTGAGTTACATTGCATACGTCTGCACCCGCTTTGTGAAGTCATTTTGTGATCGGTTTGACTATCTGGTTTGACTCTGAAGGTTTTTTGGCATTTGAAATATGGAACCTTGAAATTCTTCCAGACGTCTTGAAGTATACCTTGGTTACCTACTATTATTTTTATGGCGTTGACTAACTAGTTTCTTGTCTCATAAAATTTATATGTCGTGTTTGGCTTGTAACTGTACTCGTTGGGTTTTTCAGTTTGGATCCAAATCTCCAGTTTATACGAATAATCTTAACCAATACCTACTATAAATGCGAATGCGATTTTAATAGAATTCGGTACGGAGATAGATTAGACTTTAGAAAAGAACATAGGTTACTTCTTGTCTCTGTTTGTTTGTCTCTTTGTCCCTCCGGGTTGATCTCCATAATGGCTGAACCGATTTCAACAAAACTGTGCAGACATAAAAAGGACTTTCTCAGGAGTGAGCTTTTTAACTTTGAAAATGTTTATTTGATTGTTTTCGTACGGGAGTGTAATTCGGATATAATTCTGAAATTTAGAATGGTAGACAAAAGGCAGTGGTTTGAAAGTATGCAAAGGTTTGTGATGCATTGTATGTATACAATTTTTTTTAAATCGGTTTATAACTTTTTCCGGATAATCGAAAATGGTGAATTAAAGACGAATTTTTCTAATGTTTCAGACAAAAGTTAATAATATTTCAAAAACAAAAGTTGGCTTTTGTTATTGAAAAAAATTAAAAAAAATTTCGTTTGTTTACCGTTTAGAAAGAAATATTGGAATGGGTCGAAAACTGTGGGCTGGACAGGTGTTCTTTTCTTTGTAGGAACTTGGTAGAATTTTGATGAATAACATAGAGTAACGTAGTTCAAATTTAATACTATACCACCTTTTACCGGCGACTTTGCTCGTGATTTTTTCCTGATTCCGATTATTTAATTTAAACTGTATAAATAGCACCAAATATTTCTTTCGAAGGAAAAGCTTTTAATCCCTTTTAAGCAGGCATATTCCTCACAGTTACAGTTTATGTGGAGTAGGAGGGCAAGATGCTAAAATATAATATATACAGGTGAGTTTTTAAGATGGGACTGTATGGATAAATTCTAAACTATGAGAAAAAGCGTAAAGTGTACAAAGGAATCATGACCTTGATTTTTGAGAAAACAAAAACTGCATAAGCATTCACGCATTTAAACAATCTATTACTTTAATAAGGAAACCACTGATTTGATAATCTTCTATATCTTACTACGTGAAGAGAAAACTTTGTATTCCTTTTAAAGCATATTGTGGGTACGGAGATTTGGTATAGTTGAAGTTCGTATCGAAAAGGAGTGCCGAAAGAAAAAATCTATATAATAAATATAACATGCGGTATAAATACTGTGAACCATACGGGTAAACGGGTGTGTCATTTGATGCAATATGAATTGACTTAATCTTTCGACCACTAAGCGATCACTTGTATCTGTTAAACATGCAAAGAAAATGATTAAGATTAGAAGAAATTTGGTTCAGGGTCGACTTGTTAGTCTATTATAATAAATTTTCCATCAATAGATTCGGTGAAACGACACAGTGCTTCGTAGCACATCACGTATCACTTTATAGCTGACACATATAAAACAAGGCTGTCCTTTCTATTCGCTCTTCTTTTCAAAGAATACCATTTTTTATTTCAGGAATTCGTAACATAAAACAAGAAAGTGACACAGATTTAGTACTACATTTGTAAATGGATTAGCAAGAAATAAATATGTCGTATGTAAAATCAACAGCATCTCGTCATTTTTTCCAGTGATATAACACTTTTACGAAAAAAGTAACACTAAAGAAAAAAAACCGACTAGCACAAGAAAAAGTTATGAACTAAAAAGAGAAAAACAAGCCATATTCTATAGAATTTGATTTGAACAACGCAACGTAGAGTGCACCATAGCATTGCAAGCGGGGACAAACAAGAATTACTAATCGTTAACACGTAATCGTCATATTTTTAAGCCACGGACACATGACGTTATACCATTTAGAATCAATTATAGTTTCCGAGAAATTGCCGTGTCTTTGTACCTACACAATTTATATATCGCTCGAATTTCTGGCGTGCACCCTCTTTTTGAAAAAGATGACGATAATGTATTCACGTCGAAAACTCGATACAAACCGTGACTTGTGCCTGTGTATATAACTCTTTCATGGGAAATTGTATCCGTTTTTATAACGAAATAATAATTGAAATTGAAACATATAATTGTCAAATCCGATGGTTGATACTTAAATGCAATGATTGTAAAACATTTTTAGATACGGGGTTTATCTCACTGCCAGAGCCTAACAGTGCGCAATATAAGTATAAGTGTTTTACCGGTATTGTCTAAAACATCTACTTGTACCGTTGGCAAAACATAAACCGAATTTAACTTCTAAAATGAATTAAAAACATCAGCTCGGAAAATGCCTAAATATCCTCAGATAGTTAACAATACAACGAGCGGTCGTACCCGGCTTTGCCCGGGTGGACTACGGAAACGTTCCTATTCCCGTTCCACGCATTAGTACACTGCACCCGTGCGAAGTCGGGGTAAGTCGCTGGTCCAACCATATAGTATCATACTATGGTATCATCGTCATCATTCAAACAAAGAAAGTCTCTGGCGCGTCTAGCAACAAATTTGATTGCCATAAAAAAGGTTAAAAACCTTAAAATACACACATATGCTGTCGCGAACTTTTGGTTAGAACTTTTAAAGGGGAACAATTCATTAATACATGATTATTGCTTAACATCAACCGTTTACATTTTTCGATATATGAACTACCCCACACAAAAAGAATTTCTCAATTCGAACCAGTAGTTCCTGAGATTTGTGGGTTTAAACAAACAAACAAACAAACTCTTCAGCTTTATAATATTAAGTATAGATGAGTAATTGATCATAATGTT
This sequence comes from Luffia ferchaultella, assembly GCA_949709985.1. NCBI lineage: Eukaryota > Metazoa > Arthropoda > Insecta > Lepidoptera > Psychidae > Luffia > Luffia ferchaultella. Next base: position 304,160 of record OX453265.1, read on the forward strand.
TACAAATCTAATTACCATTTATCTAATTACCGTTGATTCCTGTCCACACTATTTGCGAATGATAATGAGCTGTTATGAATGATAATTAGGTGTCATTTTTTTTTCAGATCATTATGACTAGAAAAAGAAGAAGTAAATTAAGAACAAATTCTGGAATAAGCCTATGTCGCGAAGAAGATCTTGTGTCCCATGCATGTGCCTCGCGAGGCGTATGGTAGATGGAACACGTGCAGGAGGCTCCTGGCGATGCCCTCTTCGCGAACACAGCTATATAAGAACTCCCCAGTAGCGAGAGCTATAGAAATAGTCAATTCTTTTGACTTGAGTGCACCCGACTGGGATATATTTCTATGTGGTATTGTGCGTACACATGTAAATTTTCGTTTTTTATTTCTACAATTTATTGTTGTGTTTAAGATGGAATATTTTATTCTGTAAATAAATAAATAAATTAAAACTAAGATGTAAGCCATCGGTATTTTATTAAATATAATATTAACTTATTGCCGCACCTCTCCACACCTAAAATCAATGCATTTTAAACTGAGCTGTCTGTTAATGAGACAATGCGCAGGTGCAGCGAGGGGAATTAGTGGGAGGGGGACACCGCGCGCGAACTAGTATTGTGTGGACAGTCATCTGTTTTTTGGATGTCCACTTTTTGTGTTTGTATTGTATGATTTAATTTTACAGTACTTAATAGTATTACATAAATTAAAAATGATGCCAAATAATCTGGGTCTTTTAATCCTCCTTTTGTTGTTCTTGGCGAACAAGACTCCGTTGGAAACGACATTCTTTCAGAATTCAAATATTTTTAGCTAAAGCAATGAGATTCGGTTATAAAATTCATTGAAACGCTACACTTCTATTGGTTGAAATATGACCATGATTGTTGAAAATCTGGGAAAAAATCAAACCGACTGGGAGCTTACATCGAAAACGCTGCCTAACCTCTTCGAGGCATAACGAACCAATGTATAAAGGAAGCTTTTCTCTATAACAGGTCTAAAGGAAAATCCGCTATGGCAAGTCTATCTTTAAATGATGGCTTACTAGACCTATTACAATTTTAAAAAAAATGTCATATGATGTGATAATTAATTGTCCTTTACGCCATACAATTTAAATTAATATCTTAGGAGTAATAATTATAAGATATTAAGTTAAATTAAAACTGTCGCGCGATAAAATCCATTCAGTGGTCCTACAATCGACGCGACATGCGTAAGCGGAAGTTATCATTGTTGTACGCAAAGAAACATTGAAATGTTTTAGTTTATTTTTATGTATATAACGTATTCTTTACTTTTTCAAATATTTGCAGAATTGAACATAAAACACATTAAAAATACTCCTAGTAGGGTGATGATAACAGCCACTTGGGGGTGCTGCATTAGACGTATTTCCATAAAACAACTGAGTTGATTTTGATGAGGTTTTATGCGTTACATAGATATCTCAGATCAGATTCTTAGATATGCTTTATGGTCACCAACCACTAGAGGATGCTGCGTTATACGTGTTTCTAATAGAAAAACTAGGTTGATTTTAACGAGTTTTTTTGCGTTACAGAGATATTATTTCGGGTCGGAATCTTAAATTGCTACTTCAGGCGTGTTTCATTGAAAAACGGAACTGATTTTGACGAGGTTTTATCGTAACATAGACACCTACCTATCATCTCAGATCAGAATTATAGTTATCAGCTACTAGGGGATGCTGCGTTATACGTGTTTCTAAAAAAACAGAGCTGATTTTAATGAGGTTTTTTGCGTTACAGAGATATGATCTCAGGTCAGATTCTTAGATAGGTTTTACAGCTAAAGACTACTAAAAGGTGCTTCATCAGACGTGCTTCTATGAAAAAACTAGGTTGAATTTGATGAGGTTTTTTGCGTTACGTAGATATTATCTCAGATTAGATTGTCAAATGAGTTTTACGATTTTAGACCACCAGTATGTGCTGCATAACCCTGTTCATATAAAAAAATATAGACTGATTTTGATAAGGTTTTAGCGTTACCTACATAGATATCATCTCAGGTCAGATACTTAGATACTAAGGAACCTTCAAGTAAAAATAAAATTTAAAGGGGGTTCCCATACAATAAACGTATTTTTTCGACGTTTTTGGTGATTATTGGTTGTAAGATCATTTCTTACACTTGAAATTTTCATGAAAGATGTATCACTATGATCGCTATAATAACAAATAATAAGATAAAATTAAAAATGAAAGGGGTTTCATGGGAATCCTCTTCAAGTTTTAACTTTTTTGTATGGACAAGAATCGTAATTTTTCGACGTTTTTAGTGATTGGTGAGTGTGAGATCGTTGTTTCGTCGTTCGGTAAAAAAGCCCCAAATGTTTCAAAGTTTTATAAGAACAGGCTTCCTACTATAACTTATGTGGTGTCGTGACAGCACGAACGCAGCGAACCTAATTCAAACATATAAGGCCTTGTGGCCGTGGTTCGAATCCGAGCGTGTACCAATGAGTTGTTTCTGACTTAAATACATTAACTACCACTGACTTCGTACCTTGGAGAGCACGTAGCAGTCGGTCCCGGTTGATGTCAATAGACGGCGGTCATTACAAACCGCCAACCCGCATTGGAGTAGCGTGGTGGATTAAAGTTCCAAGCCCTCTAAGCTTTAGGGGAGGCCTAAGCCCCTGCAATGGGGTATAAAAAGGGCTGATGGAATGGAATAACATATATGTGATGTTCGTCTCAGAAATAAAGCGAACCCTCTTATACAACTATTGAAGAAATTCATACTCACTGACGAATTTATTCAAGATGTTTAACTATACTTTTAAATGGATGACATAACAATAGGTCAGTTTTGGAAATGGTTAGGCATTAATTAGGCAGTAGTCAGCTGGCCTACTATCAGCCAACCAGATTCAACGAATCACCGGGATATCTCAAATACGCGACAATCCAATTCCGCATTAAGTAGTAGGTAACTACATACATCTAGAAAAAAAGTATTTTAACAATTCAGTCTTTTAATTGATTTGAAGCGAAGCCATTTTAAAAAGAAGTCTGAGTTATTTATTTTTAAGAAAATAACGCATATGTTATTTAATGCGGAACAAAAAACATTCCTGAAATTTTTATTTGAAAATTTTTGTAATTTAAAATTTGTTGAATTTAATATAGTTAATACTATTTATTCTGAATCATCATTGTCCCGACAGATTGTTTTTAGTTCAGACCACTCATAATTTCGTTCCGTGGAAGCAATGAAAGAACGGCACTGAGTGCTACCCTTCTTACATTTTTCGGTTGCTGGCATTTGCTGGTTGGTTCTTCCCAACCGGCGCCTTTTAGCCCATTTGACTTTATTATAATTTCTGTAGTTGGAAACATTTTGGTGAGGGCTTTCATCGCGTACGATTTTGTTTTCTTACTACTCGTACACCAGTATAATTATATTGGCACTCCTTTTGCATATAAACTTTTAACATTCTTCCATACCTGCAATATACCTACTTTAAAAGGGGTCTAAAGTTTTTTCTTCACATGTTAATATATAATTATCAAATCAACAGGTTTTGAGTCCCTTTTGAATTAACATATTTTTCAAATATGTGGGTTGTTTTCGTTTTCTCAAAAATCGAGGTCATGATTCCTTTAAACACTTTTCGCTATTTCTTATTGTTTAGGATTTGGCCATACAGTCCCATCTCAAAAACTCTCCTGTTTAGAGATTTTAACTTTCTGCACTGAATGTGTACCTATGCATGAATATGTATTTCCTATACTTACAGCTGAGTGTCGTGATAGCCCGAGCACAGCGAACCTATTTCAAATATACAAGGCCATGTGGTCGTGGCGCGAATCCGGGCGTGAACCAATGAGTTTTTTCTTACTTAAGTACATAACTATCACTGACTCCGTGCCTCGGACAGTACGTTAAGCAGTCGGTCCCGGTTGCTGTCAATAGACGATGGTCGTTACAATCCACCTACCCGCATTGGAGTAGCGTGGTGAATTTAAACTCCTCATCTTGAGGGGAGGCCTAAGTCCCTGCAGTGGAGTATGAAAAGGGCTGAAGGAAAAATAGGAGTACCTGAGGGTGAAAATTTGTATAATAGTAAAAGTACTGGTTTTTCATAAATACGACCTTCAAAAATGAAGAACTTACCGAAGTATACAAAAAGTTTCAAGTGAGCAGACGGCGCAAACTAACGGTTAACGAGAAAAAAATGATTATTTTTTCTTAACTTTTGGTTTGGTTCGGTAAGTTCTACATGCTCTTTAAGTTAGTATCAACATGACGCGCGGCGCTCCCCTCGCATCATTCGCCGTCGAGTCGTCGCCGCTTTGGCGCTTCAGGATTCATTTCTTCCTTTTCTCCGCTCACTTCTTCTAAACCATGTAACAGATTTTGATACAGGTTTTACTCATTAAAGGAATTTCTTCCGGAATGTTTAAATTTACACACATCAAACAAGTCTAAGCAACACATACTATTTCAAATTATTAATCAAGTATTATATCATTTCTTACCAAGTAGGTAATACCTATGTAAACTTTTTTGATCTAGAGGACATACTGGCTGGTTGTAAAAAAAATCTAGTATCATTTGTTTCAACCACCCGAGATATAGGTATGGCTACAAAATTCAAGTGGTGTTGTTGTTAGATGCCAAACTGTGCGAAATCGACTGCATGAGTATGGCCTACGTGCATGGTGGCCAATTAGGTGCCCACCGATACGTTACGGGAATCGCGCTCGTCGAAATGAATAGTGTAGCAAACACATTACATGGACCCGGGAACAATGGGATAAAATTTAATTTTATATTATTAAATCGATGAGTCTCGATTTGGGTTCAAGCCTGATACTAAAAGGGTAATAGTGTACCGTCATCCTGGAAATACTGAAAGACTGAGGTGCGTTCAGGAACTGCACCAGTCACGTTATAGATGAATTGAAGAAATGTAGTAGTGATCTCAGGGTTGTGACGTAAAAAAAAGAGATAAAGGAAAAATGAGACGAAAGTTAGGTCAGTCATTTACTACAGTAATTTAACGCAGATTTAGATACAGACAGAATTCACTAATTTAAATATTAATTACGACCATGATACGACCTCATAAGACGTAAATTTATCTTCATCCGAGTTGAATTTCCTCTCGCTTCTCAATTTTCAAGCTCTTCATATATTATACATAACGAACATTGAAGGTGTGAAGTGATGTTCTTCGGGCACTTCATCATTGAACTGAAGGCCAGGAGCTGTTTTGCAGAAACTTTCAATCGAACCATTCCATAGCTTTTTGTACAATTAAACAATCATGTACGGCTTTCCAAAATTACCACGCATTTTTTACAAAATTACATTATAAACAGATCACTGTGTATAACAAAATTCCTAAAATATCAATTTTGATTCCAAACCATTTTCTCCTCCACGACAGCTGTCCAATCCTCTCCAATTGTCATCATTCCTATTTTAAAATTCCAGAAAATCATAAACTACTCCACAGAGGTCGATCAGCCCATACATATACAGTAAACAAAGAGAACAAAAACAGGAACACGTACAGGAGTAGTGTGACACGTCCATACAACGGCTCAACAATTATGGCATGGGCGGGTATTATGAAGAAGAGACGAACTGAGCTCGTTTTTGTAAATGGTAACATCAACGCTGTAAATTACGTTGAGCATGTTCTAAGGCCTTATGTCCATCCATTCGCTCAAACGCTTTGCTCCGATTTCACGTTGATGCATGACAATGCGCCTTCGCATACAGCTTTGCACACACGGGAGTACTTGGCAAAGGAAAACATCCTGGTATTGCCTTGGCCTGCACAATCGCCAGACCTCAACCCCATCGAGCATGCATGGGACATGCTCCAGAGACGTGTTTTAAAGGACTTGGATGGAGTGACAACAACCCAACAACTGATGGACTTACTAAAATTTCATTGGGAGCAATTGCCGCAGGATAACATTAACATTCTCATCGATTCTATGAATAATTGGTGCCAGCAAGTTCTCCATAACAGAGAAGGCCACACTTTGTATTAAGTTATGCAATTTTTGTACAACCATTTAATTTTAATTTAAGTTTAGTTGATTAGGCACCTTACTTTGTACTACTACATACAATACTTACTCGTAATTATTGTTAATTAAGATTATTAAAAAATAAATATAAAAAAACAATATCCTCTTCATCAGATTACTTTCATTGTAGTTATTTTCCCGCCAAAATTTTTATTTAGTCGGGCAGCCAACGGTCCACTCTCCATCCCACTGTATGTGTTTGACGTGGATGTCTGGAAGAAAAAAAATCCATATTAAAGCAGAACTCAGTTTGCATTCCTCGTATCATAACCGAGCGATCATGATCTTTGACATAATGATGATTTAAGGATTGGAGGGTGATGTGGGCTACAATTACATTTGGTGGAGGATTCCTGTAAGGCACCTGAGCCCTTTAAGTATATCCAAGTGAGAAGCAGATGAATGCTAATATTCATTTAACAAAACGAACGTCGTGTCGTGTAAATATCGTGATAGCCAAGTGGTAGCGAGCTCGCTTCATGTTTAGAACGCCGTGGTGCGAATCTCAGAGCATGTACCAATGAGTTTTTTTCAATTTATGTACATACCTCGGAGAGCACGTTTAGCCGTCGGTACCGTTTAAAATCCACCCAACCCGCAATGGAACAGCGTGATGGATTAAGCTCTAAGCCCTCTCATCCCAAGGAGAGTGAAAGCCACGTGAATTAAGCAACCATTTAGGCGCCAGCGAACTTATTTTGAGTAAGATTGAATGACTTCCGCATTGAAAATGAATTGAATTCATTTTCATTTTCAGTCATCATTTGAAATCTTTGTCGCATACAAATAGGTACTTAGCATTGGGTATATAAAGTAGATGCAATTTTAAGACGAACAAAATTACAGCGTGTATACAAAATGTGTTTCGATCGAAAAGCCATGTTAATAGAGTTAAATCTAAAAACAAAATTAAAATCATCTGAAAAATGAAAAACTTTTAAGCTATTAAAAGTTTGCTTGTAACTCTTTTACGCTAACCGGGATTTAACATTGTTTTATACGGCCCGACAACATCGTGTATGCAGTTATAAATTTATGAAAAAAAAAATCTGAGCGGTGTTATTTATATAAACATGTGTATGTAAAATAATAAAATTGGCCAAGTGCGAATCGGATTCGCACACGAAGAGTTCCGACCTACGTAAAATGTTAAATAACATGTTCCATATATGGGACCCCTTTCATTTTTAATTAAGATTTTGACTGACCTCGTTCTCGTAGGGCCGGAACACGGTGATTGGACGCAAAGTGACCGCGTTCGCTACCACCATGCAGCCCTACGCAGTGCCAGCATACAATTGGGACTTGTGCCCGCACAAGGCACGCACCTGCCGACGTGGTTACATTTTAATGATTTATAAGCACACGAAATAATGTAGTTGTCTATTTTCAAACTAGTTGGAGTCTGTATTATGGGTACTCGTGTTTTGTTGATGATTTAACCATCAAAGGGTTCATGAGCGCCGCATTTACTTGGCGTGTCACTAGTATATTAAACGCTAACTTTCCGCGGCTTCGTCCACATTTACAGTATGACCGCAATAAGTTATACATATATGCCTTTGAATGCCGCCGGGCAGTAGTTAGTGATGCGGGCAACGTGTCCTTACTACTGGGGACATAGCTGGGGGACACGCTGCTAATGTAGATACAATCTTCATGTGTGACATACGTGTCAGTTTTACGTACAATAGTTATCACTTACAATTGACCATTCCCAAATTTTTGAACTGAAGTCCGTTATAATTTTTTTTAAGAATAGGCAATTTTAAGAAACTACTTTGAATTTTTCCTTTTGGATCGGTATTTACGTCACTATATCACTCTTTAACTTATGAACTATACCTATGTAATAAATTATAGCGGTCCCGGTACAACTGTGTAGTCCACGTGAGCGGAGCCACGGGCGGAAAGCTAATTGAAAATAAAAATTGCTTCAGTTGAATACGCCGCGGCGTTCACAGTTTCGATAGTGATGCGACAAAACTCGCCTCGTAAGAACTTTGTCTACCGACTCAAGTCTATACCTGGCAATTGTGAGGGTGGTGTTCGTCAATCGCTATGGACAGCAGACTCTCGGAGCATGGCACCAGCTTGCTGCAGTCGAGGCGAGCTGTCACTTTGCGCGTGCGCGCCGATCCCTGTTGAACCACGCAACGTGGATAAAAACAAAACTAAAGTAAAGCAATTTAAAAAATGTTTTAACAATAATATCTGATTTTTACAAAAAAAAAAAAGTACTGAAAGCGGTTATTCCGTTGTAAAGCCATATTTGTTACAATGCCATAGACAGACAAGAGTCTAAGAACCAAAATGAAGACACCAGCTTTCAAATTAAAAAAATACTATACTAAAATGGTTCACCAGTTTAGGATTTACAATGCCACGGACAAACAGACAGGCAAAAAAAAGTGGCAACGCGAGTACATACTTAAAAAATATTTATATCTCACAAATCACTCAATGAATCATTCATTTTTGTATTTGTCATTTCATTACAGGATATTACTATTCCATCAAATTAAATAATAGTTATGTGAATATCGGATTTATGTCAATAATTTACGTATGATCGCCACTCACCAGGCTGCGAAAGGGTAAACACATAGGGCTCGTCGTTAACGGCTGCAAGCAGCGCCATCCTTCCAGGCGATTGTAGTTCTTCAGCGCCGCAAGTGCCACTGGCGTTCACAGCATAAGCGTACAGGCCTGCGCCACCAGCCCACACCTCCCAACTAAGGGTCATAACATTAAATTTATACACAAGCTGGAAGGGTATTGCTCCCCGAAGTTTATTACATTTGAGCCATAGGATGAAGAAGGGCGATGGGCAAGACGCGCGATTGGTTACCTAGATGTCTATGTTGTGTCTAGGTGTTTGTGTATTACTCGTCATAACTAGTCCATCATCATCATTTCACCCTACACCTGTCAACTACTGAACATAAGCCTCCTCCACGGCACACCACGTGACCATGGCCACCATGATCCTCTGCTCCAAGCATCCAGAGGGTAAAGTTGTCATAATTTATCGATTTTGAGTCGTTGAGTTTAGCAAGCGTTTGCGATTTGCTGATTAAACTTACTGAACGACCAAGTGGTTATAGACTCTAACTGCGGAGTCAAGGGTCACGGGTCGATTCCCGTTCGTGACAAATATTTGCGTGCGTGAACATGTCTATTTGTTCCGTGTCTGGGTGTAAAAGTATCTATATATGTATATTATAAAGAACATTTCAGTAGGTATATCAGTCGTCTGGTACCCATAATACAAGCATTCTTTCGGTATGAACGCCGGTAGTATACGAAATCTACTTATCATAACAAAACGATCAGTTTCGGTGAGATAATGGGTAAACACATCCACTACCTTTAGTACATAAAATATCATTGACTTCAATAGGTCAAGATTGTTTTTATGTCGGTACGCACCCACGCGGTCTTAGCACGGCGGCTAGGCACCGTAGCTCGCTGGCGGCGCCGAGCTCGCTCAACACGAAGCTGCCTTCCGCGGCAGGCAACGACGGTAAGACCAAAAATAGCCTGTCAAACAAGTCATCTTCATTAATAGAAAAAATATATACATACCTGGTGTGCGGCTAAATGTAGTACAAACTTTTAGAACGTTCAGAGCTTACCGATTTCAACAAAAAGTTTAAACAAAAAAAATGAAACTTTCAACATGTTTTTTTAGATTGCGCAATGTGCTACCTTGAAACTTTTTGTTTATTTCGGTGAGCTTTGTACGCTCTATAAGTTTGAACTACGTTCAGCCGTTTACCTGATATGTATATAAAAATATTACTTTATATAAACTTTAGGGCCGCCGCTCATTGTGACTTTTTGTTCGAATCGAAATCGAATGCAATGAAGTTTTATGGGAGTGTGCTGACTGTGGTGACGTGACATTACGGTGACAAATAGTTCCAGCGACCTGGCGACACTAGCTGACGTGACTGTCACCCGACCTGTACATTTACATGGAAGTGCGCTCACTGGGCAACTTTTTGTCACTCGGGCTGCGGACGCGCATGAAATAGACGTGTGTTGCATTGTATAGTTCTTATTGTTACGATGGCGGTTTCTCTACAAAAGGAAGATATTGAATTGACAACCAGCAAACGGAACAAGGACCAGCGAACGGAACCTATACAATTGCGAAGAGGAGTGCGACAGGGGGATGTTATATCCCCGAAAGTGTTCACCAACGCATTGGAAGATGTTTTCAAGACGCTGGACTGGAAATATTGTGGCATTCATGTCAACGGCGAATACATCTCTCACCTCCGTTTTGCTGACGACATAGTCATCATGGCAGAGTCGCTGGAGGAGCTCAGCGGAATGGTTAACGACCTCAATATCGCCTCTCGACGGGTGGGGCTCGGGATGAACTTGGACAAGACGAAAGTCATGTTCAACGAACATATTCTCCCGAGACCGGTAGAGGGTGCGACTCCAGAAGTTGTGCAAGACTATGTCTATTTAGGACAGACTGTCCAGTTAGGCAAACATAACTTTAACAAAGAGGCCAACCGAAGAATTCAGCTGGCCTGGGCTGCTTTCGGGAAGCTTCATCATCTGTTCTCGTCGCCACTACCACAATATCTGAAGACCAAGGTCTCCAACCAATGCGTCCTACCTACAATGACGTACGGTGCCGAAACATGGACTCTCACGGCAGGACTGATCCACAAATTTAAAGTCGCTCAGCGTGCTATGGAGCAGGCTACGCTCGGTGTTTTTTTGATGGATAAAATCAGAAACACTGAAATACCTCAAAGAACTAAAGTTGTCGACATAGCCGAAGCGATCAGCAAGCTGAAGTGGCAATGTGCCGGTCACATTGATAACCGATCATCTACCCCATCGGTTATCACAACTGATAACCGATGGGGTAGACGAGTTCTCGAAAGGAGGCCACGTACCGGAAAGCGAAGCTTGATGACCTGAAGCACCATACCGGGGGTAGTTGGATGCGAAAGGCGGAGGACCGTGTGTGGTGGCGAGCCTTGAGAGAGGCCTATATCCTGCAGTGAAGAGACACGGGCTGATGATAATGATGACCTTCCAGAATCGAGAGCAACAGCGACGCGAGCCAACGACGGCAGCGGCTGCATCGCCGCGACTGACGCTCGCGGTCCTCCACCCACAGACTCTTGCACGCAGCAGCCCCAGACGTAAGCGCGCGGTCGAAGCGCTGTAAGCGTAAAGGGAAAGAAATTATACTGTCATATCCGAATAAAATATACCTGTGTTTGTACACTTGGCTGAAATATTTCCGTGTACACAAATGCTAACTAAATTGGATTTACAATCTTAGAGACCCTAAATACGGAGTGAAGGGTCGCGGATTCGATTTCCGCTCGGAACAAATATTTCTGTGCATTCTTTCTTTTTGTTCAGTGTCTGGACGTAAACGTATCAATTTATGTATATATCTATAGGTATTGCAAATAATATTTAAGTATGAATATATATATATATTATGTAGTGCCCATTACACAAGCATAATACTTTGGGCCTAGACGGCGCTGTAAGGGATGTCTCAGGTATTATTATTATCTATATGGATATAGACAAAGATTTGACTAAATATAGATTCAAGAAAAAAATATCAGATTAAGCGCGTAAATAGATACTTATTCTCGTGGTTGAATTGTGTGTGTGAATTAAAGTGAGATGACCAAGATATAATTTAAACAATATAATAACAATTGTGCATCAGCATGAAGATTGTCCTGTTTAAATAAAGCCTTTTGTCAAGTATTCCTTACTAGTACAGCAGCCTGTGGGTCAATTATACTCAGAGGGCTTACAATGCCTTCAGGGAGCTGTTGCGGCTGCCCCGATTCTGTAGCGCATTACTAATGTTTGCGCAGGAGCACACCGACGACTTCTAGGGCGTAAGGCGGAAGCGGGTAGCCAGCAAGGTGGCCTCCTTGCTGGGCAGAGTGCGGGCCGGCCGCGGCAGCGCCCTGTTGGTCATTGCAGACAGAATTGATAGCACATTTTAAAGCATTGGGTGAGGCTATTAATTAACTAACTATGTAAATTATTGTAAATAATTGACTAATTGTAAGTACATTTGATACTAACATTAAAGTAAGTCTACTACTAACACATACAAAAAAACAAATTCTAATGTTATGACATAGTTTCGCGTGATCAGTTCTCGAGGCTCGTTTATGTAGTAGATAGTTGAAGTTTCATCGGATGTACCAAAAATACAAAACTTATTTAAGCTCATCGGCTGTGTACGTCGGCGTTTACTATTAAACGGTCTGTGGCGTTGTCAGAAAGTTACGCCATTTACTGTGCGGAGTTCTAAACGCGGCGTATGACACCAACCGACAATAATAATACCTGGTACATCCCACACAGCGCCATCTAGTCCTAAAGTGAGTAATATGCTTGTATTATGGATTACTACGGATTGGATTACTACGGATAATGGATTGGTTGAAGACCTTGGTCCTTGGACCTTGGACCAATGCGTCCTACCTACAATGACGTACGGTGCCGAAACATGGACTCTCACGGCAGGACGGATCCATAAATTCAAAGTCGCTCAGCGTGCTATGGAGCGGGCTATGCTCGGTGTTTCTTTGATGTCAAAGAACTAAAGTTGTCGACATAGCCGAAGCGACCAGCAAGCTGAAGTGGCAATGGGCCGGTCACATTTGCCGTAGAACTGATAACTGATAGAGTAGACGAGTTCTCGAATGGAGGCCACGTACCGGAAAGCGAAGCGTAGGACGCTCCCCGGCCAGGTGGACAGATTACCTGAAGCACCATACCGGGGGTAGTTGGATGCGAAAAAGCCCTAATTAGTCCGCTAAATAAAAAATATGTGAAAATAGAGTATAAAAGGGCGAACGATCCACCATGCCGACACTTCTAATTTCAAGCTCTGCATAGTCAGACCTCTGAAACAGGTCATGAAGAGCAAGTACTAGCAAGCTGGCGGGAGGCTATACCTGAAAAGTGATACTGGTGTTTTGAATCGTATCCAGCAGTAACCAGCACCGGTACAAGGTCGTCCATCGAACTATCCTGGCCGGACCGAGCTATCTATGGCATAAAATTCTGAACGTGATAGTCCATCGTTTGTTGCAGTTTAATTGTCTTACTCTTGCCATCAGTTCTTGCCTAATTATTAGTGGTTTCAACAAAGTGAATACGGTCGAATTTCGACCACTAGTAAATGTAAAAGTATGTTCATTTGTTTGTCCTTTCTTCATGTCGTAATAGAGCAACGAAACGAAACAACTTTTTGCATAATATAGAGTACTGTGGAGCTGGCTCGTTGTAAGCCAAGCGCTCGATTTAAAATAATGTGAAATGTCAATGTCAAACACAATTTTGCGGTGGTGAATGCCGGCGAGCGGGGACCTCGCGCATTGAAACTCGCCATCTCGCCAAACGGTTACACCAGTTAGCGAGAGTATGAGTGGTTAGACATTAAGCGCAGAAGATGGCTTCGAGTCAATTCGTACTTTTATGAAATCATGTATGCGTTTAGAATGATAGCAGGGGATGTTCGATTTTTTGACATAGGATCGCACGCACGGACTATGTGACGTCAGCGTTGCCTTTTGTGGTTTCTACCATTTATCGATAAGATGTTTGGACATATCCGCAACGAAACCTAACTGGAACGATTGGTGGTGCAAGGAAGAGTAGAGGCTCAACTTTTTCGTGGTCGATTACCTACTAGATGAACAAACCTCATTAAATCGTCTACGAAGTGTTCCCTTACTGAGTGTACACGCAATGCCACGGATAGAAAAAGATGGAGGTCTCGCAAAGGTCGCAACCCATCTATCAGACAATTTATCAGAACGGCCACTCCGCCAGGAGTGTACGACTGAGAAGAAAAACCTTGTATCCTTATAGTTGTGCTCACCTGATGATATTTTGAGCGAGTGTTGGTAGGTAAAGGCAGTGGGCGTGGCCAGCAGCGTGTGCACACGCTCCCCTTCCCCGCCGCACCACACCTCCCAGCCGCCTCAACCATCGTCTGTCCAGATAATAAATTTCATTTAGAAACTATCGACCGCCATTCTTTTCCTACTCATATAATCCTTCAACAGGAATATGCTTTATTTCAACTAAATATTTCACTTACCGGCCACTTTAGCGATCGGCACTGCATGTGCGCAGACCGCAGTCCTGGCGCTGCATGCGTCTTGGAGTGCGGTGTAGGTACTCCGGGGCGGCAGTCAGAGAGACCAGCGCCAAAGAACAGGGCCTGTGTTCCGGTGCGGTGGACCAGCAACGACGCGTCAGCTCCAACATACAGCTGGGATACTGCAACTCCTGAACGAAGAATATGGAGACAATCATCCAGCCTGTTTAAACCCAGCTGACAGAGTAGCCTGTTTTAGATACAAAAGCCGTTTTTCATCATTCAACTGAAAAATAATTTTCTTCTGAATCTATTGTAAACAAATAAAATAAGAAAGTATATTTATAGCATTTCATTAGCCCATTAATGCCCTACTGCAGGGGCTTAGGCCTCCTCTAGGGGTGAGAACGCTTGGAGTTTAATCCACTACGCAACTCTAGTGAGGGTTGGTGGATCTTAACGACTGCCATCTATTGATGGCAACCAGGAGTGAAGGTTTAAGTGCTCTCTGAGGCACAGGGTCAGTGTTAGTTATATGTACATAAGGTAGAAAAAACTCATTGGTACATGCCTTGGGATTCAAACTACGGTCTTCTAAACAAGATACGAGCTCCCTACTACCCGCCTATCACGACGTAAAATAAACTTAAAATGCTTAAATTCTATATAACCTCTGCTTAGTTCTATATTTCCTCGAAGCCATATCTGACTTACAGCCTTCGACAGAATATCCATCGGCTGTTAATTATGGGTACACACTTTACCTGTGACAGATTCGGACTTCTTTTATGTTCGTCTGTCTGTCTGTCCGTATGTCATAGCCAGTTCACTCGTAAACTATTACTGCTTTAAAGCTGAAAGTTGGCTTAGTTATACATTTTTGTAACCGCTATGTAGATGACTGTTAATAGGTTAAATATTTTATAGCGGCAGGATAATACAGTTTTCATTCCATTCCATCAGCCCTTTTTATACCCCACTGCAGGGGCTTAAATGAGACTTAGCATGATGGTCGAACTACACTGACGGAGCTTGGCTGTAAAGACAACATGTAAATCTACATAGCGCGTATTCATTCATTTTTTCATTCAACGATCCCAAGCCAGCCCGAAGAAGGCTTATCGTACGTAGGCACCGCCTAACTTGTGCGTAAAACTGGGTGAGGCTTCGCAAGCGTAGTATGCCCCCTTCTTTCTACACCATGATTCATTCATCTATTCCATTCCATTTAATTCCATCAGCCCTTTTTTATACCCCATTGCAGGCTCCCTTCAAGATAAGGGGCTTAAAGCTTAAATCCACCACGCTGCTTCAATGTGAGTTGGAGGATTGTAACGATTGCTATCTATTGGAGTCAGTGATTTAAGTCAGAAAAACTCATTGGTACATGCCTAGATTCGACCAACGGCCCCATGGCCTTATAGATTTTTTTAAACAGGTTCGCTGCGTTCGGGCGGTCATGATCATACAGTAAGGGACATAACTTACCATCTCGTTTGGGTTATCGTTGTAAAGCTATTTTAAAATCGCCATGAAGCGATTTGATAGTTTTTCAAAACTACTACGTTCCGTTTACAAAATACTAGACAGTGAAGCTGCCTTTTTACGTGAAGGACATGTCCTTCCCTCCCAACTCTTGAACCATTATTTTAAAAATCATAAAAAATCCATAATAGCTAGGTATTCAGAATCTTTATTTTCCATAAGAACATAACAATCCAATCGATTCCACCAGCCCATTGCGCCCCACTACAGGGACTTAGGCCTCTTCCCAGGGTGAGGGGTCTTGGAGCTTAATCCACCACGCTGCTGCAGTGCGGGTTGATAGATTTTAGCGACTGCCATCTGTTGCAGTAACCGGGGCCGACGGCTTAACGTGCTTTCCGAGGCACGGATTCAGTGATAGTTATGTATTTCACACAACATTTACTTATATGGAATTTTACATTTTTAATTTTTTTTTTGTTAGCAGACAGACGTGGAAATCAATTAAAATTAAAAGCAAAATTTAGGCAGAATTAAATATAATTACGCGGGTTCGATTCCCGCCCGAGATAAATATTTCTATGCATCACATTGTGTCATGTCTGGGTGTAAAATTCTATATGCATACGTATATATTACTAATATTATAAACGCGAAAGTTTGTAATTATGGATGTTTGTTAATTTGTTTAAAAGCTTGTATTTAAAACAGCTGTTTAAAATCTTAGCTAACATTTTGAGCTGTTTTCTAATGTCAAAAGTAGTTTTTAGGGTTCCGTGGCCAAAGGGCACCAACGGCAACTCTATTAGGTACTAAGGCATCGCTATCCGTCCGTCGGATGCTGCTATAACAATAAATAATAAAAGTAAAATAAAGTTAGAAATTAAAGAGGGTCCCCATACAAGAAACGTATTGTTTTATATTGTACGGTGGTATAGAACCCTTCGTGTGCGAGTCCGAATCGAAATTGGCTGGTAAAATATTCAACGTTCAAAACCTAAAAACTTCTACCGCGCCTAATGAAAAATAAAACAACAATAAATATTGACAAATAACTTTTCACAAGCGCCCTCATTGTGTGGGTGGCGCCTTTTTTGGTGATTGGCGTAATCCAAACTTATAGAGCGTGTAGAGTTTAGCAAACTGAACAATAAGTTTTAAGTGAGCAGACAACGCAAACTAACGGGTACCGAAAAAATATATTGAAAGTTTAATTTTTTTACACAATATTTAAAACCTTTTGTTTAGGTAAACTCTACAAGCTCTATAATTTTGGACTACGTTCAACCGAACACGCGGTATATTCTACATATTATACACGTTTGTTCGGCAGAAAGTACCGAGCTCATAGAGCGTGAAGAGCTCCTCGAACTAAAGAAAAAGTTTAAAGTGAACAGATGGTGCAAACTAACGGTTATCGAGAAAAACATGTTTAAATTTAAATTTTTCATCACTTATCTTTTTTTGAATGCTCTAATTCTCTATAAGCTTCGAGCAAGTTCATCCGAACACCCTGTATATAAGAAATTGACTTTTACAAGTAGTATATCCAACTTAGATACTTACCCTAGGCGACAAAGTAGGCCTGCAACCGTCTAACACCGCTTCCTTCACCGTGCCCCTCGAACGGTTGTCTCAAAGACATTATTTCATAGAGCAACATCCCGTACGAGAAACAAACCACCTGTAATTAAAAATCAAACACGATAAACGTTTCTAATCTTTATTGTACCAAAGCAGTTTGAGATTCTATAAGTAGAACAGCTTCGCGATAAATAAGCGACACAAGTGGAAAGAAGCGGTGCGGTGGGGCAGAAGATGCCTCTCTACGATCACTACCACGGGCATCGGGAGAGCGAACCAAAAGGTTTAGTAATTTTTTTAAAAAAAGATACTAAAATGTCACAGAAGTTTACGTGTGTCTAATAGATTTGATATGTATATGCGATGCAATGTCGACATCCCTACTCGTGTGTCTCGCGCTAAATATTCGTAAACCGGCGTTAGAATAGAAGGTAACTTACTTACTCGAGTCGCGTGCTCCGTATACTTTGCCACGAGGTTTAATTTTCATTCAAAATGCCCCGTAGCTATAGCTAGGACGGTAGTTTCATACTTAAATCCCTATTACCATTAAAACACGGCATTAAGAATTATATTTACATTCTGATCGAGTGCACCTGAGTGTCTCGTCCTGGGGAACAATCGAAAACGTGAGCAAAATATCCGAATCGAAAACCATAAGTCTTTATGAATACTTATAAAACTGGCATTTAATTGTATTCAAAACGATGTTAAACGTACGAAAATTCGAGTCAATTATTTTTATTTCACATTTTTAATGGTAGGCTTTATATCCACAAACATTTTAGACAATATACTAAAACTAGCGACCGCCCGCAGCTTCGCTTGCGTAGACTACAAATTCCTGTTATAGGTACTATTAACGTTCGAGATGGTTTGTACGTACTTTTTGCTGGAACCAATTTTGGTCACACCCATTCAAACTTTCAATCTTCATTCCCCTTCCACCCTTTAAAAAACCGATACAATTTTTCATCTCCCGTTTCCCACTCTTGAAATGTGGAAATCTAAAAACCCTGAAACACGTCATTATTTAAGTCCCTCCATTCCCATCCTTAAGTTTGAAATTTCTAAAAAAGCCTTTCTTAACTTAATGCTCACGTTATAAAATAAACTTATGTTCCAAATTTAAGCTTCCTAGACTTAGTACTTTCGGCTGTACGTTGCTAGATCAGTGAGGACAAACGACAGACAGACAGACAGACAGACAAACACAAAAAGTAGCTTATGACACTCTTGACAACCTTCTTTCACGTCTGCAAAGTTTCATTAAAATCTGTTCAGCCGTATTAGAAATTAGCTCGAATAGATAAAATTGAATTGAATAGACGTACAGACAAACAGACGGACAAAAAGAAGCTAATGTCAACTATCTTGACAACCTTCTTTCCCGTCTGCAAAGTTTCCTTAAAATCTGTTTAGCCGTTTTGCAGATTAGCTCAAATAGACAGATACACGTACAGACAGACGGACAAAAAGCAACATTTGTTAGTTTTAACGACCTTCTTTTCATATTCATTGATGTTTCATTTAAATCGGTTTAGACATATGGACGTACAGACAGACATACAAAAAGTTCTGTATATCACTTAAGGAAAGGGTGTAGTCAAAAGATTACATCCTATTATATGTGTAAAGTTTCATCAAAATCGCTTAAGCCGTTTTGGCCGAAGCCGATTTCCTCGAATAGACAGACAGTTCGTTTTCATGTATATAGCCTATAACTCTCCGCTAGAATCAGGCTATCAAAGGCAAAAATAATTTTTCAAATCCGACTAGTAGTTTCAGAGATTAACACATCCAAACAAACAAACAAACAAACAAACAAACAAACAAACAAACAAACAAACAAACAAACAAACAAACGAACGAACGAACGAAAGAACCAACCAACCAACAAACAAACAAACAAACAAACAAACAAACAAACAAACAAACAAACAATCAATCAATCAATCAAGCAAGCAAGCAAGCAATCAATCAATCAATTAATCACGGAATCAATCTATCTATCTATCTAACAAACAAACAAACTCTTTAGCTTTATAATAAGTATTTCTATTATATAGATTAATAGATTATAAGATAATAAGAAAATAAGATATTACTAAAAACCGTATCAAAGTCTATTGGTTTGGAAGTAAAAAGTTAACGAACAGAGGCAGACAGCGAATTTATTTTCTCCCGCTATAGTTTCATTAATTTTAACGTAAATGTCAAAAAAACAAAAAACATAAATTTCAATAAAAACTGTTAAGATATTAATTTAAATTGTATGGTGTAAAAGGCAATTATAATATGCATGAAATGCTTAAAGACAACTAACGTATTTAATTTGATAAGGATTAATATCACGTTTAAAAAACATCTTCACAAATCGTACATTATGTTAGAACAAATTTGATTGTCATAAAAAAGGTTATAGTAAGTTAACCTTAAAAGATACACATATGCTGTCGCAGACTTTTAGTTAGAACATTTAAAGGGGAACAATTCCGTAATACATGATTTTTGCTTAACATTAACCGTTTACGCAGCGCGCGCGACGGAAGCTCTCAAAAGGAATAATTTTTCCCGTTTTTGCAACATTTGTCATTGATGTTCCACTCCTATTGGTCGTAGCGTGATGTAGTATAGCCTATAGCCTTCCTCGATAAATGGACTATCCAACAAAAAAATAATTTTTCAATTCGAACCAGTAGTTCCTGAGATTTGCGCGTTCAAACAAACAAACAAACAAACAAACAAACAAACAAACAAACAAACAAACAAACAAACAAACAAACAAACAAACAAACAAACAAACAAACAAACAAACAAACAAACAAACAAACTCTTCAGCTTTATAATATTAGTATAGATAAAAAATATTTAAGTTTGAAATTTCCTCTTCACACGGTCCCTAATAAATACAAAAACTTAAAAATTTATACATTACCGAGCATGTATTTAGTGCCTTTAACGTACTTTATCTATTTCTCTCTGTATTGTTTCGTATTTCGTCGGTTTAGAATTTAAATCGGTCTGATGATGGAGCCGGAAGGTAGGAACGGGAACTTCGCAACGGCACATCGTATCACAGCCGTGTTTGGGCTTATTAGAAACGTCTTGCAGTGAACTTTGACCATGATTAAGTTTCAAGGTCTGATGATGGAGCTGGAAGGTAGGAACTGGATCTTAGCAACGGCACATCGTATCACAGCCGTGTTTGGGCTTGTTAGAAACGTCTTGCAGTGAACTTTGACCACGATTAAATTTCAAGGTCTAATGAAGGAGCAGGAAGATAGGAACGGGAACTTTGCAACGGCACATCGTATCACAGCCGTGTTTGGGCTTGTTAGAAACGTCTTGCAGTGAACTTTGACCACGATTAAATTTCAAGGTCTAATGAAGGAGCAGGAAGATAGGAACGGGAACTTTGCAACGGCACATCGTATCACAGCCGTGTTCAGGCTTGTTAGAAACGTCTTGCAGTGAACTTTGACCACGATTAAATTTCAAGGTCTAATGAAGGAGCAGGAAGATAGGAACGGGAACTTTGCAACGGCACATCGTATCACAGCCGTGTTTGGGCTTGTTAGAAACGTCTTGCAGTGAACTTTGACCACGATTAAATTTCAAGGTCTAATGAAGGAGCAGGAAGATAGGAACGGGAACTTTGCAACGGCACATCGTATCACAGCCGTGTTCAGGCTTGTTAGAAACGTCTTGCAGTGAACTTTGACCACGATTAAATTTCAAGGTCTAATGAAGGAGCAGGAAGATAGGAACGGGAACTTTGCAACGGCACATCGTATCACAGCCGTGTTTGGGCTTGTTAGAAACGTCTTGCAGTGAACTTTGACCACGATTAAATTTCAAGGTCTAATGAAGGAGCAGGAAGATAGAAACGGGAACTTTGCAACGGCACATCGTATCATAGTCGTGCTTGGGCTTGTTAGAAAGGTCTTGCAGTGAACTTTGACCATGATTAAGTTTCAAGTTCTGATGATGGAGCTGAAAGGTAGGAACTGGATCTTAGCAACGGCACATCGTATCATAGCCGTGTTTAGGCTTGTTAGAAAGGTCTTGCAGTGAACTTTGACCATGATTAAATTTCAAGGTCTGATGAAGGAGCCGGAAGATAGGAACGGGAACTTTGCAACGGCACATTGTATCACAGCCGTGTTTGGGCTTGTTAGAAACGTCTTGCAGTGAACTTTGCCCATGATTAAATTTCAAGGTCTAATGAAGGAGCAGGAAGATAGGAACGGGAACTTTGCAACGGCACATCGTATCATAATAACCGTGTTTGGGCTTGTTATAAAGGTCTTGCAGTGAACTTTGACCATGATTAAATTTCAAGGTCTGATGATAGAGCTGGTAGGTAGGAACTGGATCTTAGCAACGGCACACCGTATCATAGCCGTGCTTGGGCTTGCTAGAAAGGTCTTGCATTGGACTTTGACCATGATTAAGTTTCAAGCTTTGATGATGGAGCTGGAAGGTAGGAACTGGAACTATGTAACGGCACATCGTATCATAGCTGTGTTTTGGTTTGTTATAAATGTCTGATGATAGATTTTGATTCATTAAAGTTAATTTTGGAAACGATGGTGAACAACTTGTCAAACCGATAGGCAATCAATTCCCGGCCAAGTAGAGCTACGGTACGGTGGAAAGACGCATGCTCTCAGTAATTTTAAGTTGGGCATCAACCGTTAACAAGATGCTATGCTGCACAGTAGACCACGCAGTGGTGTATTTAGGGTCCCATACTTTTGCGTCTGGGCAGGCATATGTTGCTCTAAGTATAGTAAAAACTCTTAGTAATCTTCAGATTGAAGAACTTGACTGTTCTAAGCTCACAGATAAAACACCATGCAATACAGATGCACTGGAGGAAATGGAGAGGATACGGGTTCAGTCGCCTTCTTGAAATAAATATTAATTTATTCTATTTCGTACAAAAAATAAGTTTACTAATGACTAAAAAGTATAAAATAAAATAATAGTTTAACAAACACTGAAAATAGACGCTTTTATAAGTGCACGTTTAAGCAAAATTAATATTTTGATTGTAAAATCTTGGGGCGCTTTTATTTGGATAACCTGTAAGAAATTAACAACAATCACTACCGTCGTTTCTTATAGTATAGTGGTTGGTCGTGTTTCGTTTGCTTCTGTAACTTTGCCATATAAATTGAGCTCGGAGCACCTTGTCCTCTGAGAGCAGAACTCAATTTTAAGATGATAATTAGATTTGAAGCGAAATAAGATTGTTAACACCCTGTATTTCTTTGAAATGTCATGAAAAAAGCACCCCACACTTTTTCAATCACAATATTATACCTATATGATTTATACTCCGACCCGGGGATAAAGATAACTTGAATTACTATAATTTATTTATTGCTTTTACGTTCACTTATAAAAGCGTGTATTTTTAGTGTTTTTCATTTAAATATTCTTTTTATTTTTATTTTTCTATTTTTTATTTAATAGCAAATACTTTATCATCGGGATCAATATCATCCCTTAATAACAGTATCTACAGGTGCATATATAAATTATATATTATTTTTCCTAGCAAAGGGCCTTACCCTATCATTTTATTTCGTACCGCGTTTGCCATCTAACCACTAATACTCGTGTAAGATGCCGAGTTTTAGTCGGAGTTTTAGTGCGCATTCCCCATGCGCCAGTCTTCAACCCCGCAAAATAACATAAATTAAATATATATTAAAACCAACGCTGCTGTGAAATTAATTTACTCTATGATTTCGCCTGCATCATAGCCTTTGAGATGACCTACACTGTCCCCCAAAGATTATGAAACATATTGACATTATATGCTGTATAACCTCAAAACTACCTATTCTTACCTTCTAAGACTGCCTGGCTGCTCCATGTGCTCCAGGAAGCACCGGCTGAAGGACTTGCAATGAACTTTGACCATGATTAAGTTTCAAGGTCTGATGATGGAGCGTGAAGGTAGGAAGTCGCTGAGAGCGACAGATTCCACCGACCCTGATCGTCTCCATTCGGCGCACAGCACTACCCCGAAAGCACCTCGGCCGAGTAACCTTCCGCGTGTGATGCTGTCCCAGCGACATCGACGGTTCTCTTCTACATCTAGTAGAAGCTGAAAAAAAAAATAACTGGATTAGTATTGAATTATATTATAAATGCGAAAGTGTCTCTGTCTGTCAGTCTGTCTGTCTGTTACAGCTACTAATTATTGCGGAAAAGTGTTCAAATATTTGTTACGTCTAAGCTAAGCCGCAGAATCAATTCTTATAAAACTTGGTAACAAGACAGCCTGCGTTCTAAAGACGAACATATGTGACTTCTACCGTGGAAATACATCTGTATGAGTATTTTTTCACATCTAAACTACGGAACTACTTCAGCAAATGCTTCTTTGAAAATAATATACTAATATTTGTCGTAATTGCACTTCATACACTTACTTCGCAAATGCTTGCACTTAATTTTTTTTGACTTCAGAGACGATGTCACGTAACGTTTTGTCTTTGTTGCAGCGCACGCGCGACTGGTCATTCGGGCGTGTGTGGGAAGTACATGAATGTTTTCCGTGCGGCCACTTTGAAGTGCCCAAGAAAACCGACACGCTATCACTAATAACAAATGTTTACCGCACAAGGCATTCCCGAATACGACTGACCTCTCACACATGCGTGATGGTCAATATTCGGCATATTTGCCCACATGTGTGGGAGCGGGATAATACTACGCAAGAAACGACTTTTTCAATAATTTCATTTGCTATTTAAAAAACATTTTTTTAAACAGAAAAGTTTGACAATTTCAAAGTGGGCCAGAATCGGACCTGGTTAAGTTAGGCCATGGGGTGTCGCTAGTTTACGCAATCGGCATAGTTATCACATAGTGGTATTAATTTTTTATTAGAAGCTGCAGCCTAGTAATTACTATCGCGATTTATCATTGTAATCATTCTATAAAAACCTATTTCTGTAAAAACCAGGCTGTAATACTTAAAAGGCGTCGTCGTCGTGTCATTTCGTACCGTAGCTGGTGCCAAATCGGCCACCCTCAGGTCGCCGTGTGTTGGACACTGCAGTCTACCGTTGCTGCATGCCGCAAGAATACACTCTTTGACAGTCCACCTATAAGCTATCGATGCCGTCTCGGGTTCGTCTCCCGCGTTTATACGAACGCTCAGAGCGCATTCCACCGAGCCCAGTCTCGATAATGCTGAAAGTAAAGAATAATAATACCTATTATACTTGCAATATGGGGTACTAGACAACTGGTATATTTATTATTATTATTATTTTCATGACATACCTACATGACATATTCGTGCACAGAAATATGTGTTGGCTCCGCAGTTAAGGCCTCTAACCACTCGGCTAATCGAACAGTCGAATTTTGATAATTCAGTTGAAAATCAGAATACTAATTAATATCAGTTGAAACAACTTTATCAGGTAAAATGAAATAGGTACTTTTATAAAATGTGTTCATTTATTTCTGAGTTTTTTTATGACTATACCTATTTTTTGTCCAATACTAGTGTAATATTCCAACTATATAAAGTGTGTATACAGTAAGTATTTACTACTCTATTTGAAAGTAATTTAATATATCAATATGCGTATGTTATTCTATATTTTTGGCTGCGTATTACTAATAAGTTTAATCATAAAAGTTGAACAAAAGAAGCTTGGAAATTGAAAATTATTTGAACAAATTACCTATAGCTCGCTTTGAATTAATTTTAGAAGGTTTTTCAAAGTAGGGATTTGTTTGTTTTTTATTGGCTTCGATTTTGGTAATGACAGGTTTTTTGTAAAAACTCACAGTTTTTGAGTTATTTATGAAAAACCGCTTCATAACATGTATTTTTATTATGAAAAATCACAATCTTTGATCTTTAATAACTCAGAAAGTACTGATTTATTTCAAAAACTTTATATAACAAAGTTTGCTTAGAATTTGTCTCTCTATCGATTTCTGTCGTTATTGCACCCCGAAAAGGGGTGGCATCCACCCCTAGGGAAAAAGCGCAAGTTGACACTATGTCACTTTTGTTTCTTAAGGTATCCCCCCACCTACTCACCAATTTTTATGAAAATTGATGGAGATTCAACGAAATCGGAGGTGAAAACCTTCATTGACTGGATTAATTTACCCAAAGACGGATACCAATCTTCGAACAGCAAATCCACACGGTCTGAAATCAGAGCCAGCAACCGCGCCAGCGCTTCAGGGTTCGGCTCCAAACTTATGCTCTGAAAGTAAAGAAGATAAAAATATACAGAATGTAGTCAACAAGCATCAATAGCACACAACGAGTCAAATGAACGGGCTATGGAGGGTAGGTGACCGTTTTATATGAGGGTCAAACTGAAAAAGTGTCCGTCATAAACCATTAAATTAGGATGGCGCTGGCTGGCTGAACTAAAACTCACGATGCTTTCATTAGTCATGTTTCCTCCAAATACAGAATATATTTTGACCCCTATCTCCCAAGTCGTAATTCTTCCTTATTCCAAAATTATTCGAATTTTCGACGTGTCTATGTTTGAATGCAGACGCGATTACGAAAGCCATTGAAAAACAAAATATATAATAAATTTTAAAATGCGCGTGCGCTTTTAATTTGCAGAACCAGATATAGAATAATAACAACTCTTCGACACTGAATAACCAGATCCTCATAAATGGTTGCCTAACAGAAATAAATGCACTACTTATATATAATCTGTATGAGTATTTAAATATATCCACAACAAAATGTGTATGACAAAAGCAAACGACAAGGAACAAGAGACGCACAAGAAGGGGACATTACAAAACCGGATGTCGTACTACAGACAAAAAATATAAAGTAGGTACAAATGTTACAAAGTATGATTTTTTACACATTACATAATTTGCCTAATTGATAAAAATCATTGTTTATTTTTTTAAGAAGGAGTGGGACGCGTGAACGCCCATACAAACGCACTTAAACGATTATGTCGCGTCGTCAATACGTTTTTTAATATTGGTTTTTTAAACTATAGTCTCACTTAGTTAGAACTAGGTTTGTGTAGAGCCAAAAATTCGAAATTCGTATAAACTTTCTAGTTATAGAATTTTGGTAATAAAAAAAAACAAGATTAAAATACGTATTAACGTCGTAATCGTTTAAGAGCGTTTGTATGGGCGTGAACGCGTCCCACCCCTTCTTAACATCCACTTGTCACAGGCAAGCTTGCCCTCACCAACACCTATATTTATATCGCTCGCATTTCTTCGGAATACGAAGTGTGCCGAACTGGATTATTTACAATAGGAGTGGTGTACAGACCTGATAGCCCGCCATGGGCATGCCATCCTCTCGTCTCAGGACACAAACTTGCGCGGGCAGCAATATTTCCACACAGCTAGACGACTACGCGTCCAAGTCGCACCACACACTCTCCTGATGGAGTCTGAATCTGTGAAGATTAAATGCGTTTTAAACGAAACAACACACATCTCAGATATTAAAGGCCAACCGGTGACAGGACGATCTGAGTGATCTGTATCTATAACGTTATAACTTTCAGACTGAAAATACTTGAACGAAAGTTCCTTCAACTTTTTCTGGAAAACAAAATACAAATTGCGGAAAAATGTTTTTAAGGTTTCGTGCCCAAAGGGTACCAACGGGAACCCTATTACTAAAGCTCCACTGTCCGTCCGTCCGTCACAGGGTTGTATTGTCTGAACCGTAATAGGTAGATACTTGAAATTTTCATAATGTGTACTACTATAGCCGCTATAACAATAATCAATAAAAATAAAATAAAGAGAAAAAGAAAAGGAACGTGTTTTTTAAATATTGTACTGTGGAACGGAACCTTTCGTGTGCGAGTCCAACTCGCACTTGGCCGGTTGTTTTTCATTTCATTTTAATTGTTTTTTTAGTATATAAAATGACGAGATGATGACCGCTTAGCCTAGTGGGTAGCGACCCTGCCTACGAAGCTGGAGGTCCCGGGTTCGAATCCCAGGTCGGGTCAGTATTTATATGATGTATATTGATACTAGTACAGGGTCTTGGTTGTTATATGTATGTGGTGTCTTCGCTTGGTACCCAAAACACAAGCTAATGCTTAGTTTGGGGCCCAGAAGTTGTTGTGATGTATACGTTATTATTATTATCATTATTATTAAAAATTTTAATATGATAGCATTAAATTAAGGCAGATACTAACAGCCCAAATGTTTTTATTACAACTCATACGTTCAAGATATGTCAAAACGCCACCATTTATAATTTTTTTCTCTACTCGTTGGGTTAATACCACAGACCAGTCAACCTTATAGACCACGCTTTGACAGGGAGTAGCATTCGCCAAGGCTATGGTAGTGACACTACCATAACTACATAACTACGTCTCTTGTGAGCGGTCAGTTGGAAGCATGTCGGAAGCCTATTTGTCAGCGATATTGTCAATTTTGAACGAGCCAATGAAAACTAGCCGACCTCTCCCCGCACCCCGCCACTTTTTGGTGATTTCGTTTTCGTATCAACGTTTATTAAAGCGTGGTCTATAGGTTGACTGGTCTGTGGGTTAATACACATATGTATTTTAAAAAAACTTTGTAAATTAGTGGTTTTGCGTTATTGAGTTCATCATCAAACTAAATAGCTTGTTATGTTTGATTTATTTGATTTATTTATGATGTGACAGCCAAATATAATTTTTGAAACGAACAAAACGATCCTAGTTGATGTATCTATTGTGTATATAATATCTTTTTAAACTCGTATAATGAAATCAAGATTCTCGATAAGTATTGATTATAAGAATTTAGTATTAATGATAATTAGTTCATTTCTAATATGATTCCACCACTGAAAATATTAACTCTCCTATTTAAAGATATCGAGATATTAATTTGTGATATACGGCATCAGAGTATCGAATGTAATGGATGTTCATTATCGTCCATCATGATCAGCCTGTGTCTCTCCACTGCAAGATATAGACCTCTCCCATGGTTCGCTACCACACACGGTCGTCCGTCTTTCGCATCCAACTACCCCCGGTATGGTGCTTCAGGTCATCTGTCCACCTGGTCGGGGGGCGGCCAATGCTTCGCTTGCTGTTATAAAGTTATCATAAAAAATCCTAATTATATTTAGAATTATGTATGTAATAAATATTGAACTCGAATTATTCGAATAGGCGCAGGAATTTTCACATCTTTACTAGCCTACAGTTGATGAAGCTCTTTGCTTACCATACGCCCCACTGCAGGGGCTTAGGCCTCCTTTGAGAGAGAGGGTGCTTGGAGCATAATCCCCCACGCTGCTCCAGTGCAGGTTGGTAAATTTTAATAACAGGACCGACGGTTTAACGTGCTCTCCAAGACACGGAGTCAGTGATAGTTATGTACCTACTCAAGTCAAAAAATCTCATTGCTACATGCCCTGGGATTCGAACCAGGACCTTTTCGCCGCCACGCGGCTATCACGACACACGTGCAATAACCAAGTTTTTTTAATCACCTCAGCTTTCCAAAGCTTTCTTCGTCGACGACTTCTTCATCGTTACTTAGCCGCAATGAGAAGCCCAAGAGTTGATCACAACGCGACGTCACCTCCCTCACGACCAGCAGCACCAGCTCGCCGCATGCCAACTTCAAGCCCGTCTTCCACAACTTCCATGCCCAATTGAAGTCTAAAGCCTTTGACGTCATTTCGTCGATTTCGATCTGTCGGATGCGTTAAACTGTTAAAAATATTGCCACGCCGTCGGATTTCGATCACGCTTGGGTCGGTGACGCTGAATCATTATATATGTATTGTTTTTTGTCCATTACCAGTGTAATATTTCAAGTATATATTATAATATGTGTATACAGTAAGTATTTACTACTCTATTTGAAAGTAATTTAATATATCAATATGCGTATGTTGTTCTATATTATTGGCTGCGTATTACTAATAAGTTTAATCATAAAAGTTGAACAAAAGAAGCTTGGAAATTGAAAATTATTTGAACAAATTACCTATAGCTCGCTTTGAATTATTTTTAGAAGGTTTTTCAAAGTAGGGATTTGTTTGTTTTTTTATTGGCTTCGATTTTGGTAATGACAGGTTTTTTGTAAAAACTCACAGTTTTTGAGTTATTTATGAAAAACCGCTTCATAACATGTATTTTTATTACGAAAAATCTCAATCTTTGATCTTTAATAACTCAGAAAGTACTGATTTATTGTGGTGTCGTATGCTTTTAAGCTACTGTGTTATCGTTAACTTTATTCTAATCTTTATCACTTGCTAGCGGAATGTGTTCGGAATGAACCTCAAAGAAGACAACTCAAGATTCAGTTAGGGGTTCAAGGTCACCAAATTGGCTTCTATAACAGCATCCTGGCTTCTCCGTGTTCTTCGGAGGCCGGGATGCTGTATAGATTCGTCAAAACATCGATTGAGGAAACAATTTAGGTAATCTATTTGGTATTTTGTTTTATTACTAAATTAGGCTAATTATATCTGTTGTGTAATAAATAAGGCTTATATTGTCACAAAAAACCTTGAACAAAATACATTTAAAAACAAATTTTGTTGAAATCCAAAATAGATTTTTATTTCACCTTAAGCGGATAGTTTAGTAAGCAAACCGTTCACTGTCTGTGGCGTTGAAGTATATATAATGAATATTTTTATGTGTATTTATGCGTTGGTCTAACGCCAGCAGAGAGGAGACACATTGTCAGCTAGAACTGATAACGCCCTGAAGCGTTCATAGTAGTCGGACAACGAATGGGGAGGAAAACTGCAAATTGCTCCCGCTAGGTGACGTTTCGTCCCTGGTACCCAATTATCTGTCTATATCGTAGCTTATTAGCTTTTTCCGGACTTTATCGTAAAATCTAACGACGAAATCAAATTTTTCAATAAATTAACATAATACAGGCCCAACGTAGTGTGGGACTATGTGGTCGTATGTGAGATGTCCAGGTATTAAAGTCTAAGCGTTTATTTGTTGTGATTGCTTTTTATTTATTTTTAAATATTTAGTATTTATTTAATTTGTCCAATTTCAATAAATACGCGATATGTTAGTGTTGAGAATGACCACCTTGCAAATAATGACAAGGTACCAACAATTACAGTGCCACCTGAAAAAAGCTCTGCCTTCTCCGATCTATTGGAAATTCGGATTCGATTTTTGAATTCGTCATCGGACTACGATTGACGCTTGGACGCATTTAATCGAAACAGCCATAACGTCCAGCGGAATCTTGATATTTAAGTTTTAAAATTAAAAACTCATGGTGAATCGAATCCTCGACCTTTGTTTGTATGAAAAACGGAATGCTTAGCCAGACATCGTAGCTTAGTCGTCAGGTTTTGCTGCGTGTCGTCTCTAGTTGGATATTGCCTACTGTTATTATTCTCACCTCTTGCGGAGGCTTGTAAAATGGCGGAGCGCATTCGACGACGGCCTCGTTGGCTAGCACTAGCGAGCACAAAACCCGCACGACACGTACGAAAGAAGTAGCAGACGGCGTAATGCGCGCGCGCCGTTCCTCGCTGTTATCTTTACACCGTTGTACATATCACCTGCGAATTAATTAAAAATATTGAAGGTCTTAAACCATAAATCAACAGAAAAGGCGCGGATGGATCCTCAAACTTGCTACTGGATACGGCAAACCAAAACAACGAAGTGTGTGTTGGAATGACATTCCGATGACAATGGGTCTGTACCTAAATTCTTAACATATCACAAGATTTTTAAATAAAAAAAATTAGGTATATTTTAATTTTTTCAAAAATTTGATTAATAAAATTGTCAATTCAATTAACGTTGGGCGAATCATTTCATTCAAACCTCATGGTGTTAATCGGAACATAGGCTTCCATTTCCTTTCATTTCGCACCTTAAGTCATTCGTTCACTCACTTCTGGAACAATCTCAACTTCTGAGAATCCGCTCCCGGCTTTATTCAACAAATCCATGGTTTTCAACCGAGGGGTTTAGGCCTCCACTCAAGATGGGGGGGCTTGGAGCTTAAATCCACCACGCTGCTCAAATGCGGGTTGGCGGATTGTAACGACCGCCATCTATTGACAGCAACCGGGACCGACTGCTTAACGTGCTCTCCAAGGCACGGAGTCAGTGACAGTTAATGTATTTAAGTCAGAAAAAACTCATTGGTACACGCCCGGATTCGAGCCACGACTACATGGCCTTATAGATTTGGAACAGCCAAGCGTGCACGTTACAGACCGTAATTGCAGAACCAAAGGTCGCGGTAGCCGTGTCGTGATAGCCGAGTGGTAGCGAACCCGTTTCTTGTTTAGAAGGCCGAAAGTCGAATTCCCCAGGGCATAAACTTTTTCTAACTTATAATAATAATAACGTATACATGATATAATAATAAATAAATAAGAATAAAAATAATAATAATATAATAATATAAACTATATAATATAATAATAATAATAATAATAAACTTATATAATATAACTATCCCTAACTTTCTGCCTCGGAGAGCACTTTAATCCGTCTGTCCCGGTTGCCATCAATAGATGGCAGTCGTTAAAATCCACCAACCCGTATGAGAGCAGCGTGGTGGATTAAGCACCAAGCCCCCCATCCCGAGGGGACGCCTATAAGCTCCTGCAGTGGGGTATTGATGGGATAATAGTACTGGATTTCTTTGGGACTAGATGGCCCTGTGTGGGATGTCCCAGGTATTATTATTTTGCTACCTGCCCGCCACCCGTGACGCCTAGCCCCGTACATAAGACTATGCATGACTTGAGCGGTTTCTCTGTAAGGAACATGAGAATGTATACATACCTGGGCATTGGAGTCGCGGGCGGGTAACAAAGGAGGTACCAGTAACGTCCGGCCATCCCAAACCAGCGAATAATTCGAATTTGTGCAACAGCGAGACACGGAGGGCGCGCGCCTCTTCACCTCTCCTCAACAACGAACTCGCCTTGAAAACGTGAGCTAGGTCGTCTAGCTTCATTACACCTGTTGATGAAACCGTGCTGTTAATGATGTTATGGGCTAGTAGTAGGTTCATATATTTAAGATGCACTAGAACATCGATTTAAGGTAGGACGACGCCTGTCTAGTACGGCTATTTAATAATAATAGATGGAGCTACCATATAAAGCAATTATTTTTATTTTTTTATTATCACATTTATAGGTTTCAGTTGATAAAATATAACATGCGACCATAAAAAATATTTCTCTTTAATGTTTTTAACTGACTTTACTGATTGTTTTAACAGTTTCGAAACGTTTGTACAAAAACCTAAAATTTTGGGAAAATAAGGTTTTTTGATAAACGCTTCCAAACCATTGAAAAAACCATAATTTAAATCAGTCGAAAAACCCTTATTTTCCACGAATTTCAGGTTTTTGTACAAATGCTTGGAAACTGTTGAAACAATCAATAATGTCAGTTAAAAACTTTAAAGAGAAATATTTTTGATAGTCGCATGCTATGTTTTATCATCTGAAACTTAGAAATGTATTATGAAAAAATAAAAATTATTTATTTATTAGGAAAACCAACAGCTGTATTATTTTAGAGTAACAATGGATTAAAATATCAGAATGCCAATAAAAGGTATACTAATAGTAATACATGTAAGAAACTTTATAGAAATTTGATTTCTTTATATGGTGGCTCCATCTATTATTAAATAGTTGTACTAGACAGGCGTCGTCTCACCTTAAGTTGTACTTATACTTTATTACGAAACAAAATCGCAAAACTGTTATCACACTTGTATCATACTTTGCAGTAATGTTCGCTAATGACTCTTCCAAAAACTGAATCGTTGGCGGCGTACTAGTTTTGTTATATATGCACCGAAATCATCACCCGCAACATCTCGAAGTTTCCATCATCGAACATTCCATTTTGATATTCTAATTACAATTTATCGTGGGAATAATTAATAGCGCTCGGCACCACCTGTGAGTGCACGCGACGCTGCCTCAAAAATATGAATCCAAACAGCGCAACTCTTTTGATTTGCGCCGCTTCTAAAATAGAATTTCATTTATTTTATTTTTATTTCGATTTTCTAGTAATTTCTGTACCTAGTCGCCATGTTTGTGAAAGCGCGTGACAATTCGAGTACATTCCACAATGCATCGACGTGCTTCTAAGTATAGACGTCACTATACGATAGGAGGCTAATAATGAAAATATATTTCTCAAGGAAGTATAAAATATAACACAAATTCAAATCGGGTGAAAAACAAAGAAATTATTATCTATACAATTAATTTCAGGTATCAAACATCGAAGCTATAAACCGTAGTTGTTACGTCATAGGTATTTAAGTTTTAAAATCAATTATTTAAGCTACCGATATCTGATTGTATTACATCTTAAAGTACTTTTGAGCAACTTTTATCTCGCAATATCCTTATTAGCCGAGGGCCTATTGACACCTCTTGTATGGGAACCCTTCACATTGCGACACAAAAATGGAACTTGGCACATGTGTTCCCTGTATAAAACAAATTAGATTGAGCGCGGAAACTGTAGAGTTTAATCCGCCTTCCCACCGCAAGGGAAAAAAAAGCTCAGTTCCCAGCAGTTCCACCCGCAGGGGGGAGTGGGGTGGTACGCGAAGTTTGCATCCGCCGCGCTCCAAACAAAAAATTCTCACTGATGCAGTTTTACTATTAAGACGTTTTTGGTATCGTTTTCGTATAAAATAAGGACGTGGATTTCATTTCTGATGGCAATTTAGTATACATCCTTGCATCTTATAAGTTCTAAGCATGCGCGTGCAGCAATGGCTACAGTTGTCCAGTTAGGTACATATACATCTCCTTTCCAACCGTATTTCTGGGGATTGGGTAGTTGGGTAGATTTTGTTGTGGTGTCGTTAACTGACCCTACACATGTACGCCTTGATACACTGCACGCAATAATATTTCTACGTGTCTGGTTGATTGTTGTAAATAGGGCATACTTGTTTAACGAGATGTGGTCGTGAATAATTTTATTGTTAGAGTGTATTCTTTCCTCGCAGAAAGTTAAATACTGAGTGTCTCCGTTTATTTCTATAACAGGGTACTTTTACTAGGTACTTTTTGAGCGTCACTCCACAAGATCATTCGGCGCTGTAAAAATTGAAGTTAAAGTTCAAAAACTGTTTAAAAAAAACGTAATAAATACTTACATTAATTGACTTCAAAACATCAAATAAAATTGCAGCTACAAAGACAAAAAAAAAAACAATTAAACCACTTTTATTTAAACTTGATAAACGGTTATTTTGATAATAAACTTTGCGTCCAATCCCTCCACATACACCCGGGAAACTAAACAGTTTACTGCACTGAGATTTGAATTCAAAGGCGCCCGCACTCCACCGCCGCACCGCCCGCGCGATCGCCTGTCGATGCATCGATTCGCCGCCTCACCTTTCAGAATTTTTTCTCAGTATATATTTTTGTAAACTAGAGTAAATAAAGTAACTAAAAAAATTTTTTTTATTACAAAATATTTACGATTTAAAAAGTTATAGAAAATTTTAAAAAAATGCCAGACAGGATATTGCAAATAAAATCATTTTTTGTGTAGCTGTATACGAAATTGCCATCAGAAATTAATTCTACGTCCTTATTTTATACGAAAACATCACCAAAAACGTCTTAATAGTAACACTGCATCAGTGAGAATTTTTTGTTTGGAGTGCGACGGATGCAAACTATGAAAAATAGGGAAAAGTGTGCGAAACAAAAACGAAAACAAAAACGGCATACGTATTTACATTTTTTAGAAATCTGTTACTTTAACAGGGTATCAAACCATTTAATTTGATAATCTAAGTATATATTAATATGTGAAGAAAAAACTTTGTACACATTTTAAAGCTTAACGCGAGTACGGAGGAGTATGAGATTTGGCATTTTAGTTATATACTCCAGTCAATCTAGCAAAGTTTGTTAGGAGCACATTGCATTAATTGCACTTTAGGGGATTATTTACAATATCATAAAGAAAATATTCACGGATAATAAATACTTAATAATCCCTTATTTATGTTAATTATTTTTTATAGAATCAACCGATAAGATTTGAAAAATATATTTATGTGTGAACAAAAATTTAAAAACGAGCGATTTTCTATACGACAGCTTTTTTAAATACACTCTGTGTAAATTCAAAAGAATCCCCAGGTTTATTCACAATATGTGGTAGGCAATTATATATTTATATAAAATAAATGATAACTCCAAAACAATATTTTTTGGGTTGGCGATAATTTGACACTTCATGTAAATATGTACTGTATACAATATAGTAAATTATCACCTACGTGACTACTTTACTTTTTTTTGGTGAAAATTTATTTGATTTTTGGGTCCTAGCATTAATTACACCTTGAATATTTTTGTATATTTATGCTCCAATAATTATCTTTAACTTTAATTAAAAGAAATCCCTTATCCATCTGTTGAGCGTTACAAGCTATTTTACAAAAATAATTGTTAAAAACCAACTTGGTACGCGGCGGGCGGTGCGGTGTGGCGCGAGGCGGGTTACGTCGAAGCAATAATCGCGGGCCGTCCGCCCGCACCGCACCTTGCTTTATTTAGTAACTTAACTAACTTTCCGCCCGGAGCTCCGCTCGCATGGACTACGCAGTCGTACCGGGACCCCTTTTTACAGAATAAAAAGTAGCCTATGTCATTTTTCAGTTTATAAACTATATCTATGTTAAAAATTGTAGCCGTTCCGGTACTACTGTGTAGTCCATACGAGCCGCAGGCGGAAAGCTAGTTTGAGATTAAAATATAGCCCATGTTACTCACTTATAATGTAGCTTTTTATAGGTGAAAGAATTAAAAAAATCAGCGTGTAACTGTGTAGTCCACGCGAGTGGAGTGCACAGACAGAAAGCTAGTATCTTTATAAATTATAACCTATGTGTTATTCTGATGTATAAGCTATATTTTTTAAAGTTTCATTAAAATTCATTTAGTAGTTTTTGCGTGAAAGAGCAACAAACATCCAGACATCCATACATACAAACTTTTGCGTTTACAATATTAATGAGGTTTGAGCACAAAAAAGATATCACCACGCTTTATGTTCCTCGAGAAGCTTTGTTTTCGTGTGTAAAGAATGGCAAGTAAACATGTTTTAAGTAAATAGTACAATAGAGAGGTTTAAAAATTTTTTTTGTTTGCTATTATTAAAATTTAAGCTAAATAAAACAAAAGTGTGAATCATAAAAATATATCTACAAATAAAGAAGTTATAGGACATTAAAGTCGACCTTGCAAAAATAATTTCACTATATATTTATACATGTATATATAAATATTTCGCAAATATCTATATAATTAAGTCTCGTAAATAAAATTAACGTTTCGTTGTTGTTTAAAAAGAGTGCAAAATATATTTTTAAAATATGTACTTACATGTAAAGTCGGTGTTACATTATGTGTTGTATTTCTTTCAAATATTGAATTATGTCCCGTAAATTAACGTTTTGTTTTCGTACGTAAAAAAATATTATAAGTATTTATATATATGTACGAAATATTAAATTTTTTTAAATTATTTGTTTTCTATCCTAGCCAACAAAGACAGATCCGACCATTGGGTCTGACTCTAAACTTAGATTTGTTCAACGCATAAATACCATTGACTTTTGAAAAAAAAAATAACTTACAAAAAAATCTTAATGTTGTCTAACTTTATTATTATTATTATTTTTATTACTCTAAAATTATAAGGGTTCCGAGTTTGCTACACCCGTTATGAAAATTTGTAAAATGTCTTGTAAAATTAAGTAGCAAATTAAATGTTTATATTATTTATTACGCCGCACCTGTAATAACTAATACTGTCGGTTTCCTTGGTGACGGCGGCACGTGTGGCGGCTTTCTTTGTGAATTTTTTGTCTCAGTGAGGTGTCGGCGCGCGGCGTTTCAAAGGACACTAAGTACAATAGTTATATTCTTAACAATATACTTTTAACTAACATTAACGACAAACAAATTTTAGCACAAGAAATATGTGATATTGCAACTTCTATTTCACAATGTTAGCGCGATACGGTAGACGGCTAAAATCATGCGTAAATAGTCACAGTTTAAAGGGCGTTACCTATACTATACTGGATAGGTACTTTAGATTTATTCGTTTTTATGTATAACGCTTTTGACATAAATAAGGGATTATATCAATTTATGATGAAGAAAAATAATAATGCAATATAAATAATACTTCTAACCAGAGATCGACATGCTTCTAACTTAACAAATAGCTCAAAAAAATACTTTATATGAGATATTGCCGTCCCTTTTTCTCAATGTTAGCGAGATGCGGCAGACGACCAAGGTCATGCGTAAATAGTCAGACTTAAAAGTACGTTACCTACCTTAGTGAGTAATTTAGAATTATTCGTTTTTATGAATAACGCCTTTGACATAAATAAGGGATTATATTAATTTATGATGAAGAATATTAAAACTGACTCATTTTAAGTAAAATATTTAGAGTGTCTTTAATGCGCGTCGTAAAAATTAATAAAAAGACTTTTTTTAATGGTTGTTGAGAAGTCACATAGGTAATAATTTAATAAACTATGATGGCTTACATCTAGAGTATAAAAACAGAAAATCGCCAAAAGTGCGATTTTGTAAGTTTAACTTTTTTTTAATTAAATAAAATCTCGTAATATTCAGTATTTATAACATGTATACTGGGGATTACTTCTAAATCAAATTCATATTGCTACCATAGATATACAGTTAATTTGTCACCTACCCACTATTTAATGTAAAGGGTGAAATTTAGACAAACACATCTTTAGGTATTTCTCAACATGCAACACTCACAATGCAACCAAAGCATAATGAGTGCATAACTATACAGCAGTATTACTATTGTAAAAAGAAATTTTTAAGGTGTCTTTAATGCAATCCAAAAATTTATTTTTACTGGACTATATAGTACATAGTAGATTACTGCCGCGGCCCGTAAGTGCACCATAAGCGAACGATCGTGAGTCCGGTTATGCAGAGTTGTGGCCAAGGCTTGTATAGTACTTTTCTCAAAGATGCATGTATTGAAACAATAACATACATTTTTATTTAAAAACACAATCAGTAAAGGTACAGTTTTTGAAACTTGAAAGTGGATCTCCCAAGAATATTAGTTTGTGACATTTCCAGGGATTGTTTCAAGTTTATATTATATTTCATTAGTATCGTATATTTTAACATGGAATGTAATACACGTACCTACCCAAAATCTACATGGTTTTACTTTTGTAGCCATTTCACCAAAATAAGCTAAGAAAACGTTTTCAGACAATGATTTAGATTTCCTTTCGTTTTTCCATTGAATAAAATTTTCATACGTTTTCATGTATCTGTCCTTCGATTTCGGTGGTAAGCAATTTTCAACAATAGCTTATTTGCAGCTTCTTGTTTTTCAGATGGTGTTAAAATGTCTTTATCACTCGTAAAACTCATTTTGAATAATTTATAGTAGATAAAGTTAACATAAACTAATTATATTGACAACTGTATTATAATAATAAAAATAATTTAAGTAATTTTGCCGCCAATTCGCCACGTTCCAATGTCGATACCTTACTTTTACCTTTTTAAATTCATTTAATGGCGCATTCTTTTTGTCATGCCAGTTCGAAATTTAATTAAAACTTAGATGAGTTATCTCTTCGGGTTTAAAAGAGTTCGTTCCATTTTCAAACTACATATTCGACCACATGAGCATGTCTGCTAAAACATTGTGGGACACTTTCTGGTCCGGTACTGCAAGTATGATTTATCCCAAAGAAGGTTGTGCAAGATATATCTAGTATATCGTAGCATCTTTGAGAAAAAGTAGTTAAAGTTTATATGGAAAAGGAGTGCCAAAAGTTGAAATCTTATAACAATAGTATAATAGTCTGTCGTTGGATGCCTAATTATTATAGGTGGTTCTAAAAAAGTGAGTACGGTCGAATTTCGACCACTGGGCGACTACTATAAATATCATAGAGTGAATAAATTTGACAGCAGCGTTTGATTTCAAGTTTTAATAGGGTCAGAAATGTCACTTCACAGTATCGAAACGTAATTTTGCGGGGGTGACGGCTGGCGCGCGGGTACCTTACGTACTGAAATTGGGCTGAAACTTGTCAAATACATACCCAGCCAACTAGAAAAAGAGGGGTAAAACGGTAAGTGGGAGTGTGCTTTTAGTAAATTCGTACTTTTAAGCAACATTACTAACCAACATAAGTATATATCTAAATGATAATAATCTATTAATTAATGAATAAGGAATCGAGCGTGTAAACGGTTTAACACCCCTCTACCTTCACAGTAGTATTGAACGAAAATTTCGTAACTTAAAAGCCATTTTTTAATTTTTTACTGTATTCTACGTGTATTGTAATGTAGTGTAGTTGATTGTATTTTTACTACAAATATTAAATTGAATTTCCTGTATTTCTTGTTCACTATTTTGACATATTTTTATATATTTTATATAAATTTAATCACCATTTAAATATTTCCACATATAAATGACTAAGAGCTAGTTTGTAAACGTATTTTGTTGTTATAAATATTACAAACGTGTATTGACGTGTTAATCGCTTCACATCGCCAGAACATCACATGATTGCTTATTTTATATCAAACCAAATATTATTTTTATACCTACCGTAATTTGTAACATAATCTTGAAACACGTCACAAAAGTGAATTTATCACTTTATGGAAGTACGTCCTCACAAAGGCGCATTCAAAAAGTGCTGGTTCCTCTCAGAAGAATACACAACAAACTGAGAAAAGGCCTTTTTTTTAAAAGAAAAACACATAAACAATAAAATTAGCACACTTTTAACAACACCTAAGTCGTAAATATTATTGAAATAAACTGACAGGCGAGGGATCTACACCAATGGATTTTTATCATCTAAGTAATCCGTTACTTTATAATAAGCTTTTGCATTAAGCTTTCGTCTTTCGATTTTTCGAATGTCAACTGTGATCTTATTGTAAAAACGTATGCATTGCATTTAAAACATTTTGTGACTTTACTAAGGCGGCTAACGTAGTCAGCAAGTTGAACTTTGCGTATTAACATTATGCCGATCACTATTTTTTTTAACATTACAGTATTTTTAACTTCCCGCTATCCTAGGGAAGTTATTAATTTGGGTCCGATTTTCGAAAATCGAGTTTCCATCAGATGTCCACGTTTTGAGGTCCTGGGAAACCATTCTGACCATTTTCGGCTGGACGTCCATGTGTGTGAGTATGTAACTTTTTTTGTCATACGATATCTTGAGAACGGATTGACCGATTAAGATCCGCGATACGGCGTTTGAAAGGGTTCTTCGAGACTTAGATCTGATCTGATTGAAAAACATTTTAACGAAGTAAGCTAAATTCGCGTAAAATCGG
This sequence comes from Luffia ferchaultella, assembly GCA_949709985.1. Lineage (NCBI taxonomy): Eukaryota > Metazoa > Arthropoda > Insecta > Lepidoptera > Psychidae > Luffia > Luffia ferchaultella. The sequence continues at coordinate 344,897 of OX453265.1, forward strand.
GTTACTTCAGGTTTCTATTTTTTTCTAAAAATTTTTTAGTATTAAACCAACAAGTATTGTACCGTTTTGGAATCCTGATTAAGGGCGCCAACTTTTGATATCACTTGCCAAAGTGCTCTAGTACACTTTTTTTTAAAGGAGGCCCTGTCAAAGTAGAGACATTTCAAAAATGTCAAATTCTTAGTTCGAAAAAAAGGGTTATTTTTAGAAAACTTGGTGCTATTATGATACCATTTTTGACTGTGGTCATGGATATGATATTTAGGGTTACGGTAACAACATTTGAATGAACAAAAACTACATACATTGACCACAGTAACCGAAAAAAAGTACAGTATGGAGAAATTTGTGTTTTTTTAAAAAATACCAGGGATCAATAAATAATTACCAGGGATCGTGGCATGGATTTTTTTAAATATTTTTCTGATGATGACAACCATCTATCCTATCGTCCCGTTTCAGCTTATCGTTAAGTTTCGGGACATCTTGTATACGTTTTTTGTACATAAAAAACTACGTCAAGTGCCGCCAAAAATATCAAAATAATCGAACGACGCGTTCAAAAGATATCGCAGTGCACAAATTTCCGAAAAGGTCTTTTTTTAACAATACTTTGCGATTTTACGACCCACAACCAATAGATTTTTGACTTTACACAATAGCTTTAAGTTTACAAAATTGCATAGAATACCGTAAACTGCATTAAAATCAAACGAAGCGTTCAAAAGATATCGCAGTTCAAATATTTCCAAAATAACATTTTCTCTGATAGGTATGTCCCAGGTTTAACTCTAACAGCGAGTTGCACCAAAAGAAATAACGTATACGTTTAACGCATAAAGTAATAACTGACTGCTATACTTTAATTGGAACGATGATGCCTTTCATGTCTAGTACAACCAAGTACGATCATAAAAGACATTATGGCTCTGATCAAAGTACTCGTATATCTGTCAATTTTTACTTTATGCGATATACATTGGCGTAATCTCTTTTGGTACAACTCGCTGCAAATGTATAGAAATTCTGTTTTTAGGCTTGGAGAGCTCGGAAAATGAATATAATGAGCTCGAAGAGCTCAAAAACTACGAAAATCGATATTTTGAGTTCGAAGAGCTAAATAGCTTTCTAATTTTCGACCGCTTTGAACTCAAAAATAGCGAGAGTTTCAGAAATGGCCTGCAGGGTCACTCGATTTTTTTTATAGATAATGTTTTCAAATATATATTGGGACGACAATTTCATTGTGTTAATTTCCTTAAATTTGTCTCTAAGTGATACTTTACGCCTTTATTTATAAATTGTTCGAACAGCTACTGCAGCACGAAGATTGTATTTACACTAGCAGCGTATCCTCACAGCAGAATACCATAAGTCATCAAGATTTTATACGTGCTGAGTTTTACGACTTTGGTCGAATTTTGGTTTTCGCATCTAGTCCCAAATTAAAACATTCACATTCTAACAAATACAATTTCATATACAAACCAATCGCGCTACTATATTTTAGAACCTTTATAAAAGTCCTTCAATAGTTTTAATACATGTCATAATTTCTGAGTTGTTTCAACATAAGTAGGTACCTAAATCAACTTTATACCGCCAAAACCCAAAAAAATTGCTCTTCTTCGATGACTTAACACATAAATAAAATTATATATCACTATCTAAATCGAAAGGACATATAGACAGGAAAACAAATAAAATTAGTATTTTGAATTAGGACTTTATTTAGACAAATAGACGATAACAACAATTCCTTGTTAACGATTTCAATTTTCATACCCATCGTAGGTAACTTCGATACGAACTATTTAGTTTTTTTTTTTTTAAATTAAACATTATTTAATGTATGATTGTATTTCATTTAGATAACAACATAATATAAACACTAAACATAAAAAATTAAACACTAATAATTAAAAACTAAAAATACCTACAAATAAAAAATATCATCTACCTAAATCAGTGCCGTGCGGCAAAGTGCCCAAAAAGTTGGTTATGGATAAAGTAATATCCAATCGAATGGTTAATAAGTAGCTCTTTATAGGTGAAAGAGTTTTTAAAATCAGCTATGAAGTTTTTAGTGTATCCGTTACAAACAAACAAACTTACGAAAAATCAAATCTTTTCTTTTTATGATGTGAGTTTAAATAGGTATAACAATAAAATTTAAATTTGACACGTTCAAGTGCCTATATACAAATACTAACATAAAAAAGCTTACCCTGGCTGAACTAGCGGTGCCTCGAAGTGAGTGTCAATTGTAGCGACCTTCAGTCCGATGATGACTCTATGATCTCAGGGTTTTGGGTTCGAGAGCTGACCGAGTATGGTCGCGTACAATCAAACCAGTCTATGTAGGTATAGTTGCTAAGCTCTCTAAGGATGTTTTTTCGGTTCGTCAAAATTAAACAACGTACGTACCTACCTAGGTATACACAAAGACTATATATCATCATGACTACACACATAAGTATAAACAAAGATTATGTTTTATTAAAAACTATAGTAAATTGTAAATTCAGCAAATACAAAAAATAATTAGTTCAGAGTTATTCAAGATATTTATACTAAATAAGATTTAACTTTAATAGCCAGACTACTTGGCATATGAAATCTAATTAGAAACTATATGTACTGTAAAGTGGGTAGCCTTTTGACCAAATATTGATAAAACGAATTGCTTACATGTTACACAATTTAGTTTCCCCTGATAACGTCTTTGGTACCATTTTTAGGCCAGTCTCTTCAGCTAACTATTAGATTACTCGCCGTAATTCCAAAGTTCCTTAGCTTTATAACCAAAGGTAGGCATGGTAGGTATTTTCCGATTCCACACGAATTGATGAGTGTAAAAATTCATACCTCCAAAAATAAATTTAGGTATGCGCCGCATCGAGGATTACGTCCTGGCGGAGACTTGGCAACAGGTCAAGCTAACCTTCGTTTCGAGGTGTACGAACACTGTTACACTGGTTCACTATAGCACTTTATGACGCCACACTTCGCTTATTTATGACAAGAAATGTATATCTTCAAAGGGTACCTACCTACCCAGTTGTAACGAATATGGCTAGTTACAAATATATGACGGTAACCGCTAACACGGCAAACGTCAATCCTCGGCCTTTGAAATACGATTGTGTGGTGTGTGTATTTGTATTATTACCACCGGGAATCGCGAATCGGCGCGCTCCTCGCGGCTCAGCCAATGAGCGGGCAGCGTTTGAATTCTTCCGTGAATTCACTTTTAGTAAGAATAATTCTAGAACTTTCGATTTCAAACGTTGTATACGACAAAGGTACTTATACCCAAATATAGAGGTCACATTTCTCTCAAGGTATTACGAGGTATGTTACATTCTTAACGTCGCGCCGGTTTTGTATGAGATAAACCAATTTTGTTAATTGTTAAAGTTTATAGTTTTGAAGATGTAAAGATGGTTCAATAAGCACGTAAAATAAAACTGAGTCAGAGACAAGAGCTCGAGCAGTGCGTCAAGTGCGAGCTCAGTTTTATTAATAACTAGCGACCGCCCGCAGCTTCGCCTGCGTAGACTACACATTCCTGTTAAAGTGATCTGTTATTAACATTCGAGATGGTTCCTGTGTACTTTTTGCTGATATAAATTTTGGTTACTGTAATACAAACTTTTGACTCCCACCCCCCCCCCCCCTTAAAATTTGAAAATAAAAAACTCTGAAACACGTCGTTACTTATTTATGATTAGCGGTCGTGCCCGGCTCCGCCCGGGTGGACTACAGAAACGTTCCCCATCGCGTTCTCCCTCCCCTCCCCTTTCCTATCACTCCATTCCTAGGTAACTAATGTATTTAATTCAATAAGGATTCATAACATGTTTAAAAAACATCTTCGCAAATAGTGCATTATGTTAGAATAAATTTGATTGCCCTAAAAAAGTTATAGTAAACCAACCTTAACAGATACACATATGCTGTTGCTGACTTTTGGTTAGAACTTTCAAAGGGGAACAATCCCGTCATACATGATTTTTGCTTAACATCAACCGTTTACGCAGCACACGCAACGGAAGCTCTCAAAAAGAATATTTTTTCCCGTTTTTGCAACATTTTTTGTTGGTGCTCCACTCCTATCGGTCGTAGCTGATATAATAATAGCCTAAAGCCTTCCTCGATAAATGGACTATCCAACGCAAAAAGAATTTCTCAATTCGAACCAGTAGTTCCTGAGATTTGCGCGTTCAAACAAACAAACAAACAAACAAACTATTCAGCTTTATAATATTAGTATAGATTTATTGATTTTAACTAAGTTATGACGGTGTCATTTTATGTTTAAAGTTTCGAAACCTTAAAACTAAAAGTGTATGGTGTTTTATACGAAAATATACTACAAACAATACACGCATTTTCTAATTTTTAAGAAAGTTTGAATTGTATTTACGATGTTGAATTCACGTGTTTATTTCTAATTACCTATGTGTTAATATTATACTACAATTATGTTGATTTAAGCATTTCTCGCAAGTCGATGTCAATGACCGCACTTTTTGCATTCACGCACATTTTTGGCATTGTTATTATGACCTCATTACTCCTATATCATTTTGTATACTCAATGACATTTATCTTATATCAATGTGTATATTTCACAATATGTTATGCTACAGCCACATTTTAGACAGTTTAAATATTGACTAAAAAATTTTTTTACATGTTTTTTCAAAAGCGGAGGGGGATACTATAAGGGTATTGACCGCTTATACTAAAGTCCAAATCAGTGACCCCAATGTGATTTCAATATTTCTTTTTTAATATATTTTTTACACTATATGGGATACCTACACAAAAGTACACATATCGAAGGTTTGTCATGCGATGAAACCGCATGGCGGAGAACCCTACAAATGTTAGAGAGTGTACATTAAAGATTAAAAACGCTTATCGTGTTTGATATTTTAATTACAGGTGGTTTGTTTCTCGTACGGGATATGTTGCTCTATGAAATAATGTCTTTGAGACAACCGTTCGAGGGGCACGAGACGGTGAAGGAAGCTGTGTTAGACGGTTGCAGGCCTACTTTGTCGCCTAGGGTAAGTATCCAGCTTAGGTATAACACCTTGTAAAATAAGTGTCAATTTATTATATAGGGGTCAACATACCTCATAGTGCTACCTAGTCCTAAATGAAGCAAGTATTATGCTTGTATTAAGGGTTACTAGACAACTGATATACATACTTAAGTTCTTTACAATATAGTACTAGCTTTTAAATTATAGCCTATGTGTTATTCTGGTATATAAGCTATATTATTGTAAAAATTCATTAAAATCCATTCGGTAGTTTTTGCGTGAGAGTAACAAACATCCATGCATACAAACTTTCGCGTTTATAATATTAGTAATTTATACATATGTATATAGATATTTTATACTCAGACATGACACAAATAGACATGTTTATGCACAGAAATATTTGTCTCGGGCGGGAATCGAACTCGCGTAATTATATTTAATTCTGCCTACTTTGTGTATATTTTACTGTTGCTTTGTGTAGTTTTTTGTTTTTATTGTGTTATGATGTTATCTGGTAAAGTTTGTTCTAATTTTAATTGATTTCTACGTATACATGTCTGCTAACAAAAAAAATGTAAAATTTAAAGTTCCATATAAGTGAATGTTGCGTGAAGTACATAACTATCACTGAATCTGTGCCTCGGAGAGCACGTTAAGCCGTAGGTCCCGGGTGCTATCAACAAATGGCAGTCGTTAAAATCGACCAACCCGCACTGCAGCTGCGTGGTGGATTAAGCTCCAAGACCCCTCACCTTGAGGGGAGGTGTAAGCCCCTGCAGTGGGGTATAAAAAGGGCTGATGGAATGGAATGAAAACTGTATTATCCTGCCGCTATAAAATATTTAACCTATTAATAGTCATCTACATAGCGGTTACAAATATGTATAACTAAGCGAACTTTCAGCTTTAAAGCAGTAATAGTTTACGAGTGAACTGGCTGTGACATACAGACAGACAGACAGACAGACAGACAGACAGACAAACATAAAAGAAGTCCGAATCTATCACAGGTAAAGCGTCAAAAGTGGAACCTTTAATTAACAGCCGATGGATATTCTATCGAAGGCTGTAAGTCAAATATGGCATCGAGGAAATATAAAACCAAACAGACGTTATATAGAATTTAACATAAAAGTACATATTGACTAGAAGCCCTCTGCGTTTACCGTCTAACCACTCATACTATAGATAGCCGGTGCATGATGGGGAGTTTTAGTCCCAATTTCAGTGCGCAAGGTTCCCGCGCGGCGCTCTGCACCCCGAGAAATCCCCGCACACCGGTTTCAACCCCCGAAAATGCGAAATGTCACTTCGGTACTATAAACTGACATTTATGACAATTAAAATCAAACGCTGCTGTAGATTTAATTTACTCTATGGAATTTAAGCATTTTAAGTTTATTTTACTTCGAGCCCGCTTCTTGTTTACAAGACCGTTGTTCAAATCTCAAGGCATGTACCTATGAGATTTTTCCAACTTATGTACGTAACTATCACTGACCCTATGCCTCGGAGAGCACTATAAGCCGTCGGTCCCGCTTGCCATCAATAGATGGCAGTCGTTAAAATCCACCAACACGCACTGGGGCAACGCGGTGGATTAAACTCCAAGCACCCTCATCCCTAGGAGAGGCCTAAGTCTGTAGTGGGACATTAATACGCTGATGATATCGCACTGATAGGTATCACAATACTGTGTTAACTCGACAAGTGTTTTTTTTTTTCAAAACCGACGAAAAACCAATTACTTCCAAATATAGTTTATCAAGTTTTTAGTATTGTATAACATTTATTACTAGGATAAAAACAGTATTATGCATATCTGATATTTTAAAAATACACAGAGTAACGGTAATTTAAAAATTTTGACATAAGACGGTTTTGGATAAAACATAGCTTTCAAAATTTTATATTATTTTTAGTTGCGTACATATTGCAAACAAAATTTGATATACTACAATTTTAAAGTGATTTGTTAACCTCAAAACTTTAGTGACTATTTTGCAGTTACAACAGAACTATGCATTTTAATAATTATCTTAAACAGTTAGGTATTTTATGTGTTATAAGTTGGGATATTGATGAATTAAACCAGATAATCATAGCTTCAAAATATTTATAAAAGAATGCATAAAATTCTGACTTTTAACGACAGTTGATTATCTATTAAACAATATCAAAGTAAACAGTAAGAAAAAAAACCTAAATTAAAATTAGTCTCAGAACAATATTGCTGCAAAAGTCATCATGGACAAAACAAAGTAATATTTATACTTGTACCATTATTTTACGGACACAGCCATGATAATTATTCACAAAAGTACTTAAGATGAGCCGCCGTTTTAATTCAAAAATAACCATAGACAAGTAAATTGAAAAAAACAATATAAATTCGCTTACAATTAAGCAGCCTCAAAATAACAGGTAAGTCTTAGTATTAGGCCTTTAGAGACCAAAAACATTGTACTTAACACTTAAAATCTACATATTATTATTAAAATTAAACAGTGAAGTTTATATGTTGGTAGTAGGATTCATAGAAATTTCTCGGAATTATATATTTGTCCAGTAGTTGTTTAATATATTTTTTTTGTTTTGAGTTAAAGGTATCATTTTAGTGTAAACTTGGGTCGAGCCAATTGGAAATACAGTTTGATTTCTAGCTCTTCTCATATTGCGTACGCAAACCTCTTGAAAATTTTCATTTTCGTAGGAATTTTTATAAAAAAAAGGACATGTGATGTTCATTTTCTTCTTAATGTTGTGCCATTTGACTTGGTTTCTGTCATTATTTAGATTAAAATTGTTGCCCCACTTTTCTCGGAGTGATTTTAGATCACAAAATTTGTCGTGTGTCATCTCATGAACCCTGTAGGGTTGTCCTGTCTTTTTCGCGGTCTGAATTAAAGTGGTATATTGCTGTGGTACATAGATCGGTCTAGATTTGAGAAAACGCCTAACTTGTTTCTCAATGACGCTATGCACGTTGTCGCCCTCGTTCTGAGAGTGACCGTGAATCAAAAATTTATGCGTTATATTTTTGACATTTATTTTCTGAACTGCGTAAGCATAAGCTGAAAGGAGATATTAATTTTTTTGCGGAACGCAACAATTGTCAGAGTAGAAAATGAAATCTAGGTCTTAATCTTATTACTTTGCGCCATTTTTTCTATATATTGCAATATGAAACTTTCAATTTCAATCGCTCGGCGCTCCTCGTTTCCCCTCTGTCTCATCCCAAAAGAAACAATCAACGTTTTTAGCTTGTAGGTCACTTACTGTTAAATCAAAGCAATTGATTCTACTTTTATAAAAAGTACCGAAATTCGGCCCTTAGGCACCGGCATCACAGCCTGCAAATCGTATACAGCGACAATCGTGTCGTCGTCTCTAGCTTTATCTTTGCCTTTTTCTATACGCGACAATACTTTTTCTTTCAGGTGGTTCTCATAAGCTTCGGCAATTTTTTGCTTTCCTTCTTCGTCAGCAATTTTGTAACTCCCACAAAGATCACATTGATCCTTCTTCGGGGTGTGAAACGAAATATTAAAATTGGACCCTTACCCTATTGAAAAGTTTTTAAGTTTGATTACGACATATACAAACACGAGGCCACGCGGGCGAAGCAGCGGGCGGTCGATAGTTTCTTACTGAAATTTATTATCTGGACAGACGATGGTTGTGGCGGCTGGGAAGTGTGGTGCGGCAGGGAAGGGGAGCGTGTGCTCACGCTGCTGGCCACGCCCACTGCCTTCACCTACCAACACTTGCTCAAAATACCATCAGGTGAGTACAACTATAAGGATAGAAGGTTCTACTAGGTTCTTCTTCTCATTCGTACACTCCTGGTGGAGTGGTCATAGGTTGTCTGATAGATTGGTTGCGACCTTTGCGAGATTTCTCCATCTTTTCTATCCGTGGCATTGCTTGTACACTCAGTAAGGGAACACTTCGTAGATTAATTAATGAGGTCCGTCCTTCTAGTAGGTGATCGACCACGAGAACGTTAACCCTCTACTCTTACTTGCACCATCAGTCGTTCCAGTGAGCTTTCGTTGCGGCTGATATGCCCAAACATCTTAAAGATAGATGGTAGAAACCACAAAAGGCGACGCTGACTTCACATAGTCCGAGCGTTTGATCCTATGTCAAAAAACTGAGCATCCCGGGCTCACATTTTAAACGCATACATGATTTCATAAAGGTACGAATTGACTAGAAGCCCTTTTCTGCACTTAATGTCGAACCACTCATACTCTTAATTGCTAGCTGTTGTAACCGTTTTGCGAGATGGCGAGTTTCAGTCCGGTTTCAGTCAGCGAAGTCCCCGCTCGCTGGCTTTCACCACCGTGAAATTGTGTTTGACAGTTTCGATACTGTGAAGTGACATTTCTGACTCTATTAAAACCAAACGCTCCTGTCAAATTTATTTACTCTATGCATAATTTTTTATTTATTCAAATTCAGATTATTTTAAATCGAGTGTTTGGCTTACAACGAACCAGCTCCACAGTACTCTATATTATGCAAAAAATCGTTTCGTTTCGTTGCTCTGTTACGACATGAATAAAGGACAAACAAACGAACACACTTTTACATTTAGTAGTGGTCGCCCAGTGGTCAAAATTCCGTATTCACTTTGTTGAAACCACTAATAATTAGGCAAGAACTGAGGAAAAGAGTAAGTCAATTCAACCTGTAACAAACGACAGACTATCACGTTCAGAATTGCGCTGTAACAAAGGGAAGTATTTGTAAGAGACTTTATGTATGGGTCGAACCGGCCAGGATAGCTCCGTGGACGACTTTATATCGGTACTGGTTGCGGCTGGATACGATTCAAAACTCCAGTAACACTTTTCAGGCATAGCCTCCCGCCAGCTATCTAGTACTTGCTCTTCGTGACCTGTTTCAAAAGTCTGACTATGCGGCGCTTGAAATTAGAAATGCCGGCATGGCGGATCGTTCGCCCTTTTATACTCTATTTTCACATAATTTCTATTTACTCTATATGTACAATTTTCCCGCGTTTTCAGCGACTTTTCGCGCCATTTTGAGCGGAACAATTAGGGCTTTTTAGGCAAAATTTGGCATCCTCGGAAGACAGTATTGTAAAGAAAGTCCTTCTTGTCCTGCTAGACACGTCTTCGCGACAGTACTGTATAGAGACGCGATCTATCGAAAGGGCGAACTTTCCCCATTTTCTCTATTTTGTGGCAAGTAGCCACTAGTATGAGGGAAGGGAAACGACCAGAAAGCCAATCTTTAATCATCTATAACAAATTGGACTTTATATACTATTGCTATATAACGATTTACAAATTTCAATATCCTAACACGATTCCTATCGTTCTATTTCACTCGATGAGTTCGAAAATTGAGTACATAAGCACTTATCACTCGCAGCTTGGCCTTATGCTCGCTGTACGAAACATTTTATGTATATTTTGACTTTGTGCACTCCTCCAACATATGCTTAAAAGGGGGTACAAAGTTTTCTCTACATTTCGGTACATTTTTCTTTCAGACAACGATGATCCTATTCAAGTGACGGCTATATGCCGAGTGGGTGCGAGACTGTGGATAGGCGATTCGGCCGGCCGTGTCTCAGTCTATTCGTGAGTACCATAAATTATGTATGATTCTCTAGGTCTTTGTTAGTAAACAATCTTACTAAAAATATTTCTGAACTCATTGATCTATATCAGCCACGGCGACATGAGTTTCAATACCAAGTTTACCTTTATAACGATGCGGCGCGATTGTGCAACAGACTAAATTGAAGACGAAGAATCGGTGACGCGCGTCACTTAATAACATCGCTGATTAGCCGGTAAGGCGGCCGCGCCCAGGAATGCGTTGACTGATCGATTGTTCGAGTGGTTACATTGCCTACCTGCGATGCCAAGGGTCGCGGTTTTGATTCCTGCCGGGACAAATATTTGTGTGCGACAAGTATCTATGTGTATAAATTACAAAGAATATTTAAGTACGTATATCAGTTTTCTAGTAATCCATAATACAAGCATATTACTCACTTTAGGACTAGATGGCGCTGTGTGGGATGTACCAGGTATTATTATTATTGTCGGTTTGTGTCATACGCCGCGTTTAGAACTCCGCACAGTGAACGGCGTAACTCTCTGGCGACACAACACCACAGACCGTATGATAGTAAACGCCGACGTGCACAGCCAATGAGCATAAATAAGTTTTGTATTTTTAGTAGGTCCTATGAAACTTCTACTATCTACTACATACGCCGCGTGTGCTCCACGTAAGCGTATGATACGCGAGCCTCGAGAACTGATCACGGGAAACTATGTCATAACATTAGAATTTGTTTTATTTGTGTATTTTGTTAAAACTATATCTTGGTCATCTCACTTTAATTCACACACACAATTCAACCACGAGAATAAGTATCTATTTACGCGCTTAATTTGATATTTTTTTCTTGAATCTGTATTTAGTCAAATCTAGGTCTATATCCATATAGATAATAATATCTGAGACTCCCTTACAGCGCCATCTATTCCCAAAATATTATGCTTGTGTATTATGCTTATGGGCACTAGACGATTGATATATATATATATATATATATATATATCAATCGTCTAGTGCCCATAACACAAGCATAATATTTTGGGATATATATATATGAGATATATATATATACATAAGTATTATTCGCAATACCTATAGGTATATACATATACAGATACTTTTACATCCAGACACGGAACAAAAAGAAATAACGCACAGAAATATTTATCCCGAGCGGAAATCGAACCCGCGACCCTTTACTCAGCAGTTAGGATCTCTAAGATTGTGAATGTAATTTAGTTAGGATTTGTGTACACGGAAGTATTTCATTCATGTGTACAAGCACAGGTATACTTTATACGGATATACGTCCTAGACTGTGGCTCTGTTGTTGAAACATAATTTCGTTACTTTTACGCTTACAGCGCTTGCTGCTGGCTGCTGCGTGCAAGAGGCTGTGGGTGGAAGACCGAGAGCATCAGTCGCGGCGATGCAGCCGCTGCCGTCGTTGGCTTGCGTCGCTCTTGCTCTCGATTCTGGAAGATAAAAGGTTTTTATTGCCAGAAGGTTCCTTAAGTTGGTATTCGCGGTGGGATTTAAAACGGGATTGATTAATTATGAAATTTGGCAAGAAGCAAGATCTGAATAAAAGACGAAAATTGTTATAATTTTTTTTTTATTATTTAGTATTTCTAAATTTGCATGCGTTGTCGTGATACAGAGAGGCATGTAGTGATAAATATCGCATTTGATCAGCTTTAGAGTAAATAGTGTAATCAATTGATCATGACACTTCTTAAAGTCTATAAAAAACATTCTTTTTATACCGGGTGTTTAGCTGAACGTAGTCCAAACTTAATAGAGCATGAAGAGCTTACCAAACTAAGCAAAAAGTTTCAGGCGAGAAGATTGCGTAAACTAACGGTTATATCGAAAAACATGTTGAAAATTTCATTTTCTTTGTTTAAATTTGTTGTTGAAGTGGGTACGCTCTACTAAGTTCAGCCGAACATCAGGTATATAAATATTAGGTTTTAACGTATGAAGTTGCCGTTCTTTTGCTTTTGATATTAGCATCAAAACAATATAGGACCATTTGCAACTAATTAGAAAAGTAAAAAAACTTGATAGATGGGTACTCCACGAACTTAACGATCGCCAGCGCAACGTACGCGTCGAGACCTGCGTTGCGTCGCTCAACAGGCACAGAAATAAAGGAATTTTGAACCGGATAGTTAGTTACCTGTGATGAAAAATGGATCCTGTTCGACAATCGAAAGCGCTCAGAAAATTGGTTAGATCCTGGTTCAGCACATAAGCAAAGTGTTAAACGAAAAATAACTCCTAAAAAGGTGATGGTGACTGTTTGGTGATTTAGTGCCGGTGTGATTCATCACAGCTTTTTACAAAATGGCGTGAGCATTACTGCAGATGTATATACTGTGAAGAACTGAAGACATTGATGGAGAAGCTCGCACGTCTGCGACCAGGTTTGCTCAATCGGTCGTCCCCGCTGCTCCTTCACGACAACGCGCGACCCCATATTCCACATCAGACAGTCTCCAAGCTGGTAGAGTTGGGGTTGGAAGTTCTCCCTCATCCGCCATACTCACCAGACCTTGCACTTACCGGCTATAACTTTTTTCAAAATTTGGACAACTTTTAACGGGAAAAAAAGTCAATTTCCGAGAGACGGTACAAAATGCCTTTGAAGAGTTTGTTGCCTCTCGTCCAGTTGATTTTTACAAGAAGGGAATCAATAAACTGCCACTGCGTTGGCAAAGATGCATCGATTGCACGAGTGATGACTGAATAACAAAAATAAAGATGTTTGAAAAAAAAATACTTTTAAAATAATTTCATTCAAAATGGCAACTTCATAGGTTAAGATCTAATATATATATATATATTTTTGTATTAATAAAGATAACTTGTCCGACAGGTTGTCGTCGCGGCCCAGCGTCCGTTCCGTCAGCGGAAGGCAGCTTCGTGTTGAGCGAGCTCGACGCTGCCAGCGAGCTAAGGTGCCTCGCCGCCGTGCCAAAACCGCGGGTAGGCACCGACATAAAAACAATCTTGATCTTTTGATGTCAATGACATTTCATGTACTAAAAACGGCGAATATGGCATTATCGCATCGAAACTGAGGAGCTTTTTTTAATCATTTTCATATTTTCCATTTCACAGTTTATACGTAATTTTTTTTCATGTGTTAAAAAAATCGTATTGTAATGTTAAGTAGATTTCGTATAATACCGACGGCAGTCCCACCGAAAGAATCTAGCAGCCTAGAATAATAATACCTGGGACATCCTACACAGCGCCATCCAGTCCCAAACTAAGCAAAGCTTGTATTATGGGTACCAGACAACTGATATACCTACTTAAGTTTTCTTTATAATAATAATAATTATAATAATTATAATAAAATCATTTATTGCCAAAAACCAAAAAAGCAGTTACAGAAATTCTAAAAAAAAAGCTTATTCTTTGCGAAGCTTACAAAATTGGTGGCAAACGGAATCGACTCAGCCTAATGATGGTCAGCCGCTGGCGAACATGACCATCGCTGATATTCTGCCGATCCCGAAAATAATAATAATAATAACGTATACATGACAACAACGTCTAGGCCCCAAATTAAGCTTTAGCTTGTATTTTGGGTACCAAGCGAAGACACCACATACATATAACAACCAAGACCCGGTACCAGTATCAATATTCATCATATAAATACTGACCCGACCTGGGATTCGAACCCGGGACCTCCAGCTTCGTAGGCAGGGTCGCTACCCACTAGGCTATGCGGTCGTCATATATATATACACCTTCCTCTTGAATCAGTCTGTCCATTGGTGTCAATAATATGCTAATCCGTTCGGTAGTTTATTGCGTTCAGATAGACAGACAGACGCGGCGGGGGACTTTATTTTATAATATATAGTGATGGATTTTTTTTCTTCCAGGCAACCGCGTCGAAAACATACAGTGGGATGTACTGTCTGTTATGGAGACTGGACCGTTGTGTTGGCTGCCCGACTGAATAGAATTTTTTCCGGGAAATAACTACAATGGAAGTAATCCGATGAAGAAAATGTAGAATGACCGGCCGATATACGTACTTGTGTATATTATAGTATTTCATAGACGCCCTCTCTGATTATTTGTATGCAGTGGTGGATTTACACAATTGCCACCAGTAAGCTATTAAAATTTTGCCGCCTCTACTGACCTCCACAATTCGACATCCTAGTTCACAAATATATTTATTACAATTTTTTTTTATTAATGATATTGCAATATTATGATTTGTGCGCAATCGATCGTCCTGATTACACTTTTTTTTTTTCTCGTAATTAGTATGATTGTGTACTAAGGGCTCGGTGTGTCAGTTCCTAGATTATTTTAACAATCCAACGATTTAGTTGAGATTGCACAAGAAATAGTTTTTGGGTTTCCGCTAGTAAAAGCTCAATCGTGTATTACTAAGAAGGCGGGGTAAGGTATGCCTTTATACTACTTACACAATAACGTACATTTGGTGAACTTAATTCAATAGTTTTTATTGCGTTTACTTACAGTGTAAAACAAAAAAAATATTTTGGTCCCAGATTTACCGCCCTAGGCTCCAACCTACTCAGCCTGTTGGTAAATCCACCACTGTTTGTATGTTATTTTAAGTATAAAAGTCTGATGCAGTATTGTTTCGAATAAGCGTTGTGTTATTCCTGGACGTTACAAGTTGGCGATAACTTCGACGCGACCAAAGCGCCGTTCTCGTTGTGGTGAATTGTGAAACTACCGTGTTGGACTACACAGTTGTGCCCGAACTCCTTTATCCATAATAAAAAGCAGCCTATGTCACTCTTCAGCTTATAAACTACTATATCTATGCAAACAATTATAGCGGTCCCGGTACAACTGTGTAGTCGTGGGCGGAAAGCTGTTTAAAAATAAAACATGACCCATGTTACTCGCTGTTAATGTAGCTTTCTATAGGGAAGGGATTTTTAAAATCAGTGTACAGCTGTGTAGTCCACGCGACTGGAGTTTCCACGCGGCGAAAATATCACCTTGTATAATGTCTAAATGGACCCCGGCAATACAGTGTCGAGAAAAACTTTTACATACTTGTGTGCGTGACTCAACAGACCACATACACATACATATACATTTGCTACACCATACTAACCATGTACAAACCGTTTCTGTGTGCATGAATTTTAACCGAACGTTGGGGGATATTTTTATCTATGTTTTTTGATGCCGACTCGATAACCAGACATTATATATAATCAAAGGTAGATCTATACACTCACAGCATAAAGGAATCAAAATTGATAACAGCGTCCATTTCAGCACAGTCCAACCACCTAAACACTAGTTTACTGGTGTATATGTTGCCAGTTCGTAAGCGAAACAGCTGACGACGACCACCCGCGAACACGCGCGCAACCGTTTTCGCATCAGCCATTTTGGGTCGAGTTGGGGAAAGCCGCTCATCTTTGAAGGGTTTTCTACCTAAAGATTGACATGTGACAATGCAATAAATAAATAAATAAATAAATAAATAAATTTCAAATGTATTTCGCCGTTTTAGGATGAACTTGTTAAACGTATTAAATCAGAGATATTCCAATCCGACACTATCTCCGCAGTAGATCGGGTGCAGTTGTCTGTACGCAGATTCGGCCCTCATTACAAAAAAGGCACGCATTAACTAGATGATATGTTAGCCGATGTGAGAATGACGACACCGAATTTCGCTAAAATTCGTTGAAACTCTTCCAACTTTAATAGGTAACTTGTTCCATGGTTTAGCCACTGCCATTAGCAACAACAATTGTTATAATTTGGGGTTCGGGAATACAAGCGATTCCGATACGCCTAATCAACGTCGTTCAAGTAGGTATAATTATTATAGAATCTCATTTACATATCGTCCCCGTATTTTGAAAACTCGATATGTTTCTGTCGACGATAAAGATGAAATACAAAAAAGAAATTACCTACACTAGGAACCAGAATCCTTAAGTTTTAGAGAAAAATTACAAAAAATAAGATTATTTTTTTCTCAAATTTAAGAAAAATGAACTTGTAGACAAACACTGTCAACTATTGTATTCTTATTGTACCTATGTCGTCTATACTTTGGCTAATAACCGTGTTCACATTATTGTGAATAAAATTTTAAAATTAAATCATATTTCACACTTTAGTTTGAAATATAAACAAAAATATAAAATAAGTTGTGTTTGTTGTTGGATTTTCACAATGGAGGCAATGATTTGTTGTTGAATGATCTCTCGAAATATGACTTCATAGCTTTAGCATGTAAAAATGTTATGAACAATGCCTTTGTATTATATTTGTAAGTGAAATAAATGTATTTTAGCACGGTTTATGTGTTTCATTTGTCTAGTCGACTGACCTGTTCATCCAGTAGAACCAAAGGTAGCGGGTTCGATTCCCGTCCGGGGCAAATATTTATTTATGTCCATAAACATGTCTGATTGTAATGGTGTAAAATATCTATATACTGATCTAAGTACTAGCGACCCGCCCGTAGCCCTGCTCGTCGGTTATTCGTTTCTTATAGTATTCACTTATTTATTTCAGTTTTATACCCTCTATTTTCTTTCCCATTTTCGTTACGCCATTATAGTTCTTGTTCTGGACCTCGGTCCCGTCTCATTTTCGGTTCCATTCTTATCAAAGCAAAGTGAGCGGGGATGGGGGCATAGAGAATTTTATAATGTTCGTTTATATCAAACAAGATATATATTTAAGAATATCTTATTACAAATCAACAAATATTACAAAACCTAAACGAAGCAGGAAGCAAAAGTGTGTATTATAAATTTAAAACATCCGGAAGAAATTCTTTAAATGATTAAAAACTATATCAAAATCTGTTGCACGGTTTAGAAGAAGTGAGCGAAGAAACAGAAGAAATGAATCCTAGAGTTCATTGCTAGAATCACTAAAGGTTTTAAAAAACCAGGCAGCATACTACATCTTTATAACAGTCTTGTCCGATCGGTTCTTGAATATGCAAGTCCGGTTTGGTCACTTTACTACGCAAATTATAAGGAAAGAATAGACGCAATCCAGATTAGATGTCTTAAAATTTTATCATTTCGTCATAAATTGGGCCGCTCGCTATCAGGGTATGACAAGAGGCGTGAACATTTTGGGGTCGATTCTTTGTCCACAAGAAGAGATTATATTGACCTTGTCTATCTGCATAAAATTCTCCACTCTATTATAGACTGTCCTGGTTTGCTGGCTTCCATAAATATAAACATAAGGTGTAAATCCCGCAGTCCCGCAACCTTTGCTCTGTCCATATACAGAAATAATGTGTCATTCCACAGTCCTGTTCCTCGAATGTGTCGTCTAATCTAATCGTCGCCATAGCGATACAACGCGGTAATGCCGCGAGCGTTATGAAGATTAGCTCTAATCGATAGATAGACGTTCAATTAAACAGACACAAAGCAGTGTATCATTTCTGACAACGTCCTCTTTATATCTGAAAGGTTTCATTAAAATCTGATCAGCCGTTGCGGAGATTAGCTCGAATAGACAGATAGACGTACATATAAACAGACACAAAGTGGTGTGTCATTTCTGTCCACCTCCTTTTCATACCTGTGAAGTTTCATTAAAATCAGATCAGCCGTTTCGGAGATTAGCTCGTATAGACAGATATAGACAGATATACGTACAGACCGACAGACAAAAAGTAGTACACCATTTTGACAACGTTCTCTTTATATCTGAAAAGTTTCATTAAAATCTGAACAGCAGTTTTCTATAAAATGTATAAGCGGTAGCTTTATTGTCATTTTTAATTTCCCAGCCCATTTCACCCCACTGCAGTGGCTTAGACTTCTCCTCAGGACGAGGGTGCTTGGAGCTTAATTTACCACGCTGCTCCAGTGCCGTTTGGCGGATGTTAACGACTGCCATTTCATAATTATAAATTAACTGTCTTTATGTTTGTGATATAAAAATCTGACGTGAACTTATCCATAAGTTTAACAAATTTTTGGGTCTAGTATGTTCTGGTCACAGGTTCTGGTAGTATGGTATAAAGTTTCCAGTATGGCTATCCCAGTATCGTTTTAATAATAGAGTAAATTAATTTGAGAGCAGCGTTTGGTTTTAATAGTTTCATAAATGTCCTTCACAGTGTCGAAGTAACATTACGCAAATTTGCAGGGTTGAAGATTGGCACGCGCGGATTTCGCGGGGGTGAAGACCGGTGCACGCGGACCTTGCGCACTGAAACTCGGACTAAAACTCACCATCTTATACGAACTACCTAGAGTATGAGTGTTTAGACAGTAAAAGCAGAAGAGGGCTTCTAGTCAATTAGTTCTTTTATGGTTTTAAGGCGGATTACCTAATGATTCTTGAGGATTTAGTTCAACAAAAAAAATATCAACATGTTATTTTAGAATCACTAGAATCAACTATTATTAATATGATAAAATATCAAAAATTGCACGAAATATCTTTAAAATTAATACAAAACAATACATTTTGTGGAATTCCCTGTAAAAAAATTAATAGTGCGAATAAATTTACCAATAGAAAAAAGATTAAATACGTACATAAAAAAAAACTAGGAAAAATAAGGATTAAGCAAGTTCTGAATGAAAAGACCACGAAGAAAATTTTAAAACATTTCAAAAAAACTATTAACTAAACTATACTAAAGTATAAGTTACTGTGCTGTTATGAATAGTTTGAATTATGGTATTTTAATAAATGAAACTACGGATAAAAAACAATTTTATTATTATGAAGTCAAAAATTTCATCGAATTTTGGCATAGTTCTTAAAAAAATATTAAATATTTTTAGCATGAATACACAGTTGCATTCCAGTACAGTGAATTTATCGAAAGAAATTCGCAATAAAACTTGAAATGTATCAGAAGGTCATAGTTTAGATTTAAAAGTGAAATTACTGAATCATTTGTAACAGAACACACAATTTTATCGTTGCGTGTTAAGGAAAAATATCTCCATGTGTTAATAACAGTGTTAATGTTATTGTTTCTAAATACGTAAAACCTGCAAGTAAAAGACAACAGGGTGAACATATTAAAGAAGTAACTTTTACTAAATTGTATAGACATGCTGTTCTTGCATTTTTATTCTACTGGAAGTAGCATCGGTTCGGCTTTCAAAAAATGAAACAATTATGTGTAAAAGAACTTTATATCGGAGTTATAAACCTTAAAAACACTAATAGATTCTATCCAGCATTTTCCATGGTCTCTGTGGTACACGGCGTTCAATCAATATTCAAATTGCTAGATGAATTTAATTTTTTTGTTAAGTAAATGGCCAGTATTTTCTCGTGTTGTAGTAGATTTTTCGTTTACCATGTTGAATGCTGTTTGTAAATCTTTTAATAATTGTAGTTTGTTAGATTATTTGAATTTTTATTTTGATTACTATACGTATAGTAATCGTAACCGAAATTCGATTTTTTCGCGCTATTAAATACCAGTAAATTTATGTTGTGCTCATTTTGCCTCAAGAATATGTGAAGATATTACTCGAAATAAGAATCAAGAACAAAAATTTTTTGAAGATTTAATTGTTAGTTTTATGCTGTTTTCATATTGGAAAAAAAGAATGATTTTGTTAAAAACTTATACATTCTATTAAAATCATCATTCATTGACCGTCAAGTTATTAATGCTAAAGAAACACTGAAAGTTTTGTGTAAAGCAAAAAATATTTATACAAACTTCGATGACCATGCATCGGAAAACATTCAAAATGATTCAAATTCCTCTATACATAAATCGAGTCTCTTTTACCTACAAACACTTTATGAAAATTGTTGCTAAAATAGATATAGTCAAAGCCGGTGCGATAAAGAACCCGTATTTTAAAATAAGTCTTTTTTATTTTTTGAGAAATATTTACCATACCATTATGGACAAGTTTAACTGGGGAAGGCAGATTAAACAACGCAACCGTAGAAAAATATTTTGAGCAATTAAAAAGAAACTTTCTATCGCAACAGAGAAATTTGCAATGCACGCAATTTCTAAGAAAAGTAAGACATGGCACTTTGGCTTTCATTATGAAAATTTACTCAAAGTACCTAAAAAAACATGATACGGAAAATAAAGCAAAAGAAAAAAATGTGAAGAAAGTTGGAATAGACGCCCGAAAGCTCAATTTTCACACTTTGAAGTACGATATTTAATTCATTACAAATGTTTTCTCTCTCACAAAAACCTATTGAAGGAATATCATTAGAAAATAAAATAAAGTACCTGTGATTCGTGTTCAATGCATCATCACAAACACACAAATACCCATTAAAACTATTTCTTGATCTCTAGAGAGGAGAAACCCATTATAAAATTTGCAAAGTATGGAAAAAATATAACAGTGGTTGTTCTTTATCGATTTCATTAACTAATGTTTTCTAACAGAAACTCGAAAATTTTAGATAATTTATTTTTGCCCGATATAGTGAGAATTTTGAAAAATTACAAAAAAATAAACGAAACACAAAATATTTATTTACCGCCCATATAAAATAAATAGATGCAATAGCATTTGAGGCAGTGTCTATAAATTTCGTAAAGGTTTTGTGTAAATTGTCATAATTTAAAGCTTACTTTATCTGCAACTTTTCTTGGCAATTTTTTATATTTGAAACGTTGCCTTAAAAGTATCTTTATTGTGACTATGATTTAGTGTGACTTACAACTTTTCCAATTGAACTTGCCCATAACGACGTATAATAAATGTTTTTCAAAAAAGATTGTAAAGAGATTTTTATAATCAAGATCCTTTACGTAACAGACGTGGACGAGTTAGCGTTTACGTGCAGCACTTAAAATAAAATTTATATAATAATTATGTTCTTTAATCATTTTTCATCATTTGTGAATGGCCGAAGGTCTTCAGTAAAAGTTTTTCAGGAAGACATTTTTGATGTTGGCTGTAGGGATCCCAAAGAAACGTAGCTTTGGCATTACATTTCTGTGATGCAAATAGTTAATTATACCTATAGAATATAATTATTATAGTTCATTTTGGCAAACACAAAACTTTTATATAATTTCAAATTTCAGTTATATTCTCCGATGTTTCACAAAAAGAACTGTACGTGTAAAGTCTGTCTGTCTGAATGTAAACTCAAAAACTAACCAACGGATTTTCATACGGTTTTCCCCAATGGACGGAGTGATTCAAGAGGAAGATTTGTGTATATAGTTTATTAATGTTTTGCTTAATTAATTTGGTTGAAATATGACGATGATTGTTGAAGATCTAGGAAAAAAACAAGCCGATGGGAGCTTTCATCGGAAACGCTGCCTAACCCCTTTGAAGTTTTGAATAAAGGAATCTTTTCTCTATTATAGGTCTAAAAAAAAGTCCGCTATGGCATATCTATCTTTTAAGGATAGTTTACAATACCTATTTTAATTTAAAAAAATATCACATATGACGTGATAATTGGAAAGCTATTTACAAGGATACTCTTTTAATCTATACTTCTATACTAATATTATAAAGCTGAAGAGTTTGTTTGTTTGTTTGAACGCGCAAATCTCAGGAACTACTGGTTCGAATTGAAAAAATATTTTTGTGTTTGATAGTTTATTTATTGAGGAAGGCTATAGGCTATATGTATAAAATAATACTATCTGTCTGTCTGTCTATTCGAGGAAATCTCCAAAACGGCTATACTGATTTTAATGAAATTTCACAGGTATGAAAAGGAGGTGTTTAAAAGTGACATACGCTACTTTTTGTCCGTCTGTTTGTCTGTACGTCTATGTGTCTATTCAAGCTAATCTTCAAAACGGCTCAACAGATTTTAATGAAACTTTGCAGACGTGAAAGAAGGTTGTCAAGAGTGACATCAGCTACTTTTTGTGTCTGTCTGTCGTTTGTCCTCACTGATCTATCAACGTAGATAACCGAAACTACTAAGTCTAGGAAGCCGAAATTTGAAACAGTGGTTTATTTTATAACGTATCAATTTTTTATGAAAGGAATATTTGGAAATTTCAAATTTAAGGAGGGAGGGGCGGAAGGGCTTTGTATGAATCTTTGTTCTTTAAAATTAGAAACATAAAAATTTTGACATAAATAAATAATGATGTCTTTCATGATTTTTGGATTTCCACATTTTAAGGGTGGGAAACGGGAGGTGAAAAGTATGGGAGTATCGGTTTTCCTAAAGGAGTGGGGAGAGTGAAGATTGAAAGTTTGAATGGGTGTACCCAAAAACATGATACGGAAAATAAAGCAAAAGAAAAAAATGTGAAGAAAGTTGGAATAGACGCCCGAAAGCTCAATTTTCACACTTTGAAGTACGATATTTAATTCATTACAAATGTTTTCTCTCTCACAAAAACCTATTGAAGGAATATCATTAGAAAATAAAATAAAGTACCTGTGATTCGTGTTCACACAAATACCCATTAAAACTATTTCTTGATCTCTAGAGAGGAGAAACCCATTATAAAATTTGCAAAGTATGGAAAAAATATAACAGTGGTTGTTCTTTATCGATTTCATTAACTAATGTTTTCTAACAGAAACTCGAAAATTTTAGATAATTTATTTTTGCCCGATATAGTGAGAATTTTGAAAAATTACAAAAAAATAAACGACACACAAAATATTTATTTACCGCCCATATAAAATAAATAGATGCAATAGCATTTGAGGCAGTGTCTATAAATTTCGTAAAGGTTTTGTGTAAATTGTCATAATTTAAAGCTTACTTTATCTGCAACTTTTCTTGGCAATTTTTTATATTTGAAACGTTGCCTTAAAAGTATCTTTATTGTGACTATGATTTAGTGTGACTTACAACTTTTCCAATTGAACTTGCCCATAACGACGTATAATAAATGTTTTTCAAAAAAGATTGTAAAGAGATTTTTATAATCAAGATCCTTTACGTAACAGACGTGGACGAGTTAGCGTTTACGTGCAGCACTTAAAATAAAATTTATATAATAAACGGGAAACGGGAAACGGGAGGTGAAAAGTATGGGAGTATCGGTTTTCCTAAAGGAGTGGGGAGAGTGAAGATTGAAAGTTTGAATGGGTGTACCCAATATTAGTTTCAGCAAATAGTATGTATAAACCTTTTCGAAAGTTAATACTAGGTACCTAAAACAGGAATGTGTAGTCTACGCAAGCGAAGCTGCGGGCGGTCGCTA
Source organism: Luffia ferchaultella (assembly GCA_949709985.1). Lineage (NCBI taxonomy): Eukaryota > Metazoa > Arthropoda > Insecta > Lepidoptera > Psychidae > Luffia > Luffia ferchaultella. Next base: position 368,735 of record OX453265.1, read on the forward strand.
GTCTTTAATAAATTAAATACGTAAAGTACCTTAAACATTTCATGCACTATATAATTGTCCTTTATACTCCAAACAATTTAAATTAATATCTTAGGAGTTATAATTTTAAGATATTAAGTTAAATTAAAACCATCGCGCCATAAAATAAATTCAGTGGTCCTACAACTGACGTGACACGCGTAGACAGCACTTATCATTGTTATATACAAAGAAATACCTAAATATTTTAGTTTGTTTTTATGTATCATAACGTATTCTTTACTTTTTCAAAATAAAATACATTAAAAATACTCCAAGTAGGGTAAACATAACAGCCACTTGGGGGTGCTGTATCAGGCGTGCTTCTATGAAAATACTAGGTTGAATTTGATGAGGTTTTTTGCGTTACATAGATATGATCTCAGGTCAGATTCTTAGATAAGGTTTACAATTATAAACCACCAGGAGGTGCTGCATTAAACGTGTTTTTATTAAAAAAATGGACTGATTTTTATGAGGTTTTTTGGCGTTGCATAAATATAATCTCAGATTAGATTCTTGGATAGGCTTTACTGTTGAAGACTACTAGGACGTACTGCATCAGGCGTGCTTCTCTGAAAAATTAACGGATCTCCTGCTTTCGCACGAACTTCTTACGACATTGAAAATGAACCTAACGGAATAAAGTAAACACACATATTTTGGATAATATTTTTCGAAATAAATTTTATTCGCAATAAAAATAACACAACTGTATTTGAATAAGCTTAAAACTTCGAAATATAACATTCTGTACGACATTTCGATCGAACAAACCGAATTAGTACGAAATGTAACACCGACGCATGTCCGACTTCCAACTAAGGGCACCCTTAACCACTACTTCCGGTGTCCGATTCTAACAATTTTAGGCTCAATCGACCCCCCGTTTAATTACCCCTAGTCGTTTTTTACTTTTTTCTTATTCGGACCTAGTTCTCGAGATATCGGGCTCCCAAAATGAAAATCGGGAAAAAAAATTGCGTTTTTTTTCGTTTTTTGCCAATTTTTTTTTTGTTTTTGAACTTTTTCCAAATTGTCTTTTACTATCTTGTAGAGCTCGCCGAGCTGCGTCTTTTGACAGCACGTTCATCCCGATATCTCGAAAACTCTTCGTGTAATCTGCCTGTCTCTCAAAACTCCCAAATGACCCCATATACTCCAACGAAATGAAAGTCATTTCCATTTTGAATGACAAAAAATTAGGTGGAATTTGATGAGTTTTTTTTGCGTTAAATAATAATCATTTAAGATAAGATCGATCAACAGAAGGTGCTGCATCTGGCGTGTTTCTATGAAAAAAACTATGCTGATTTTAATGAAGTTTTTTGCATAACATAAATAACATTACAAACCAGATTCTTGGATAGTCAAAGTCAAAGTCAAATATCTTTATTTCGTATTTATGTAACATGGTCTTGAAATACGTCATAAAAGGGAATTTATTATTTTGTGGAGAAACGTCACCACAAAGGCGCATTCCAAAAAATGGTGATTTCTCTCTTATTCCTCTCTGGAATAGGCTTACATAGGGTCACATGGATATCTTCTTAGTTCAGATTCTTTGATACGTTGTGTGGTTATCAGACACTAGGGTGTGCTGCATTAGACGTGTTTCCATAAATTAACTTGACTGATTTTGATGAGGTTTTATGCGTTACATGGACGTATGCTCACATCAGATTCTTAGATACGTTTTATGGTTATCATCCACTAAGGCGTGCTGCATCAGCCGTATTTCTATTGAAAAACTAGGTTCATTTTGATAAGGTTTTTGCGTTACATAGATATTATCTCAGTTCAGATTCTCAAATAGGCTTTACAGTTACAGACTACCAGTATGTGCTGTATTAATCGTGTTTCTATAATAAAAATAAAGAATGATTTTGATGAGGTTTTAGCGTCACATATATATTATTATAATATTATGTACTTAACTTATATCACATCCTCAGATGAGAATCTGATAGGCTTTACGGTTATAGACCAGCAGGAGGTGCTGCATTCGGAGTGTTTCTATAAAAGAATCTGCAGGCTGGTTTTGTTGAAATTTTTAGCGTTACATAGATATCATCTCAGGTCAGATCTTTATATACTAAGGAAACTTCAAGTAAACATCAAAAACTAAAGGGGGTTCTCATACAAGAAACGTATTTTCGACGTTTTGTCATTGAAAATGACAATCAAATCCATTTCACAGGAGACGCATTTTTGGCCATAACTCCGAGGGTATGGAGTTTTGCCAAGATTTTAAGGTTTTAAAAGATCAAGAATTCAGTTGCGCATCTTATGAAACCAAAATTTTGAAAATCGGTTTACCAATTTTTGTAAAAAATTATAAAATGTAAAAAAAATCGGGATTTTTTCGGATTTTTTTTTACTAAATCCAAAATATTTCGAGATCGGGAACCTGTATCGAAAATAAAAAAAAATTGTGTCTTGGCCATTGACGTAGCTACAATTTGAGACCAAGTTTTTGGAAATCGGTTGGTAATTGTAAGAGAAATTATTTCTGAAAGATGAGATTTTTTGGTCGGTCGCTGGTGTTTGCGGATATAAGTTACTATATTTCTGAGGTTATTCGTCGGATCGCTTTGAAGTGTTATAGAAAAGGTTAGAAGGCGTTAGTAGCTACAGTTTGAGACCAAAATTTCTTCTGACCAAGAACATTACTTAAACTTGAAATTTTTAGGAAAAAAGTATCATTATGATCGCTATAATAACAAATAATAATAATAAAGTTAAAAATTAAAGAATTCCCATAAAAGACACCTAATTTTTCCGACGTTTTTGGTGATTGGTGAGTGTGAGAGCGTTGTTTACACTTGAAATTTTTATGAAATATGTATTACTGTACTTGTTTAAATTAAAAACAATAAAACATAAATAAAGTCAAAAATTAAAGTGGGTTCCCATACAAGGAACGTAATTTTTCCGATGGTTTTGATGATTAGTGGTTGTCAGATCATTATTTACAATTGATATTTCAAATAAAAATGTGTTACTATGTTAGCTAATAAAACAAATAATAATAATAAAATTAGGGTAAAAATTAAAGGGGGCTCTCATACAAGGAACGTAACTTTTCTGACGTTTTTGGTGATTATTAGGTGTAAGATCATTTTTTACAAATGATTTTTTTAATAAAAGATGTATCACCACAATAGCTATAATACTGAATAATAATAATAAAATAAAGTTAAAAATTAAAGGGGGTTCTTATACAAGGAACGTAACTTTTCCGATGTTTTTGATGATTAGTGGTTGTCAGATCATTATTAACACTTGACATTTTCATGAAAGATGTACAACTATGTAAACTATTAAAACAAATATTAATAATAAAATAAACTTAAAAATTAAAGGGGGCTCTCATACAAGGAACGTAAGTTTTCTGACGTTTTTGGTGATTATTAGTTGTAAGATCATTTCTTACACTTGATATTTTAATGAAAGATGTATCACTATGTTATCTAATAAAAAAAAAAATATTAATAAAATAAAATTAAAAATTGAAGGGGCTCTCATACAAGGAACGTAACTTTTCTGACGTTTTTGGTGATTATTAGGTGTAAGATCATTTTTTACACTTGATTTTTTTAATAAAAGATATATCACCACAATAGCTATAATACTGAATAATAATAATAAAATAAATTTAAAAATTAAAGGGGGTTCTTATACAAGGAACGTCACTTTTCCGATGTTTTTGATGATTAGTGGTTGTCAGATCATTATTAACACTTGACATTTTCAAGAACGATGTACTACTAAGTTAACTATTAAAACAAATAATAATAATAAAATAAAGTTATAAATTAAAGGGGGCTCTCATACAAGGAACGTAATTTTTCCGACGTTTTTGTTGATTAGTGGTTGTCAGATTATTATTTACACTTGATATTCTCAAGAACGATGTACTACTCTGTTAACTATTAAAATAAATAATAATAATAAAATAAAGTTAAAAATTAAAGGGGGTTCCCGTACAAGGAACGTAATTTTTCCGACGTTTTTGTTGATTAGTGGTTGTCAGATCATTATTTACACTTTATATTTGTGTGAAAGATGTAACACTATGTTAACTATTAAAACTAATAATAATAATAAGATAAAATTAAAAATTAAAGGGGGCTCTCATACAAGGAACGTATCTTTTCTGATGTTTTTGATGATTAGCGGTTGTCAGATCAATATTTACACTTGATATTTTTGTGAAACATGTAAAACTATGTTAGCTATTAAAACTAATAATAATAATAAGATAAAGTAAAAAATTAAAGGGGGTTCCCATACAAGGAACGTAAATTTTCCGATGTTTTCGATGATTAGTGGTTGTCAGATTATTATTTACACTTGATATTTTCAAGAACGATGTACTACTAAGTTAACTATTAAAACCAAAAAATAATAATAAAATAAAGTTATAAATTAAAGGGGGCTCTCATACAAGGAACGTAATTTTTCCGATGTTTTTGATGATTAGCGGTTGTCAGATCAATATTTACACTTGATATTTTTGTGAAAGATGTAGCACTATGTTAGCTATTAAAACTAATAATAATAATAAGATAAAGTAAAAAATTAAAGGGGGTTCCCATACAAGGAACGTAAATTTTCCGACGTTTTTTGTGATTATTAGTTGTAAGATCATTTCTTACACTTGATATTTTTAACGAAAGATGTATCACCACAAACTCTATAACACTGAATAATAATAATAAAATAAAGTTAAAAATTAAAGGGGGCTCTCATACAAGGAACGTAACTTTTCCGACGTTTTTGTGATTATTAGTTGTAAGATCATTTCTTACACTTGATATTTTTAATGAAAGATGTATCACCACAAAAGCTATAACACCGAATAATAATTATAAAATAAAGTTAAAAATTAAAGGGGGCTCTCATACAAGGAACGTAACTTTTCCGACGTTTTTGTGATTATTAATTGTAAGATCATTTCTTACACTTGATATTTTTAATGAAAGATGTATCACCACAAAAGCTATAACACCGAATAATAATTATAAAATAAAGTTAAAAATTAAAGGGGGTTCCCGTACAAGGAACTTAATTTTTCCAACGTTTTTGTTGATTAGTGGTTGTCAGATCAATATTTACACTTGATATTTTTGTGAAAGATGTAGCACTATGTTAGCTATTAAAACTATTAATAATAATAATAACAATAAAGTTAAAAATTAAAGAATTCCCATAAAAGAAACCTAATTTTTCCGACGTTTTTTGTGATTGGGGAGTGTGAGAGCGTTGATTACACTTCAAATTATCATGAAATGTGTATTACTAAACTTGTTAATATTAAAAATAATAAAACATAAATAAAGTTAAAAATTAAAGAATTCCCATAAAAGAAACCTAATTTTTCCGACGTTTTTTGTGATTGGGGAGTGTGAGAGCGTTGCTTACACTTCAAATTATCATGAAATGTGTATTACTGTACTTGTTAATATAAAAAATAATAAAACCTAAATAAAGTTAAAAATTAAAGAATTCCCATAAAAGAAACCTAATTTTTCCGACATTTCAACTTTTCCATCACGCACATCCGCTATTCAGATTTTTGTCATCTTTTCTCGTTTAATAGTTCTTTAACTTGATATTATAGAGCACTAACAACAAAAGTTAAGATGAGAGAAGAAAAAAATGAAAATAAATTATTGTCGCCCTAGCATAAAAGACACATAGGGACTTGGACCTCGCTGTTTCATCTCCTCGTTTCAGAAACTAGTATTACGTCCATGAGAAAAACATAACTTGACATTAATATGTATTGAATTTTAAAAATTTTGAACTCAGTGAAGGTAAGTGACTATATTTATATTGCTTTCATAATTCCATTCCGACTTTAACTCATAATTTTCGTTTAATATAGATGGAGTTATGCAAAGTGTAATGATCAAATGACTAAGACAGCTTGAGACGTTTTTGCGGTGAACTATTAGGAGCCTAATAAATCTACGTCGTGTGACGTCGACTATCTATCCAGACAATAATACACCCATGACTAATAGGAGTAATAATAATAAGTTAATGATAGCCCGCACATTTTATCCAACTAAATCGTCCAACGAATCAATTGGACACCGATCGTACCTATCAGAACCGAGATTCCCTTCAGATTAGGCACAATTAAAAAGTTGGCATGCAGTTTAGAATACAGGGTATGATGTTTCCCCTGTTCTAATCTGTCACTGAATATAGGATGACCCAAAATTACCTCTTTTGTTTTCGTCTTTTTTTATCAATATAGCAATTAGAGCGTTCTTTTCCTGCATTTTCGTGCAAACGTCAACGCACTAGCAACACTCTCACCGACTAAATCATCGAGGACCATGGACGTAATAATAAAATCAATTAGGTATGCGGCTGGCAGCCAACACAATAAAGTTGGCCGATTTCAATAAAGTTGTGAAAGTACGCAATTAAGTTTTTCGATAGTAGGCCACCTAGAAATTGTAAGACTGCGGGGTCTCTAACCAGTATCATAAGACTATATTTTTGCATCTACAGATACGCCGGCGTTTTATGCTCAGTGGCATCATCTTTGAAGAAATTACATTTTATACACGCCTGGATTCGAACCAGGGCCGCACGGCCTTGTAAACTTGAAATAGGTTCGTTGCGCTCGGGTTGTCACGACACTCAGACACACAGACGACTCACTTAGAAGGTCTACCCTTACTAAATACAAATAAGCTACAGTTACTGGACTAAACTTTTTTTTTAGTTCGGTAAGCTCTACACGCTCTATAAGTTTGGACAACGTTTAACTAAATATCCTGTATGTAACAATTTTCAAATCAACTTGCATCTTCACAATATTTTGTCGCATTACAGTTGTCGGTGGACGAAGCAGAGGCTCTCCTGAAGCGTCACGAGGAATTGGAGGCGAGACTTCACGCCCAAGACGACCGCTTACGCGCGTTCCTTAACAACGCCAAAATACTTCTGCGAATACTTCACTATGCTAATAAACAGTACGTACTTACATATCGTAGTTAATTACACAAATTAATCGGTCATTATTGGTGTTGTACAGTTTTTTTCGATATAAAAGCGTTTTAATACATTCGTAATTGCTGTAAGTCGTTGAGGAGTTCCCCCGACTGTCTTTCAGCTCCATCATCAGATCGACTCCCGACCTTCATTAAATAGTACTAGTAGTAGTACTTTATCAAAATACTTAAAATTCGATACTTTAAAATACTATTTTCGAAGGTTGCCCTCGATTTCTCTGGAATGCCATCATCAGATCCTGGTTTCCTTATCATGGTACCATTTCGGAGATATCTCCCTTTCACAAAAAAAAAATCATCCGAATCGGTACATAAACAACGAAGTTATCCCTGAACACACATAAAAAAAAAATAAAAAAAAACATATATACGGTCGAATTGAGTAACCTCCTTCTTTTTTGAAGTCGCTTAAAAATTAAGTGGATGCTTGAGAGATTAGTTATCGTTTCACATAATTTTTGGATTTATTTATTGACAAGTCTATTATATTGCTTGGAAGTTTATTATGAAATCGTACCTTTGAATGAATTACTTATTTTATGGACTCTAGGGGTGGAAACGGCGAGTTTTTATTTATTTCTAGTATTTACAATAGATATATCACAATAAAGATTGTACCGAATTTTTAACACAGTTTTTATTTTTTTTTTTCTCCAAAAATATAGTCCAACCTATATCTCTCCTTAAAATAAAAAATTAAGGCGTTAATTTTCTTAGTTATTTTTTTCCGAAAAAATATTAAATATGGTTATGAGTCAAGTGTAAAGTCATAATATTTCTATTGATTCATGAGGATTCATAATCGCAAACGATAGCAGGTTGTTGAACCGCATATCGCAGTACGGGCCTCCTATAGAAATTAAATAATTCTAAGTCCCATCAAACTCTACTTTAAAGTGACACTGCAAAACTAGGAATTAAATTTCATTTTATTTCCAGCTATTCCCCTATTTGCTCGATTATGGGAAGCAGCAGTGAAAAGTGTGAAGCATCATTTAAAAAGAGTGTTATGTTCACATGTATTGACCTATGAACAAATGTATACTGTATTAGTGCAAATAGAAGGTATATTAAATTCAAGGCCAATAATGTCCATGTCCTCTGACATCGAAGATTTATTTAACTCCTGGCCATTTTTTAACAAGTGGGCCTTTCACTTGTTATCTAGAGCAAGATCTTGCTAATACACATTCTAATAGATTAAAATTTTGGAATATCTACAGTTCTCTGAAAAAAAAAAGGTTTTGGAGATATTGGTCAAAAATATATTTAAATATATTACAAAATCGTCCTAAATAGAAGGGCACTTGCCCAAATATACAAGTAGGAAACCCCATAATTTTGTGAGACACTCAGCCTATGACTTTCCCTATGGCCCGAGTCAGAAAATTTTTTTCGTGAAAAGATGGCTGTGTTAGAGCATTAGAAGTAAGAAAGGTTAATGGAAAATGTCATAAAACATCGGACATACGAAAGTTTGTATTTTACCTATGGAACAGTAACAGTAATAATAATAATAATAAAAAAGTGTGTGCGTGTAACCTTTACGTATGTTTTATAATAACAAATATGAGATGATTCTTCGCTACTATCCCAGTCTGACAATTCTTGTAAAAGTTCGAAGTCAGAATCGCTTTCACTGGACGTAGACATTTTCACACTAAATTACAATTAAATTAAATAGATATTGGTTTCAAAATATTAGGATAAAAGTAATTTAGCGAATTTTTATTTGATGATAGCAGACGATCGATAGGTAAACCATCACATTTGACAGATAGGCCACATGTTTATCCTCAATAATAAATTATATCCTTCAACAGCTGTCAGAAGTATATTGGGACGCACGAAATGTCATTTTCATACAAAAATCTAACTCTGGTAAGCTATCGACCCTCCCGGGGCCTCCTGTCGATAGATGGCGTGCGACGGTAGATATGTCTATCCGTCGATAGGTTATTGAGACGACAAAACTATACAATGGATAGAATTTCTTACCCTAGTATGGTTAGACCGTCGATAGATAGGTAATTGGGTTTGCTGTTAGAGATTTTTAAAAAACTTTGCAATTCAAAATATTTTTTTTAAAACTGTTGAATTTTTATTCACTTTGCTATTCACAATTGATCCGTTTGAAAATTTGGAAAAAATCTGAGTTACTCCCTAGTCGCGCCTAAAGAAGTTTTACTTCAATTATAGTCACCCTAGAAGAAAAGAGACTTGAACCTCGCTATTTCATCTCCTCGTTTCGCAAAGCCGAGTGCACAGTCCTGAACCTAGTGTTACGTCTATGTTAAGAAGGGCTTTAGTGCCATCTAGCATCGTCATTTGGTACTTTTTTGTTTTAAAGTTAATGTGTCTGCGTTATTAGTTCCATGGTTGCGTAGACTAGACGGAGTAGGGTGTGACTGTGATGCGCATGGGTGACGCGTTGACTGGTTTTGATTCTGAGAGTTCAGTGAAGTAATCTGCGTGTAGATAGAAAAATAGAGATAATATGATGCAATACGCTCATTGACATAAATGTATCGATATCGACATTTATATCAATGTATTCTAATGATAAGTATACTAATAATATACTAGAGTAGAAAAGCTCCATATATCCCTGTATGTAACAGTTGAGCATCGTTTGCGCATATGATATACAAAGATGGAAAATAACTGTGCCATAGTCTCAGAATAATGACTGAAGTATAAAAGGCAGTCTTGTATTTACATATATTTGTTTCATTTTTCACATGTTTTCCACATGGTGAATTTCAGTGCGAGTGAAAAAGATGTAAGTATATATATGCGGCTTGTTTCAACTGCTTGTACCTCTTTCTGCGACATCAGTCTGACTAGTAAGACGGACGTCAGACTGACGTTTGCATCAATTTATTATCACGTATCACGTCACTTCCGTGAGAAAAAAATATCTGAGTTACCCCCTAGTCGCGCCTAAAGAAGTTTTACTTAAAAAAAAATATTTATTAAAAGAAAAAACTTAACATATATCAAAGTTAAAATTGTATTTGAAACAATGTATGTAATTGCATTTAATTGTTTTTCATTAAATAAAATAAAATGTAAAAGTTCCCATGGATTGCTACGTTACACAAATTAAATGCCTATGAATACAGTCCACTCCTTCAAACTTAGTGAACTATGCAGTTACTGTTTAAATATTAATAAGATAATTTATTTTTTTTAAATTTGTTGGAAACGGAAATGTTGGAAACATTAATTTTAGTTTTTGTTGTTTCGTGTTATGCCAACATTTTTTCTCATCTTCATATTAAAACTAAGATGTAAGTCATCAATGTTTTATTAAAAATATATTAATTTATTGCCGCACCTGTCCAGACCTAAAATCAGTGCATTTTACACTAAGTTGCCTGCGAATGACACAATGCGCACGACACAGCGAATGACACAGTGGGGACGGCATAACCGTGTGGGGACGGCATAGAATACTATTCCCCACCGCCGCCGGGAAGCGTGTCGTAAGAGGCGACTAACCCAGGTTAGCAGAAGATGGGCAGCAGCATCTCTCTGTGAAACTATATACTGCGATCACCAACCCGCCTGCCAAGCGTGGTGATTATTGGCAAACCCTCCCAATGGTAGACACAAAAACACAAGGGCCCCCAGTCTCCGGCGGCCCTTCTATTCCTGATCACGGCAGCGGTCATGGTAACGGAAGGGCAAGGGGTGCGAAGAATCCCCGGATACGATTCGGCTGCCATAAAAAACAATTATTTGTGGCGACTTTTAACAACAGGACCCTGATGCGAGACGAGCACGTTGAGGAGTTGGAAGTAAAACTGAGCAGGATAAAGTGGCATATTCTTGGATTATCTGAGGTCCGAAGACAGGGAGAGGACACGATAATCCTGAGCTCCGGTAACTTGTTCTACTTCCGAGAAGGCGATCAGCCGTCCCAAGGTGGTGTTGGGTTTCTCGTCAACAAAGTCCTTGTCAACAACGTAGTGGAGATCTCCAGTGTATCGACTCGGCTGGCATACCTGGTACTGCAACTAACCGACAGGTATCGCCATAAGGTTGTACAGGTATACGCACCAACCTCGACTCACTCGGACGACGAAGTCCAGGCAGTATATGACGACATAGCGAAAGCTATGCATCATACTAGCCCGACTCAGTTCACCGTTGTTATGGGGGACTTCAACGCCAAAATGGGAGTACAGAAAAGCGACGAATCTAAGATGGGGCCATACGGCATCGGACGGAGAAATCACAGAGGGCAAATGCTGGCAAACTTCCTCGAAATGAAAGGTTTGTTCCTGATGAACTCTTTCTTCAGGAAGGCACCACAGAGGAGGTGGACCTGGCAAAGTCCAGATAAAGTGACCAGGAACGAGATTGATTTCATCATGACGGATAAAAAGCACATATTCAGAGATGTCTCAGTGATCAACAGGTTCAATACCGGAAGCGATCACCGCCTGGTTCGAGGCACTCTGAAAATCAACTTTAGGCTTGAAAGAGCCCGTCTGATGAAACTCAATCTCAGACCGACACCGTCCCAGGCTGACATAAGCTCCGAGCCGTTTCAACTAGAGTTGAAAAACAGATTCGACGCACTAGAAACCACAGCAAATGTTGACGACATGGCAAGGAATCTGATCGATGTTGTCAGAGAAGTGGGTGGCAAATATTTTCGGTCGAGAAGCAAAGGCAAAGAGTCTAAACTCTCCAGCGAGACTCTGGATTTCATGCGAGAAAGACGTGAAAAGTCGCTACGGGGAGCATCGTCAGACCTGGCTCTCAACAAAAAAATCAAGAAGCTGATACGACGGGACCTTCGCCTCTTCAATACAAAACGTATCGAAGAGGCGATCGAGCATAACAAAGGTTCGAAAGTTTTCGTTCAGCAACTTGGTCAAAGTCAGCTGACGAAGCTCAGGACTAGCGACAACAAAATCGTCTACTCGAGACCAGAGATACTCGCTGAGATAGAGACATTTTATAAAAGACTATACGCCACACATCCACCTCCCCCTGCAGCCCGTGACGGCAGCGATCGGAGGGCGCCACTGACCCGACACTACACAGATGACATTCCCGATGTCAGTCTGGGCGAGGTCAGATTAGCTCTTAGACAGCTTAAAAATGGCAAAGCACCCGGCGCTGATGGTATCACGACAGAGCTTCTGAAAGCAGGCGGGACACCAGTCCTGAAAGAGCTCCAGAAGTTATTTAACTCTGTCATACATAGCGGTGCCACACCGGATGCATGGAGTGAGAGTACGGTCATCTTATTCTTCAAAAAAGGAGACAAAACGCTTCTAAAGAATTATAGACCGATCTCACTCCTCAGCCACGTGTACAAGCTGTTCTCGAGGGTTATCACGAATCGCCTCGCCCAAAGATTTGATGAATTTCAGCCCCCTGAACAGGCCGGGTTTCGAAAAGGTTACAGCACCGTGGACCACATACATGTGCTGAGGCAGATTATTCAAAAAACGGAGGAATATAATCAACCTCTGTGCCTAGCCTTTGTGGACTACGAGAAGGCCTTTGACTCCGTCGAAACCTGGGCTGTTCTGGAATCCTTGCAGCGATGCCGAATCGACTGTCGCTACATTGAGGTGTTGAGATGTCTGTACGAAATCGCGACAATGACTGTTCGGGTTCAGGACCAGCGGACGAAACCTATCCAATTGCGAAGAGGAGTACGACAGGGGGATGTGATATCCCCGAAACTGTTCACCAACGCATTGGAAGATGTTTTCAAGACGCTGGACTGGAAATATCGTGGCATCAATGTCAACGGGGAATACATCTCTCACCTTCGGTTTGCTGACGACATAGTCATCATGGCAGAATCGCTGGAGGAGCTCAGTAGAATGGTAAACGGCCTCATTGCCGCCTCTCGGCGGGTGGGACTCGGGATGAATTTGGACAAGACCAAAGTCATGTTCAACGAACATATTCTACCGAGACCGGTAACCGTAGAAGGTGCGACTCTTGTCACGAAGTTTCGTGATTATTTGTAAATATGGGAATTTTGAATATTTATTAATAGCAACATTGCAAATTTGGTTGAAAATCATGATTTGGTTAGCAACACTTTTTTCTCCGGATGACAGCGGGCCGATATCACGAGGTTAGTCTGCTGCCTAGAATTTAATGGCCTATTAATAATTAATTACCTTTATTTGGTAGTGATAAGCACGATTGATTATCGAGCACCTAATTGTAAGTATATGATTGGTTTTTATAGATAACGAAACTAAGACACGATATCCAATATGCTAAGCACGTGGTGCCAGCTGACGTTTACTGTGATATTTGCCTGTAATATATTGACGATATCCACAATATTAATGCGTAATACAGATTTGAATAATGTTATAGATTTAGCGAGATTTGTGTGTATGATGACGTCGGCATAGAAGCTGACTCGCGTCTTAACCTAAGAGATTGAAAGACACCTCGAGCACTTCTCAACGAATGGTTGAGAAGGTATGAGCTCTTCATAGTGGTTAAAGGGTCCACACTTTGACGTCGGCATAGAAGCTGACTCGTGTCATAACCTAAGAGAGTGAGAGATATTATAAGAGCACTTCTCAATGAATGGTTGAGAAGGTATGAGCTCTTCATAGTGGTTAAAGGATCCTTAAATAGAGAGATATGTATATGTGTATGTGTGTGTAGATAGACACTAGAGTTTATCCTAAATAGAGGTACACAGAGATACTGATAAGCGAAGCAGATGTGAGAGAGTTTTATATATCTAGTATGATACTATCTATATTCTATTATAATCTATTGATGTGCTTTTACACTGTGTACTATGTTGTTTATGATCACATTCTAACTAACTATAAATTGTCAATGCGGGGTCGGTGCTGGACCTTTGGGCCCGGGCCACCATTGCGTTAGGCAATGGTGTGCCCGGGCTTTATTAATTTTTTAGGTGTTCCTGAGACGGGAGAGATGAGAGCAAACTAATCAAAGCTACCTACACTGACAACGGAGATGATGCTTATAGTGTACATATGTGCTCATGCTGGATGTCGCTTAAAGGAGCTCCTCGGAAGATAATTCAAGTATCGTTGACCCTTGATCAGTTCAAATATAATTATATCGCGATCTTAGAAGTTACACCTCACAATACATGATGATATAACAAAGATAGACTTCGCGACATGGTGGAGATGCTTCGAGATATGAAATCAGGAGCCAATCCCTCAGCACATCCTATTCGTTTTCCGATGAGCTCAAAGCGATATCAGCATCATCTGTTGGCGGCTAGCTAAATGACAATTTTAGACTAAAGAAACACTAAGAGAAACTTTTAGTTTCATAATTTAGTCAATTTATGAAAACGCATACAGCATCATTACAATTTATAATAATATATTACTAATTTATTTCCTTGTTGTAAAGGCGAAATCGTTTCTGACGTGTTTTCGTGTTAACGGTGACCTGCCGTGACCTTTGTTAAATAAGTTGAAAAAGGGTTGGGAACGATTGAGTGAGTCAGAGTAAAGTGATCTGTTGATATGACTCCAGATGCGATTCATATTTATACAATGAAACGATCACGAAGTTCAAGTGAAGAAAGTGAGACGTACAAGAATAATTTTTTTTGGCCTTAACTATTACAATATCGGTGCGCGTAGTATAGTGAAGACTGAAGAGTGGAGATTTTGAAGGTTTCAATCAACTACACGAAGTATGATGTGTTATCGTGTTCTATTTATTGAATACCTATCTTTATCTTACTAATTTAATACATGTACAAAAATAAAATTATTAAATAGTGTACTCCATCACTCAATTTTATTTTATATTGTTAAATACCTACCACTGAATAAATGGAAAGTTACGAAATCTCGTTTCATTACTAAATCTCATAAGAAATAAGAACTTAGATATTTTACCTTGTTTTATTACAATTTGGTGTCTCCCATGTATAAACATACCTATTGGTTTACTATTTAAATCCCTACAGAGTAGCGGATCCTAACAGAAGTGAGTCACTAACGACTCGGCTCAGATGATGTTTACTCATGACTTAAATAATGTGCATCACTAATTCATAGAGAATTGATCAATGACATGAAACTTCAAGTGAAATGATTGATTTTGCTTGAATTATTGAAAATAAACTGAGTGTCTAGGTACATGGTGTCGACATAAAATTAATGTTATTTTGATTAAAGTTATTGTGTACTGTGATTTAAAAGTATGTAAATTTCGTTTAATGTGTAATACCGACTGCCGCCGTTCTTGAAGTGAGCTGGTACGTACACCTACTAGTGGTTTAATTGTTGTAAAACTGGAATTAAACATTTGTTGGAATTAGTCGAGACGAAAAAACTGTCTTTATGTTTTATGACAACGATCGAACGTAACGTCACGTCACGTTATTATAGCAGTTATACAGATAAACCGTAAAATAATGCTTATTATGTGGTTATTGCCTATGTAGTAGGTACATAGAAAATGAACTGAATGTTGTAGGCCTCTCACATGCTCACAGGTTAATATTAACTAAGTTGATTAGTTATAGTCTGAAGTAACATATAAAGTTGCTTACCACTTAACAAAACATAAGGTTGCTTACCGCTTAGCAAAATCATTAGTCTGAATAGAATATGACTCAAATAGATATTATTTAGTGAAAAGAATGTGATAAGTATGTATGTATGCATAAAAGTAATGTACAGCTACCAATTCTGTCCTGAGATATATTGTCTAAATATATTTGTCAGACAGTGACCTATATATGATAATATGAAAGTTGAAATAAAAGTTATTTAAAACAAATTCTGTTTGTAGATTAATAATAGTATGATATAGTACTAGAGAGATAGATAACTATGTTATCCGTTACCTTTCTGTTTGAATACAATTATGATGAATGTTTCATTGTTTGTTGGTGGCTAACTCGGATGGATGTTTACCCTGAAGTGCGATGGAGTGTAAAGTGATCTGTTATGAAAAGTAAATATATAATGTTTTATATAAATCAATGAATAGTAAAGAAAAGATGAGAAAGTACCTATTAAGGTACATAATTAAATTTTGTTAGCATTGTTGAAGACCACATAATTGTTGCCTTTTCAGTGAAAAATGAAAACTGTAATTAAGGCGAAAGTGGTCACCATCCATGAAACAGTCAAATCGTCGATCGGCGAAGCAAAGGGTTCATATTAGTAATTTACCAGAGAATATAGAAGAGGCTAACATTAAATTAGAAATGCTAAAGTTACTCAACGAACGCCTCTCGCTGGAAATGAATAATTACTATAAATATGCGGAGTCACTTTCATCCGATGAAGCGGCAAAATATGTCAAGACTCAAATGGAGGGAGATGAAGTAATCGCAGAACTTACAGTAAAATTAAAAAATTTATCGAAACATGAGAAGGAAACATTTCAAGGCAGATTACCTAAGATGGAATTAACTAAATTTAACGGAGATATTCTGACGTGGACAACCTTTTGGGATCATTTTTCCTCTAATATTGATAGTAAAAGCATCAACGAAGTTGATAAGTTACTGTACCTACAATCAGTTTTGGAAGGGAATGCGAAGAAGGCAATTGAAGGTTTAGAAACAACCAATAAAAATTATAGTATTGCTGCCGCTACCCTTAAGGAACGGTTCGGTAAACCTAATAACTATTTGATGCACACTACAATGCCCTATATAAGATACAACAAGCTGATAAATCCATCTTAAGTTGTAGGCGCGTGCTAAACGATATCGAACGACACCTTCGGGTATTGAACGGTTTGGGTGAAGATATCAACCATAACCATTTACGATTTATATGAATTAAAAAATTTCCAGAAAACATCATATATGAATTAAAGTTGAAATTAAAAAATAAAACAATTGAAGAAATTAGAACATGTCTAGAGGAAATTATATCGGCAAAGGAGGATTCGAATAGAATGACTGATGCCAGAATGCGAAATGATAGTTATTCGGTAGAGTTGTTACACGTTAGAGAAAAGGCACCAACACACAAGGGCAATAGAAAAATTCAAAGAAATATATACGAAGGCAAAAGAATAGTAATAAACACTTGTAAAACTACTGATGGTAGGAGACATAATGTATCCACCAATAAGGACAGTAGGAAATGTAAACTTACTGAAGGGTTCGATGGAAGGCAAAAAGAAAAGCCAGAAAAAAGACCCAAATTCAGCTGCATATTCTGTAAAGATCCACACTATAATGATGAATGCAAGACCGTCAAAGGTATAAGAGAAAGAAAATTAAAATTGAGAAATCGCTGTTTTAATTGCTTTACCACCGGACACAAAGTGAACCAGTGCCGATTGAAAAAGAAATGTGCACATTGTGGATCGTATGGAGAACACAACAGAGCTTTATGTCCAAAACTGCCAGTAAATACTAAAGTGGAATCTACTACATTTTACAATAATACTAAAAGCTTCACAGCATTACAGACGGCTGTCGTATGGGTAAATGGCGTAAATAGAACGAAATCAATAAAATGCCGATTATTACTTGACTCAGGAAGTCAAAGAAGCTATGTAACTAAAAAGGTAGCCAAAGAGCTAAACTTACCTATCGAGTAAGAAAATAGGCTCATAGTATTTACTTTCGGTTCGCAGTATCCACATGAAGTTGTTAGTCCATTAGTTAAAATCAATATCAAGTCCCGTACCAACTCAAATAAAGTTGTGTATGTGAATGTCGTGCCATTCATATCACAGAATATCCCATATCCAAGCGAGGAAGTAAAAAACTGGGCAAAGGATAAAATCTTAGCCGATGATGGTTCCCTGTCAGACCAGATAGATATCTTGATTGGGAACGACTATTACTATTCCATTATGTCTAACCATAAGATTGAAATCCGCGAAGATTTTTTCCTAGTAGAATCTATCCTGGGTTGGATACTTTCAGGAAAGATCACCCCAGAAAATACAGATCAGTTATATGCTCTTACATATTTTCAATCCTCATGTGAAGATGTCAAACTCAATGCACCTGATCGTCCATTAGAAAACGTCAATTTAAAATCCTTCTGGGATCTTGAATCTATAGGGATTACCAACAACCCTAAAGTTACAAGAGATGAAGAAGCGATCAGGAACTTTAATGAAACTACTAAATATATTGATAAAAGATACTATGTCACCTGGCTATGGAATCACTATCCACCGAATTTACCAGATAATTATGGACTTGCGATCGGACGATTAGTAAATTTAGTTAAAAGATTAGATCAATATTCTCTAGAACTGTACGATCAGACATTAAAAGAACAGATGAAAAAGGGTATTATAGAAATAACAACAGAGCATCAGAAATCGGCAAGAGATTATCCGATACACTACTTACCTCATCATGGCGTGTTTCAGCCTGGTAAACCGATGAGGATAGTTTATGATGCATCAGCAAAAATAAAGGATAATAAAAGCCTGAACGAGTGTTTATGTTGTGGACCGCTTATGCTGGAAGATCTGACTGGATTGTTAATAAAATTTAAAATGCATAAGATAGGGATTGTAGCAGACGTAGAAAAGGCTTTTCCCCAAATAGAAACCCATTTTATGTTAATAAAAGAACATAAAAAATAATAGATCACAATTTTAATTATTTAAAATATAAATTTTGATGCAGAGCAATTTGACTTTGCAATGATAATGACAGAATATATATAAAATATAAAAAAAAATAATATAATATCAACCAAAAAGGTTGAATAACAGATTTAACTAAATTAGTTTTGTATGTTTGTTTCATACATATTGATTACAAGAACACGACAGAGATGTAACCAGGTTCCTATGGCTAAAGGATTTAAATCAACCAACCTCTTTAAATAATTTAGTACACCTAAGATTTTGTAGAGTACCATTTGGAGTGATTACCAGTCCTTTTCTTCTGAATGCTACAGTCAGAAATCATCTTACGAAATCCGATCAGGGGAAGCTAAAGGTAATCGCTGACGATATATATGTAGATAATCTTGTAACGGGAGCATCCACATATAAGAAGGCCATTTCTATATACATGTCATTGAAGAATTCCTTTAAAGACCTATCAATGAACCTAAGAGAATGGAATTCTAATTCTAAGGAATTCATGAAAGCAATACCTTTAGAAGAAAAGGCCAAGAAAATTTAAAAATTCCTCGATTAGAACTACTGTTTTGATAGGAAGTTGCCTTATAAAATATGTTTTGAAATTTATTCAGCTACCAAAACAGGATCAATTCATATGGACAGATAGTCAAATAGTACTTAACTGGTATCATACAGACAAATTACTACCGCCATTTGTTGCTAGAAGAATAAACGAAATAAAACAGAATAAAAATCTGAAACTTTGGTATGTCCCATCTGAATTGAATTCTGCTGATATAGCTACGAGACCAAATTTCTCTAAAGAATTTATACGAACATGGATAGAAGGACCAAAATTCATAGTAAAAAACTCTATAGCATGGCCCACTCCAATAATTTCTTTTTTTCTTTCTTGAGTGGGGAGGATCAGCCCATCCCACAGGCTGAAGACAAAGAAATGACCGAACCAGAAAAAGAGAAAGAAGAAGTTGATCTGGAGCGCCACGAGATAGACGAGATAAAAGAACTACAAGCAAAATATTTCCCAGAAGAAATAAAAGGAGTGGAAACGCACCTTAGTAGAAACTCAGGTTTATTTCTGGATGATAACAAGGTCCTGAGATGTGGAGGACGCATGAAAAATACAAATTGGTCTTTTGACAAAAAGTATCCAATACTAATACCAAAGAACCTCAGTCCAACGCCAAGGCTAGAGAACCATTAGAAACTGTTATCAAACAACCACCACATCAAAATTTAGTTAGACAAATGGCAGACTCAGTAGATCCTCGACCAAAGCGAGGTGCAGCTATAGAGGCTCGGAAGAAGATTACCGAGTGGACTCGATTGTTACATAATTCACTCATATAAGTCACTTTCCTTTGGAGTTGGGAGTGTCACGAAGTTTCGTGATTATTTGTAAATATGGGAATTTTGAATATTTATTAATAGCAACATTGCAAATTTGGTTGAAAATCATGATTTGGTTAGCAACACTTTTTTCTCCGGATGACAGCGGGCCGATATCACGAGGTTAGTCTGCTGCCTAGAATTTAATGGCCTATTAATAATTAATTACCTTTATTTGGTAGTGATAAGCACGATTGATTATCGAGCACCTAATTGTAAGTATATGATTGGTTTTTATAGATAACGAAACTAAGACACGATATCCAATATGCTAAGCACGTGGTGCCAGCTGACGTTTACTGTGATATTTGCCTGTAATATATTGACGATATCCACAATATTAATGCGTAATACAGATTTGAATAATGTTATAGATTTAGCGAGATTTGTGTGTATGATGACGTCGGCATAGAAGCTGACTCGCGTCTTAACCTAAGAGATTGAAAGACACCTCGAGCACTTCTCAACGAATGGTTGAGAAGGTATGAGCTCTTCATAGTGGTTAAAGGGTCCACACTTTGACGTCGGCATAGAAGCTGACTCGTGTCATAACCTAAGAGAGTGAGAGATATTATAAGAGCACTTCTCAATGAATGGTTGAGAAGGTATGAGCTCTTCATAGTGGTTAAAGGATCCTTAAATAGAGAGATATGTATATGTGTATGTGTGTGTAGATAGACACTAGAGTTTATCCTAAATAGAGGTACACAGAGATACTGATAAGCGAAGCAGATGTGAGAGAGTTTTATATATCTAGTATGATACTATCTATATTCTATTATAATCTATTGATGTGCTTTTACACTGTGTACTATGTTGTTTATGATCACATTCTAACTAACTATAAATTGTCAATGCGGGGTCGGTGCTGGACCTTTGGGCCCGGGCCACCATTGCGTTAGGCAATGGTGTGCCCGGGCTTTATTAATTTTTTAGGTGTTCCTGAGACGGGAGAGATGAGAGCAAACTAATCAAAGCTACCTACACTGACAACGGAGATGATGCTTATAGTGTACATATGTGCTCATGCTGGATGTCGCTTAAAGGAGCTCCTCGGAAGATAATTCAAGTATCGTTGACCCTTGATCAGTTCAAATATAATTATATCGCGATCTTAGAAGTTACACCTCACAATACATGATGATATAACAAAGATAGACTTCGCGACAACTCTTGAAGTTGTGCAAGACTATGTCTATTTAGGACAGACTGTCCAGTTAGGCAAACACAACTTCAACAAAGAAGCCGACCGAAGAATTCAGCTGGGCTGGGCTGCTTTCGGGAAGCTCCGTCGTCTGTTCTCGTCGCCACTATCACAATGTCTGAAGACCAAGGTCTTTAACCAATGCGTCCTGCCCACAATGACATACGGTGCCGAAACATGGACTCTCACGGCAGGACTGGTCCACAAATTTAAAGTCGCTCAGCGCGCTATGGAGCGGGCTATGCTCGGCATTTCCTTGATGGACAAAATCAGGAATACTAATCCGTCGAAGAACTAAAGTTGTCGACATAGCCGAAGTGATTAGCAAGCTGAAGTGGCAATGGGCCGGTCACATTTGCCGTAGAACCGACAACCGATGGGGTAGACGGGTTCTCGAATGGAGGCCACGTATTGGGAAGCGAAGCGTTGGACGCCCTCCGGCAAGGTGGACTGATGACCTGAAGCACCATACCGGCGGTAATTGGATGTGGAAGGCGGAGGACCGTGTGTGGTGGCGAGCCTTGGGAGAGGCCTATATCCTGCAGTGGAGAGACACGGGCTGATGATGATGATGATGATGATGACACAATGCGCAGATGCAGCGAGGGGAAGTAGTGGGAGAGGGACGCCGCGCGCGAACGAGTAGTGCGTGGACAGAATCATCTGTTTTTAGGCATGTCCATTTTTTGTGTTTGTATTATATGATTTAATTTTACAGTACTTAATTGTATTACATGCATGAAAAATGATACCAAACAATGCAGGTCTTTTAATCCTCCTTTTGTTGTTCTTGACGAACAAGACACAGCTGAAAGCGGCATTCTTTCAGAATTCAAATACTTTTAGGTAAAACGATGAGATTCCGTTATAAAATTCATTAAAATACTTTATTTCATCACAATGTTTTGACCGACTAGTCGGTCAAGAATTGACACGATTCACACTGACAGTCCAACGTTGCCAAACGTACATAAATTATTTATTTTACTCGTAGCTAGACTCCGTGGGATGGACAAAGATACGATTAAGCGTTGATACACTGATACAAAAGCGGCAACGTGTTATGATTCTGTCCACTATGATAATTGGTCCTAGGTGCGAACTATACGACCTCTCCTTCATCTATATTTTACGCTACTGCGACGCTTTCTGTGAATAACTTCACAGCGGCAAAAATTTATAAAGTCTGTTTGTCTGAATGCGATAACCTCAAAGACTACCGAACGGGTTTTCATACTGTTTTCCCCAATGGACAGAGTGATTCAAGAGGAAGGTTTGAGTATATAGTTTATTAATGTCTTGCGTAAATTGGTTGAAATATGACGATGATTGTTGAAAATCTCGGAAAAAATCAACCGACTGGGAGCTTTCATCGAAAACGCTGCCTAACCCCTTCGAGGCATAACGAACCAATGTATAAAGGAATCTTTTCTCTATAACAGGTCTAAAGAAAAATCCGCTATGGCAAGTCTATTTTTAAAGGATAGCTTACTAGACCTATTTTAATTTAAAAAAAAATTGTCACATATGATGTGATAATTAATTGTCCTTTACGGCATACAATTTAAATTAATATCTTAGGAGTTATAACTATAAGATATTAAGTTTAATTAAAACCATTGCGCGGTAAAATTAATTCAGTAGTCCTACAATCGACGCGACACGCGTAAGCGGAAGTTATTGTTGTATACAAAGAAACATTTAAATGTTTTAATTTTTTTTTTATGTATATAACGTATTCTTTACGTTTCAAATATCTGCAGAATTGAAAATAAAATACATTAAAAATACTCCTAGTAGGGGGAAGATAACAGCCACTTGGGGGTGCTGCGTTAGACGTGTTTGCATAAAACAACTGAGCTGATTTTGATAAGGTTTTATGCGTTACATAGACATCTTAGATCAGAGTCTTAGATATGCTTTATGATCATCAACCACTAGAGGATGCTGCGTTATACGTGTTTCTAATAAACACAGCTGATTTTAATGAGGTTTTTTGCGTTACAGAGATATGATCTCGGATCAAATTCTTAGATAAGTTTAACGGTTATAAACCACCAGGAGGTGCTGCCTTATATCTACGTGTTTTTAATAAAAAAAATTGCCTGATTTTATGAGTTTTTTTGGTGTTGCATAAATATGATCACATAACAGATTCTTAAATAGGCTTTACAGTTGAAGACTACTAGAAGGTGCTGCAACAGGCGTGCTTCTATGAAAAAACTAGGTTGAATTTGATGAGGTTTTTTGCGTTACATAATCATTTCAGATAAGATCGATCACAAGGAGGTGCCGCATCCGGCGTGTTTCTATGGAAAACAATACAAGTTTTTTGCGTAACATAAATAACATTACAAATCAGATTCTTGGACAGTTGAACATAATCTTGAAATACGTCACAAGAGTGAATTTATTACTTTGTGGAAAAACGTCACAAGAGTGAATTTATTACTTTGTGGAAAAACGTCACCACACAAAGGCGCATTCAAAAAAATGTTGATTCTTCTCTAGAATAGGGTAACATAGATATCTTCTCAGTTCAGATTCTTTTATACATTTTGTGGTTATCAGCCGTTAGGGTGTGCTGCATTAGACGTGTTTCCATAAATTAACTTGACAAATTTTGATGAGGTTTTATGCGTTACAAGGACATATACTCAAATTAGATTCTTAGATACGTTTTATGCTTATAACAGCCACTAAGGTGTGCTACATCAATCGTGTTTCTATAAAAAAAATTAGGCTCATTTTAATGAGGTTTTTTGCGTTGCATAGATATTATCTCGGATCAGATTCTCAAATGAGCTTTACGATTTTAGACCACCAGTATGTGCTGCATTAATCCTGTTTGTATTAAAAAAAATATAGACTGATTTTGATGAGGTTTTAGCGTTACATAGATATATATTATGTATCTCAGATCAGATTCTTGCAGAGAATCTGATAGGCTTTACGGTTTTAGACCAGCAAGAGGTGCAGCATCCGGCGTATTTCTATAAAAGAATCTGCAGGCTGGTTTTGTTGATTTTTTTAGCGTTACATAGATATCATCTCAGGTCAGATTCTTAGATACTAAGAAACCCTCAAGTAAACATCAAAAATTAAAGGGGGTTCCCATACAAGAAACCTATTTTCGACGTTTTTTTTTTCAATGTTTTTGGTGATTATTGATTGTAAGATCATTTCTTACACATGAAATTTTCATGAAAGATATATTACTATGATCGCTATTATAACAAATAATAAAATAAAGTTAAAAATTAAAGAATTCCCATACAAGAAACCAAATTGTTTCGACGTTTTTGGTGATTGGTGAGTGTGAGACCTTTGCTTACATTTCAAATTTTTATGAAAGGTGAATTACTCTACTTGTCAATATTCAAAATAATAAAACATAAATAAAGTAAAAAATTTAATGTGGTTCCCATACAAGAAACCAAATTTTTTCGACGTTTTTGGTGATTGGTGAGTGTGAGTTCTTTGTTCTTTCGTCGTTCGGTAAAAAAACCCCAAATATTATACACTTCTTCAAAGTTTTACAAGAACAGGCTTTCTACTATAGTACCTATATGTGGTGTCGTGACAGCACGAAGCGAACGCAGCGAACCTGATTCAAACACATAAGGCCATGTGGCCGTGGTTCGAATCCGGGTACCAATGAGTTTTTTTCTGACTTAAGTACATTAACAATCACTGACTTCGTACCTCGGAGAACACGTTAAGCAGTCGGTCCCGCTTGATGTCAATAGATGGCGGTCGTTACGAACCGCCAACCCGCATTGGAGCAGCGTGGTGGATTAAAGCTCCAAGCACTCTAATCTTTAGGGGAGGTCTAAGCCCCTGCAATGGGGTATAAAATGGGCTGATGGAATGGAATAACATTTATGTGATGTTTGTCTCAGAAATAAAGCGAACCCTCTTATATAACTATTGAAAAAATTCATACTCACGAATTTATTCAAGATGCTCAACTACAATTTCAATGGGTGACATAACAATAGGTCAGTTTTTGGAAATGGTAAGGCATTAATTAGGCAGTAGGGTCGGCTGACCTACTATGAGCCAACCAGATTCATCGAACCACCGCGACAATCCAATTCCGCATTAAGTAGTAGGTAGGTTACTACATTCACCTATTTAGAAAAAAAAGTATTTTAACGATTCAGTCTTCTAATTGATTTGAAGCGAAGCTATTTCAAAAAGAAGTCTGAGTTATTTATTTTTAAGGAAATAACACTTATGTTATTTAATGCGGTGCAAAAAACATTCCTGAAATTTCTATCGACAGATTGTTTTTAGTTCAGACCACTCATAATTTTGTTCCATGGAAGCAATGAAAGAACGGCACTGAGTGCTACCCTTGCTAGCATTTAGTTCTTCCCAACCGGCGCCTTTTAGCCCATATGACTTTATTATAATTTCTGTAGTTGGAAACATTTTGGTGAGTGCTTTCATCACGATACATTCGGTTTTCCTACTACTCGTACACCAGTAGAATTATATTGGCACTCCTTTTGCATATAAACTTTTAACATTTTTCCATACCCGCTATATACCTACTTTAAAAGGAGTCTAAAGTTTTTTCTTCACATATTAATATATAAATATCAAGTTCAAAAATGTGAATATGTAGTTTTCGTTTCATCAAAAATCGAGCTCATGATCCCTTTGAACAGTTTTCGCTATTTCTCAAAGTTTAGGATTTAGCTATACAGTTCCATCTCAAAAACTCTCCTGTATATATATTTTAACTTTCTGCACTGAATGTGTACCTATATATGAATATGTATCTCATATACTTACATCTGAGTGTCGTGATAGCCCGAGCGCAGCGAACCTATTTCAAATTTACAATGCCATGTGGTCGTGGTTCGAATCCGGGCGTGAACCAATGAGTTTTTCTGACTTAAGTACATAACTATCGCTGACTTCGTGCCTCGGAGAGTACGTTAAGCAGTCGGTCCCGGTTGCTGTCAATAGACGATGGTCGTTACAATCCGCCTACCCGCGTTGGAGTAGCGTGGTGAATTTAAACTCCAAGCCTCCTCATCTTGAGTGGACGCTTAAGTCACTGCAATGGGGTATAAAAAGGTCTGAAGGGAAAATGGGAATAAATGAGGGTGAAAATTTATATAATAGTAAGTACTGGTTTTTCATAAATACGACCTTCAAAAATGATGAACTTACCGAAGTATACAAAAAGTTTCAAGCGAGCAGATGGCGCTAACTAACGGTTAACGAGTAAAAATGATTATTTTTTTTAACTTTTGGTTTGGTTCGGTAACCTCTACATGCTCTATAAGTTTGGATTACGTTCAGCCGAACACCAGGTATAAAATACACCTAAGTGCGTGATTGAGTTAATATCAACATGACGCGGCGCTTTCCTCGCATCATTCGCCGTCGAGTCGTCGCCGCCTTGGCGCTGCGCTGCTGGAGCTCTCCGATAAGCAGCCTGGGCGCGAGGACAACGCTACTGGATTCATTTCTTGTTTCTCCGCTTACTTCTTCTAAACCATGTAACGGATTTTAATCATTTAGGGAATTTCTTCCGGAATATTTTAAATCTATAATACACACTCCTTTGCTTCGTGCGTTCGTGCTTTGATATACAGGAACATCATCGAATTTCCCATGGCCCCATCCTTGCCCACTTTGCTTTATGAGAGTGGAATCGAAAACGGGACGAGACCGAGGTCAAGAATAAAAACTCTAATGGCCTAACGGAAACGGGAAAGGGAAGAGCGGCTACAAAACTGAAACAAATATGTGAATACTATAAGAAACCA
Source organism: Luffia ferchaultella (assembly GCA_949709985.1). Classification (NCBI taxonomy): domain Eukaryota; kingdom Metazoa; phylum Arthropoda; class Insecta; order Lepidoptera; family Psychidae; genus Luffia; species Luffia ferchaultella. Next base: position 395,764 of record OX453265.1, read on the forward strand.
ATAACCGGTGAGCGGAGCTACAGCCGGGTCGCTAGTAGTTATATCAGTATATGCCTAGATATTTTACACCCAGACAAGGAACAATCAGACATGTTCATGCACATAAATAAATATTTGTCCCGGGCGGGAATCGAACTCTCTATCTTTAGCTCAGGTCAGTCAACTAGACAAATAAAACACATAAAAAGGGCTAAAATACATTTATTCCCCTTACAAATAATCAAATCGTTAATCACAATTTATTAACTATTATACAAACGCGTTGTTCATAACATTTTTACATGCTAAAGCTATAAAGTCATATTTCGAGAGATCATTCAACAAAACATTATTGCCTCCATTGTGACAATCCAACAACAAACTTAACTTATAAATTTACATTTTTGTTTATATTTCGAAGTGTGAATTTATGATTTAATTTTTAAAATTTTATTCACAATAATATAAACGCGTTTATTGGCCAAAGTAGACGACATAGGTACAAATAGAACGCTTCAGACCCGCTGTACCCCTGACCGTACCCCTGGTGGTACGGTGGGTCGTTTAAAGTAAAACGGTACCCCCAGCTAATAGTGTTGTACATCTAGGCGAAAGTACTTCGGACATTGATTTGATAAGCAGGCCTAACATGTACGCCGCGACAAAATTTTGTCGACGCTTTTTCTAGTCCCGAAACGAGATATCTCTAGGTATATTATGTCTACCGGTGCTAACTTGCAAGACTTTTGTCTCGTCCCATCTCTCACAATCGGAAAAATTACTCCTCCACGGTAGTTTTGACTATAAACCCTCACATGCGAACGATATTTTATCGAATTTTGTCATTTTTAAGCGATATATTTCTCGTTTTCGTTGACATTGACGACAACAACGGAGGAAAAAATTTTGTTACATAAAAAGTAATTCTTAAATTACACTACGTTGATTAATTATGTTTAAATATTCTTTTCAATACATTTGCTATTAATACAGTCTTGATGACATCGAAACTTGTATCGTAATGTTGCATTTTACAGTACTAGGCCTTTTTACTTTACACCAATAACAAACTAGCATTCTGTTTTCAAAACATGCGTACATCGCGAAAGGCAACCCGCTGTCGCCCTTAGCTCCCGCCATTATGACATTTGAAATGTCTACCTAATTTTAATCGCAAATGTATTGAAAAACGTCGTATGAGGCTCGCACTCAGTAAACTGGCTATTATAGTCATCGGTTTATTATGAACAAGTAAATATACTCTATATAATACTCCTAGTACTCTATGGTGATTTCAAGTTGCCCGTAGGAGTTGCCAAAAAAAAAATAGCGGCGCGTACATAAAAATTGAAGCGGTCACACAATTTAGACTATAAATTGCTTAAATTGAACGAATAATAAAGAACGGATAAAATGTTGCTACACATTATAATATAACATGTTTTCATTATAGGGTAACATTGGTTTGTCGTCTCGACGAGGCGAAGTCAGGGCGACATATTTACTCGAGTGAGTCGTGCATGTTAGGGAAAACGACAAACGAGTCGAGATCGAATTCGAGTCGAGATCGAGTATGTTTGCTTACTATTAAAATCACCGAATAAGATTACGGAATTTACGGAATGTCCGTTCCATCTACAGTGTTATTTTATAACGTTTGGTTGCCATCTTTGTGACGATGCGCCCGAGACCTTGGGAGTGAATGGAGGCTAGTCATTGGTTTTTTTTCGGGAAAAGTTTGTGTAATCATATCTCAAAATTTTTCTATTGAACTATACTAAAAGGTAACAAAACGGCCATCGGTTTTTGATAATTTTCAAAAATTTGGATGGTTGTTAAAATTTGACTTTGTATGTATTAAATGTATTAAAAATGTAAAATCATTTATTTACGCAACATGTTACATATCCAGGGCTACTACACCACCGTGAGCGGGTGTTAGTAAATAGAATGTCTTGTACCCAATAGCACAACAATTTAGCTTGTTTCCAGTCGAAGTGGCGTCACATCGGTACCAATATGGAGGATAATGTTTTTGACATTTGAAGAACAAACGAAAAATGACTCAATGATAAAACTTCATTGATATTGATTTTCATGAATAGAAATCAAGATTTCTCATGCTTTTTATAAAATCTATCATAGATACGTTTTTTTTGGATTTCTTCTTGCATGGCGCAAAATAGCCTAGGTGTTGCGCAGTTACTTAATCTATATATCTATAAAAAATCGTAGACTTTCCGTGCTTTTACATTAACGGTTTTTGCAAAAATAACTGGGAATTGCAAGAAATAAGTTAAAAAAACAGCTTGCAGTAACAAAATGCAAAAAATCAATTTCTTATTTTTTTTATTGTTTGTCCATTTGTCGGGTTATCGGTTTGTTTGTACATTTGTACGCGCTTCACGTAAAAGCCACTCATTGAATACAAAATCTAATTATTGTAAAATATAAAGCTTTATTATGAGTAAAATTTAGAGTTTCATCACCTACAGAATCAAAAGACATTCAATTTTTAAGTTTAGTTGCAGTGCCGCGTCACGCGTGCTAGAACCGGCTGAGATCGATACATATTGAAATTATGCATTTTCATTATGCATTATGAACATGTAAGTGTTCGACCTTGGCGACGGGAAATGTGTAAATCCACCACTGCATACAAATAATTAGAGAGGGTGACGATAATATACAGTAGCAAGAATATCGGCCAGCCACTCTATATGTTCTTCATCAGATTACTTCCATTATAGTTATTTTCCCGCCAAAAATTCTATTTAGTCGGGCAGCCAACGGTCCTATAACAGACAGACAGTACATCCCACTGTATGTGTTCGACGCGGATGTCTGGAAGAAAAAAAAATCCATATTAAAGCAATAGTCAGTTTGCCTTTCTTCGTGTCATAACTGAACGATCATGATCTTTGACATGGTGATTATTTAAGAATCGGAGGGTAATGAGGGCTACTAATAAACCTGGTGGAGGATTCCCGTTAGGCACCTAAGCCCTTTAAGTGTATCTAAGTGAGGAGCAGATGAAAGCCGTGGTCGGAAACCCAGGGCATGTACCAGTGACTTTTTTCTGACTTATGTACATAACTATCACTGACTGCGCCTCGGAGAGTACGTTCACCGGTTGTCATCAATAGATGGCAGTCGTTAAAATCCACTAATCCGCACTGGAGCAGCATGGTGGATTAAGCTCTAAGCCCCTCATCCCGAGGGGAGGCCTAAGCCTCTGCAATGAGGCATTCATGGGGGTTAGGTATGGTGAGACAAACGTAAAAATTTGGCGAGTACCGCTAGTTTTATTGTCATAGGTGTTACATGTATTAATATAGATGGCGCTGCAATCGTTGTAATGTCGCGGCACCAGCGCCCCCTTACGACTATATGAAGTGTACTTCACTTCGATATAACCTGAACGTCAGACAAGTCATGTAATATTTAATATTATAATAAAAACCTAAAAGTACTGGTTGTTTATATTATAAATAGTCATCCTGAGCCCGCCAACAACACAAAATCATCAAATTCAAAATCTCCCAATCGGCTCCGAAATGGTGATTGCAAAACAAGAGGTTAAAGGAAACCCTTGTGCCAAGTTTCTCAAACCCGTGGGAACATAATGACTCGCAAATGGAGTGAATGGATCAACTAGGTATTTGCTCCGAGTTTTTTGAAATATTCAGCTCCGAAGTAACTTTTCCCGTGCCCGCCCCTCCCTCCGGTTCCAAAGCAATGAAAAAAACGCTATGAAATACATGACATAATATTTCTTTAAATATAGTGTTAATCTTACACTATATTTATGGAAATATTTTATGTAAGTATAAATAATTAAAAATATTAAATAATTAAAATTATTTTATTTCGCTAACTCTCCAGAATCTTATCGCACTTGGTTCAACACAGTTTCGGACAGTTTTTTTTTTTTATTACTGTTACAACAACCTTTGCCATTTCATTCATTTTACAACGACAAGCTAGTTAGTATATCTAATGTGTTTATAAATTAATCTATTATTTTTTTTAATTCACCTGTGAACTGCCAATCACAGCACAGATACTCACGTGGATTAAGTAACCGATTAGGCGCGAGTGGACTTATTTTGAGTAAGATTGAATGACTTTCGCATTTCCGGTGTTGAGTTGTGACCATATTCGTTTCTTAATGAATTGAATTCATTTTAATTTTCAGTCATCATTTGCGAATCTTCGTCGCATATAAATAGGTACATAGCATTGGGTATATATAAAGTAGATGCTGTTTTAAGACGAACAAAATTGCAGCGTGTATACAGAATGTGTTTGTTGTTAACACCGACCTGCGTGGACGCATATCTGTGCAGTAAAGGGCGATAGCCATGGCCGAGCGTGCCGAGCCGACTCGTGCCGTCCCGTCGACCGCCTCGTGCACCGCCAATGGGATTATCGCTGGCACTTGTTATAAATACCAAAGTCTAAAAACAAAATCAAAATCGGTTGAAAAATATAAAACTTATAAGCTATCAAAAGTTTATTACAGTATTGCCCTCTCTGTCTGATGAGACATTTTGAAACATTCATCACTTAGTTATAACGCAATTATCAATTTATAAAAAAAAATTAAGCGGAGTTATTAATGTGTAATGAAGTACTAAAAGTGACTATCACATTATAATAATTTGTTGTACGTGTTTATTTATTTATTTATTTGCCTCTTCAACAATAGGTACACCAAGTGTTGCAGGCAATGCTTTTCTTTTTACGGTGTAAATAAACATTTCATTTTCAAACATCTTTCAAGTCTTGTTCTCACGACGCGAGATTTCTAGTTCAACTTCTCTAACATTCAACAACTTGAACTATTGTTCACACCTTCGAATATCATATGAAAAATATTAAAAAAATCAGAATTTCAAGATGGCGACGTCTGAAGTTGTACGTGTTTGTGCTTCTGCAGATTTTCGATATTGAAATAAAAATCTTAGCTAATATTATAAAAAGAAAAGATTTGATTTTCCGTATGTTCGTTATGGATAAACTCAGAAACTCCTAAATTGATTTTAACAATTCTTTTGCCTATAGAAAAGCTACATTACCAACAACTCTAACAAGTGACATGGGCTATATTTAATTTTCAAAAAATCTGAGATCCTTACAGAAACTACAATAATGTAACTCAAGGTATTAAAAATTTGCCAACAAAAGTCATTATTTGGCGTGTGCAGTGAAAATTATTGATGAGACATAAAATAATGTACTGCATATTTATAGTACATATATGTTTTCACTATGATAGTTAAGCCACAATAACGGTTTCTTTTTAATCACTCAATAGAATCGAAAGGTGATGACATTCGTATCATAATATTAATCCTTATCCAACTAAATAGTTTCGTAATCAAGGTCGAATATCTAATATATAAAATTCTCGTGTCACAGTTTTAGTTGCCATACTCCTCCGAAACGGCTTGACCGATTTCGATGAAATTTTTTGTGCTTATCCGGTATCTATGAGAATCGGCCAACATCTATTTTTCATCCCCCTAAATGTTAGGGGTAGTCCACCCCTATTTTTTTTTTTTTTTTTTAAACAAAATTTTTAATTTCTATTTTTTTATGATACAACATACAAAAATACATATAATCCTCAATTTTCACTTTTCTACGATTAACCCTTATTTTTTAATAGCCATTTTAGTAATCACAGTTTTCGTTGCCATACTCCTCCGAAACGGCTTGACCAATTTCGATGAAATTTTTTGTGCTTATCCGGTATCTATGAGAATCGGCCAACATCTATTTTTCATCCCCCTAAATGTTAGGGGTAGTCCACCCCTAAATTTTTTTTTTTTAGACAAAATTTTTAATTTCTATTTTTTTATGATACAACATACAAAAATACATACAATCCCCAATTTTCACCCTTCTACGATCAACCCTTATTTTTTAATAGCCATTTTAGTAATTTAATAATTGCATAACTAAATATTATTTCGCAAAAGTGTAATTTATTTAATTAAGACTGACAGAAATTGTTGAAACGATAAATATTTGTGTTACGGGAACGAAAACGGGAAAGGGAAGAACGGGAAAGAGTTAAGACTGAAATAAAAAAGTTGTACTTGATGAGAATGGAAACAAAAAGGAAATGAGACCAGGGCCAGGAACGGAAACGATAAAATATTTATGCGATGGGAACAAAAACGGGAAAGGGAAGAACGGGAATGAGTTAAGACGGAGATAAAAAAGTTATTTTTGATGAGAATGGAAACGAAAACGAAGCTACACTAGGGCCAAGAACAGAAATAATAAAGTATTTTTGCGATGGGAACGAAAAAATGAAAGGAAGAACGGGAATGAGACAAGACTGAGATAAAAAAAGTGATTCTTATGAGAAACGAATACTACCCGTGCGAAGCCGGGACGGGCCGCTAGTTTTATATATAAATCCCTTTTTTTAAGTTACGACGGGCATAAAAATGCTAGAAGTAAGAAAAATGCCGCTGTGTGAGCTCAGTCTATTAGTTACATACACATTTTATAATTTATAATCTGAAAGCAATTGAATAGCAGTTTGTAATTTTAATGATTCCACTAGCATCACTAACACTTTACTACACAGCTCCGCTCGCGTAGACTACACAGTTGTACCGGGATCCCTTTTTCCGGGATAAGAAGTAGCCTATATCACTCTTCAACTTATGAACTATATCTATGTAATAAATAATAGCAGTCCCGGTACAACTGTGCATTAGTCGTGAACGGAAGGCTAGTTTGATAATAAAGTATAGCCTATGATACTAGTTGACAATGTAGCTTTCTATTGCTAAAAGAATTTTTAAAATCGGTGTACAACTGTGTAGTCCACGCGTACGGAGCTGCGGGCGGAAAGCTAGTTGAAAATAAAAACTGCTCTAGTTGAATACGCCGTTTACACGTTTCGATAGTGATGCGACAAAACTCGCCTCGTAAGAACTTTTCCCACTGACTCAAGTCAATACTTGGCAATTGTCAGGGTGGTGTTCGTCAATCGCTATGGACTGCAGACTCTCGAAGCATGGCACCAGCTTGTTGCAGTCGAGGCGAGCTGTCACGTCGCGTGTACGCACCGACCACCTGTTGGATTACGTAACCTGGATATAAAACAAAACTAAAGTAGAACAATTAAAAAATGTTATAACAATAATCCCCGATCCTTACAAAAAAAAAACGCACTGAAATCGGTTATTCCGTTGTAAAGCCACATTTATTACAATGAATGCCACAGACAGACAAGAGTTTAAAAACCAAAACGAAGACACCAGCTTTCAAATAAAAAAAAATACTATACTAAAATGGTTCACCATTCTCAGGATATTACTATTCTAACAAATTAAATAATACTTATGAAAATATCGAATTTATGTCAATAATTAGCGTATAATCGCCTCTCACCGGACTGCGAATGGAAAAATACATAGGGCTCGTCGTTAACGCCACCCTTCCAGACGAATGTAGTTCTTCAGCGCCACAAGCGCCGCTGGCGTTCACAGCATATGCGTACAGGCCTGCGCCACCAGCCCACACCTCCCAACTAAGGGTCATAACGTTCAATTTGTACACAAGCTGAAAGGGTGTATTATACCCTGCAGAACTGATTTCAGATAATGTTCCTTTTAGTTCATATGAATGTAAAACTTATTTTAAATCTAAAGATATACCTAATGTTAATAACTGCAACTCCACGATATCCTGGAGTAATGGTATGGCTGAAAAGGCAGTATGTATATGTAAACAAATTTTTTTTAAAGGTCATGAAGAAGGTAGGTACTGATTATAGAGAAGGGATAATGCAATACAATAATACACCCCTCACTTGGTTGAATGTGTCACCATCTCAAATATTAAACAGTCGTAATCTAAGAACCATGCTACCTTGTACATTGGATTCTTTGAAACCTAAAATTCAAAACATATATAATCAATTATATCTTAAATAATCTCTAACAAAATCTTTACATGATAAGAATGCTCGGAAAAAAAAATGTTACGTTTAAGTCTGGTGACAATGTTGTTTATAGAGACAACAAAACATGGAAAAAAGCAAAAATCATTAGAAAGTGTTGTCAACCTAGATTTTACTTAATAGTGAGAGAAAATATTAAGACGTAATATTTACCAACTTAAGAAATCTTGTACTAAGTCTAATATTAGTGATAAGTTGGATAACGAATGAGTCGTGTTAGCCCAAAGCGCAACGAACCTGTCTCAAATTTCCGGAAATTCCGGGTATTCCGGCCATACGATTTGAAAAAACGGAACCGATAAAGGATCACTTTTTTGGTGTCTATACTTATTCATCGATCACAGCCTATTTTCTGTGAATCTAATAGATAAGAACTTGTTTTTTAGTACAAATAAAATGTTTTGTGGCTCAATTAGGAACGTACAAAATTAATAAATTATTTTGATATTGGGAATCAATTTTAGATGGCAAATTAAAAAAAAACGTATGTAAGTGCATTCATCATGTGACGTAATAAATGAAAAAAACTTGTTATGAAAAATGCGTAGTTTTAATAACAGGAAATTCTAAACGATAAATCAATCCTCATTTTGGAACGCAAATTAGAAAAAAATCAAATTCATTTTGTGATACATCAAATGAAAGGATACGTTATGGGAATTATGAATATATACCACTTTTTAAACCATACAATATAAAGTGACAAAAAAAACCATAGTTAGTTTAAAATTTTACTAGTTTCGTAACAGCCAATACTTACAACAAATTATTTTATAAATCATGTGTTATACGTAAATCACAATTTCTTGAGCGTTCCGGGTGGCTTGTTTCTTCGGTCTACTTCGCTCCTCTCATTGGCACAAGCAAAACCTATATGTCCATTTAAAATCAAACGACCGTTTACATATTGGCGTCAAGTTTACTATTTTAACGGTTTTTTGTCCATTCACTTCGTATCTCTGGATCCAAAGATAAACTACAAGAAAAATTTGCTAAGCATTAATTATTGTACCTACCTGGAGTAGCTTAGAAGATACAACTTTGGCACAAACTTTTCACCATCGTTGTCGGAAACTGAAGTCATTGAAATAAATTGCATTTAATATAAAGTGAGGAATACCCACTCTATTTTTCAAGCATGCAGGAACATAAACTAAAATAATCCGGGAGATAAATGTTAGACATTGTGAGCACATTACAGAGGAATGAAGCAGTATATTTGGAAAAAAATTTTATACATAATTATTTTATAGTTTCTGATGCGGAACCTTGTTTATATGAGTCGGACTTGCCTTTGACCGGTTTTTTATTATGAGATGATTATTAGGCTGAATTGGTACATTAATAAGATGTCGATATAAAATATCGATAAAAACAAACATATGGTCTCAATCTCTATAACAAACGTAATTATGAAATTAAATTATTGTTTACTTCTTTTAAGCTGTTTTATCACAGTTTAGTAATTTTAATAATTTCAGTGTAATGTAGGCTATTGTTTAAAAATACGTAATAATAAAATTTTTCATTTCTTAGTGTTTAAAAGCAAAATAAAGGCATTTGGTACTTACCGATGGACCGAAATTCTTTTATTCTCTTTTGAATTTGAGGAACTGTGATTGTGGCAGTTTACTGCAACACAAGCTATTTTTGTGGCGAATTTATTATGCACCAATTTATTTAATAATTTACTCTTAAATCATCAAAAATTTTAATTAATCGGTGCAAACGTCAGTCTGACGTCCGTCTGACTAGTCAGACTAATGTCACTGAGAAAGGGGTACAAACAGGTAGAAGCAAGTCGCATATACATACTTACATCTTTTTCACTCACGCTGAAATTCAACATGTGAAAAAAATATGAAAAATGAAATAAATATATGTAAATACAAGACTGCCTTCTATACTTCAGTCATTATTCTGAGGTTATTTGTTTGTTCTTGTTCTGTGGTCAGTTATGGTATGGTTATGGTGAATTATATTTTGTGGTTGATTATGATAAGTATCATTAGGTAGTGGCAATTATTTTCTATGTATATGTCATTCATTAATTTGAATTCAAATTCGTTGTGAAATTAACAAAAATAAATACGGCCTAAACCTATCAATGTCTAAACCTCTTCTTCTTCTTCTTAGTTAGTCTAAACCTCGTTCGTGCCTCGTTCTTTACAAAGTCACGTCATATCTGCCGAAGACCCTAAGAAGAAGATCGTATACGATCTGGATCAGACAAAAAATTGCAATGTGCCAAATATTAGGTTTAGTCATGGTTTAGTTTACTAAATTATAAATTAGATTTAGAAATCTGATAATTTATAACACCTATTCTGGTGACAGCATTTATTTCTACATCATTGATTTTATCCGTCTACACCAATGGTATGCACGGAGATGTCAATGGCATGGAGTAAAAACTTAAAACATAGTTGAAATCAGTTGAACTCTCCGCGTAGTCTACGAACTGCACTGCTACGACTGCTACACTGCGTGACGCCGAATCACGGATCCAGTACATCATCTTTAAATAGGTATTTTAATCCGTGTACGGTTGTGTGAAAATCCGGCTGAGCATCTATATGGTGTAAGAAGCTATATTTATTTGACTTTATTAATTAATAAACCTTAACGTTTTCAGATTGGACTGACTGAAACCTAAAGATTTCCCAGACCATGGAAGATGACCATGATGAAGTGAAAGAGGTCCACATATTGTCTAAACTTGAGGAATGTAGCTCCCACACTTGTGTGAGTATAATGGAATATGATTTCTTCATATTGTTTGGGCCCAAATATCTGGGCCTCAAAAGATACTATACTGTGATTAACAGAATTTTTTACTACCATGCAAATCAGGTAAAACTTATTGTCATTTACACAAAGAACTTCCACTATGATCAATATGGTCAAAAATATGGTGCCAACTCGGATCGCTTAATGGCCACAAAAGTATGTATGTACATTTACTTTGCTTTGCATATACTTGTATGTTATCAATACTAAAACTTTGTAAGATGTAGGTATGTATCCATGGTGATTAAAACAAATTTCATATGAGCATAAATTGATGTACTTAGTTCACTGAAGAGTGGACCAGTGGTCTAGGATGTTTTGGAGTTTGATTTGTAGGGAATATTTTTGAGACAATTTAATCGCTGTGCTTAAATCAATCTTCATTGCCTGACTGAAATTCTGGTCCTGCTTGACTGCAACTTGCTTGCAAGATAGATACCTTATTAATTTTAACTTTACACATGTGTTGTCTGATGTGCGATGGCGTGTTTTCCTGTTTAGTTAGAAATTTTATCACTACATAATGCTCAATCTTCATCATTTAACTTTTATCTTGAGACATGTTGAAAACAATAAAGTGCTTATACAAAACTATACCAGAGAAACAAATGACATTTTTTGATGACAATGGTATTTTAAAAAAGATTTAAAATAGAGAATATGACACCATAGTATATCATTTTCGATTTATACATTTTAAAACTAGATTATTTACCAACCTCCGCTCATAAAATAAAATCATATTTTTATTACTGCACAATTTACAATATTTCTAGATGATGTCTACCACATACATAAAAATCAAGTTATTTTCGTTTGATGGGAAAACAATGACAAGCCTGAGAAATGAACTGAGCTACAGGTTGCCAGTTACAGGTCATAGATCAAATTACAGGTGGAGGCAGGGCCCACAATTTTACGACACTGTATATATCCAGAGCCATTACTGTCACCGACTGATGTGAGCAATGCACTCTAATTTTGTAAATACAAAAGTGTCTTTGTCTGTCCCTTTGTTACGTTTTCACAGCTAAACAGCTGAACCGGTCTTGATGCATGCCAATGGGCATCCTAAATATGCATAATATACCATAAATGGGAGTGATAGATTAGATTTTAGGTAATGTCTCATACCAGGCTGCGTTTCAGAGTACTTGAAATAATTGTATCTAAGTACAAGAATGATAACCAGAACCTTATCAGATGTAAGTAAAAAATAAATGTATCAAACAGTTTTTGCAGCCGTTTTTAACTCATGGATTGGAAATGTAAAAAGAGATGCGTGTTAAAAAATAATTTCATATCAGGCTGCCAGGAGTAAAAAATCAATTTTCTGTACTTTATAACTATAAAAACAAATGGCAGCCGGTTTCTACTTTCTAAAACATTCTGAGTGTAAATTATTGCTACAGAGAAGCGATTCACATCACCTCCTTTAAAGGCAGTCTGTTGTAAATTATTCTTTCTGAAATTGCCCTACAGGGTTGCAGGTTTTTTAATTCTTCCTATTCTACTTAGATATGATTATTAAGATGTCCCTTATTTTTCGAATATTATTTTTTTGTAACGAATACCCTCTAATTGTGTTTATTATGTGTTCATATACTCACAGTAAAATTTTCAATTCATTCTATAAATGGAAAACTGTGCCGACGTGCATCTTAACAATGTTCATACAAATTGTGCGTGACAAGTGACGCGTACCTGGCAAGTGGTTATTGTAGTGCCGTTTTCATGTAAATAATACATATTAAATTGCTTTTCTAAGATGACCGTCGAACTATGAACTGCTAAAAAAGATATTTACACTTAGTTGATGACATAAAACACCAGAAATATGCAAAATTACTCATATTTTTAAAGCGACAAGTCCTAGCAGTTTTGTTTTACAATATACCTACATGAAGCCAAATTAACAATTAGTGAAAATACGAATTTTGTAATCCATAGATATACTATAATTTTTTTGGGAAAAGGCTCGAACACCAACCCGAGCAGTACTTATCTAACTGTGCTAAAAACTTCTGTGTTAGATCTTTATACGGTAAGGCGTGATTTAAAAAAATGTAAAAAAAAACAAGTTTACACTAATAGTCGCATAGCCAGAAAAAAATTACTTACGATAATTCCAAGGATCTTCGTTTTTGGTAAGTGGATAGATAGAGTGCATTGTGAGCTATTGTTAAAAAGTTAGAAGTTTTAGGGCTGTGCTAAGGGTGTGGCTAGGTATTTCTTAATATTTCTTGTAACACGCTGTATAATTAATTAAAATTTGAAATTTTGTTAGGGTCATACATAATAAGAACTGACTTAACCTCGCGTTGTAAAATTTTTGGAAAGATAACATAAGGGATATTACGAAAATTAAAAAAAAATAACAGTCTGGTCGTGGGACATTAAATTTCATAAAAAAGTTTTGATAATTCTAAAGCTGTTCATTTTTTAATGAGTGGATAGATAAAGTGCATTGTGAGTTATCGTCAAAAAGAAGTTTTAGGGCTGTGCTAAGGGTGTAGCTAAGTATTTCTTAATATTTCGTGTGACACATTGTATATACATTTAAAATTTGAAATTTTGGTTGGTTCTTCATTAGAACTATCATAACCTCACGTTGTAAATTTTTTAGAAAGATAACATATGTTATACTACGAAAATTTAAAATTAATAAAACGAATTTCTTAAAAAAAGTTTAATCTTATGCAATTATAATTTAAGTCTTTCGATGGTTATTCAAATCTGTTGGATAAAGTTTAGAAACTCAAGTGGTGTGCTTCTACTGTAATTTCATTTTTGTTTCGTAACAAACACAATAATGAATTAAAATTGATAATTTCGCTCTTGGCTCTTATATGTCCTTATCAAAGCATTTGATTAACACACAAAAAATTAGAAACATACTGTGGATCTTTTACAAATTTCGCGAATAAGCGAATGATGCGCGGGGCGCAGGCTGGTATGCAAAAATACCCTGCCGATAAAAGAATTAGTGTATATCAAGGCAAAATACTAGACACTAAAGAGACCGTACTAGAGGCTGCTGAAACTCATAATTATAACTGGAGCCAACAAGCCAGATAATAAGATTATTTGCCTTATGTCCAGTACAGTCACGCGCAGAAGTGCCTTGAAATTATAACGTAAAAGACTAAGTACCTACTTACTTATGCCGATGATGTATTTTATTATCACAGTAGATAGGTGCACAGTAGACTAGTAAAACTGCCATCATAGTATCGGGTAATTATTACGTATTGATAATATTTCTCATGCAATTGATATTAACGTTTCATTACATTTATTCCTATATCTATAATAAGTTAAAAAAATATATTTATTCGCGTTATATGTTGACTGATGGCTGTGTTTACATAGATATGACATAATTCGCTATAATAGTTGTTTGACACACATGGTGGATGACTATAATTTTACATTTTATTTCGACGAAAAACAAGGAACTATCGCTTTTAATGTAAAATTGAAAATAATTTTAATAGACATTTCAATATATTTTAAAATTTAAAACAGTATTTTAATTCGTTCTTTGTTTTAGTCATCATTGTCATCAAGCCTATTTAAGTGACTGTAAGGTGTTCATAAACGCTAATCAAATTAATTTATATAATTCCACATATTTTTGCGTACCGACATACACCACGTTTCCATTTCAGGCTAAATATTTTTATTGAGTCTGAACAAAATTCAATTCCGTAATCTCTTAATAAACTTCATACTCATTCACTCACTTCACTCTTAATCTCTTCAATAAACTTACTGGGCAATCATCTTTTGCATTTTTCAAAAAGCCTGCAGAAGGAGAATAAATATCACATTTAAAAACTCAGAAACGTATTTCCTCTAAATTATTTGTGCTGCCATTATCGACTATACCACCATTTTCTTCCTAAGGCTCATACAAACTATTGTTAATAATTTGAATAGGATTTGACGAAAAACACAACAGAAAGAATTCCAGATGGTACCTTGTGTGTCGAGCTTATATATATATACATTTTTAAATATATCTGCCCATCTTTTAGCGCCTACAGTGCTTTTCTGTAAGTAATGGGACCAGTGCTTCATTAATATCATGGCCATTGTTGCTACAAATTTTGTCATTCTTATCGTATGGCTGAACTGAAGCGCAGGCGACATCTACCTTTGGAAAATACCAACGCTATGGTCTTAATTTACGACTTCTTGGAATCAAATAGATACTGGGGATTGCCAATTTTTTTTGTCTGATATAAGAAATGCTTTACCACATGTCAAACAACCAAGCGCAGACAGACACTTCAGATTTTATATGTGTCAGTACACATGTAAAATCTGAATTGTATTTTTGTACTGATTTTATTTATTTTATTTTATTTGTATGGAAAACCAACACCACAAATTAACTTATTGATAAACATAATAGTTATAAAAGGCCAATAACAGGTTTTCACTTATAGATATAAAGTAGAAAAACAAAACATACGTTATTAACGACAGCACAGGAAAAAGAAAGTGAACAACAGCAAAAATTGTATAAAAAGGGTTACAAGTACCAAGTACACATAGTTACACACTAAGAAATAAAGAAATCGCTACATAATGCTCGCCTTGCCGATAAAACACTCGTGTTAAACAAGTCAAAATCGTATTGATTACATAATTTATTAAAGTTATCACTAGCTCGCCAGATGAATGCATTCCTTCCATAATTGGTCGACATGTTTGGCAAATGAAGTGGTACGTTATTTCTGAGGTTCGCTGCAGGAACCCTAAGCGATAGTTGGGATAGAAGGTCAGGGCAGTCAATAGCACCTGACGATATTTTTAACAAACATATAATATCTGCGATCTCACGACGTTTATTTAGCGGTAGCAGATGGTGTTTCTTACATAAGGATAGGTAGTCTTCAGAGCGGTACGATACATGGGTGTATTGTATAATACTGATATTGTATTCCTATTGTTGAAGAGCCAAATAAACAAATAAATAAAATCACCTTATTACTGTAATGTTATTTCTATATTTATCATATAGTTATATTTTATAACTTGGTCGCTTGGTTGTTTGACATCCGGTAAAGTATTTCTTATATCAGACAAAAAAAAATTGGAAATCCCCAGTACCTATTTGATTTCAAGAAGTCGTAAATCAAGACCAGAGCGTTGGTATTTTCCAAAGGTAGATGTCGCCTGCGCTTCATTACAGCTAAACGGTAAGAATGACAAAATTTGTAGCAACAATGGCCATGATATTTTGCATTAACTTTTAGACGTTTCACGTCTTCTATTAGTCGCGTAGCCAGAAAAAAAAATATGTACTGTAATATTAAAAATGTTCGTTTTTGCTGAATAGATAGAAGTGCATCGTGAGCTATTGTCAGAAAGTTAGAAGTTTAACGGTAGTGCTTTGTCTATGGATTAGGTATTTCTTCTTTTTCTTCTTAGTTATTGGCGTTTTCTGCATATAAAGCAATTTCGCCAGAGTCGAGTATTCTGTTCGTATTTTTAATAAAAAATAACGAAAATAGGCAGCGTAGTGCGGTTAATATGGAGCTTTTTCAAAATATCGCCAGAAACCACGACGTTCCACGTGCTCCATTTTGAAAAAAAAAAAACTCCCAGGTATTTCTTATTATTTCGTGTAACGTAATGTATATACATTGAATGAAAGTTAGAAATTTTAATTGGATCATGATTAGAAATTTAGCTTTAGAAAGCAGACATATGTGACACTACGAAAATTTAGTTACTTAAAATTTAAAAATGACTCTTATGTTTTTCAACAAAATATTGAAACTTCTGAAATTATATTTTAAGACCTTCGGTGGTTTTCCAAATCTGTTAGATACAGTTTAGAAAGTCAAGTGGTGTGCTTTTATTATGATTTCACCTTTCTTTTAACCTAACATTCACAATGATGAATTAAAATTGATAAATTCGCTCGTATGTGGCCTTATCAAAGCACTTGATTTTCACACGAAAAATTATAAACATACAAATTGTGGATTTTGTTTAAATTATGGATAAATTTTACTAGTGTAGCTGTGGGCAAGTCATAAAGTACCAATGTAGGGACTTATTGTATCATTTTGCCTACATCGCGGTGCACACGTTGCTCCGTAATTGTTATTTTTAATGGTTCCGTACGATTCATAGTCTGAGAAAAAATCTATTTGAAGTGATTGTATAGAGGCAATGGTATTTCTAAATAAAACAACACATACCCACTTTAATCAATATCAATTTATATATTTTTATGACATACTTAATTTTAAATTTATTCTGCTTTTTCATGCAACACAGCACGTACAAGTAATTGACACAAACAAACTGTAGCACCTATCATTGATAACCAACTTTAGATACATACAACAATTATTTTTTATGTTAAAAAACTATGAGGTATTCTATGGTTATGGTTGACACAATATACCTAAAACAAAGTTAGGTAAATTTCACTAATAAGCAAATCACAATTCTTCGCTATGTCTATTTCTCCAACCAACGCAACGTGTCGAGACAAATTAACCGCTGGAGCGCTGCACTGTATGAGCTGATTGGTTAAAATAGCAGCTGCTACCTATCTTAGTTGTGTTTAACGACTTCAAAATTGCAACAATTACTTTTTTATATTTTTAAAAAACTGTTACCTGAACAAGCCTATAATAAGCGCCGGCGCAGCAGCGTGGCACTTTGAGAAGCGTGCGTCGTACGTGTATCAGCCCGCGCCCCGCATGAATCGTGTGTTCGTAAAATTTAAACAAAATCCACAATAAGTATGTTTCTATTTTTTTTGTGAAATAATCAAGCGCTTTCATAAGACCACGTAAGAGCAACACTTATCAATTTTAATTCATTTAATTTAATAATTAATTAAATAATTTGAACATAATAATTTCTATTCTTTTAAAGATGAAATCATAATAGAAACACAACACTTGACTTTGTAAACTTTACCCAACAGATTTGAGTAACCACAAAAATCTGAAAATATAATTTCAGAAGTTTTAAAATTTTGTTCAAAGACAAAAGTGTAATTTTTAGATTTACGTAGTCTCACATATGTTCGTTTTCTACAATTTTTTAAACGTCTGGTTAAGATAGTTCTAATTATGAACCAATTAAAATTTCTAACTTTAATTCTACACGTGTATATGCTGTGTTACATGAAATATTAAGAAATACCTAAGCCATACCCTTAGCAAATTGTTACTGTGGTGTGGCCATTGTTACTCCAAATTTTGTCATTCTTATCTTATACCTGAACTGAAGCGCGGGCGGTGTCTACCTTTAGAAAAACCAACGCTATGGATTTGATTTACGGTTTTTTTGGACATGTATTGGGGATTTCCAATTCTTTTTGCCTGATATACGGAATGCTTTACCGGATGTCAAACAACAAAGCGACCAAGTTATAAAATATAACTAAAAATGACTTTACAGTCAAAAGGTAACTATAACACCTGGAATTCTATCTGTTGTGTTTTTTTTCTAATTGTGTTCAAGTTATTCAAAATAGTGGTTATTAGGCTCAGAACAAAAATGATTGTATATTCGATAATGGCAGCAAAAATGATTAAGTTCCTGAGTTTATAAATCTTTCTTTTCTTCTACTGGATTTTTGAAAATTAGAAAAGATTATTGCCCAATAAGTTTTTTGAGGTTATTGAATTAAATTTTGTTCAGACAAAAAAAATTGGCCTGAAATGGAAACATGGTGTGTGTTGGTATGCAAAAACATGTGGAATTTCATAAATGAATTTCATTAGCATTTATATATACCTTACGCTCACTAAAATAGGCTTAATGTCACTGATGACAGTAACAAAGAACCAATTAATTTATTGTTTTGAATTTTAAAATATATTTAAATGTGTCTAAAAATTATTTTGATTAAATTTGACACTAAAAATGCTATGGTGTCATGATTTTTGTTAAAATGAAATACAAAATTATAGTCTTCCACCATGTGTATCAAACAACTATCATAGCGAATTATGTCATATCTGTGTAAACGCAGCCATCAGTCGACATATAATGCGAATAAATAATTTTCTATATCTTATATAGATACATCAATAAATGTAATGAAAATTAATATCAATTGTACAAAAATAAAGTGTATGAGAAATATTATCAACAAGTAGTAATTACCCGATACTATGGTGGCAGTTTTGCAAGTAACTGTACCTATCTACTGTGATAATAAAATACTTAATGGGCGTAAGTAGGTAGGTACTTAGTCTTTTATGTTATAATTTCAAGGCACTTCTGCGCGTGACTGTACTGTACATTAGACAAATAATATATCTACTGACTCGTTGGCTAGAGTTATCTTTATGAGTTTCAGCAGTCTTTAGGATATGTTTTCTTGAGTTTCTAGTTTTCCGACTTGATATACACTAATTCTTCTATCAACAGGGTATTTTTGCACACCAGCCTGAGATCCGCGCATAATTCGTATGTTCGCGCAATTCATATGAAATCCGCAGTATGTTTCTTTTTTTTTTGTGTAATAAGCAAATGCTTTAATAAGGTTGCATAATTATCAATTTTAATTCATTATTGTGTATCTTACGAAATAAAAATGAAATTATAGTAGAAACACACCACTTGACTTTCAAATTTTATCCAACAGATTTGAGTAACCATCGACAGTATTAAAATATAATTTCAGAAGGTTTAAAATGTTTTTCAAAGATTTTGTCAAATTATTTTTTTTATATTCGTAGTATAACATAAGTTATCTTTACGAAAATTTTAGAACGTGAGATTAAGATAGTTCTAATTATGAACCAACTAGCGGCCGTATCCGGCTCCGTCTGGGCGGACTACAGAAACGTTCCCCTTCGCATTCCCTTTACCACTCCTCCTTGTTTTAACCCATGTTACTCGCTGATAATGTAGCTTTCTATAGGTGAAATAATTTTTGAAATCAGTATACAACTGTGTAGTCTACGCGAGCAAAGCCGCAGGCAGAAAGCTAGTATCTTTATAAATTATAACCTACGTGTTATTCTGGTATATAAGCTACATTATTGTAAAGTTTCATTAAAATCCATTCAGTAGTTTTTGCGTGAAAGAGCAACAAGCATCCACATACATATCTATATATACATCCATACATACAAACTTTCGCATTTATAATATTAGTAGGATTGAAATTTAAAATTTTAATTCTATAAACACTATGTTACACGAAATATTAAGAAAAACCTAAGCCATTCCCTTAGCATAGCCCTAAAACTTCTAACTTTTTGACAGTAGCTCACCATGCACTTTATCTATCCACTCACTAAAAATGAATAACTTTAGAATTATCAACACTTTTTTATAAAATTTCATGTCCCACTATTGGACTATAGGGTAAGAAATTCTATCCATTGTATAGTTTTGTCGTCTCAATAACTTATCGACGGTTAGACATATCTACCGTCACACGCCATCTATTTTTAAATAGCGGAAACTACACAACTATAGTAAGCGTCACTTCCGTTAGAAAAAAAATTTGAGTTACTCCCTAGTCGCACCTAAAGAAGTTTTACTTCAAAAAAGTAATACACCCAATCTTTCGATAGCGCTGCTGGGTGGGTTACAAAATAATGTTTTTTCATTGTGAAAGAGTGAAAAATATGCAAATGTTTTCTAACACGATTGTAAATTAAGAACTATTCTTTATTTTAGAATTAGGTTTATAACGATATACCTTTCCAAACGTCCTCAAAATGTACCTAAACATGCTGTTATTTTGTAATTGCCCCCTTAAGTTATACGATTTCTGAAGTTCAAAATAAATAAATATTATAGTTGTTTTACTTAATTGATACATCCAACTGTACCTGCGCGAGTTCGTGCGTAGCCAAATTCAAGCGGCCTTTTAGATAGTTGGCGCGTATAGTACTACATAACACTAACCAATAACTACATTTTTAGTAATAAATCAATAATTTGTTCCAAAATTATTTAGTTGGCACCGAACCGTTAAGTTCAACATGTAATATGCATTTCCGATTACCAGTAACCACCGAGCTTTGAATTAGCTCAATAGAAGAGTAATGTTTGCCGTTTAGTTCGAGAACCAAACGGGCGGGACTCGCATATGGCCCGCTGTTCCGTTTTGGCTTTTGAAAGACCTAAAACATTTCCCTGAAATTGATAAAAGACATTGTGTTGTTCCATTCTCAATAGTTTTGTATAACACAATGTAAATAGAATACAAATGTACAATAATTTTATGTATATAGTACAAAGGTGTCCAAAAATGTTTATGTAGGTATGGAAGTAGATAATAATGTGTAATATATATTTATAATATTAAATGGATGTTACATAGTAACTTCTCCCTAAATCTATCTAACACTCTGGTCGTGTTTAACTATATCTCCTCCCTGTATTGATCAGGATCCACCACCAACAGTCGACAGAGCATACTCATCTCCTGGCTGCAAATTGGCAAACCTGGAAAGGCAAGTACCATCACTGTCATTTAAGTAATACATGTCTATAAATTGACTACAAGATAAGAAAACGCCATAATTAAGAAGAAGAAGAAGACTACAGGTGCTGGTGCACAACCACCTATGACAATCTAGTTTTTCCACTAATTTTCATTTCTAAAGAAGATGAAACGTTTTGGCCCCCCTACTTACATTATAAATATAAGGCTGTAAACGCACTCAATGAAAAGTACAAATTGCATTGCTTGTTATCATGCACAAGGATGCAAAACTTGAAAAGTACCACCCAAAAAAAACGGTGACATATCTTTCAAATAAACTCCACATATTCCCTTTAACATCTAATATGAAGGTGATAATATATGTCGTTGGATGATTTGATAATGCGAATGTTTGCAAAAACACGGACAATTAGACAGTGGCCAAAGCATTTGCAAATCTTACTGGAAAAAGATTGGGTTTTTGCAAAATCGCGAGTCGCTCTAGTAACATTGAATATCCTTAACTCTGATTGGCTAGATTTTTGCTTACTGACCAAATGTTATTCTGATTGGTTCCTAGTTTTACCCTGTGAGCTTTGAAGTATTAGATCATTGAGTTATGAAGGGTTAGAAATAATATTGATAGAAACTTTTGCACACTTATAACCATCATTTAAAACAAGACTGCTCTGAGTTGCTCTCAAAAACGTTAACAAAACAACGTGCTTGAATAATTGAGATTTAAAACGTCAACCAATCTATGGTCTCGATTTGGGCGCTCCGACCAGCCAATCAGCGTTCTTATTTCATAATAGCTAACGTTTCTTTTCGCAGTATTACCGTGGAAGCATATTACTTGATACAGTATGTTAACATGAGACATAATCAACCGTTTGTAAAAATATTTTTCCTAAAATTTGCAATGGCACCACTGTAGTAGTTTGTGTCCCATGTGTTAGTGGTTAGAGTTGTGTTCTAGATTTTAACTGGAGAAATTTGATAAACGTAAGCATTTTCTTATAATTATGACTAAATGTTATGGTACCAAATAGATAACAATAAAAGGTGGTTGAAACTTAGATCGGGAATTCAAAATTTACGAACATTTTTTTCCCTATCTGCAATTAACGTATCTTCAAGTTAATCAAGATTAGTTTAAAGTGTTTTTCATAAATATTAGTGCTTTCGTGATGTTATTATTTTTGTTTTTTGTAAATAATTGTATTTTGTTGGTAATTTGAGACATGTGTCTCAAGTTACAATCAGTGTCTCAAGTTTTATGATGTCTCATCTTACAATCGCTGTCTCATTTTTGATTCATATTATGAAAGATAATAATAAGAAATAATATTAAAAGCAAAAACGTATATGTTTTTCCTGGTGTAGATGACATTATGGTCATTAAGAGACATAACGTAATAAAATGTGTTCGACCCATACAGGAAAAAAGGGGCCGTTACATGTTCTAACTCTTTTTTTATACTTAAATTTAATTTGTAATAACTAAATTAACCCAATTTGATATAAGTGTTTGAATAAACGCTTTAAATTCTAACGGACCGACTTAAAAGACTGTACTGATACTGTGAAATTAGGTAAAAATGTGTAGCATACTCGAGACTGAATGATAACATGAGAATCGTCTCAAGTTTGCCCCGTATTGATAAACTTTATTATTATTTTTTTTTTTTAAATAGAGTTTTGGATTTGTAATCACTTTGATATGCTGTTTTTAATTACAATAAAACTTGAAATTTATATGAATATATTAGTTACGTTTTTACGACAATTTCAGATATTTTTTTTTTGTTAACGAAAAATTATTCGTTTTTATCTTTATAATTCACTATCAGATTACAAATGCTTGTGATCCCTACTGTGACAACCTTTGATTATGCCAATAAAAGTTACTTATTCGCCCTACAGACTTTTATTTAAGGGTTTCTTATTATTTAATTTTATTACGAAAATTACCTTGAATATGAATTTTTTTTTTAATTTAATTAAAAGTATATTTAATTTGATTTTGTCTCAAGTAGAACCAGTAATGGCTAACTTGGTATAGTACGTGTTTTGAACCATTTCTCAAGTATACCACTGTATATTGGTAACATGAGACAAAAATATTTTGAAAAAAATTTCATGACAAACTTTTATTAACAATAGTTACGTTCAAATATATCCTTAAAGAATATCAAGACCTGTTTATTGTCAAAGTTTTACGTAAATTATATGTGTTTATGTGGAGATTTTTATTCTTAAACTTTAAAACTGTCTCAAGTAATACGCTTCCACGGTACTATAGCGAATGGTGTTTTTGTAAAAACCCTAAATTTTTCCAGGAAGATTGAGACATGTTTTCACCATTGTCTAATTATCCGTGTTTTTGCAAAATCCCCAGGGTTTTCGCAAAAATTCGAATTATCAAATCATCCTGCGACATATATAGACCATTTGGGTCGTCTGTTCATCATATGTGAGAAACGATCTTCGTCTCCCGGACCGTTAAGACGTTATAGGTAGCATTAATTCGCATAAAATCTCGAGAAACATAGTTTTTAAATCTTCTTTTAAAACTCAATACTACCACAAAATCTTCTCTACATACCGGGATTTGGGCTGAACGTAGTATAAACTTATAGAGCATGTAGAGCTTACGGAACAAAACGATAATTTTAAAAAGTCAGAAGCTTTGTTCTCATTTGGTGCCTCATTGTTTTACCATGCAACATAAAGTCTCCCATGACGTGGTACAAAGAATTGCTCGTTAAATTAAAAAAGGAAGGTGTTGTAAAAATAATATTGTTACGGGAGACGAGACTTGGGTATACTTATACTTTTAATTAAAAAAAAGGTTTTTCAGTAATTCATTATCCGAAATGGTGATTGACAAGACCGGAGATGACGACATAATTATTAACAAGTCTATATAGAGTATAGAGACATCTCCTTGGTTGGTAGATTTTTCAAATTGGCGCACTGTAAGTTAGAAAAAATGGTATTATCCAATCGTAACGTTCTCTAAGGATAAACTATTAAATAACTACCTAATCCGCTGTAAATATGTGTGTCTATCTTTACGTCTGTATTATCGTAAGGTGTGAAAATCGCAATAACTGGTTACAGAAAACTCTTCAAATCAAAAATAAGTAATTGTTATGGTAACCGTAGAAGATATGTTGTTATAATAGATGGGTTTCAAAAACGTCTTGCACTTCCTTAAGTAAATCGAGCTGAACAAGAATTGTTTTCAAAGAGCGTTATTGAATACTATTTGTGTCTTGGGAAATCTGAGAAAGTACGTCATTTTACTCAAAAAGGAGCAAGAGAACTAAAAAATGTTACGAAGAAACGGACGAGATTGATTTCAAGAAGATACTGGTAATAAACGTACGGTATCTACCTACAGAAATATAAACTGATTTAAAAAAAAAGGTGATTGAACAGGCATCTTTAGCATCGGTAAGAGTTGTGGCGGATTTACTAAAAATATAGAAGTCCAGTGTATCTAGAATAAAATTCAAAGATCTAGGCTTGAAAGCTTTTGTAAAATTAGCCGTCCCAAAATATGTAAAATAAAAGACCAGGAGGCGCCTGCCAAGTGAGGATGCTGTAAAATGTATGAAACAACTTTGAAAACAATTTCTTATAATTGATGACAGAGATATACGTACCGGTTGACCCAAGCGATGTTCCTAGGAAACAATATTCCCACGCATTCAACGTTATTGAAATAATGTTGTTGATTACAAAGAGAAAATCATACCAAAAGCTAATTTTAAAAAAAAAAAACTTTGTTTGACAAGCTATGGATAAAAACGGTAAAGTTTCCGAACCTTATTATCGTACAGGGTATAAGAACTCCCAAATTTGGCTTTATATCGACAAAAAAATGCCCCGAATGTTCCTCAAGCTCAAGATATTGAAATGCTTTGGGCCCTGCGTAAAAGAGAGTATAAAAAGTTCACTGATATACCACAAACGTCGACATCTTTGAAAACACCGATTGGCCAATAGAGTAGTATCTACATTTGGAAAAGCGGTCATAAAGCATGCTGCTATTAATTTGAGAAAAATCGGATGCAGAGGCATCGCTGCAGCAAATTTTACATAGATATTAACATTAATAAATTTCACTTTAATTTGCATACCAAATTCACATACTATCGGATTATGTTCAGTAGTGGATTTAGGTTTGATACCGCCCTAGACCCTGTTTGAAATGTCGCTTTTTTGCTTTGGGAGGAAATGATTATTGAAATTGAACATCTTATGTATATATATAAAATTTTTAACAACTGAATTTAAATAATTAACATTTTATTTAGATTATCATTTATAGAATCAGTTGTTTCTTCCTATCTTTGATTCGTCCGACAACGTCGATTATATCGTCAAATATCAATTTTTTGGACTAATTGAGCTTCAATCGACAATAATGCAAGAGCGTTTGGTCTATCTTGGCTCTTGCTTGCACGTTAGTAGCTTTTAATTCTTTTCAGGATAGAAAAATATCTGTCTCCTGGCAATTTGTTGCTGGGATGCTCCAAAAATACGTAGATCAATACCTATTTACTTTACAATAAAAATCTTGAATATTTCGTGAATGCAATACATAACATATGTTTTGTTCGGAGAGTACATCTTCAAAATTTGCTAAGGAATTTTTGAGCTAATAATGTAAATGAATACATTAATTTTCCGATGTCTCTTAGTCGTCGTTTAAGTCTTCAGTATCCTAATTGAAGAGTTCATTTGCTTGATTTGTCAACTCATTTGTATCCATTTCAGATAAAGTATCAAAATCTAAAGTTTACATGAAGCTTATCAAATGCATTTTTATGTTTAATAAAATATGATTAATATTGTTTTGTCTCTTTATTTCTGGGACAGCCCAGTATATAACTACACACGAGTAAACAATACAACACCGATAATAACCGAATAACAAATAACGTAATAATTAAAAATAATGTTATTGAATAGTATTCCATTCCATTCCATTATCGCATCGCTCGACACATGCGTTTGTGCTCTTACAAATATAATTATTTTATTGGTTTAAACCGAACAATTATGTATGAAAACAGTTTTATTGTGTAGTTCTAGTCTCATGATAAGTTAAACAGTGTGGGCTGGTCCTGGGACGTACTGGATGTGGTGCTCGAGTGATAAATAAGTGATATCTGAGTGCGTTGTAAAGTTTGTTTTTAGTATATGTTGGGTAGTTATAAAAAAATAAAGTAATAATGATTTGCGCTAAGTGTAAGGCGACTGTTAACCCAGATGACATCATCAAATGTGTAAGTTGTCAAGATGTTAACCACTATGGATGTGTGGGAATCGCAAGTAATGATTTTAGGAAAATGCTTCCTATGAATATAAAGAAATGGAAGTGTCCATCATGTAAACAACTGAAGAAACCGGCGGTCACCAGCGGTACCGCTGCGTCTACCTCTCCTGTGGTTCTTAGTTTACCTATGGACGACCAGACTATGCATCAACAATCGATTTTGACCTTGGACTCGGAAGCGCTTTTTAATAATATAAATAAAAAGTTTGAAGAACTTTCGCGAGATATCTCGAAACTAAGGTGCGCATTCGATTCCAAACTCGATTTGATAAATGAATCGGTACAGGCCTGGGATCACAGAATTAAGGAAATCGAAAACAAGGTCGACAGCTACCACAATTCCTTGGATGATTTGCGCCGTGAGAACAGCGATCTTCGGCAGGAAATTTTCAGTTTACGGACTAACATGGATAACGCCGAACAGAGATCGTGGCAATGTAACCTGGAGATCCAGAATGTCAAGGAGTCGAAATCAGAAAATTTACTGACCTTTATGGACACCCTGACTAAGGTCCTGCAGGTTCCAATTACGCATCAGAGTATACGTAGTGTCCACAGAACACCTCATAACAGACCGAACGACCGTCCCAAAAATATAATAGTTGAACTCTCATCGAGGCGCTTACGCGACGATATCATAGCAGCGGCTCGCGTGCGGCGCAACATAACAGCCGGCGACGTATTTGGAGACGCTATTAACTCGGCGCCAGCTGCGGAAAAATCGCAACGCATATTTATTAATGAGCATTTGACTTTAAAAAACAAAATTTTGTTTTCGAAAGCTAGATCTTTGGCCAAGGACAAAATGTACAAATATGTCTGGGTCAAAAACGCAAATATTTTTGTACGGAAAGATGACCGCTCACGTTCTGTCAGGATAGGTTGCGTTGAAGACTTAAACAAAATATGACTGTCTGTGTGCCATCCTGTAACTAAATGTATGGCTGATAAATGGCAAATGTATGTACGGCTTAAGGATTTTTACGTTTGTTATTTTTTTGGTTTGCATTTTTTTTAGTTTTTTCGTCTGTATTGTAATAGTTTTTTGTTTGTTCCTTTTGAGTGTCTACTCTGTAAGTGTATAGATTCGTCCACGTCGTAGCAATATGAAGTATGATCTTGAATACTATACAAAACAGCTGTTGCAGCAATTGATACCATATCTAATTTTATATAAAAGTAGGCTTCACTTGCGAGTACTACAAAGATTGTTATTCTCCGTAATATTGAATTGTACAAGTACAATCAATTTAATAAATATTTTATTAATTTGTTATACCTCCCACAGCGTAAACACCACTACATTTACAAATTACCAATATCTTACAATTGTTTCTTATATAACATTATATTTGAAAATATGTCGTAATGCTTAGCTCTCAATTAATATTTTATTATCAAAATTGTGGTGGCCTGCGATCGAAACTGATTGACTTACGTATGAATATTATAATAAATGACTATGACGTTGTGGCGTTAACGGAGACTTGGCTAAAGACTGGCATTTATGATTCGGAAATTGTGGATAAGACATACAATCTCTTTAGGAGAGATCGAGATTTTGTGCTAACAGGTAAAAATGACGGTGGTGGAGTCCTCTTAGCTTTAAAAAGTAATCTTCCAGCTATTAGACTGTATGATTGGGAGTCGAAAAACATAGAAGAAATATTCTTAATGATACCTTTACACGACTGTAAGTTGATAATAGGTGTGGTATACATTCCACCAACATCAGGCGTACATATATATGAAGAATATTTCCATAGGCTCGATGCCCTTCGGTCTAAATATGACAATGCAAAGTTTTGTTTAATGGGCGACTTTAATCTACCAAATTTATATTGGAACCAGCAAGATAAATCAGTCTGTCAAATCACTACTTTGCCGACTCCTATTAATAGATATGTAAGCAGTAGCATTGAATTTCTAGGTTTTAAGCAGCATAATCTATTTCTTAACCAGAATCAGAGGATTCTAGACCTATTACTTTCAAATGAAGACTGTATCGTCTCATCGCCTAACTTCACTCTGTCTAATATCGTTCCCCATCACCCTCCTTACCAATTCACATTCGCAAATGATTTTAAAATAAATATGGCAAATAATAACATTCTTAAGTATAATTTTTATAAAGCTGATTTTGAAGTTATTGAAAGACAACTATCTGAAGTTTCATGGGCCCAGCGACTGAATGATCTCGAAGCTGACAGGGCTGTACATTATTTCTACGATATACTATATGAGACACTAGATAAACACGTACCAAATAAAAAATATCAATCCAACCGCGAACCTAAATGGTTCTCAGCTGCATTAAAAAGTACTTTAAATCGTAAAAAGAAAAAATGGCTTAGTTGGAAAATTTATAACAACGCATCTGCTTATGCTGAATATTCACTGTTGAGGAAGAGAGCTAAAGCTTTAATAGCACAAGATTTTAAACAGTACATATGCAATGTTGAAAATTCGCTTAACAAAAATATTAAGTTCTTCTGGTCTTACACTAATACGCTGAAAAAAAATAAGACAGGATATCCGGCAACGATGAACTATGGTGAACACATAGCTAATTCCCCGTCTGAAATTGCAACAATGTTCTCTTCCTTCTTCTCTTCTGTATATGAACGCGGCACGCAAACTGACACGAATATATTGGAAAGTTTCAGCTCGCATTATAGTGCGCCAAATTTAAATTCAATTACTATAGACCAAAATAGTGTACAAAAGAAATTATGTTCTCTGGATCCAGTGAAGGGTGCAGGTCCAGATAAAATTGCTCCATTTTTTGTAAAACGAATGTCAAAGACGTTATCCGAGCCCCTGACAATAATATTTAATAAATGCCTAGCCAATGGTACATTTCCTTCAATATGGAAAATTTCCTACGTGACCCCCCTTCATAAATCCGGTTCTAAGTCGCAGGTAACAAATTACAGACCCATTTCAATCCAATCATGTTTCCCTAAAATATTGGAATCACTAATACATGATACCGTTTATCCACTCGTAGAAAGAAACATTATAAACGCGCAACACGGTTTTGTGAAGCGAAAATCAACGGTCACGAACGCGGTAACATTGGTTAACTACCTATTTGAATCCATGGATAAGCAAAAGCAAGTGGATGTCATATACACAGATTTCCGTAAAGCATTTGATAAGGTCGACCACTTGCTCTTGCTTAAAAAACTTGCCTACAACGGTATCCGTGGGAATTTATTGCGTTGGTTTGCTTCATATCTGAGCAATCGTAACCAGTGGGTTACAATTAATGGTTACCATTCTGCTCCAGCTGAAGTATTTTCTGGAGTAATCCAGGGCTCAATATTAGGTCCTCTCCAGTATATACTATTCGTAAATGATATTGTCTCTTGTTTCTACAGTTCTCAAATACTTATGTTTGCTGACGATCTGAAAATTTACCGGGAAATTCGTAGTACACAGGATTGTCGTTTGCTCCAGGAGGATCTGGATAGATTTGTGGCCTATTGTACAATAAACAATCTCCAATTAGCATATGATAAGTGCTGTCATATAACATTCACAAAAAAACGAAATAAAATTGTATCGTCCTACAGTTTGGACAACAACATTCTTACCTCAGTAGCGTTCACTCGTGATTTAGGCATAATTCTGGATGAAAAGCTCCATTTTGACCGTCATATAACTCATATTACTGCTAAGGCTCTGCAAATGTTAGGTTTTTTAATCAGATCCTCTAAGCCTTTTAAGAACCCTGCATCATATCTTCTTTTGTACAAGGCTCTAGTGAGGCCACACCTTGAATATGCCTCTGTCATCTGGAACCCTATTTATTCAGTTTATTCAGATGAGATAGAAAAAGTCCAGAAAAAATTTCTTCGAGCCCTGAACTACAGATTGCGAGAGAAAAAACTGTCGTACGATGACCTTCTCAAAAAATACAATTTAAAATCTCTTACAGAAAGGAGGAACGTTGCAGGTGCAATGTTTCTGTATGATTTGTGCTGTGGGCGATTGAATTGTCCGGAACTGTTGGAACAGATAAATTTTCGTGTCCCTCAGGCGAGAACACGAGGTAAGACCCTTTTCATGCCCCCCCGTTGCACAACTAATGCAGGTGTGCGCGCTCCCTTACGTAGGATATGTGGGCACTATAATAAAGAGCTGGTCTTCGTTGACATCTTCAGTAACACACGTCATAAGTTTAAGAGAATGGTGTCACGAGTCGTGCAAGCACAGAAATATTGAAATTGGAGGAATATAATAAAACCCAAATTTATAAATGTATGTATAACAGATATTTCTGACAGCTTAAATGTTCTGCTTATTGTTATGTAACGGTATTCGAATAACTATACCTACTGTTGTACCTACTTGTAGGAAAGCTTTATTTTTTATAACGCAAAGGTTTATACTGTTTGAGTTCGATGCCTTTTATAGTTTTTTTTTTTCGTATGTTCTTAGTGAAAACGTTAGGAAATAGATTGCTATCTAATTTTATTAGTTTAAGTTATTTGTATAATGTATTTTGTCTGTTTCTGTTTGTTTTCCAAAATAAAATAAATAAATAAGTATTTAATGCCCATCACTAGTCATGCCCAATTGACGTGTCAAGAACGCAAACTCTCAGCTGCTCCAGAATAGTAACCTAACACTGATTCAGAATCAGCCCCCTAGGGATATCTACGATGGTATTTATGGTAGGCAACCCCATTGTCGCACTATATCTCGATACATTATAATAACTATATGATTGTAAGTCTCCATGACAGTACATCTCAGTCTTGATGCTGCAGTGGGATGACTGCCTAAACCATAGGTTTTTTAAACGAAGTTTTTTATTTTATAGAGAATCAACTTTGAAACGATGCCATTCCGAAACAGAAAAATCAAATATAGCCCTGGAAAGATCAGATAAGCCTGAGGAATACCCGCAGCATTTGGTGTTGTCTCCGACAAGCTTCATACGATCGCCAAAAGAATCACGCCTGTGAGTATATGGTTAGACCAGGAATATGCGTTCTTGTGTGTTTGCATGTGACGGAGACAGAGTATGCATGTATGTGTTTACACACTTACGTGTGTACGCATTTCATTTGACTTAACATTACAAAATTGTGTTTCAGAATGCCCGTACGCGTCGTCGACACTACAGGTACCGGTGGAGAAGTTACAGGCCATTTTTACCAGCTGGTTTCTTCTCCCATGTGAGCAATGTTTAATAATTAAGATATTTTTTTACCATGTTTGTTGGTTATAATTTTTTTTTTATTTGTAGCATCGGACCGCAAGAAATTGTGGCAGACGTTGAAAAACACAAGGGCAGTAATGCAGAGAACACAACGTGGAATAACCTCGACGACCGGTCCCGAAGCAAAGAAGGCGTAGAGGCGGATGATCCGAATGCTGTAAAGATGCTACAGGAGCGGAAAGAAGAAGTCGCAGGTTCCTTGGGACAGATTGTGCAGGACTTCTCCACTCCCATGCAAGAATATGCAGATCGGGCTGAACCCATTGTGCTTTCCACGTCCTCAGCCCCTGATCAGGAGGCACATTCCGTCGCTGCAAGTGATAAAACCTTACGAACTTACTTACATGGCCTTGGCGTTCTGGTGCCTGCCCCAGTTTCTAGTGAAGAAGAACCAACAAAATCGAAGTTTATAGAGAATGGAAGCGAAACGGATTCAGAGTGTAAAGATGAGTCGATTCCTGAAATCTTGATTGCTTCCGCCCAAGAGTTTCGGCGGGATTTACCTAGTGATGATGAGGCGATGGATGAAATATTTTCCGCTAAGATTAGAGCGATGGAAGCCATTATGGACGCAAACCACGAGAAATTGCTGAATGATAATGTTAATTTTGTGTGGCAAGAAGACTTCGCTACATTCAATGGAGTGGAGGAGGAATTCAAAGGCCAACCCACTGGTGCGGTCAAGCATTACAATTTGCCTTATGATGCTTTCATTGATATATTCGATGAAAGCATCATGACGCTAATCGCAAACGAAACAAATCGTTACGCTCAGCAATGCATCGAGAAGGCGGACGATACATTCACGATGGAAAAGTCCATTTACTGGTGGGAACCCACCACAGTAGACGAACTTTATCGTCTATTAGCAATAGATATTTATATGGGCCTATGTCCATTGACAAAGTTAGATGAATATTGGGTGACAGATGGGGCTCTTCAATTCCCCCTCTTCCGTAAAATCATGTCCTACGAAAGATACATCCAACTAAACAAATTCCTCCATTTTGTCGACAACAGTACAAGAATTCTGAAATGTGCACCTACCGGAGAAATATTGCCCCACAAATTACACAAGCTGCATCCCATTGTTACACATTTAAATGAAAAATTTTCATCTTTATATGTAATAAATAGGTGCATTAGTATAGACGAATCCCTTACCTTATGTAGAGGTCGCCTTCCTTTTGCGCAATATATTCGCAGGAAAGCTGCTCGTTGGGGGATCAAATCGTTCGAGTTGTTCGAATCTCAGACTAGATATCTTCACAAATTTGTTATTTATAGGAATTCTAGCAGAAGCAGAGTTTGTAATGGTAGTGAGAGAGGGATTAGTGAAAAGAGCAGAGGGGCAGCCCAGGCCGTAAGAGAGTCATCATCCTCTTCTGAGAAGGCCCTCCATACAATGGAAGAGATCCTGGCTGAGAAAACTACGCAAATAGTTTTAACGTTGCTGAAAGGTCTCGAGAATAAAGGGTATCATGTCACGATGGACAATTTTTATAATAGTCCAGCGTTGGCAAGGTACCTAAAATTACAGGGCTTTGACTGTTTGGGTACAGTACGCAACAACCGTAAAAATATGCCAGATGATCTAAAGACGGTGACGAGAAAGAGCACAAGGGGCTCAATGGTGGCTCGCCACAGCGGTGATCTCATGGTGTTGTCATGGAAAGATATGAAAATAATCTCGATTATTAGCACTTACCACGACAACACCCTCGACTTACGAACACAGGTTGGCGTGTCGTTTATGAAGCCTGTATGTGTGACG
Source organism: Luffia ferchaultella (assembly GCA_949709985.1). Taxonomy (NCBI): domain Eukaryota; kingdom Metazoa; phylum Arthropoda; class Insecta; order Lepidoptera; family Psychidae; genus Luffia; species Luffia ferchaultella. The sequence goes on from OX453265.1 coordinate 429,318, forward strand.
AACTACAACAAAATCATGGGGTACACTAGTCAAAAAGATCAGAATCTTGTAGAAAGAAAGGGAGGGTTAAAATGGTATGTGAAAATGTTTAAAAAGTTGCTGTACGCCTCTGTGCACAACGCTTACGTTATGTACGGGTCTAGGCAGCCGACTAAGGACGTAGATGGACATGACTTACCTCCATTAACACACAGCGAATTTCGGTATCGAATCGCTAACGAATTGGTGCGTCGGCATGATTCTCCAGCCGAAGTTATCAAGCGGATGTCTGATATTTCTTTACGACTCGATAAGACAAAGGTGCATCTACCCATACGAGGAAAACCGCATCGTTGTCGGAGGTGTTTAGCATTGAGAGGCACCAATTCACGAGTGCAATCAGAGATAGAGTGCAGTGTCTGCCAAGTTGCTTTATGTATCAATAATCACCGCAATTGTTTCTATGAGTATCACACATTGGTAACTCTAGATGATCCAAGAAAGGAATTTGATAGTGGGATATGTAAGTAGACTTGGTTAGGGTAACTTTTGGAAGAATTTGATTGTTGGGTACTGTATCAAACTGAAATTTTAGATGTGTTTGTGTAACGTTCGATTTGTCTAATATGTAGTACAAAGTATAGACTTCCTTGAATGATTTGCTGTATTACTCTGTCATCCAGGACTTGTATGCCTGAGGACCCTCACATAGCATATTAAATATTGTATAACCATATATACACATGTCGTGATAGCCCGAACGCAGCGAACTTGATTCAAATTTATAAGGCTGTAAGGCCGTGGTTCGAATCCGGGCGTGTACCAATGAGTTTTTCTGACTTATATATAGTATAGTATAAGTATATAACTATCACTGACTCCGTGCTTCGGAGAGCACGTCAAGCAGTCGGTCCCGGTTGCTGTCAATAGATGGCGGCCGTTATAATCCACCAACCCGCACAGGAGCAGCATAGTGGATTTAAGCTCCAAGCTCCCTCACCTTGGGGGAGGCCTAAGCCCCTGCAGTGGGGTATAATAGGTTGATGGAATGGAATATATACAGAGATGTTTTACATGATCCATTTATACTCTTTTCATGTCAGTTTTACTTGAATAAGAAACATAAAATGTCTAGACGTTTAGCAGCTACCTGCTCTTGCAGGGTAGATGGATTCCTACCCAAATAATTTTGGAATTGTAAATTTCTGAATACCGAGTATTATAATTGTGTTAAAAATAGAGATTTTTCGTTGTAGTTTTTGCCGGCTCATGTTAGCTACTATTAATTTTTTTTTTAAATCGTTAAGATAGGCCCAATGTGGAAATATGATAAAACACGAGTCGTGGCTACATTTGAAAACTAAACCGCTTAATAGCTCGTATGTAGAATTTCATACAATATATATGTCGTACACTGCCACTTCTGTACAAAATTTATTTATTTATTGTTATAAAGTAAAGTAAAGTAAACTTACAGCTATAAATAGTTTGCAAAATTAAAATTTGACAAAATTACATTTTACAAAGCCAATGACAAGCCTACCTAGATTAAATTTTCTATATAATGATATACTTAATTAATAAAAAGCATAACAAACACAAACAATTATAATAAATATATGTGTGTAGGGGTCGATGTATGGGTGCGTGTATGTATGAGTGTTGAGTATGCGTGTGAAATTGTTCTGTTTATGTTTCCAATTATAGTGTCGTCTGCGAAGGCAGCTGATCTGATCTTGATAATAATTTTACAAATATGCCTCGATTGAGACAAAAAATGTCCAAATCGCTGAATTTCCTATCATATTCGTTTACTATTCTGTGCTAGACTGAATGTTTAGCGTAATTTGCGCGCGCCCCAACCGCAATTACCAGTGAGCGTGTATTCCTGGTGCGAACGCATGACACTCGCAACCCGATCCGTTCAATTAGATAAGAGCAGTCTAGAAAACCATTTACGGCATCGAACAGTAGCTTCTATCTTCGAGAGAAAGCAAACTGAAAGAGACAAGTCTATCTGTGTAGGCACGTCGTTCACCAATACGATAATTTAGGCGGCGCGTAAAACAGCGCTGCACGGATTCCAGCTGCGCAATGTGAGTAACGTAGGATGGGGACCAGATTGATTGGAGAAGCGTATTCCATCACACTACGAACATAAGCAAAGTAAAGTGTTTACAAAGACACTATGTTTTTAAAACATTTTGTACTCCTATTAATAAATCCCAGCATTTTGTAGGCTTTCTGTGTAATGTATTCAAAATGCGATGTATATAATAGCTTGGAGTCCATCATCACACCGGATTCGAAATCGGAATCAAAAGAAAAGTTTCATAATAATATTAAAACTGTGTAAAAATCAACGGATCTCCTGCTTTCGCACGAACTTCTTACGACATTGGAAATGAACCTAACGGAATAAAGTAAACACACATATTTTGGATAATATTTTTCGAAATAAATTTTTTTCGCAATAAAAATAACAACTGTATCTGAATAAGCTTAAAACTTCGAAATATAACATTCTGTACGACATTTCGATCGAACAAACCGAATTATTACGAAATGTAACACCGACGCATATCCGACTTCCAACTAAGGGCACCCTTAACCACTACTTTCATTTGTCCGATTCTAACAATTTAGTCTCAATCGATCCCCCGTTTAATTACCGCGAGCCGTTTTTCTTATTTTTTTCTTATTCGGACCTAGTTCTCGAGATATCGAGCTCCCAAAATGAAAATCAGGGGAAAAATTGCGATTTTTTTCGTTTTTTGCCGATAATTTTTTTGTTTTTGAACTTTTCCAAATTGTCTTTTGCCATCTTGTAGAGCTCGCCCAGCTGCGTCTTTTGACACCACGTTCTCTCGAAAGCTCTTCGTGCAATCGGTTTGTCTCACAAAACTCCCAAATGACCCCCTATACTCCAACGAAATGAAAGTCATTTCCAATGACAAAATTTATAAATATATTGATATCGATAATGAAAAAAAAACATTAGCAATAACTGCTTTGTTATTGAAAATTTTAACAACACCACGATTAATTGGCGAAAACAGGCAACGGAAACTATGCAGACAGATAATTATATTATGGCATAGTTGATAGTGTTTTTTTTTTTTTTCATTTATGCGAAGCATTGAAATGGCACGTTAGTAAAGCCATCCAGCCATCCCTAATGATGAAAATTTGCTCTGCGCAACATTAGAAACATAAATCCAACTTGCAGTTTTCACAGACAAATGTCAGTTACATTCATACGCATAGACGCATACAAAAGTTGAAATTTTTATGAACATAATACGTGACCGTGACCTATACACATGTAGTTATCAGTGTCAGTTTTCTGAATTTTTGTTGCCTAATAACTGTCACCACTTGCCTCATCACGTGTTTCCGGCTTCACGTTGATTTCTGGGACACCAATATACTTCACGGCCTACCGCGAAATATACCATGCTACCAGCCCATCAATGCTCCACTGCAGGGGCTTAGGCCTCCCCTCGGGGTGAGGGGGCTTGAATCTTGATCCACCATGCTGTTCCAATGCGGGTTGGTGGATTGTACCGACTGCCATCAATTGACGGCAACCGGGACCAAGGGCTTAACAGCGTGCTCTCCGAGGCTCGGAGTCAGTCGTAGTTAAGTACTTAAGAATGAACTCATTGGTACATGTCCTGGGATTCGAACCACAGCTTTCTGAACAAGAAGCGGACTCGCTACGTATCGCTATATATATATCTCGCCGTTGAATCCAGCTCTCCCTTTGAAGAATATCTTGTAAGAAGGTCGAGGTGAAACCAGGACGAATCACGCTTCTTCTGGACACAGTTGGGTCGCCAAGACTAGCAGCGGCCGACGAGAAAGCAGAAGAGCAGTCGCTAGCCAGAGGAAACCCTCGTCTGGCCAGCGCGGCGCCCCCGACGCAAATCCCCGGGGGGTCCTCGCGGACCACTTATGGACCTGGATATACCAGTGTATAATCCAAAAAGGTGTTGTTTTTTACGTAGTTCCGTGACAAGCAGGTTCGTCTCCTCCAGTATAAAAGACTTTAATCTAAACTAAGGATAATTGTGCCTCCTCTTAGAATATTAAATTATTTTTTGTTTATTATGATCGATGCATTTTCATTTTCAAAGATACGGTCCTTGAAATAAAAGTCTAACCTCTGTTTCTGAGTTTCTTCCAAGACATCCGGAACGACGACTCACGTAGATAATGTGTAGCGTGTCATTTAACATACACCTACATTCGCCATTTATAATTGATACCTGATATAATTGATATATATATCTTACATGTTACAATATACAAATAGGCAAAGGGGGTAAATAAACGCATCGCTAAAAAACACCTCAATATATCGTTTCAGCCGTTCTTGAGTTATAAAAGGACATGCAGACTGAGAGACAGATATATGGCTCATCGTTTGTACATGTTTTTACTGTATACCAATTTTCATCAAGATCGGTCAAACCGTTCCCGAGTTATACAGACAAAAAACATAATACAGCAGAATTGACGTAAGTGTATCATAAAACGAATATTTATCACAAAATATGAGAAAAAAATGCATTTCATGCAAATTTTCTGGAACAAATTTAGTTCATCCTCGGAGAGGTGACCAAGATTTCATTTCAGTAACTAGTTCCTTTAACTCTAATGGTGTTAAATTACAATCTTTATCACTAGATTCATTCTCTATTGAAAACATTTTAGACTTTCTCATCAAAAAATAGAGAACATAATTGATGCAATAGAAATTATATGGTACGAATGGGAACCCTATTACTAAGCTTCTGCTGTCCGTCCGTCTGTCACAGGACTATATTGTCTGAACCGTAATTTGAAATTTTCATAAGTGTATTAAGGGGCCCTTTCGAGGATCGAGGGTCGGGATTGTAAGAGAATTATATAGAAAACGATGTTCCACGACCTTCAAAAAAAATCACACAACTAGCCAATGAATGTTACTTGTCCTTGAAACATTCGAATTTAATGCTTATAGACAAAAAAAATCAGAAAATCACTAAAAACGTGTAAATCGCACTCCCGTATTGTAATAACCGAGTCGTATCAAGAATTGTTAAATGAATTTTATGAAATAAAGTTAAAAATATAAGGAAGTCCTTGGAATCTTCATTTCTTAATAAATATATTGGTATTTTGTGTAAAAATATCATAAACTTGCCCAATTTTTACGCTCCAAACCTTCATACAAAGAGGGAGCCGTCGCTTACCCGTAATCGTCGGCGGCATCACGCATTCGGCCGAGCGCCTTCATAATGAGAGCACGTCGCTTTGCGCCGCATCGACAAATCGCGATCGTACCGTATACTTACACAAAATCAGTACGCAGTGGGAACCACACCTGAGCTTAGTAGAAATAAAATGAGTACTAAGGAGTACGAAGGTAAATTCGCCTATGTTACGAAACATCCGAATGAGTTGAAATTTAAAATACATTGTAACTTCGATGACAATGTAATATTATGGTAACATGGAGATATTCTGATGATTGAGTCGGAAGTCGGAGTCCTTACATATCTGGTTGCCAATAGAAAACCATTCCATTCCATCAACCTTTTTTGTACCCCACTGCAGGGGCTTAGGCCTCCACGCAAGATGAAGGGTTTGGAGCTTTAATCCACCACGCTGCTCCAATGCGGGTTGGTGAATTGTAACGACCGCCATCTATTGACAGCAGCCGAGACCGACTGCTTAACCTGCTCTCCGAGGCACGAAGTCAGTGATAGTTAATGTACATAAGACAGAAAAAACTAATTGGTACACGCTCAGATTCGGACCATGGCCACATGGCCTTATAGATTTGAAACAGGTTCGCTGCGTTTGAACTATCACGACACGTAAACTATAGAAAACAAATGATTCTTATTTATGTAAAGCGTATTAAGAGTAAGAGGTCCATTTTTTTTTCAAATGTAGCCCAACTCAATACCTCGAGGGCTTTTTTCATTTTTTCGATATCGCTTTTCGTTTTCGATAAATTGTCGATTTAGTGCGCAAAGATACCGAAAAAATGCGACATTGTCCTACATTTTTGCAACTTTTGAGAAAAGTTTTTGACTTTACCAAAAAAAAATTACCATGTTGTAGCCCAAGATGCATCTTTTCAAACTTAGACCATTCACGTAGCCCCAAAACTCACGAGACCAGGGCGATGTCTCACTCTGGCTGAAATTGGGAGTCTACTGAAGCGATCGAAAAGTACCACATTTAACCGCGGGATAATATTCCCACCTGATTCTTAGGGAAAACGTGTCCACGCAAACAAAGTCGTGGGCAGCAGTTTACGTTTAACATAACAATTTTTATATATGATAACAAAATCCAAAGTTACAGTTTTGTTGGAGAGTCAAAGTCAGACGACCCATTGTGCATGCCTACATATGTGCGTGTGCGGTGCGCGAGCCTCGATCGTTTGAGAGTAGCGCTAAAAACCTAAACTGCGCTCCGCGCGCCTTCGGTGCCGACCTTTAATATGGCCGCTACAACAACAAAGAACAAAAGTAAAATAAAGTCAAAAATTAAATGGGTTCCCCATACAAGAAACATGTTTTCTTCTACGTTTTTGGTGATTGTAGGTTGTCAAATCATTGCTTACACTTGAATCTTTTATAGTGTACTACTATGGCCTCTATAACAACAAATAATGAAAATAAAATAATGTTAACTATTAAAAGGGGCGCAATCTTGGCCGGTTTATTATTGTTTGGGTTGGGCAAAATAGGCGCCTTGTCGTCCAATTGCGGAAAAAAGACCGTCTTCGAGTGGCAAGTGGGTATTGTTGCGGTGCATTCGGAAAGTGCGACATTCATTGGGTAGATACGTAAACTGATGTACACAACATTATCGAAAATATTTTTTAAAATACAACATAAAAATGCAGCTGTTACGGCTGCTACTAATGAAAATGTTAGAGCACAGAGTTTCTGAACGTTTCGTGAGTTAATGGTAGCATTCATAATTCAAAACACTTTTTCTTCACTAAGTGAGCAAAACTTACTTTCGCTCACTTACTAGGTTTAAGGAACAGAGATCCGTTTTTTAAGCTGGTAGATGAAAATAAGAACGATAAAGTCTCGATTTTTTTACTTGCATTTATACATTTGGTACAGTCTCATTACTTACAACTTGTATAACGCTCATTAAGCCATTAAAAACCAATAAAAATGTTTATAATACTTACATAGAAACATAACTAGTTTCATTTCATAAAATAAAATTTCTTACACATTTGAATTACACAAATTTATAGTTTGAAAAATATATAGAAATGCATATTTACAATAGTTACCTGGCACGGTACAAATATATTGGACAGACTTATGAGTGCAAGAACTGCCAGAAGACTAAAATCGGTAACGACTTTTAAAGGCCATCAATCAATCATGTGACTAATTTTTTCCTTAAAATCCTAACTCATCATCCTCAGGTTTTCAGACCTCCATTCTATTGGACAAGGAATTTGGTCTATAAGCCCACCACGCTGGTCGGGTGTGGGTCCGGAGTTGTTTTACACAATTGTCACCCTAAGAGCTTGTGATATTTATCAGACGCTTATGGTAGGAGTCGAACCCACTACGTTTGTATGAAAGGCGTAATGTCACTCGGCCACCACAGTTCAATACTTAAATTTTTAATGCAAAACACGTGAATTGTCGATGGCTTACCGTCTTTATCTCGGGCAGCTCCAATGCCATTAGCGTTACAAATTAACCAAAAGACAATGCTTGTTGCGGCATATATAATTGACCCGAGTTATTTTTGGTCGTTTACGAAAATTATTAATGAAATATATATTCAAGAAAGCAGCGTTTTTGAGATATATATTAAAACATACACATGTGGCGCCATTTTTATATACTACAATACAATACACAGTTGCACAAGCGATACATACTTTCCGAAATAATACGTTACGTGTTTGAAAATTTATAATTGTTGTTAAACATTTAATAATTGAGGTTTATTCAAGACAGCTCTAGTTACAGTGCCAACTGTTGTAAAAAATAATAACTAGTACAACGCGATCTGTGGTAAAGTATAGCAACTAATTTGATATCAGATTATTTCGCTGCACCGGTTCGATAATTGATCTACTTCATCGCAATTTCACTAATTTTTTTTTTTTCAGTGTTTAGGTTGAATAGAAAATCACAGAATCAAAATTAAAGATCTCGACCAGTTGTTCTGTTGTTAAGCAAACTATCAATAGTGTGGGTCAAAACTGGGTTTAGTTCTTTAAAAAGCGCCGACGGGCTAATAGATAAACTTCTTGCACCCTGCAACGACATAGAAGTTGTCACATTATAGTTGTCAAAGTATAGCCATAGAGAGAGATGCCACTGAGTAACAAGTTGATGCAAGGTATAGATATAGAGAATAGTCATTGTCTCTTTTCATTGTGTGATGACGCAAGCGCAATTGTTCTGTTAAATATTAAACAAGGGAGAGAACGAATAATATTGTCTTCTTCTTTTTACTCATCCTATACTATATTAATCACCGAAATTACTACGAAGACAGGGCACACGCGAACTTCACACTTCACTTCTATCACAACCACTGGCGGTAATAAAGGCGGCCGCAGCCAAACTTTTCCGCACCCACTTAATAGCGTGATTGTTTGGAACTTGCAAAATTGTGAAGGGCACAGTTGTATTAGCTATTTAATCGATTAAAATAATATTATCTCGATGAATACAGAAATGTTCCCGCAATACAACATTAGACTGTCAGCTCGCAGATTATCCACTTTGATGATGCTTATAAGTTAGTATGGACAGTCAGTTTATTTGGCCCTTGCTTTGGTGCGATGTGAAATATCATTTAGGTCTGTTTTGTCTCTCGCACTTGGGTCTGGGGTTGGTCGGATTCAGGCGGTCTGTCATCTAGCACCATTTGAGCAGTATACGAGACCATGGGTTTGTCCACAACCATAGTGAGCAGAACTTTCCGTACTGAGTCTTGCTTATCGAAAGCTCCGAACTCCGCCTGCCAGAGCATCGTGCTCATCAGCTGTTGAACGTTGGCTCGTGCGCCGCTCGATTTCAGAGTTCTGAGTCGTCGCGCCACGTACTCTCCGAAAGCATCGAACTAGAAAAAATTTTTTTATTATTAAGTACCACTCATACTTTATAATTTTGGTATGGCAGTTTGTCCGTCTGTTATGTTTTTTTTTTTTAAATTCGCACAGAGGTTTTCTGACTAGTTTTGCAAGCACCATTTTGAATGCGATTAAAGGAAATGGTTAAATTGAAGATTTACTTATTTTTTTTTATATTTGGTCCGCCATAACAAAATTTTGAAAATCACCAGGTTTAAAAAAGATTAGGTTAGGTTAAAAAAGTACAAGAATATACACTCGACCTCCTGCAATATTCGTGCCTATTGACTATTATCCAATAGTCACGACAGATTTGGTAACAATATCCAAAGTTCACACTGCACACAAGCAACACAATGATGTCAAATATATCGGTCAAAAAAACGATAAGCAAAAAGGCTGAATTTGATACAGAATTAAGTACTAGTTGCATGTTAATGAATACTTAAAAACTGACTGGTTGCCGAATAACGCAACCGAATATTTGGTTAGTTTTTATGTTATTCATTAACATGTAACTAGTAGGTACTTAATTCTGTATCAAATTCAGCCACTTAGCTTATCCTTATCCCCATAAAAGAAATTTTTTTTTTTATACTGTACAGCAGTATGAAATGCTTCGTGTGCGAGTCCGATTTTAACCAGTTTTTTTTTTACATATACAGGATGAGGTTTTTATGACCAGCCAAACTTTTATATATTGACCTTTGATGACAATCCGTTGGCCGTCTTGTTCCCTTTTAGTATCGTTCAATAGAAAAATATTTAGTTAAGACTACGTAAACCTTTCCCAAAACTACCAATATTACTAGTCACATTACGAGGACGCCAGTGCACGTGCACACGCCCCGCCCACATTCCCCAAGCTCCGCCCTTTCGCTCTGCACTCGCAGTCATAGCACCATAGATAATACTAGCACGTCGTATTTTTCAAAATTCATGATTATCGAATGATCTCATTTATGAAGGCTCGTACTCAGTCTTAAAAAACTCTTGAAAACTTTGGTTTGACAAGGCCAAGGGGACGATTCAAATTGATGACATCGTCAATGAGTTTCAAAAATACGGCTCCTTAAGTTGCAAATTTTTCCTTCATACTTATCGGGCTTAGGACCGTCAAATTGCAAAAGGCTTGTTTTAGTTATTATCTGCGGTTAAAATCGAATCGAAATAAATGAAATTGAAAAAATGAATACTTACCTAATCTATTTTGATCAATGTACCTACTCGTACATTTGATAATTGACTAACAATACTGAACAGTCGTTTTTCCTTTCGTAATCAGGCGTATTTAAAAATTTTTAATAAACTGATGTAAAATCATTAAAAAATCGAGTTAAAATCCACTTACCACATAAAAAAATTAACGTACTTTAAGAGATGTTCAAAATGTAAGCCATTCATCTCCAAACAGTGTCTAGCACGTTTTTGTACATTGTCTCGTAATTTACGAAGTACCCCAGTGTTGTTTTGCACTTCACTAAAAGCACGTACTATGTCTAGTTTTAGACCCTCGAGGCTTTGGGCCTCCTGCATATAAACTCGCCGTTTAATCTCTCCCCATAAAAAAAGTCACATGGCGTTATGTCCAGTGACCGGAGGCCATGGTACGGCACCTCCTCGAGCGACCCAGTGATTACCGTATTATTGATTGATATATTATTGTTGATTATCGTATAATGTTTGAGCTCCGCGTAAAGTTTGTCCACTTAAAATGTAACATCTCACCATTTCGTAATATTCGCGATTTGTATAGTAGCGCGGTCTACGCACAAGCTAGCGTTCGGTTTGGAATCGCATGGCTGACTGAACTGACGTCATTGCGTGCGGAATACCTACGAATGGGGCACGCTCCGCGCAAGGTGGGAATGGGGCCGTGCGCCTCAGCGATCAGCTGGCGCGGCGGAACGTATGGATAGGTTGTAGTGTAGTAGAAGGTAGCCAAATATTGTTAAAAAATATTTAGGATATTTTTATTGATTATAAATATTTGACCTATATTTTTATTTACGTAATGAGGTCTATTGGTGATACCTAACATCTAGGAACATTTTGGCTGATTACTAAAATCTCATCCTGTATAGTATCACTACATATTATAAAATAAAGTCCCCCGTCATCTGTCTGCATGCCTGTCTGTCTGAACGCGATAAACTCGAAAACTATCAAACGGATTAGCATATGGATGACACCAATTCATAGAGTGATTCAAGAGGAAGGTTTATGTGTATAATTTTTGCGTATAGTTTATGCGTATAATTGTATAATGTTTTGTGTAAATTACTTGAAATATGACGATTATTGTTGAAGACGGCGGAAAAAATTTTGTTAACTGGGAGGTTTCATCGAAAACGCTGCCTAATCCCTTTGATATAAAACAAAATAATGTATGGAGGAATTGTTTCTTTTTTAAAGGACTACAAAAAAGTCCACGATGACATATATCTATCTTTTATGGATAGCCTACTAGTCCTATTTTTATTTTAAAAAAAATGGTGTAGTATGATGAGGCGATTAGAAAGCAATTTACACGGATACAGTTTCAATCCTTATCAAATTAAATACGTTATCTTCTGCATTTCATACAATTTATAATTTCCCGTTACACCATACAATTTATATTAATATCTTAGGAGTTATCGAGAAACAAAAATTATAACGCGACAAGCGTCCGGAGCTTAGCGGCCGGGGCCCTACACCGACGCGACTCGCGTGATGTAAAATTAGGCAGAATTTATCATTTTTGTATACATAGAAATATTGAAGTTTGTTTTTATGTATTTATTCTTCACTTTTTCAAATAATTATGGAATTGGAAATAAAATACTACAAGTAACATGAATTTACGTTACATTTAAATTTATTTAATTAAATCCAATCCACATGTTCGATACAACAAGCTGATACGACACTACGACAGAAAAAACACTACGGCTATGCTCTGCTACCCGTGCGAAGCCGGGGCTGGGTCGCTAATGTATATATATACAAGAGGGAATGTTTTATAATTGCATTTCAAAAGAAGGTATTGAAAAGTATTGAATCCTTAACCAATACCTTCTCTTTGCTTTGACGTCTTTAACTTGTGCTGTAACACAATCAAAATAAAAGTATGCCATCAATTTCAACGTTCCGCATAAAACAGTCGCTTGATCGATACAACAATGGTTACAAATATGTTATACTTTCCTTCTGAACTGGATTTGTGCATTATCTTTGTACTCAGTTAAAGACAAAAATGTGGCACTTGCTAACATTACATAGCATTTATTGTCACACTACTCCTGTTGTCTTTCTACTTTCCTTCCCTTTGTTTACTGTCGAGTTACACATTCGCCGATCGACCTCTAAAAAGATAAGCGGACGTGACAGTCGGGGAAAAAATGATTTTCTTTTTAAATATCAACAACGTCTAGGCCCCAAACTAAGCATTAGCTTGTGTTTTTGGTACCAAGCGATGACAACACATACATATAACAACCAAAATCCGGTACCAATATTAATATTTATCATATAAATACTGACCCAACCTGGGATTCGAACCCCGGACCCCCAGCTTTGTAGGCGGGGTCGTCACCCACTAGGCCAAATGGTTGTCTGCAGTTTAAGAAATTGTGGTTCTTGTCTTAATTTTTAATAACAAGCCGTCGTAATACGAAGCAACGGTATATATACCTTGGAAACAGCCTTTAATCTTTAACTTGGTTTTCCTTTAAATAAATAAAGAATTTTTAAATTTTAACAACCATCCAAAAAAAATTCTAGATGTTAGTTATCACCAATAGACTTCATTACATAAATAATAAATATAGATTACATTATCATAATAAATTATTTTATCTACTGTGTTATTTTATAATATAACGTTTGCCTGCCTTCTTTTTCACGACGTGCCCGAGACCTGGAGACCGAAACGGGACGGAGCATGCAGCGTGAATTGTGACTAGAATTATTGGTTTTTTTCAGGAAAGGTTTGTGTAGCCATATCTCAATATTCTTCTATTGAACGATACTAACAAGAAACAAGACAACCATCGGTTTTTTACCAATGATCATTATATTTAAATTTGGATGGTTGTGAATATTTGACCTTGTATTTTCAGAAAAATATGAAATGTGTAGGTAAAAAATTTTCATTCAAGCCCATTGTAGCACTTTGCTTACATAGTTGGTTGGTTGCCAAAAGCTCAACCAATCCTATAGTTACATGTGTTCATGAGCGTTATGCAAAGTTTAATGAAATATAAGGGATGAAAATTGTATGCAGTATTGTATGTACTCATTGTCAAGATAGCTTCCATGATTCAAGATATTATATAAAGGAGCATCATAATAATAGGGAGCAGTCACCTGATCCCTTGGTGACGCGGAAGTTGTTCCTTCCAATAGCAGTCTTTGTGGAACCTCCTCAAACTGCAACACCTGAGGTGTGCTTCGCTCTGATTTGATCTTGCGTCGGGGTGTTTTTTGAGGCTTCAATTCAAAGGGATCTTCTTCCAGCCACTCTTCGTTGCGGCGCTCGCTATCAGCGTCCTCTACTTCTTCCGCGTTTTCGTCACGTTCACAGTCCACCTAATTAAAGCAAACATCGCTCTTTTAGATATAATTTACGATAATTAAAATTACCCCAGTCTCTAATTGCACGAGACTGGTGCGGCTCTGGCTTGGCTCCTCTCCAAATACTTAGTTGACATGTAGGAAACATTAGAAAATCAGGTACGAATCCAGCAGGAAACAGTCTAAAAGCTATCCAGGGTCGTATACATATTCGGGACCCGAATCTGACATGTGTGCTCATCAGTCCCACATAATCAAATTGAAATTCAAAATCAAAAGCACTTAACCCCGAATTAGACACTTATTACGCTAAGGTCATATACTGACTGACTATTTGATTGAGTGATTAGAGATCCTAACTACCAAACCAAAGGTCGAAGGTTTGGGAACAAATATTTGTGTGTCGTGATAGCCCAGAGCGCAACGAACCTGTCTTAAATTGATAAAGCCTTAAGGCCATGGTTCGAATCCGGGCGTGTACCGATGAGTTTTTCTGACTTAAGTACATTAACCATCACTGACTCCGTGCCTCGGTGAGCAGGTTAAGCAGTCGGTGCCGGACGCTGTCAATAGATGGCGGTCGTTACAATCCCCAACCCGCAGTGGAGTAGCGCGGTGGATTTACATCACATCAAAATTTTAAAAGAAAATTATTGGCAAAGAGATGGATCAATCGAAGATACCATCAATCGATTCGTAATTGAAGTCAGTGATGATGAGGATAGTGACAAAGATTTAGCCACATTATTTTAGAATCCGATAATGATTAATTATAATGATTTATTTTTTAAAGTTTTATATCTCTGTCTGAAATAATTCATTAAAATGTGTGATAATTATTACCCTGTATTTTATTATGTTAAATAAAATGTTAAATTTAAAACAATGTTGGAATTTATCGACATACTCATTATCAACATCAATGATTCTAATTACGTCACAGCACTATATATCACATTCCTTAGCTCTGCATTCAACATGTGCACTGACTGTACCAAGTTACCAGAGCTTTATAATAAATGCTCTCAAAATCAGACATGCCTTTTTTATTACTTTACTGTATTGGTTATTATGGTTGGTACAGTTTCTGTCGATAGATGGCGATCGTTAAAATCCCCCAACCCGCATTGGAGCAGCGTGATGTATTTAAGCTCCAAGCCCTCTCATCTTGAAGGGAGGCCTAAGCCCCTGCAGTCGAGTATAATAAGGGCTGATGGAATGGATTGGAATTCGTTATTAAAAATTCTGGAATAGAATTCCCATCTGAAAATTCAAAGTACTGTGACGTCTAGAATCACTTCCATGTTTTATAGAAAGTACTGGAATGATCACGCGGCTTCACAAACACATTGACCGAATACAGAAACACCTATAAATTCATGATAGAAATTAATCCTTACTTATTTCTATTATATACATTAAATTATAAATTTCAATGACAGAAATTTCGAGACAATTTCGGGTCGGGATTTTGGAGCCAACATACCTGCGAACTGTATATGAGTGCGATAATATTTTGTGATTTTGTTTTATAAGGAAATATTAATACAACTTAATCAGTGTTTTCGTGCATCCACAAATATATGGACCTTTAGCTCATAACAGTACTTATAGAGAAAATATTTTTTAAAGTTGTGTAAGTATTTTTAGAAAAAATCAGTGTTTTCGTGCATCCACAAATGGACCTTTAGCTCATAACAGTACTTATAGAGAAAATAATTTTTAAAGTTGTGTATTTTTAGAAATTAATTTTTTAAGAGCCAATACATGCGCATTGGAGTAGGTAATTCATAAAAAAAGATTAGATGTAAAAACCATATTCTTTTTACTTTTTTTTTAATTAATTCTGGCCCACTTGGATCTAGCTTTAGCACCAGAAGGTGCTGAAAAACAACCTAAATCTACCATAAAATGTTAACAAAAGAAAAACTAGGGAGGGTGGGTAAATTTGTAAAAAAAAATGTAATTTTTGGAGTTAAATGCATGAAAATTGGTATTTGGACTTTGAAACAGAAACTAAAGTCATGTTTCAAGATTTTTGGTTTAACCCATGGAGAACAAAATAGGGAATGAACATTTGTATAGGATTTCTGTCATTCTTCAACTTAAAACCATGAAAATTAATTATTTGGCTTTATGGTTAGAAATTAACCTGTGAAAGACCTGTTTCAGCATTTGAATTTTAACGCTTAAGGGGGTAAAATAGTTAAATTAGGTATTTAAACTTTTGTTAAAAATGAAATGTTTTAGTTTTAGTGCAATTGCAAAACAACCCCTTATAAATGCTAGTATGCAAGTGTGATCCATGCGGACAAAGACATGGGCGGTCGCTAGTTAGCTATATTATTAATAATAAATACAGCAATATATAATTTTTTTGACTAAGTGTTTCCAATCTAGACAAACTTATGGAGCAAAAAAAAATGCAAACTCACAGTGACCTTTTTACTTTCCTCTTCCTGTAATTCATAAAAATGTTAGCCTGTTTTTTTTGAAGTAATAAGCCAGTAGTTATCAATTTCTCCAGCGTGCAAAAACTTTGTAAGACATTGAATTTGTAATTGTAGAAATTCTTGCAGTTTCCTTTTCAATAGCAGTCATTATCCAAAGTGTTGCATTTCAACGAGTCTTATTGGGGTATAATCTAACTGCACAACAAAGTTTTTGATTTTGATAGAGTATTTGGAACAGTGATGATTGAATTATAGATTGAGAAGCAAGAAGAGGGAAGCGAAGGAGAGACTTCCATATCCTTTTCTTACAATCCCCCATCGCCGAAATGGATCTTGAGTAATACTTTTTAGACATTGCAAAAATCTCTTGATTCTCGCCCTCTCCGCTCAGGGTAACGCGGGTGTAAACACACACAAACCTCAGTGTCGGTCGCTTGCGACACACAGGCATGAGTGTCGCCCCTGTGGTTGAGCCTTCCTGGTGGATCTCACACGCAAAATGAACGCTTTGATGTCAAATTGCGAACAAATAGCCCATTATCAAGTATCAAGTTGCCCCATTAACATAGTTCAACAAAATACTAAAAAGACACTTTATTTGCGAAATTGATATAAACAGAAAACGCCAGAATGCTTTTATTATTTTAGGATTATGAATGCTTTTATTTTAGAATGGTTACAACATGCCAACTTAAGTGTATAGATAGGGCACTAGTATTAAGGTTAATCATTAGGTGCTACAACGTAGCTACAACAAATTCATGACTGAATTTCTATGCTATGCATACAATCTACAGCTCCAGTTGGTACTCACATCATACACGAATTCATATTTCGCCTTTTTATTCTGCTCATCGTCACTTTGCCTTGAATTCCCAAATTCATCGGTTTGTGAGACCACCAATTCCCACTGTATGGGATGTTTTCTTGTTAAATGCGCTTTCAAATTAGTTGTATTTCCTAGGAACTTATATTCAGAGTCGCATAGTCTACATACAACAGACTTAGTAACTTTATCTTCTATTATTCTATCGAAGAATTGCCAAACGATGCTTTTCCTTTTCATCGTTAAAGTTTCGGTTTCGCCTTTCGCGCCAGAATCGAATAATCAAAATAAATAAATCGAATCGACCGATGGATCACACTGAATAACTACAAAATGGCGATGGCGGCACGAACAAACAACTTAAATTATCGTATCGAACGGAAGCGGAAGAAATATCAAGTATCGATGCGTGCTAGTTGTCTCTTTCTTCGATACACTTTTATGTATCTGTACATCTCACTCGTGGAAAAGATAATCACTTGTTTGTAATTATTATGTTGATATGTTTTATGATTATCTTACAAAAAATATACTGTAAACAGTGTGTAAACGATTTGGCAATATAATCATCACTCATATCGATTAATGCGATTAACGCATTAGTGTTTCCACCCATGGTTTCCTTCCACAAATCCACACATTTCTAGAAAACCACATGGCGATGTCAAACAAACGTCAACTGTGGTCAACTGCCAAATATGTCATAATAAAAGTGAAACTTGGTAAAACGGATTAACTGGGCAAAACTAATCTAGGAAAGTTTAGGGAACTGAAAGAAGAAGAAGAAAGGAAGGAAACATAAAAAAATTGTATGTAATGGTTGCAAAAAAAATTAATTTGAATATTTTAAACTGGTTTCAACGTTAACGCCGAACCTGTTTCGTTTCTCGACATTATACTTAGTTACAAAATTGTGAAATTACTTGTATATAATGAATGCGCGCTACTACATCTGCATGGGTACGCGATGGGTGCGCGTACAACTTTGCCCTGACGGGCTCAGGTTAGCAGGCCGAAAGTCGAAGCCCGTGTTATTGGTACGAGACGGAAAGGAACTCCATGTGCTGCCATCGGCGCTTATGGCGCGGGAGCTCCGGGCACACGCCGTTGGAGCTCCAAGCCGTGTACGTGCAGGTCCATCATTAGCTTCGGTACGCCTTAACAGTCGTCGTCATCGCTACAGGTCCATAATATGTGTTATACTTTTAAACCATATTAACTACATGAGAAAGTGTTGTAATCAGAATCCGAGCTTATGTCCGATTAAATTAACTGTACCGATTAAATTAATCCGAGATTAATTTAATCGGTACAGTTACAAACTTTGAGTCTGATATATTATTTTATTATAAATAGATATGTAAGAAAGAAACATCTGTTTAGAATAATTTCAAAAATTGCTTTAAAAAAAGAAACGATTATGATTCTTAAAAATAAAAGACTATACTTAAACATCGAGAATCAGTAGACAGAATTATGTTCTATGCGAAGGGCACTGTTATATGAATATACAGATATGACACTGTAAAGAAACGGCTGTGTCCACTTTTGAAAAACATGTGTGAGTAAAAAATGTTGCTATTTTATTCAATATTGCCTCATACAGTAGTCTCTTGAATAATGTGGTAAAAAACTCACAGGTATTTTTATTTATATAGGTACCTACCTAGTTATAAAAATTATATTAGGTAATAAAATTTAAAACTGTTGTTAAAATTTGTTTTGGTACATCAATAAAATGAATGAATACTCTGATTTGTTTAGAGAATTATAAATATACATTAATATTCACTTAAATCCCCAAAACAGTAAATTAACAATTTCTAAGCATGTTTCATATCAATCTCCAATTCTTCCTTGCATCCTATCAATCATAGACACTCATAGGTTTAGAATGTATTCATTTCAAATATTTTACAAATGTGAATGTTTCAAGATCAAGTAATTCTTACATAATTAAGTAATATGTAATTGCTACAGCCTACATTTCT
This sequence comes from Luffia ferchaultella, assembly GCA_949709985.1. NCBI lineage: Eukaryota > Metazoa > Arthropoda > Insecta > Lepidoptera > Psychidae > Luffia > Luffia ferchaultella. The sequence continues at coordinate 448,254 of OX453265.1, forward strand.
ACTGAAATAATACTACACTGTTAAGAATATTTTATGCCGATGATTCAGTGTTCATAATTCCGTAAGACAAACAGTATTTATCTTCTCTATCGAAAATAAGGTTTAAAGTAAAATATTTATTTACTTCTTTTAATTTAAAAAAAATGGTTTTTAAGCTTGGCTTGCAGTTTTTTTCGAAATGGCACATGTGTAATGACATATTTTTGGAGCATTTGGAGTAAAACTTCATATTAACTGTGCAACATTGCCCTTTTTTGTAAATCAAAACACTGACATATTATGTACTTCATATACACTCATATGATTCTATACAATGTAAATATATAGAGTTGTCCTCAAATTAACATAAAAACTGAGTCACTCCATAAGCTTTAATTTGAAAAATCTCCCAACCAAGCAATAACAAAAAATAATTTAGTCTATACTTTCTATGAAATTGTTAAAGTTGTCATATCCGGTCTTGTTAATCACCATTTTGGACAAATAATAATTATTTCAATAGTTTAATAGTTTCTTATTTTGAACCCTAGTTTGGATAGAAAAGATAAAAACGGTATGTGAGAAAAAGTGATCCTACCCAATTTTATAGTTAATGAAAAAAAAAAACCATTTCAAGTCAGATAAACTTTGAAAAAAAATGCGCATAAGTCTGAAAAAGTGCGCGCGAGTCCGACATGCCGTCACAGCTATTGTAATCAATAGCCTTCAATCAAAATAGCTGTGACGTATTGACGGACGGACAGACAGCTATGACAAAATTATAAGAGTTCCGTTTTTGCTATTTGGCTGCGGAACCATAAAAAACCAGTGGCATGATATAGGTACCTAGCTTTAATGTTTCTTGCCTTTTACCACATGTTAATTAGTGGCCATGGTTGTACATAAAGATGCCACGTTGTGACCACGTAAATATGTAGCCAAAAAATATACGCCAAAGACCAAAGCAGAATTGAGTGAGGCGCACCTGTCGTACTGAAATCGCCAAAAAATGATTCTGAAATCATATTTTATGGCAATTTAACAGATTTTTTGAAACGCACAATGGTAATGACGTAAATGGTCTGACTTATCTCTGAATAATTTATGAATATGAATAATTGTTCATGGTTAGGTTTCGAAGTATGAGCCACTCCATCTTGATAATTATATTCTCTAAGTTGATCGCATTATATAATTTATAATGAAAAATTAAAATGATTAAAATGAGAAATTAATTCAAAAGTCATCCATAACATGGTTAATGACATCAATGTGTATAGCACGCATGCGTAAACGCGGCCAGAAAATAAGTAAAATTAAATCGTTTCATCAAGAAACATAGTTTCCGCCATTTCCGATTTCAAAATAAAATTCGAAATTCAAGAAATTAAATTCCATAATCAGCGTGTTCAAAAATATTGTTATTGAAATATGTAGATAGCATAAAAATACAGTTGTTAGACGCTACGCGCATCGAAACATGTATATATTTATATTCTGTTGAGAGAAGTTGGGTAGGTAGGTGTTATTTATTTGGGATATTTCGAAAACTTAGTACTGACAGCACTACCATGTAGAAAAAATGGCGGGTAATCAATATGTCAAACTTAAATTGAATCGTATTAGAATATAAATATCAGTCATTTTAATCATTTACAGGTGAAATGTAATTCCATCAGCCTTTTTGTTTGATTTTGTGTTGTTAGTGCACAGTTTCACTACGCATGAAGGCATTTTTTTAGTTGTGTACTGTGCGACTCCCAGGTATGTAGTGAACGCGCGTGAGCTTACTTTTTGTGTGAATGTGTGCGTGTATTCGTGTATGTACACAACATGAGCTTACTTTTCTTGTTATTTGTGGACACACCACAAAGTATGGCCGTGTCTCATCTATATATTCCTATATCAGTGGCGAAGGGTAGAAAAGTCAATTACATAATTTATGTACCTTTCAATCCGGTAAACTTATATATCCTTTCTAGGATCTTCATATATGTATTGATCAGATCCTGTTATTAAAGTACCTAATTAGTATAATGTGATTAAAAAAAAATTGCAGAAATAATTATGCAGTAATAGGTATTTAATCAAAAATTTTGTAAAATATCTGGTGAACTTAATATTTTTTTAGAATTCCTTACCCAGAAGGTGCCAGTGGGACCATATTATTAAGCCTACTCCATCTGTCCTACCTTTCATCATCATCATCATCAGCCCATTTTACCCCACTGCAGGGGCTTAGGCCTCCCCCACGGTGAGGAGGGGATTTACCTTTTTTACCTTTAACGGGCTGTATTGTGTGACCTTATTGAAACCTACCTAATAAGGTACCTTATTGAAATTTTCACAGAAACCCATGTTCTGGCAAATTAAGGTCTCATTACAAGAAATGTGTTTTAATGTTATGATTGGAGTACACAATCAGTAATAGTACACCTGAAATGTTTGTTAACCTGTGTTCAACAGATGTTTAAGTTGATCAGCATTTCAAAACTATGATGATAATATTGTTGACAGATGGCGACGAAATACAAATCGCAGGATTCTCGAACCAGACAGCAGAAAACGCAATGTACAGACATGCTCGTAAGTACCTTAGAGTAGGTAATAACTTTCATAGTTGCCACTTTTGTGTAACATGCTCATGGTATGCAAACACTTTTGGCATACCTATTCGAAAACAAAATACAATCAGGCGTTCGGATGTGTGATATTAGTGTCACCCTCATCATCATCATCAGCCCGTGTCTCTCCACTGCAGGATATAGGCCTCTCCCAAGGCTCGCCACCACACACGGTCCTCCGCCTTTCGCATCCAACTACCCCCGGTATGGTGCTTCAGGTCATCTGTCCACCTGGCCGGGGGGCGTCCAACGCTTGTGTCACTCTGCATACTTACTATCATTTATGCATTTTGACTGACCTGTCAGCCGAGTGGTTAGAGACCCTAACTGCAGAACCGAGGGTTACATGTTCAATTTCCACCGAGAATTATTTGTTTGCATAAACATGTCTATTTGTTCCGTGTTTAGGTGTAAAAGTATATATGTATTTCTTATAAAAGAATAAAAATATTTAAGTATGTATATCAGTTGTCTAGTACCCCATAATACAAGCGTAGTACTTGCTTACTTTGAGACTGGATGGTGTTGTGTGGGATGTCCCAGATTCCTATTAATTTAATTATTTTTCTATGGTGTGTACAGATACTTTAGTTACACCAGTTGAGCATAGTTATTTGCTCCTATTGCAATTGTAAACTCAAAATTAAGTTATATTGAGTAACATAGTTACAGTGACCGACCTCTTTTATTTCATTCAATACACAAATCTTCAATTTGTTCAATTATTGGAATTAAAGTAGATTTTTTCAAAATTATCCCTAATTTATAATAAACAAATTAAATTTGCCTTTTAATAAAACACATCTGAATTACAACTAAAGTTATTCGAAGTATTAGCTGTCATCCAATTTTCTGGCTTATTTGGACACAACGTTGCTAATAAGCTAACAGCTTCCGCGGATACGCTTATATCATTGTTCTTTTCGATCTTGGTGAAAAAATTATATCTTTTTGTTGTTCCACTAAGACCTCAAGAAAACAAACAAATAATACACTATTGTATTATAATATTAGTTGGGATTCGTTTTAGCATCAACATCAACTGCTAAAACATAAACCGACCTGAAACCGACGGTGGCCCGTGACTTTTGCGAGGCCGTCAGCCCACCTAATGGGATGCAATTCCCCTTAAGATTATAGGTCACAATTTTTATGTTTTATTGCAGCGTAGGCGTGGGCACAGACAGTGTGGACAATGGCATAATGGAGAGAGATCTGACCACGATAGTGGGTGACCGCATGCCTAGTGCCTTGGCCACGACAACCACACAAAACCCCATCGAAGGTAGTAAGGGTATGTTGTAAAGTATACTATACCAAATCAAACATCACACTTTTAGATACAGGCTTTTGATGTGGTTTTTGGCATTACATGAATATCAATAACCAAAGAGCAGGTTCTTAAATTACTTTACAATTGAACATTCCCAAATTTTTTAACAAAAGTCCGTTATTTAATTTTTCGAAAGAATAGGCAATTTTAAGAAACTAATATGAATTTTTTTTGATTTAGATCGGTATTTACGTAGGTACATCATTTTGAAAATTTTCATAACGTGACGTCACAGGGTGGAATTATTAAGTCAGCCATTGATGACATCAACTGTCATTATTAGTTCCATGAACTGTCATGACAGCCAACACTCGGAGAGTGATATAATTTTTATAAATATGCAACGGCTGACCTCATAATTCCACCCTGTGACGTCACGCTATGAAAATTTTCAAAATGATATAACTACGTAAATACCAATCTAAATCAAAAAAATCCTATTTGTTTCTTAAAATTGCCTATTCTTTCGAAAAATTAAATAACTTTCTTTTGTTCAAAAATTTGGGAATGGTCAATTACAAGCCTCTAGGGGCGCTGCAGTAGATATATTTGTTTATAGTGGCTTTTTCATCATCAGTCTATAAACATCATGCTGTTAGACACATGCTCACAATTTTATTAAAGTTAAAAGTAGTCTCTATATCTTATTAAAGTTAAAGGTAGTCTCTATATCATTCTGTGTATGTCTGTATATTTATATGTTTGTTCAAAATTAATTAACAGATTTGAACAAAATTTTTATTAATGTTCTTTATGAATCTACAAGTGCTAAGATCTACTGTTATAGGCCACCAGGAAACGTTGCTGTAATACAGTTTAGCCGATTCTGATGCGGTTTTTTGCATTACTCTGATTTTACGGTTATAGTCCACTAGATGGCACTACAGTTTATATGTTTTTGTTATTGCATAACTGTTTGTCTAGTATGTTTTCACGGCTAAACGGATGACCTAATTTTGATAAAATTGTGTATAGACAGCTAAACCGCCGAAACGATCTTTATGAAATTACCACGGAAATTGCTTGCATCCTTAAAGATGGATATAGTGTGCCTACTTTTGTTGTAGAGGAAAATACAATATACAAGCGCTCCTCGCCTTACACTCGCGCTTTTGGTGGTATTAGCTTTCGGTTTCGGGTTTGGTGGCGTGGGTGGCGAAAATGTATCATGCAATCTTCATTCAAAATGTATCATTGTCTTCTAGAAAGTAATAAAACTTTCTAGAAAAATCCACTATGGCCTGGAACGTCGCTTTAGCGTTCCCGTACAAATAGTAACGCGGGCGGAAGCTCGTATTCTACATATTGTATATGAATTTGAATGTGAAAGATTCATCAAAATCTGACCAGTGATCCTAGAATCATAAATAATAGCAATAAACATTTTTATTTGTTGGTTATTAATATATTGTTAAACAAATAAGAATTAAACTTTTATTTTTGGTTCAAACGATGACATAAGTCAATTCCAGTAAACTTTATGAAAATATGTTCCATATACCTACAATCACTTTTTACATATGTTACACGTTTATGATAGTATAGATTAATCATTTGCTAGCAAAATGTTACTTGTTTTGAAAATTCAAAATCTGAGGCAGTATGTGAAGTTTTATTAAGAAAAATGTAATTATCCCATGTAAGTGGAGGATGAACAGCCTAATTATTTTTTTTTAATGGAGGCATAATTTTGTGTAAAATGAAAACACATGCCTGATTGATCCTTTTTATTTTGTTGTACATTTATATTCTGTTTAAATATATTTTGAACTTTTAAAATATTACTGTTTGTTTTGTATGGACACGTTTTTCGTTACTGTCCTCTTAAATGTCGATATGTGGTCCTCACAGATGCTCTGACGATAGTGGCTGACGCAGCAAGTGTGATAAGTCCGGTGGCGACCAGCGAAGGCGCGTCCGTTGTGAAGGAGTTAGTCATACCTGCTGAAGCGGTTGCGACGTTGTGGCGTTGGGCGGCACGCGATCCTGTTGCTCCGAAGCTGCTTGGCCCAGTAGACGGCGCAAGGTTCGATGCTTAGATTAATAATTACTAAGTATGGATACTTCGACAGGCGCCCTTAGACATAGCATGCTAAAACCGTGATGTGTCTTTGTTTACACTTCCATTTCTTCTATCACTAATTATTTCTGGGATAAAAGTAGCATGGAGCACTTTCTGAAAATACCTCTATCTGCCCACAGACATAATAAAAACTCTAAGTTCCTGTCACTGAACAACCAATGAAGCACTGCAAATGGCAGCCGCGTAATTATGTGTGAGTAGAACTTCGCAGCGTACTGGCGTCGGTACACTGACTATGGTATTAAAGTATTCAAGGTAACGCGTGCGTATATAACCAGCTGACTTACTAGGGATGCGTCGGTAGTGCATTTCAAAATAAAGGTTTATTCTTAAGATGAACTTATTTAACGCAGGATTCTCAAATCAGTTTTGGAATGACAAGCTAAGAGCGCAGAAAAAAGTTATTCACATAAGAGAGCGAAATTTAACTTTGCGATTAGACAAACATCTAGTCCACGTGAGCCATTGCTGGTACTAAATAAAAAGGAACATTTTGTGCTAACTCAAAAAGAGTCAAATAGCCTATTTATTAGCCGAGGATATCTTATTATTTTAATTTAATTTTTTATTTTATATAAACCTAAGGTTCGACGCCGATGCCACGTACCGAGGTGCTCTCCTCTACAAACTGCAACCGATTGTGCGACTAGAGAGAAATGCCGCTCTGGACGCACGTCTCGCACTGAACCCGCTACAGTCACCGTTACTCAGCCAACACGAGTTCGCAGCCCTTTTGGGCCTAGTGCCGGCTTCCTCCCCGCCCTCCATGCTTCCTAGAAGACGCCGAGCGACACGCTTCTTGACTCGCAGGAACTCTACTGCCGACGAAGCTGGCTCGCCTGAACGACACAAGTGAGTAACGACGTAACAATTGGTAAGAATTATCTAAAAGCGACACGTCACGTGCATGCGTGACGGCCTTTTTCGATTTTAGTTATTGGAGAATTTTAAGGTTCACTGGTGTATGTCGAAAATCACCAATATCATTAATGTTATCTGAAGTAATTTTATGAAGAGAAAAGATTTGATTTCTTGTTTACAAATGCAAATACAAATTTATTTAATTCAACATTGAACTTAAAATAAATAAATTTGTATTTGTTTGTTTATTACAGATAATGTCAAAAACTACTTAACTGATTTTAAAAATTCTTTCATCTATATAAAGCTACATTATCGACAAGTAATATCAGTTATATTTTATTTTCAAAAAATTATAGATTTCTGCATAAATCCCCTATCAAAAATTATCCTATATAAGTTATTATTTGGCATGCGCTGTGAAAACTATTGATACATAAAATAATGTACCTACTACATATTTATAGGACTCATCATAACCCACAAAAAAATCTCTAAGCTATATGTCTATTATAGTTAAGTCACAATAGCCGTATTTATTTATTTTTTGTTCAAATTAGTCAATCAAAACATGGATAGAATCGAAAAATGATAACATACGTATCATAATATAAATTATTTGAATCGGATGTTTCATTTAAAATTTACGACGGGTATAAAATAGCCGCGGTGCGGTGTGAGCACCTTACACTAAGTCTATTTTTCATCTACACATTGAAGCCGCCGGCGCCGGTGAGGTGGTTACTACAATATTTTGTGTAAGGAGTTATCTTCTTTTTATCCAAATAAAGTACTAATTGAAAATACTACTTTATCTTTCTATCCGTGAGAAGCAAGGGCGGGTCGCTAGTACTTAAATATTTTAATACTTTTATTATATTCGACATGCACCGGTTTTTACGCCCATACGATTCTGTCTTACAAGTGGGAAGTAATACGGCCGATGTTGTACCAAAACAATTGATGCATTTTAAATTAAATAAGGCTCATTTATTCCTGACGTTATTGACTTTAACAAACCTAATTTACAAATATAGAATTGGTTGACCATCAACTTATTTTCTGCTGTATCAACCTGGCTTCGTCCTTCCATTTAGTGATGAGAGTGAAAATCATTTTTGAGATTGGCCAAGTAGTTGTGTTGTATCTTAACATTCCCCTGGTGTATGACCGGAATGATCATAAAAAGAAAAAAATCACAGATTTTGCAGTTCCCGCAACCATCGGAGGCGTTAGAAATAGCTTTAGAAGTTTTAGCAAAAATATAAACTCACATACCTTTATATCCATAAATACAAGTTTTTTGAAATTTGCCAATTTTCAGAGTCCACTTACAGGCCGCAATTATTATTAGCCGATTTTCAAAAGGTTTCACCATTCGTTAGACAATTTACTTCGTCAGATGCGTTTTTGGCCAATTTTCGATAACTCAGACATTTTCTAAAATATTCGTATTTTTGTAAACAAGAACCAAAATCAACATTTTTTCAGACATTTTTTCGATTTAAAAAAAAATTATAACCGATTTTCAAGGTTCGAACGTATATAAGTGTCCCGATAAATTCTGCAACTTTTGAAACGCCTAGGATCCCAATCCTTCCGTAATAATAATAATCTTTATTGTACACCAAACGACATTATCCTCGAACATATGAATTTTCGTCCCACAGGAAAAGGATCTGATAACCATTTTCAATGGTAAAAAGAAACTGACTCACCAGCAAGCTCGATTTCAATATGCCCTAGTGTATTTTAGATACGCAATATTTTGGACATTGATGGTGACATATGCACTAAAATGGAAAAAAGCCGTAATGTGTAGCACTTCACAAAGTTGTCAAATCAAGCCTTTATAGCTTCTAAGAAATGGCTATCTATGATTTAGCGGTTTAGTCGTGTAAAGGTAACAAACGTACATACAGACATTTATAATTTGACTGACCGATCGGTCTAGTGGTTGGAGATGCCGACTGCAGAGCCGAAGGTTGCGGTTCGAGCCCCATCTGGGACCAATATTTTTGTGCATGATCATGTCTATTTGTTCCAAGTCTGGATGTAAAATATCTACAGGCTCTGATATATATAGGCTCGTGATAGCCAACTAATGACGAGCCCATTTCTTGTTTAGAAGGTTGTGGTTCAAATCCTAGGAACCAGCATGTACCAATGAGTTTTTCTGACTAAAGCACATAATTATCCCTGACTCCTGCCGTGGTTGCCGTCACCAGGTGGCAATCGTTCAAATCCACCAGCCCGTACTGGAGCAGCTTGGTAGATTAAGCTCCAAGCACCCTTATTTCAAGGGGAGGCCTAAGCCTCTGCAGTGGGACATAATGGGCTGATATGGTATGGTATGATGACGTCATGTTAGATGCTCCAGGTATTATTATTATATTAGTGATACCATGACCCACCTGTATAAATGAATCCCATTGGTATTCACGCCCGATATATAGATAGATATTTTTGAATGTGGTGTAAGTTTGAAACTCTATTGGTGCTGCTAGCATGCATCACGAATTGATTATACAAACTGTTCCAGGCCGCTCCGCGATTTCTCTAAACTAGAAGACGCGGCCATCGTACGCTGGGTGTGCGGCAGCGGGTATGAACGACGAGTCAAAGGTAACACGGTGTGGCAGGAACTGCAGCCAAGATTCGAAGCGCTGACCGGCAAAGCCCGTTCCTGGCATAGCTTACGCAACCGTTACCTGCGGCACATTCTCCCGAGGCTGGACCGCCTAGACCTCACATTAGACGTTATACGTAAATTGCGTGTGGGGGCCGCGCGGGGCGAGCTGCACCGGAGGCCACCTGCCAGTCGTCGCAACTCGCTGCTTGCACGACATATTCCTGTGCGTCATGCACATGCCGCTGTTACACGCCCGCGACTGGATAATTCGCCGACATCACCAAAAGGTACGTCTTTACGATTTGTTAAACCGAAATTGTTTTTTCCTTGTAGCAATTTTCCCAATCACTTTTTTCTCGAATTTTATGTTTATAAAACCTAAATTTCCTTTCACATTTTTTCTATTTGTTTTATTACCCTTCGTTGTTTTATTTTTCCCAAACCGTTTTCCCTTGCAGCTAATTTTCTATCCGTATTTTTTCCCATTTATTTTGTGAAATGTTATTTGTTTTGCCTATCACTACATATTATAAAATAAAGTCCCCCGTTGCGTCTGTCTGTCTGTCTGAACGCGATAAATTCAAAAACTACCGAACGGAGTGGCATATGATTGACACCAATGGACAGAGTGATTCAAGAGGAAGGTTTACGTGTATAATTTATCAATTTTTTGTGCAAATTAGTTGGAATATGACGATTATAGTTGAAGAACTCGGAAAAAAATCAAGATGGCTGGGAGTTTTCATCGAAAACGCTGCTTAATCCCTTTGAGATATAACAAAATGATGTATGGAGGAATTGTTTCTTTTTTATAGGACTAAAGAAAAGTCCGTGATGGTATATGTCTTTCTTTTATGGATAGCTTACTATACCTATTTTTATATTTAAAAAAAATGGTGTTATATGATGAAGTAATTGAAAAGCAATTTATACGGATACAGTATTAATCCTTATCAAATTAAATACGTTATTTACCTTCAGCATTTCACGCAGATTATGATTGCCCTTTCACCATACAATTTAAATTAATATCTTAGGAATGATCGCGAAAATTAAAATAATATTGCTAGGGAACAGACGGCGCGAACCAAATTTGTGCATAAGTGTGCAGCAGTGAGCAGTACGAAGTGCACACGAGGCGGCTAATGAGACGTACTAATGAGTAATAGATATACGATGTCATTGTCACAGAGGCGACATGCGAAACTTTGTTTACATTCTGCTTATTGAATAGGGTAATGTAAAGAAACGTTGTAAAATAAATTGAAAGAGGCAAAACTGATGGTTTTAATTACAATGTCTATTCTAATTATGGCTGTGTATACATATTTCCCCATAAAAGTAAAACAATTATACATTAAACTGTAATTGGTACAGAATATAGGTACTAGAATATGCGCTTGCACTAACTAGGCCCGACACTTTATCTCACTTTGCCTTATCGGTAAAGAAATGCACGAAAAGCAATCAAAATCATCGTTACAATGTAATATAAAGTTTACTTACCCTTAAATAAAATTACCTTAGTAAGTTTCTGACTGAAAAATACGCTGTGACGGACAAACAGACAGATGGCATAGGTTGAGTAATAAAGAAACTAAAAAATAATCAGTTATACCTAAGTCATATAGTTCCCCAACATTTTATACCTACATATTCAAACTGTACTGTTCAGCCTTCATAATCTATGATTTTCATATAGAAATGGCGGCAAAAGTGTTTTGATTGATTTCAGTTGATGGTTTGCTTACTTACTGATGATAAGTTACACCACTATCTTTTTTTTAAGAAGTTGACTGACTCATTTTTACACGTTTTTAACACGCACAACGGCATTTTTTAATTGTTGTTTAATTATGGTTTAGTTACACTTTCGGCACGTAATGACGATGAGTGTAGACGAGTGACATACGAGTGACTGAATGAGTTATTGCCGACTGGCAACAAAGCATGGCGCAAACAATTAGTAATATTATTTATATGCATAGAAATAGCGTAGTGCCGCGCCGGGCGTGTCGTCGTCGTCTCCATACCAATGCGACACTTGTGGTTAGACATAAGTTATCAACGTTGTATACAAAGAAATATTTTAGTTTGTTTTTATGTATATATTGTTTACTTTTTCAAATATTTACAGAATTGGGAAATAAAATACATTACAAATATTCCAAGTAGGATGCAATTACGTTACATATAAATCTTATTAAATCTAATCCACATGTTCGACACAACAAGCTGATATGACACTACAACAGAAAGAACACTACGGCTTATATGCTATCCTACCCGTGCGAAGCCGGGGTGGGTCGCTAGTAATTTAATAAAGCTATTTTATCTATGTGGCAAATTGATTTATAGTTTCAAAAATGAAAATTAGCCTCTTTGTGCAATAAACAATCAATTGAATCACGATGAGATGTTATAACTATATATATGACTGATGACTGACCGAATGGCCGAGTGGTTAGAGACCCTAACTGTGGAGCTAAGGGTCGCGGGTTCGAATCCCGCCCGTAACAAATATTTGTCTACATGAATATGTCTATTGGTTCCGTGTCTGGGTGTAAAATATCTATATATGTATATCACTACATATAAAATAGAGTCCCCCGCCGCATCTGTCTGTTTGAACGCGATAAACTCAAAAACTACCGAACGGATCGGCATATTAGTGACGCCAATGGACAGAGTGATTCAAGAGAAAGGTTTACGTGTATAATTTATGTTTTGTGGAAATTTGTTGAAGTATGACCATCATTGTTGAAGAAGTCGGAAAAAAATTAAGCCGGCTGGGAGCTTTCATCGAAAACACTGTCTAATCCCTTTGAGATTTATAGAATTGGAAATAAAATACATTAAAAATACTTCAAGTAGGATGAACTTACATTCTTAATCCAATCCACATGTTCAACGCATTAACCTGATAGGACACTACGACAGAAAAAACACTACGGCTTTTATATGCCCTGCTACTAGTGCGAAGCCGGGGTGCTAGTATTATATAAAAAAAGAATATTTAAGTATGCACATAAGTTGTCTAGTAACCCATAACACAAGCATAATACTTGTTTACTTTGGGACTATGGGACAATGGTGCTGTGTAGGATGTTCCATGTATTATTATTATATATATTATTCTTATAAAAAAAGTAAACACTTTGATTAGAGATCTGTAGAATGCAATATTTTGCTGCATGTAAAATAAACTTTTGAAAATAGATTAAAAGGTGTATTGTAAAATAAGTTTTCATGAATAAGTACGGCTAACAAATTTTATTTTATTTAAAACAATAAAAAGAAACGATTGGGAAAAAAAGGGAATGGAAAAATTTCTACAGAATAAAAAAAATCGAGTAAATGGCCTAACAAATCGTCCTTGCACGTTTTAGGATTCCGAAGTCAGATAAGGATCCCTCGTGATTTCTCCATATTCGTCTTCGTCTCATAGCCGCAGACTGTCTAGTAGTGCTGGAAAGCTGAAATTTGGCACGGTTATATATCTTTATATATAAAAATTACGTGTCAGGTTGTTTGTCCGCGAGGGACTCCTAAACTACTGAACCGATTTGAAATTTGATTTGCACACCGTGTGCAATTTGATCCAACTTAAAAGATAGGATAGTTTACATCTCAATTTATAGTCGCAATATTATTTTATTAAAAATTATTTGTATTTTCATTGCAAATTATTTGTCTATTATTTGACAGTCACAATTATCTGTTAGCTCCAAACTATTCTAACAGATTGCGATATCTGTTGACTGGTTTGAGTAAATATTCAATAGATGGCGCTATGTTAAAAATACAAATGTTTCATATAAGCTACAATTTAATAGCATATCGTAGTTTTTTTTTTTTTCAAAATGGCGCACGTGTAACGTCGTGGTTCCTGGCGATATTTTAAAAAACCTCCATAATAACCGTACTACGCTGCCTATTCTTATTTTTTATTAAAAATACAAACAGAATACTTGACTCTGGCGATATTGCTTTAAATGCAGAGAACGCCATAACTAAGAAGAAGAAGAAGAATAACATGACCACCACGTGTTGTATAGATATAAAAACACAACCTGTGCTTACTATTCCCGTGCACATGCCCGTCTTCGTTACGGCGGTATCTATAGTGTTTTGAAGTAAGAGTGAAGATGCTAATAACACTGCCTGCCTTAGAATAATAGTTAACATGAATTTAATGATTAGCTACAAACCTACAAACCATACTTCAAATAAACACGCAGCTATCTCAACAATGGTATCGATCTCAAAACCTAAACCCTAAACATAGAATTTACTCTGGGCCTTTCTCAATGACAGTTAAAATCATCACTATATTTTATAAAATGTAGTGATGATTTTAACTGTCATTTTTAACTGTCAGACGCGGCGGAGGACTTTATTTTATAAAATGAAGTTCTCCGCCGCGTCTATCTGTCTGAACGCAATTAACAAAAACTACCAAACGGATTGGCATATTATTGACACCAATGGACAGAGAGATTCAAGAGAAAGGTTTACGTGTCCAATTTATTAATGTTTTGTGCATATTAGTTGAAATATGACGATTAATGTCGAAAAAGTCGGGAAAAAAATCAAGCCGGCTGGGAGCTTTCATCGAAAACGCTGCCTAATCCTTTTGAGATAGAACAAAATAATGTATGGAGTGTCTCTTTTATAGTACTAAAGAAAAGTCCGCGGTGGCATATGTCTATCTTTTACGGATAGCTTACTTACCTATTTTTAAGTTTAAAAAAATGGTGTCATATGATAATTTCAAAACAATTTATACGGATACAGTATTAATTTTTATCAAATTAAATACGTTATTTACCTTTCATGCACATTATAATTGCCCTTTACACCATACAATTAAATTAATATCTTCGGAGTTATCGACAAATAAAAACTATAGCGCGACAAGCGGCTGGGCCGGGCGGCGCCGCGGCGGCCGGGGCCCTATACGAGGCGACTCGCGTGATGTAAAATTAGGCAGAAGTTATCAATGTGGTATACATAGAGATATTGTAGTTTGTTTTTATGTATTTATTCTTTAATTTTTCAAATATTTTCGGAAATGAAAATAAAATACATTTAAAATACTCCACGTAGCATGAATTTATGTTACATTTAAATGTAATGAAATCCAATCCACATGTTCTACGACACTACGACAGAAAAAATACTACGGCTTATATGCTCTGCTACCCGTGCGAAGCCGGGACGGGTCGCTAGTATATATATATATGTACAGTTCTCGCCAAACTCCTTGTTCATTCTGAATTTGAAGCGAGTACTGCGCAGTACCAAAAATGGTTATCAGAAGATCGAGAGCGAGTCCTAAACTGCGCAAACGCACAACTTCAGAGCGAGCAAAAAGTTTGGCGTGAAGATGCCTCCCCTACATATGCACAGGTGTGTATAGTGAGGGTAAAATTCGAAATATTTTGGTTTTTTAAATTAGGTTCCGTGTTTTCAAATATTCGGCTTCGGAATGGCATTTTTTCGATATCATTACTATCTAGGGTCGTCTAGTTTACGAGTTTTAGTCAATTAATTTAATGCGTTTTTTTTGGTTTACCATATAGCTACGGAACCTTATACGCGTATTTTACCTCATTCATATAGTATAACAGATACAGCAAAACGAATAACGAACCGTAGAATATGAATGATGCTACATTTTTCTAAGGCTATCTGCACACAGGCTACTTGCCACAGCAAACATGCTGTGGGTTACAATTTCCACATATAGGGATTTGTGGCACGTAATTCTAAGGGGTGACTTTGTATTTTTTTTATCGAGAAAATTTCGTTAAATGTATTGGAATCGGCTGAGTTTTTAAAAATATGATCAATAATAACATTAATTTTTCTGTCTTCGCGACTTTTATATGAATTTTGGTATTTTTTTCTTGAAAAATAACTCATTTTACAATTATTACCGTCTTAAGATATTCCTCAGGTTATGTGACCGTGTGGTCATATTACTCATTTACCTCGCCATGTGCGTACCCAAGGCATACTTTCGCCGAACCGAATATCTATAAGACAGTGGCCAACCATTTGTAACTGTGGGAAGTGGCCCCTTCATGGGCCTTAAGGCATCATATTTTATTTTATTTATCACGCGAAGGCGGCGTGAGCTAGGCCGAACTGCGACTATGAAGTGCATATGTACTCCGTATATGAACGTATATTGTGAAATGGTGCGTGAAAATAGTGTTTAGTCATATTTATAGCCTTCGTTTAAAGTTTATAAGGTCCAATATGTAATAGATAAATAAACATTGGCTTATAGTTTCTCACACCTGAACCTAGTAGGTACTTGCTCAGATAGCGAAAGAATAGAGCAAGTTCGCTCTTTGCACAGATAAGGGCTATCTTTATAGTATCGCCCGCTGAAGTGAAGGTGCTTCGGAAATAAAGCTAACAATGTAGTACTGCCAAATACTATACTATGTTACACTACGTATCAATACGTGCAACTCTTGACGATTCCTATGCATTCTATTTGGCAGCAAAAGCCGGTCCACCTCTTGGTGTGAAGACGGCGTGAGGTGATGCGATTATACTTTGCAAAGTGTAATTTATTTATACACAGTTTGGTTTCTTTTATATACACATATACTAGGTTTAATTTTGTTGTTTTTGTTTTGGTTTTATAACAAGCCTCGGGGTCAATGAGGAAGCATCCAACAGCCTACCTTCGTAGGGTGGACTATATGAAAAAAAAGGCCGTCTCTTGTTTGATGCCGCTTCGGTTCACCACACCGCACCGTGCCCCGCCACTGTCTGCTCTTGATACGTAGGCTGTTGTCTGTCGACTGATTAGTACAGCGCTGCTTCGCTAAATTATTACCTTCGTGGCCCTGTATCATCGTGTTCTGTACCACGCGTCATAAGAGCAGTACATTTTCGCTATCTCTGTCTATCAGGAACCACTAGCGGGGGAGGGGATAAGAAAAAAAACCGTTATCGTCGGTTTAAAGTTATTAAAAGCAATCAAACAATTTACATTCATAGTTACAATTATACGATAAAAACGTTTCCAAATAACATAAAAAGTGACATATAGAGTAAATGCGTCTTTAAGAAACGAAAGCCGAATATTTCATAAGAAAAACGCTCGGAAACTCTTAAGTTGTAACACTCCCGGCCCATTATTAACTGCACGAACACCGAGACGTATCGCACTGCACTTCATTTTACATCTTTATTGTTTATCAGTTCATTTTATCGTCCAACAAACTAAGGTCCGTCGTTGACAATAATGTACACGAATGATGGCGGTAGGTAGGAATAAAGTAAGGAAGTATTGTGCTTAACTATCTTTATTTTTAAAAATTTTACAACATTGTTTTAACCAAACGGAAAACATATTTCAACAACTCAATCTTCTAGGAGGTGTGTTGCTATCTTTTCGGCTGAGCTGCCCGTATTAACGCGTAGTGTTTATATTGTATTTGGTATTGCCCTCAGAGGATGCCTCGCGGATTTCATGAAAAGTCCTGATTGGTCGACTAAAAAGGCGCGAATAGAGTTCAAAAAACGCGGTAAAACTCTATATAATTAGTAAATGATTATTATTTATAAAACTAGTACCTATAAAAGGGCGAACGGTCCGCCATAGCGTTACTTCTACACGGTCAGAGAGATCAAGACTTAAAAACTACATTACTGATTGGTGGGAAACCTAAAAAAACAGTGACAGCATTTTGAATCCACCTGAAGCAACAACCAGCACATAATTTTCGCCACATAATGAGGAAAATGAGCATGAAAATTTTAATAGCTAGAAAAATACAACAAAAAATAAAAAAATACTAGTGAAAGAAATTAAGCGATAGCTTGAAAACTCAATTTTTGACAAATTTTCAAAGTTATGAACTCATAAAAATCATCCGCCGCGACCCGCCTCAATGCGTGACGTCATTCCGCTCACTGGAATCTAAACTATGCTGGAAACCATCTCGATTCTCGACACAATCGAATTGCTCGCGCATCCGCGTGTACTATGGGACGCAGTTTTTTTATGTTATTTCGTGTTTTATCTTTTTATTTTGGATAATAATATGGAAAATAGAATACCTTATAGATACTATATAGTACCTTTATGAGCTAATACAACAAAGACTGACTTCACCTCATGCATGTATTGACACAAAAGCAATCGACATGATGGGTGACGTTGTTATAATCGCATGTGGGTTAATAAACTTACAAAACAAAATAGTTTAAATAAATTTATGAGTTTCAAGATATTTAATGAATAATTATTAAGGTAAATAAAACCGAAAGAAATATGGCAGTGTCTGCATTGTATTTTATTTAATCAACAAATACAGTATTATAGTTACCAAATTTTAATGCAACAGTTCTTTAAATATATTTTCCATTTTTTGCATTTTTCAAATAAATCTTCACAATAATCTTTATCATAACTTATTTCATGTATATCAATGTTTTTTGTCGTCTTGAAATTTTCGTGAGCGATACAAAAGAGGCATTTCTCTTTTTTTTGTAAAAAAAATTTGCGTTTGCGGTTGTGCATAATATTTTTTTTTTTGCTATGACACCATTATCTTTAACATAGTGTTTGAAATTCACATTAGATACTGGGCACTTTATTTCTAGTATACATTCCTCAGCTAGAATACTATCTGGAGAAGCGCTAGAGGGAAAATCTTGAGACAGAAGAAGACTCACTCTTTGGAATTTGAGGTTCTTTATGATGGCGACTTCTTCACACACAGACTTTTCTAAAAGTTTACCTCTTTTAATTGCAAACATTTGTTTAAATTTCAAGGAACCTAAAAGATATTCCACCAAAACTCCATCTGGTGTGCTACACTGAGTAGATTCGTGAGCTTTTGAAGCTGTAATACGCGCGTATCTCATTTCATACCACAATCGACAGTCGGCTTGTGATCTGGTTGCTTCCTCAATGGCTTTACATTGTTCGGTTCGAATAATTTCTTTACAAAATAAAATAAAGCTGTCTGCGTCTTTAGCACCGTTTTTCTTTCGTGTTTAGCCAAAGATTTCTACTGGGATCCGACTTCTGTCAGTTTTGGTTTCTTCCAATAACAGGGTACTTCAGTACAAGCAGGCTCCTCACTACATCTATGTAACCACATAACTAACACCATTGTATGTTTGCATCCTCCTTTGGTTGCCGCACAGCCTTCACATTCGACAGATTCAATGTAATTTGTACTTTCATTACAAATAAATGTACAGTGATAATCTGTAGCTCAAACCTTGTGCTCAGGTGTAACTGTTGCTTTTACTATACATTGAGCATTTTGCCTTTTTACCTGTACATATTGTTACAAACAAACAAAGCAACTAGCGCCATCTGGCGTCAACCAGTAAGACCACTCAAAGAACAAAGACAACACGAAACCCCCTACTCAATACTAGATGGCGTTAGAGGAACTACTGTGAAAGAATAGTCTCGAAAACCGGGCACATGCGTGAAACTTTCTATCATCCAACCCGGTCGATCACGTTCGCGCGCGTTCTGGAATAGTCTGGGGGCTCGTCTTCGCCCCGTATAAATAGCCGCAGGGACAGTTCAGTTTTTGTGCTACCTTCAAGGTGACTTCGAAGCGAAACTAGTGATCGAGAGTGATACCAGTGAAACCTACGACTTGGCTACGAGCTAGGACATCGTTAGTGCTTAGTGTTTGGACCTAGTGCTTTGTGTTGGACCTAGTGTTAGTGAATTAAGTCTTCAAAAGAGTCAGCAGGTCTTTCTCTCCAAATCTTCCGAACCCTAACACGTAGATAACAATATCCAATTGCGTTATCTCCATAACTATCGCATCCTGACCTGTTGATAAAAAAAAAATTTATCGATAGGTTAGTACAATACTGTAATAACACTAGATGGACAGAACTTGTACATTAAGATCACCGGTAGACCAGACCAAAGTGCAATCCGCAGCGATTACGTTCAATCAGAATGGCGGTCGTTCGTGCAGTTACAGTTACGGACAATAGTACTAACGAATGTTTCAAGCGCGGCCCGGGAAATTATAATATAGGTATAGACATTTTTTTTTCGAGGTGGATTGATGGAGTAGATTTATAAAAAAATTTGATGAGTATACCCTGTTGAACCAAAATTATCATATGCTTAATATTAGATAATCTTTCAAGTTATTGTATTTCTTGAACAACAGTGGTGTGGGAAGTGGTCGCTAGATATAATGAAATTTAACAGTTAAAGAAATAAGAATTTAGTAAAATATTAAGAAAAAAATACATACTTTTTTTCTGAAGTGCACGATTGTACTTCTGGGCCGCGCGGAGAGTGCGCGGCTTACGAGGGACGGAATATGACTGTGCGACCAATTTTTTAAAAATGAAGCATTATACGTATTAAATAAATTCCTGTCGATAGGTACCTAATAGGTATTCCTGTTTTTTCGGAAAACAAGTAGGTAACAGCTTGTATAGATAAGGCAGACGTTAATATATACTAATTGTAATAACGCTTTACACAATAAATGATAAACCCTAATTTAATATTTGCACTTTTAGTAATTGTAGTATATTTACTTAGGTAGGTAGATATATACTTTGCCAGTTTTTCTCCTTGAATTTCCGCACTGATGTACTTTACGTAATTTATAAAAAACGCTCCGACCATGAAAAAATCAACTGTAGGTAGATTATCTGATTGTCCACAAACAAATACTGGTTCCATTCTGTGGTTTGGAAATGGACCAATAATATAGGTACGAGTGTACGAGTACTATCTGTACGAACGATGTAAACAGAATAAATGAATGAGCAGGCGAGAACAAGCATGTCTTGAAGTACCTTGCGTCCTCGTCTGCGCAACATGGCGAGGTGCACACCGAGCGAACCGGCGATGTGACGTCACAGCGGTTACTCGGACGGCGTAGGAAGTGTTTGCAACTTACAAAATTAAATTATTTCTAAAAAAATTATTATTCAATATATCGACAAAATATTTTCGGGATTTATATTATAAATATTAAGAGATTTTTTTAAGCTTAAAGAATCGCGATTAATTTTCATTTACATCTTCCTAATTACGTGTAGTGAAAAAAAAGAAAGAAAATCCGTTACTTAATTAATGTTTTAGGGGAGTTGTCTAATTTTAGTTGAAACATCAGTAATAAATAATTTAACGATCATTTAACTATGTGAATATTTTAGTATATATATCATTTTTTTAATTTCTCTAATTTAAATTAATATATATTTATTGTCCACTTATTATTTAGCCGCATCTTTTCAGTCATTTGTCAAATTGATTTTTGACTCCCACAGGACAGGCCTAGCCTAGTGTGGAGGTCATTGTCAGAATTATATTGTACCTATAAGCATGATGGTTAAATAAATAAATTTCAATTTCTTAACTGTACGCTGAGGGCTGTCTCGAGGTAGTAAGAACTTTGCAGCGGAGTTAACGCGGAAGTTGCGTGTTCTTACTGTCGCGAAACTGTCCAGTTGTACGTCTACATCTCTTAATTTTTCATCTCTATGGTTGCAGATAGCCGTGAGGTTACTCCGCGCAACGCTTCGTCACCGGCATCAAAGGATGGTCCAACGTATTCGGCGATAACGCGTGCGTTCGCATCTCGGAAAGCGACCGCCCGGAGCACTAGCTCGAGTACCACGCCGCGGAAGGTGTCGCCCGAACGCCCTAGCCGCAGATTGTACAACCCAGGCCGGGCGTTCTGATGCATTTCACATATTCACGTATCATCGACTTATTAATATAATATTTGAGAGACATAGTAATATCCATAGAGTAGTAGAGTTGACGGCAGCAATTTGGTATAATGAGAGCGTATCTGTTTTGACTATGGAACCAGGGCGACTCGACTCTGCAAGTGCAAGGGGTTCAGTTGCTCGTGAGACTCTCCCGTCTGCGGTCACTTCTCGCGTCTGGAAGTTGTACACGACTACTCTTCTACCAAGGTAATACTGAAATGGTCAGTTTAAATGCAAAACCAAAATGACTGAAACAACGAAATGGAGTATGAGGACTTTGTGCGGCCGTTCTCGGCGCCATAATGACCGCACCTATCAGTTTAGGTGAATCATTATCAATAAGTTAATTCATTGAGTTTATTTCTGTTTTTCAGTGTTAAGATATTATGTGACCGAGTTAATAAACACGAATGTCATGACGACAATATTAATATTTTGAATGAGTCTTATCATTTCAAATTAATCACACTAGATTTCGACCCACGTGGACACAAGTATGCGCAGGCCCGCTATACTATTTTATTGCCTATGTTTTTGGGAATAAAAAGCGCACAGATCAGTGCCAAGTATTGTACAAGACATTGTCAAAATTTTTAGAATGAAACTTTCTAAACCAACCTTGGAAAATTTTAGTGAATATCGTAACGTAACACGCATTCGCCATGCGCAGTCAAACCCTCTTAGAATCTAAGAAACCGAGTGCAATCTAGCACTACAACCGCGAGTGAAGAACGGTGAGTGGTGGAGAAAATTTAAAATTTGCAATACTACATCTTCATCGTCCTCTACGGGGAATAGTAGATGTTGAGCTATCTCCGACCAGTTTTCATCAAGATCGCTTCTGCCAAAAACGCACTAGATGGGCATTAAATCATACAAAATACACACGTATAGTTTTTAAATTGAATCTGAACAAACATACAAGAATTTTATATTGACACAGCCTTGCACAGAGCACAGATTGAAAAAGCCCGTGACAGGGAATAATGTAACTTTCTATTAGTGAAAGAATTTTCACAATAATTACGAAGAATTTTACCACTTTATAACACTCGTAGTGTATGCCTGCGGGCACTAAACAGGCGGCAGCCGAGCGGTAGCAGTTGCGGAGCGACGGCGATATGCCAGTTGCCGTAGCCGCCCGCCGCCCCGCAACCGCTCTGCCGCCGCTCGTTTCGTGCCCACGGGCTACTTGTTTAAATAATATGTGGAGTGGGATGAAAATACCAATGAAACTAATATTAGTGGCTTTTATAATTTATTGGGTATCACTAGCACGAGGCCACGGTAGGCAGGGTCGGTAGGGGCGACAGAGTGCGCTCAAACGAGCTCTAGCACCTTGATGGTGCCTTGAGAATTGGCGGCAAGCAGTACGCTCGAGCCGCCGCCGCGTCGCCAGCACACCGCTGACACAAACTCACTGGGCTCGTCCTCTCGCCGTTCGGGGGCACCAGGGGCAGTCGGGGCAGCGGTAGGGGGCGCCGCGGGCCGGTCGAACAGTCCCCGCACCGCGTCGAACCGATACGCGAGCAACGGCCGCGACAGTCCGCTGTAGTAGAGGTAGAGTGCGTTGTTCTCGGAGCCGCACGCCACGTAGCGCCCGTCCGTCGCCAGCCCCACGAAGTTCTTCTCGTTGGCGTGTCCGGTGAACGAACGCACGCAACGCGCTGAATCCACGCGCCACAGCTTCAATTGCGAATCTGTGGACGCGGAGACGAGCCGGTGCGCGTCCAGGAATTTAACATAAGAAACCGCCTTGCGGTGATCGCGCAGAACCGCGAGGGGACGGCGCGGTGCGCGCAAGTCATAATAGTGAACGCAATGGTCGGCCGACCCGAACGCCAGATGGCAGGAAGAACGCGGGTTAAAGCGTACGCAGCACACGTTGAAGCGTGCCTCGAGCGTGGCCACAGAGCGGTCCGCGTTGAGCGCCCACAGCTTGACGCGCGCGTCGTCCGAACCTGAGGCGAGAAGACGCACGTCAGCGCGATTGAAATGCACGGACCAGGCACGCTTGTCGTGCTCGTGGTAGGCGCGCGTGCGTTGCGCTGTGCCCGCGTCCCACACGCACACGGCGCCTTCGTAGTCCGCCGAGGCGAGCACGCCTTTGTGGTAGGCGTTCCAGGATACGCACGACACCTTGTGCGCGCACGCCATCTCGGCGCAAGGGTAGTGCACGTCCACTGCGTCCCCCACCACCGCCGCGTACTCGAACACCTTGATGCGTTTGGTGACGCCTGCGATTGCGAACAGCTCCTCGTCCTTGTCGAACTCGATCGTTGACACGATCGTCGAGTAGTTGATAGCGTCCGCCGAGTACGAAAGCGTGGCAAGCGGCCGCAGCGCACGGTACCGCGTGAAAGCTGCCAGGTCCTCGCGAAACGCCTCTAGGCCGCGAGGTTCGCCCTCGACGCCGCTACCACTGGTGCGCACGCCGCCATCGTCTGGGGGTGCGGGAGGTGCGGAGGGCACGCGGGGCAACTCGCCATCGACGCCTTCAAGGTCGGCGGGGGGCGCCGGCTCGCCCGTCGAATCAGCCTGCGGTGGGAAGTAAAGTTCGTCGGCACGATGCGCAAAGTAGCACTGGACGAAGTCGTCAAAATGGGCGTGCAACCGCCGCCAGCGTTGGGCGAGTGCGTCCCCGCCGGTGGACGCGCCGCCCCCGCTCGCGAATGTCTCCTCGTCGTGGTCGGGCTCGGCGTTTGCGTCGACGCTGTCGGCGGCAGTGGCGAGCTCGCGGCGTAACGGCGGTTCGGCGTGTTCACCCGGGGGCGCGTCGGCCGGCGGCGGCGGCGGATGTGGTAGCGCGGCGGCCACGCGCTCCATATCTTTGCGCACCAGTTCAGCCTCACGCGTCAGCTGCGCCGCCTGGGCAGTGCGCGCTCGGTGCAGATGCGCCAGGAAGTCATAGAGCAAGCGATGGTGCGCGAGCCGCGACTCGGCCTCGAGCAATCGCTTACGTCGCGTGAGCGTGTCGAGCAGCAGCTGCACGTCGGGCAGGGAGAGGTGGCGCGCTTCAGCGGCGACCAACGCAGCGAGCCGTTCAGCATCGGGGCGCGCCGCGTCGGGCGTTGGCCTCGGCGCCGCCTGCCTTCGCTTGGCTGCCAGCTCGTTGAGTACAAAGTTGGGGTAGATGTGGTCGCGCGAGGGCAGAGCAACGCTACACTTGGGGCAACGTCCGTGGGCATCGACCGATTTGGCGATACATCCATAACAGAAGGAGTGTCCACACCTGGTGACGTAGGCCTCGTCGATGAGCTCGAAGCAAACGGGGCAGAGCAGGTCGCAATTTTTGTCCTCGAGGGAGCCCCCGAGGCCGGCGAGGGCGGCGGGACGCACCGCGCGTCCCCCACCCCCACCGGCCCCGACACCGGCCGCCGCATCGCCCGACATCTACAAACGACAAATCAAAGTTATAATAAAAGTTGCGGAATATTAAAGTTTCTGCCAAACGCGATTCACATATTTTCTTGAAGGTAATGATACAGTATTTGTATAAAATACGAAATCCCACCTTTCTCATTTTTTTTTAATTTTATTAGGTCTTAACAGAAGTTCGAGATTTGAAAAAAATTGAATTTTACGCAACATATTGATAGAGCTCTTGGTATGACATATAAACAGTTAGGTTTCATATTGCGAATTGGGAAGGTATTTAAAAATCCTTCCACTTATAAATTGTTATATAACAGTTATGTTCGAAGTCGTCTAGAGTTCGGTTGTTCTGTTTGGTGCCCCCAGTATAATATTCACATAGATAGACTAGAAAATCTTCATAAAAAATTTGTTAAGCAATTAGATTACAGATGTGGAAATACATACACAGATTATCAGTCTAGCGCTGAGCGGTACAGAATAGAATTGCTTTCAGATCGACGCGTCTTTGTTGATGTAAATTTACTATACAAGATTTTAAACAATCACATTGATGCTCCAGCACTTTTATCCAGAATTTCTTTTAGAGTAAAGAAGAAGTTGTCGAAAGATGAACCTACTTTCTATAAATACATCAAAAAGTAGACATACCCGAAATTCATTTGTTAGACGTGCGTGTGAAGTTTACAATCATAGGTTTGGCAATGTTGATATTTTTAGTAATTCCTTAGCTGTCTTTAAAAAATGTATTAAGTCGGCATTTACTGAAGGAGATAAAGATTAAGGTCAGTTTATTTATTTGTCGTTTTTCTGTTGAGTAGGTGGACCACAGCTAAGTTATTTTTGTTAATAATTATATAGGAAACTCTAGGTCTATACTAAGTAATTTTTGTATGAACATAGATGTAAATGACTGTTTGTTTCTAAATAAAATTAAAAAAAAATAATTAATCAGCAGCTCCAGATACGAAAAAAAAAATTTATAACCAGTCGGAAATTGATAAAGAATAGGTCAGTTCTTCTAATAGTAACAAATATAAAAGGTTAATATTCAGGCTGAAATTTTTATCACCATCTAAATTTTAATAATAGGATCTTTAGTGAAAACAATGAAACACGAGTTTTATCTTTTAGTGTTACTCAGTACAAAAATATTGTCTATAGTGCAACAAAGTTGTCGAATTAAAATCGAAATGCGCGGGTAACTGATAATTGCGTCGATCAGCAGCCACCGACGGAACACTTTTCTCCTCTTCACCCGCGTTTACATTTTTCTCATTCATATTTAACTTAGTGACCATGCTGTATCGATAATTCTTTCTAGAAATTTTTTTTTTTGTGATATAAACTTGACTTACTTTTGTCAAAATTGGAATCTTTAGATTATACCTAAAGTTCAAATTAAATTTGGCTGGTGATAATAATAAAAACCTTGTGTCACAATGTTTGTCCGCGATGAACTTCAAAACTACTTAATCGATCTTGATGAAATTTTACACACTGTGTGTAATTTAGTGGTATGTATGTATTTATGTAGTCTCTGTCTGCCTGGACGGCTAATGTCCGAAACGGCTGAACCGATTTTAACGAAACTTCTTATTTGAGTTGTTTTCTAAGATTTTACACAGTACAAATTTCATTTCGGAAAAACGCACGGTTCTTGGAGTAACTATTATTGGAGGTAGCTATTGATCATGCAAATTTTTCTTAGGTTGTTAAATTTCAGAATATTCTAGAAAGCCTCACAATGTCCTAGAGCGTCGCGTCCTTTTAGCTGTCCCGGTACAACAGTGTATCCCACGCGGGCGAAACCGCTACAGGAAAGCTACTTTTCTTATAAATAACAAAACTGCTCTGGAAATTAGTAAAGCTACTCTGGAAACTAGTCGGAAAACTACTCTATTAATATTAATGACAAATAAATTATTTCTATTTCTAACACGTGGTTGAGATAACTACATATTTTGATCAACTACTAGTAATTCTGTTCTTTATTTCAAGAATCAGTGGAAAATACATCTGATTTTGAATTTGTTATATAAAAACCGGCCAAGTGTGAGTTGGACAAGCACACAAAGGGTTCCATACAATGACAAAATATTAAAAACCGGCCAAGTGCGAATCGGATTCGCACACGAAGGGTTCCATACCACCATACAATATAAAAACGAGCGCGACGTTAATCGAACTTAACCATTGATCGTTATTACTATGTAATTTAAAAATTATTGTATAAATATATTTTATTTTTATTTCCTTGGTCATTTAGAAGGCGCTCGATCCTCTCTGGTTAATCCGAAAAGTAATAACATGAGTGCACTGATAGTTTCAGTTACATGTATGACAACCTATACCAAAAAATTTTTTTTCTTAATTTCACTACATCGTTTTGTAGCTGTTCATAGATTACACCTACCTTCCAAATTTCACATTTAAAAAATTATGTGAAACTAAAATACAATACAAAACGAAAAAATAAATAAAAACCGACTTCAAAAACGTAAACTAAAAAATTTAGGAAAGAGCATTAATGTGCGGTCTAAGTTTATGACGTCGGTGCCAAGTCATTCACTTTAAATTGTGTTCTACATTTGTTATGGTTATAAATATATCATTGTTCTAATTATTATTACCTGACAAGTACCCATTCAAAGTGTGTGAGTTGGTACAAACTTCATTAGGTATATACAGCCTATTAATATTCTTTTCTTTACAGTGAAAATATTATTTTTTAATTTTTTAGTTTATGTTATTGAAGTCTGTTTTTTTTGGAAAGTTTATTTTAATATTCAATTTTTAGTTATACACAACTGTAACTTATTTGTATTTAATATTAATAGGGCTTCTAAACGCGCTACTCAAATGAGACAGCGCCGTTTAAAGAAAACTGTCGACAAATCGCAGCTCATTACCCCTAGCTCCTAACCGTTATGGAGTACTGTACCCTGCCTCATCAGCCTAGCAGCATAAAATGATGACTTCCAGATGTAAACACCTGAAGAACTAAGAAATAGAGCTCAAACACACCATGCGTGCCAATAAGATTTGAGGGTATTCCTCGATTTTATTGAACCTCCTTTTATTGACGTCGGTTTAAAATAAGCATATTCATCGTTTGAATTTTATTTGCCTACATGTATGTATATTTACATGTATACCTACATAAGAACCTACATACATACTTTAAGATATACACAAATACCTACATACTGAAGCGAAACAAAATATCTTACACATTACGTTCCCATCGTTTGAATCATGGTTCAAAATGTTCGAAAGGCATGGTTCATATAAAAACGTGAAATCAAATATAAAAATTTCCTACTACAAGACATTATACTACCTCATATTACAAAAATCAATTTAAAAAAATTTGAGTTACGTTCTTTTGCGTCCGGTCGGCCGGTCAAGCTGGGCACACTTGACACGTCTAGCGAAACACCAAAACAGCATCCGTGTCAAACGATCTACGCCTCTTAAAACAACCTCAGTATATTAATTACTGCAATATATATATATATATATATGTATTATAATATATACATATTAGTTTCATAATTTTTAAATTATTAGTTTCATAATTTTTAAATTATTAGTTTCATAATTGTTAAATTATTAGTTTAATAAATTTAAAAATTAAATAGAAATGTTAAATTTAGATAAATAAAATAATAAACGATGACAGTTTGTCTTTATTTATTACCATCAGGCAATGAATGAATTAATTGCTATCTGTGTCTAATGAAATTACACCTTCCGTTAAGTAATCTGGCTGGATTTGAAAAGTTGTACCCGAATCATCTTTGTCTAACGATGAGCAGTCTGAGCTGCTGTCAGACATATCACTCCCATGTATAATAAATTCTGCAGTCATTTGGTCTAATATGTGATCACTTTTAGCATATCCCACTTCTGCTTTTTTCATATTTTCAAATGACTCCATTCATTTGTACCCATATCTATGACTTTTTATTTAACCAATTCCATTACTCTATTTACATTCCATTCTACATTATTCGTACTGACATATCTTTTGATTGCTGTCCAAGCCGTACCAATTGCATTTAAGTCTGGGTGATATGGCGGTAGACGTAAAACGACATGGCCATATTCACTTAATAATCTATCAATATGAACCTGTCCTTGTGAAGTTTAATTAAATGATACAGTTGGGGTCTCAGCATTTTCTTGAATTTTTTTTTCATTCCATAACTGTTGTTTTGGAATTCTTATTTGGTACTGAGCCATATTGCTTATTAAAATAAAAAGCATTATGAACCACTACAACTGACTTTGTTGGCAGGTTTGGTATAAGTTGGGTTTGAACCCACTTTTTGTATTTGTCAAAGTTCATGTCTTGGTAATCGCCTGTATTTGATTTTGAAATGAAAAATGTGACCTAGATGCGAACATGAGCAGCGCATTAGATACAAAACCAACCTCAGATCTTGCGTGTACTATGACCACACCTTTTTGTATTGGTTTTCTGACGACCTGACTTAGACCTCCACATAAGATACATCAGTATATATAATTGGGTAACCACCCTGGCGATATTTTTCAAATTTCTCCAAATATTCAAGCCTTTTTAATATGTGTTTTTCCAATTCAATTTTCATCCACTGGAACCCCAGATTCATAATAATTTGATTGAGACTTTTATCAGAGCCCCGAAGGTTTATTTCGCTGCATGGTTTTAGGTGAAGTTTTTTTATAGTCGACAATTCTTTGTTTGTGACATGAAAATTATGTACAGAGCTTTCGATTACGCCTTTATCAAAGTGTTCAATATCGGTAACCGGTTTTTTTCTCGGTCTTATTTTTCTTGGGTTTCAAAAAACCGACAAACTGTCCGATTCATTGACCTCCCTTATAATTTTCTGGACAGGAGTTACAGATGTTCCCGTGGCCTTGGCAGTTCTTTTTTGTACCTAGAAAAAAAAATTATAAAGTAAGAAGCTATTTATACATTTAAATAAAATTAGGCACTTAGAAAATACCTTAGGTATGTTCTTTATTCCTTCAGCAGCTTCTTTTTCCATATATTTATATACGTTATAAATTAATTCACTTATTTGCCTTTGAGGCGGCACTGTTGATTTTAATATTTGAAGTTTCAATCAAATGTATTTAGGAACCGCAAACTGGCCAACCGGCGAACGCGAACGATTGTCGGCCAGTCCTACTTTCACATACCAAAAATCTGGGACTAGATTCATGCCTCGAACTGTAAGTTAATTGTTAAATAAGAAAATTTTTAACAAATACAATTTTATATTGTTTATGTTGGCAAGTTGTAACATCTGTTAATGTGATGTGCAATGATAACCAATATTTGGTTATGTTTGGTACATTACTTTAAGTTTTGAAATAAGGGATGCAACATTTCACAATTTATGTACTTGCGGAAACACATTTACACTGAACCAATTCTAAACAATGATAATTTAA
Source organism: Luffia ferchaultella (assembly GCA_949709985.1). Classification (NCBI taxonomy): domain Eukaryota; kingdom Metazoa; phylum Arthropoda; class Insecta; order Lepidoptera; family Psychidae; genus Luffia; species Luffia ferchaultella. Next base: position 478,346 of record OX453265.1, read on the forward strand.
TAAATAAAATTGTATCACACAATTTCATAGTTTTTTTAACCTCCCTTGGCCTTTTTTACAAATAGTCACATTTATACATAAAAGCATGAATTGACTAGAAGCCTTCTTCGGCGTTTACCATCTAACCACTCATACTATAGCTAACCGGTGTGTGATGGGTAGTTTAAGCCTGAGTTTCAGTGAAAAAAGAGCAATATAGGCTACTACAGATAGCCTCGAGCTTCTTGGTGCATCTGAATACAGCACTAAATGGGAACTTGCACACATATCGAGTGGGATTGGCCGCTGTGAGATTCACCGGAGGAAAGACCGACCCCCTCGCTGCACTGCGTTCCTGATTATTGCGACGCGAATTATGCCTCCTCTCAGATCCGCCATAAAGTTTGAGGCAGTCTGTATTTATCTTAATCGAAAATTCCCATGGGATACAAAACGAATCAAGATTGACAAGCAATGCTTCAAATTGTGATATGGAATACCCAATACAGGCAGTCACATGAAAGCTGAAGTGAGCAATTTAGCAATATATGCATTTACATTTGCATGAGGGTAACAAATAATTTATTTGGCTCACTGACTTACATACCTAGAAACTCTTACACATGGCCATCACGTGTGTCAGGGTGGCGGTACAAAGTGGTACAAGGTTACAGTTTGGAATTGTGATTATGGGGTAGATTTAGTACCTAATTTGCACTATTTAGTACCTATCATCAAAAAATTTGTACCTGTCTACTTTCAAAAATATTTGAGATTTAAAGTGTACCGCCATCCTGAATTTGTGTACTCTTTTATGTATTTCTTGCTAGGTTTGAGAATTTCATAGGCTTCAGGATGGCGGTACATTTTATATAAGTGAGAGTATTTGAATTTCCCGCGAGCTCGTAGTTTCAAAGGCCGCGCTATTCTACGCGCCTATCACGACACCAATCGACACATGACCGAGTGACCTCGACTGAGTTCGTCCGACCCACCCGACGAAGTTTCATGCGTAATGCCAGAATTAGATGTCTTTTATGTTTGTCTTTTTCTTACACATAGTGATGATTTGCATCTATCCCACTCACGTTTCTGTCGTATTATTCTGTTGTATGTCGTAATTGGATGCGGAAGGCGGAGGACCATGTGTGGTGGTGAGCCTTGGTAGAGGCCTATATCCTGCAGTGGAGAGACACGGGCTGATGATGATGATGTGTTGGTGTAACCATGCTTTGGACCCATCGCACGCTACTGCCAGACAACTGATATACTCGCATACTTATAATTTTTTATAATAAGTACATATTTTGCACCTAGGCACAGATCAAAATATATATATGTTAACATGAATACTTGACCCGGGCAGGAATCAAATCTGCAACCTTTGGTTCTGAAGTAAGGATCTCTAACCATTCAGTCAGTGTAAATGCATTTAGCTTGTGTCAGCTTTCATTGTAATATCTGTAGAAGGAGTAGAATGTATGAAGATAGAAGCAGTACGGACATGAAATTAATAAAACACAGGTATAATGCCCGATAGTGGTGTGAATAGAATAGAAGAATGTGAATATAGTATATAGGCAGGAACTGCACCTAAAAAATTTCCCTCGTGTGATGAAAAGACATATTGGGTGACTTTTTGCAAGGCAATGATCTAAAAAAAATTACCCAATGAGGTTCATGTTTTGTTGCGCTGAGTGTTTTTCATATGTAATGAAAAGGAATCATAACGAAATGTGAAATGAAAATTTTTTTAGGTATTTCCCGCTTGCTAATGACATTATGTATGCAAACAAACAGGATTCATTCACACAAATATTTATAAATAGCGTTCCCTAGAAAGTAAAAAATTTTGTTACCTGGCCTGATTGATTTACTTATTTTTAAATAGCTCTAAATTAGCTTGTATTTTGTAATTCAAATTTAGTTGTGTTGGCTCAATTTTATTGAAGCAAAATTTAATTTGTCCAAGTGTATTCTAACATCCCTATAAAAAATAATTGTTTTTTTTTTGCTCAAGTTTTTGATATTGAATTCCTGTAAATTCTTCGACAAAAATAAAATATGTACCATAAGTTTATGGTATTCAATATAGAACTACTAATCTTAAAAAGCTGTGTAGTAAGTACGCAACTAAAATAACTTCAGCTAAAATATCTGGTAATTTCACTTAAGCATTTTTAGAGTACTTACGACAAAAACACTAAAGTTGCATTGGTATTATCCGGTTACTCCCGACTGGGCTTACATATTGTTGCCCAGGCTCCAGTATGCTTGAAATATACCCAAGTTTCATCGACAGGATTTTATAATTTGTGCTGAGGAATTGAGCATTTCCCTTAAATATAAATTAAAACATTAACACCGCACCCTATGTAATCAATCGACATGAATATTACCACCATAGAAATTTATTTAACTTTTGATTATAAATAAATTGTGCAGGTAAAAAGACAACATCACCCTGTGGCATCACCCATGCATCACCCACTGAATCTCACTGAATGAATCTAGGGTAGGGAGGGAGGGAATGAAAATGAATTATTTAATTATTTTGACATTTGACAATTCAATCTTCAATCAAAGACTAGACTGGACTAGACCTGTGGACTAGACTACGAACAAAGACATTTGATGACCTCATTTTCGTTTGACCATGGATAGCAATAGATGTGGACGTTTATGGTTTTATTATCTTGAATTGCCAGCAACTTTTCACAACATTGCCTACAATACAAGACTGGTCTGCGGTGGCCTGCTGGAATGCTATGGAATCTGTAAGAAAGCAATATCAAAATTGGTCGACTAAACGTTAAGTTATTTCTATTTTTACTTAAATAGTCGATAGTCGTTTTAATAGCCGAAAGTAATGTTTAGATTTTATTAGTCCGAACTAGAATCTTTGAAAATTTTCGTGATATAGGTATATGTTTATGTTACAATTCATTTTATTTCTTATTAATCACGACGCTTTGGTGATATAAAAATTAAAATTTGTTTATTTATTTGTTAATTTTTAAGCAAAGACCGTTCTCATTTAATAATTTATATCATCAAAACACGCCATTTTATAAGAAAGCTAGGTAAGTAATTTTGGAAGTTTAAATAAAAAGGAAAGCATTGAAAAATGTAGCACGCGCCAAACTTCTAGTTAGCTTCATAATCAAAGTGAGTAGCGTTGCAATAAAAAAATGGTTGTCGAGAATGGACACCTGTGAATAACTGTTATCTCTATGGTGAATAAGGCACCCGCGTCAACTCATCGTCGACTTTAGAACGAAGTACGAAAGACATCAAAATTAACTGCGAAACTAAAAATGTGATGATAATGTAGTGGAATTAATATGTTGCCATATTTTGCTATTAATTTCATTTTTAGCTACAAATGATGATAACGTACTTATATATCTAATATGAGCTATACAAGGTAAAATTTTAAGAACTATCCAAAAAATCTGATGATTCATGAATTATTTTATCTACTTACAGTGTTATTTTATAACATTCGGTTGCCGTCTTTGTGACGACGCGCCCAAAACCATGAAACCGAGATGACATAACCTGCTAAACCAAGAGCGAACGCGTACTAGTGATTTTGTCGTTGGCCAATGGTTTGATCATTCAGGGAATCAGTATGGAGCTATAATATAGCAGTGCGCGCATTTGACGATTAAAAATCTAACGATAATTGAACTATCGATAGCCACTACCGATCCCTATTCAGTCAAACTATCAAACTATTGAGCCAATAAAATATACAGTGTGGATGACTCTGAACGCTGCTTGGCGCAGCGATAATTAACCACCTGTTCCCTTTGGTGATTTTATTTGGCAGCGGGCGAAGGCGAAGTGGGCGACCAGAGGCCAGTCAATACGCGAACTCGTGTCGACATGTAAGACCGTCTGTCAGCCTCTCGTCTTGTGTGTCAACTTAACGCGTGCCCGTGTATTTCATAGGATAAACTGGTGTAAATCCAACGTATGCTCTCAGTAAATGTAACCTGTCCATGATAATACTCGGAACCAATAACATCTGTAGTTGTTAGCACGCTCGCGTCGCGCCATAAAAAGAAAATAATTTCATTATTTTTTGTTCAATGTTACATTTTACGTCCCTATGAGGGTGTAAATATGTACATTTTAGTTGTCTTGTTGTCTTAGAGTATCACATTTTTTTACGGTCGACAAAATAAAGCTTGACACACAAAACACGCTCGGGTCAAATTCACTATAAAATTAAATTTTATCTCTGAAATACGTTAGGATACCGACTCGCATCATCAGCTCAGAACATTAAAATAACCTTTCAACAATGGGAAGTTGTGCGAACACGATGTAACTTCCAATACATACACAATACATAGGTACATAATACACAATGTTAAGCTGTTTGTTTTCCTAAATAAATAAATATGTCAAAATGCTCACGTGGCGCGCCGGGTGCCGAGGGCGTAGCGTGCGGTGGCCGTGAATGGTGACTACACCCTATTGGTTTTTTTGGAAAAGATTTGTGTAGTTTTATCTCAATATTTTTCTATTGAACGATACTAAAAGGAAACAAGATGGCCATTGATTTTTTACGAAAGATCATTAAACATATTAAAATTTTGATGGTTCTTAAATTTTCACCTTGTATATAGATTTTAACAGATAGTACCTTAGATAACAGAAACATCAAGATGGAGCATCTCATACTTCAAAACAAATGAAAACCCAAGCAACATGACAGATTCAAAGATTAAACATGGATTAGACAGATCATATTAAGTAATAATCATTGTTTTAAACATTTTGATAAATTACACATGAAAAGCAATTCCAGAATCTATACTTATTTTTATAGTACAAATTGTACATCTGAATCACCCTAAATTCGACTTCTCAGTGCTGTATCATATCATCACGTGGCGTATTTTTAAACTGAGGCTTTTTTTTCTGTGCTTGTAAAGTAGGTACCTATGTATTTAAATATAGTTAAACCTTTGTCAAAATTTTCTATATTTTTGGAAATTATAGTTTATCGTCACCCTACCATCTTGATCAAATTGATGGAGACAAATTATATTGTAAGAAGGTCACCAAATTACATGTAAAACCGATGTTTAGTTTTATACAGATATTGGCAACTTTTAACTTCGTAGTGCCATGTGTAAAATTAATTGAATTAACCAACACTCTCTATAGATATACAGTGACAATTTTTTTTAAATGAAAAAAAAAATATTATTCACCAAAGTTTATAACTTTTGAAACAAATTAAATATTTAATAAATAATACATTTGCTGAGTACATTTTTTTTTAATATGGCATCCCTATAAAGATATTGCTTATACAGTACAATAATAGATGTCGCTATACACAATTTATATTTCGAAGACAAGATAAAACAGTAAACTTCTTTACCGACAGCGGTAGCCATTTTCCTATATTTATGGCAGCTGCGATATGTCGGATGATGTCGGAGCTATTTGGAGATGTTTGAGCGAAATTTCATAATTTGGTGATGTGATTTTAGATGTCGAACCTCAACAGCTCATCTGTCGACTATGGAGGAATCGATCGAGGAGCGCGATGTCGCTCCAGGTGAGACCGGAGCCTCCAATAAATAGCTAAAAAGTTTGTAGTGTTGACCGCGAGGTCGAATGATGTTCGCTTTCCCGGTTGCAGAACTCTACTTTCTGATCGCGAAATTCCTGTCTGGCGGGCCCTTGAAGAATACCGCGAAGGTAACACAGGTCCCTGGGATGATTTTGAAGATTTCTGTGAAGTCCACATTGGTAACACTTCCGTGTGTGTTGCAGGAGATGCTGAAGGAGTTGGAGAGTGCGGAGGCGAGTGTTTCGGTTTGTTTGTTTGGTGTGTTTGGCGCCAGTGCACGTGGCCGGCCTGTCAGAGCGGGGAGCGGGCGGGGACACTTACAAACGCGTGTTGCAGGTGCTGCCGCGGCGGCTCGACTGGGAGGGGCGCGACCACAAACAGACCTATCATGAACTGGTATGAAACTTTGTTTTTTTCAACAGGTTTAGCGCCTAAAACTTCTATTTAAATATTATCCCTTGTTTAGTATCAATAAAAGTACCAAATTGTGCAGTGTACAATATCCGTGAATCGGACAATCAAAATACTATAAATAATGATATAAATTGTTTTTAGGATGATTTATTGATTAATTAGTTTTATTTTTAATTATTTGCAAAATTGACAAACATGAGAAAATGGTGGTGCATTAGATTATTTCTATGCATTACGTCACTTGTTGCGTTCTCGCTCTGTATTACGGTGGTACGCATGCACAGTCTCGCTCCCCCTGACGACAATGTACGAGGTTACCCGAACGCTACCGAGCGAAAACGGCGCTTGTTTCAAACTACGTTTTGTATTATACGAAGATGCATTAAAAACCACAGACAGAGTATTAAACATTAAACCACGTCCAGGGTAGCACGTTTGACTTTAATTAAGGTCACAAATTATTCGATGTCGCCTAAACGCGCGGTACCTAAAAATCGTAGTTTTACTACTTTAAAAAACTGAACTAATTTATTTTTTTTAAAGTAATATAATCCCATCTATTTGTAAAAACTTTTTATTGGACATTTTCTTTTAAATCTTTGATTGTTTACATTTAAATAAAATTAAAAACTTATCGAATTTTCAGACTGTTAAAACACTTTCAGAATTTACACTTCTGATTTCTTTAAGAGTGAGCAAACTTAAACATATTGTGTTTCGAATTAAAAAAAACCCTTTATGTACTTAACTGTAACATATAATTCATATTGGATTAAAACTGTTTTATTAAAATCGGTTTGAAAACAAGAAAAATGTCTACTTGGTCTTAATTTTACAGTATCTCAAAGAAAATTCATACAAGAATCAAGAAGAAAAATTTGTATTATTGGCTGCTTAGGGCCAACTCATTGTCTGTGTGCCAGAAGAAAATTGTCGATGTTAGTACAAATAGCATTTAACACTCACTGGTGAAAACGATTCAGATGTTTTGAACAAATATGTGATTTTATGGAACAGTTAACTATTGTTGCTGCTTAAAATTAGATACAATGGGTCATTGGCTATTTTATAGCCATTGGCCCAACATTTTGATAGGACCAAATACAGTGTTACTTTACCTATCTTTTGATACCTCTGTGGGACAATTGCGAATCTTGCCTTTGAAAAAATTTGCTTTCATTTTTGTCGTTATAAAGACATTGGTCTTCACTAATTAAATTACTTGCATTTATTAATTAAAAGATTTTTTTATTATTTGAAATGACCAGTGGAATGATTCAGAACTATGGCTATACATAACATATGTGTGATTTATAAAACTTTATCTTGATCGGAAAGCTGATACATTTTTGCATTGCATATGTGAGAACACGTTATCATTATCGTTATTATTGCATACTTATTATATCATAGTTTCTTTCATAATCATTTATTTCAGAATAAATTTACATAATGCAATACAGTCTATCAATGCTCCCCACACTAGGCCAAGCCTGTCTGTCATGTGGGAAACAAAAGTTATAAGTAGGTACAGTTCATGACAGTTTTAAATGTAACAAAAAAATAAAAAATAAATTAAACTAACCAAACGTTTAGTATAACCAAAATTTTAGATATTATTCATTATATATTAGTACAATTAAAATGTTACAATAATTTATTATTTTATTACAAACTGCATATAATAGCAAGTAGATTCAGATAAATGTGTTTATATGAGTGTGAGTGAGTTAGTGTATGATGTCTGATGGAAAATGTAAGGATTTTAAGTGATAATTTTTATGCTTTGCTTTGAATACTACTTTTGCATACTTTGCTTAGCTTTCAAGTTAAGAATAACTTTTCAATAGGTCAAGAACTTTGGGTTTCATTTCTCTAACAGTCAAGTTTTTAACTCGCAGATACTAACAATTTTATTATATGTATGTGGTGCAAGAAAACTTTAAAAACGTTGACCAAAAGCGGATTTGACGGCGATGCTTGGCGCCTTGAAAACCCGTTCTTCAAGCATTGAGGGATATTCGGGACTTGTTATTATCTTCCTGTGTGTTTTTATTGTCATATTTACTTTAATGTGCACTTCTTTATCATTGTTTTCTTTTCCCCTCTTATCTTTATTAATTTCTTCCCTGGCCCTCCCTTGTCCTTCCAAAATATTTAGTATTATGCTATTAAAATAGAACATATGGCCCACACCCTTTACAGCGGTACTTATGATCTTAATTTTCTCCTGCCAATCCTGAAATAATTCATGGTCAAAAATCACGCCTCTTTACACCTCCTTAGGGGTTTCATTTAAAAAAATTTTAATATACATCATCAAAATGAGATTACAAATTGATATGCTTGTTATTTACGATCTTTTTATACAGATTCTAGCACCTCTCTTCATCACTCAAATGTGATTAGTCGTATTTAGCAAGTTTGTGCTGATCTATGGCCAGTGTCCTGCATAGCGATGCACTGAACTAATTTCTCTGCCCTGCCATGTCAGACATGGCTTGTGAACGAAAAGAGCCCTTCAACTTTAACAGATAATATAAGAATTAGTTTTACAAAAATGTTGAATGATGTCTTTCAATGTTTTGTCCCCTATTTTACCTCTGTAGGGGTTAAATTCTTAAGACACGCAATTTTTCTTCATTTCCAAGAAAAAGTTCAAATATCCAATGTTCATGAATTTAACTGTAGGAATAAAGGAAGTTTCAAAATTTCTAAAATGTATCTTTTTTGATTTCCAACCAAAAAAGTAAACACGAAAATCCGTGGATATAACTTAAAAATGTTTTGTTCATACAAACTAACATCCATCTTGGACGATAAAGAACTACCAAAAATACTAATAGTTTAATAAAAAAGTTTTTATTACAAATATAGATATTTTTTAATCTTCTTTCCTTTTTCATTTGCCTCTTCACTTTTAACCAAGGGGCTGCGGCTACACTTAATTTTAGCTGGCTACAGATAAAAGAAATTTGCATTAACCTCTCCTGAAAATCTTTAGCTTTAACATATACAAAACTCAAGAACGGTTTAACCAATTCATAACATTAATAATAATAGTTAAGCAGTGCAAAAGCTATTACGGGTTAAATAGAGTATGGTGAAAACGAAAATGATTGACCAGGCTTAAACCTTTATAAGTGCGTATCTAAAATACAATGCGGCCGGAAGCTAGTGATATATAAGTTCACGCATTTTTCCTATAAGAGGAAAGGCCCAAACTGTCACTTGACACTAAGACTACTAAGGTACAAAGTACCATGCGAACTTCTTCAGTCTGTGTTGCCCTCCTCTGCACTGGGGACTAGAAGTGATCGGTGGCGAGCCTGTTCGCCGCAATCGAGCCCACGCCCACGGTGGCAGGTGGCAGGTGGCAGCAGTGGCTCTCGCGATTATGTTTGAGGTTTGGTCTAGAAATTTTCTTTCTCCTAGGAAATTTAAATGGTAAAGTAAAAATGGGAGAGAAAAAGATACGCTCTCCCGAAAAGGAGTAATGGTTGGATCTGGGTTTATGTACTAGTGTGTCCCTTTAGAAGTCAAACAGGTATATGTTAAGCAAACACTTTTTTGAAGATAGGACTGTAGTCAGTATTGTCTTCTCACACACATAGGGCGCATTCAATAGTATATTAATAAAATGTGCATGGTTCATTTAAATGTCCAGGCATCGCAATTCAGCGAGATCTCGTGGTTGCGGCTGGCGCGCGTGTGTGAACGCGCGTTACGGTTGGCGCGATCGGTGGCCGGAGGGCCTCGGCTGTCGCTGCTCAGCGACGCGCTGGTGACGCCACGAAGGCCCCAAGATGCTGGACATTCGCTTGGTGAGTGCGACCAAAGGGTTCTCCACGGCCATGACACACTGTCGCGAATCAATTCCACTGATAATATAATTAAAATACCTACTTACTCAATAATATAAACACACAATTAGTTATTATTTTTTCCAACAATTTTCCAATATTCATGAATTTATTAATTTTGATGATACTCAAGGCAAATCACATATAGTAAATTCGTATGAAAAGTATTCAAAAAGAAGTGAAAATGAGTATGTCGCAGTAACTTCTAATAAATGCCTTTTTGGTTTTTCACCCTTTACATTAATGCACTCAATATACCTATCTTTTTTCCATACTTAAAATACCCTTCATAAAAAGCTTTTCATCCCCTAATAAATCATGCACTGCGGCTACTACTTCATCATAATCTTTAAATTTTTTTAATCTTTAGGTGTTCTTTTAATCTCGGAAATAAATAAATCAAAAAGAATAAGCTTAGGTCTGGTAGATAAAGAGGTTGTTCCATTATTTTGAAGCCAGGTTCTTCAAAGACATATAGTTAGCAACTCTGGACCTGTCTTGGTATTGAGGCGTTGACTCGCTGAAACAAAATACAACAAACGGTGACACAACAATATATCGAAACTTTTTTTTCAACATTTTTATGGTCCCAAACCCAAAGAGTAGCAACGAGAACCGTATTACTAAAGCTCTGCTGTCCGTCCGTCCATCTGTCACAGGCCTGTTTCGTCTGAACGTAATAGGTAGATACTTGAAATTATCACGTACTGTGTATAACTGTGGCCGCTATAACAATGATAAAAATGAAATAAAGTTAAAAATTAAAGGGGGTCCCCATTCAAGAAACTTTTTTTTTTAATATTATACGGTGATACGGGACGCTTCTTGTGCGTGCGCGACTCGTACTTTGCTGATTTTATCAATTTCGTTGGTCCATGTTACTGTTGTCTGTCGCAGGGCAGCGTTCCGAAATTGAACTCCCACGTTTAACCTTGGCACACCAACGTGCGCCCGTACAATATACGGGAACAGTAATCCCTAATGTACCTACTCGAGTAATTAAATTTTTCAAACAAAGTAATTTCAGCGCCAACTTTACTTTTATTTTCGCACAACCGCTTCGACAAGATGTCGACAAATGGCTTCTATTTAAAAAAAAAATTAACAGGATCAGATTTCGTTCTTTTGTATAATTTCACAGATGTGTTAAGCTACAACCTGCTAGTATTAATCTCATGTGGACGATTAACGTGATTGATAGAATAAAAAATTATAAGTTAAAGTTTATTCAAGAACAGTTTGGAGTCTTCTACATCAATAACGATGGAATAATTAGAAATGAGTAATATATGTAACTAACAGAGAGCACATAATACAAACAGTTAATTATGAGTCACATACCATACCAGTTCACCAGGTGACCAATACAACTAAAAGAAAACATGTCAAAGACATTATAGGCATTTGTTTTGCTAACCAGATTATTTTGATAGTTGCTTGCAAGAATGCTACTTAAGTAGGTGTTATAGTTACGGAAATTGTAAACCAAACATGTGGCAGTGTTTTTCCTTAAATTCTAATTCAAGACATGTGATTGGTGTGATGATTTTCTTAATTTTAAGTAGTTTTCTTGCAACAGGCCGTATCAGATGCGTGTATAGGGGGGGTTATGGGGTTACTCTTATTAACAGTGTCAGTCACAGGATAATTATTAGATTTATTATGGTCCCTCACGCCCGTATTGGTGCAGTGCGGCGGCTGTTGGCACGCGCCGAGGGCAGCCACGCGAGTGCGTCACCCGGGCCGGGCGGGCGTGCGCTTTTCCCTGCGAGGTTGCTACGCGGGCTGCAGCTACAACGGCGAACCCTAGGCCACCTAAGCGCCGTCTACTGCCTTACGTTCGACTGCACCGGCCGCTATGTTGTCACCGGCGCCGACGATCTGCTCGTCAAAGCATGGAGCGCCGTGGACGGTAGATTGTTGGCTACGTTTAGAGGCGCCGCTGCCGAGATCACGGATGTGTGCGTGTCGGGCGACAACCGGTTGTTAGCCGCGGGCTCCGTGGAACGGCTGGTGCGAGTTTGGTGCTTAGCTAGCGGCGCACCTGTCGCCGTTTTGGCGGCTCACGCTGGCACCATCACCTCTGTGCACTTTCGGCCGGCGCGTTGCGGCGATTTACACACGCTGGCTTCGACGTCGACGGACGGCTCGGTGGCATTTTGGACTTACCGACAGGCGGGCCCCGGCGGTAAGCCCGCCTTTCTTTCGGCGCCCGTTCACTACGTGGAGCGCATGCGACCTGGTGCTTGCCACATGATCTGTGCGGCCTGGAGTGCGGGTGGGGCTTTTTTGGCCGCTGGCTCGGCGGATCATCATGTACGCGTATACGCACTACACGAGGCGGCGCCGCGCCGTGTGTTAGAAGTGCCGGCCCACACTGACGCCGTCGATTCACTGGCGTGGGCGCATAACGCGCTGCGATTCGTAAGCGGTTCCAAGGACGGCACCGCCGCGCTATGGGCGTTGCACGCGACGCAGTGGCGGCACACGCGACTGCGCTGCGACGAAGAGCTGCCCGGTAACACTGTCACCGCCGATCGCCGTCTCAAGGTGACGATGGTGTGCTGGGACCGCAGTGACGCGCTCGTGCTGACGGCTGTCTCAGACTGTAGTGTTAAAGTGTGGTGCGCGCGCGCGTGTCGACTGCTACGCGTGTTGCGCGGTCATTCGGATGAGGCGTACGTGCTGGAGGCGCATCCGTTCCTAGCGGGAGTAGTATTATCGGCGGGGCATGACGGCCAGTTAGTGGTGTGGGACGCGTCCGCCGGCGAGCCATTGGTCACGTTCCAAAATGCCATCGAAGGTCAAGGCGCGGGCGCGCTCTTCGACGCCAAGTGGGGTGCTGGCGACCGACTCGCTGCTACTGACTCGCACGGCCACTTGCTTCTGCTGGGGCTTGGTGGTGGACACCCGCTGCTTCGTGAGCTACCTACCGAGCTGTTCTTCCATACGGACTACAGGCCGGTGGCGCGCGACGCATTCGGCGGGGCGCTCGATGAGCAGACCGAGGTGCCTCCGCACTTAATGCCGCCGCCGTTCTTGGTCGACGTGGAGGGTGCGCCGCATTTACCACGGCTGCAGCGGCTCGTACCTGGCCGCGAGAAACTCGCATTCGCGCAGCTCATCCCTTTGACAGAGGAGCCGGCGCGCTCGCGGCTCGACGACATGATCGAGGCACTTGCTCGCGGTGAGGAAGCGCCACCGGAACTGCCCGAGGTGCGCGGCGTATGGCGTGGCGAAGGCGTGCGCCACACGGCCGGCTCGTGGCAGCACGGGGCGCCTCTAGACGCGCCGCACATCCGTCGGCCGCTTGTACCGCCCCTGCCGGCCGCGCAGCAAACGCGCCGCGACGCCGCACAGCAGGAGCGGTATGCGGCGGAAGTAGCAGTGTACCGGCGCGAAATGCGCCGTCGGCCGCTCATGATCAGTACGGCAGAGGCGGGGGCGCCCCACGGTCCGCGTAGGCGTCCCGGGCGTACCCGGCGGCCCCAGCCGGCGCGCACAGCCCCAGCACCCGCTCCGGCTCCAGAGCCCGAGTCAGAACCGGAGGTGGCCAGTTCGGACGCGTCCTCCGACAGAACTGTGCGGATGACACCTCGTCGCCGACGACGCCCCGCACTGTCTCCCAGTGAACCCACCACTTCCAGGTTAGTAGTGTGATGGCTTTACTATTGCTCCACTATTCAAGAATAACTGTAAACAAATTGAAATTAAATTAAAATTATGAAGAAATGGATTATAGAGCCTCATTCGTAGTTTACAGAAAAATCTAAACTTTTTAAAATTCCCGGCGAACCGGCGAATCAGAAAAGATGAAAATGAAGATGTTCATTTGTGAACTGTTCTCTGTGAAATGTTCTCCTTAATTTCACTAAAAACTATTGAAATTTCTAAAAATTATGTTAAACATTTTTGAACTGGATTAGTTGAGCCAGATAAAAAAATATATATATAATAATAAAGTACGGAACTTTCCACGAGAAGCCATTTCGCACTTGACCAGGTTTTCAAGCCTAAGTCGGCATAATTGATATGCCACTAACTCATTTTTTGACATATGTTCCGTCGTCAGTGAACAAAGAAAATGTATATTGAGATACATTTACTAACGTCGTGTATTTGGAAAAATCGTCTGTCTGATTATTGTCAAAGTTCTTTTTTGTCATGTTTAAAAACAGCCAGTCAGTCTAATGGTCAGTCACCGTCGCCGCGACAACATATATTTACCCTTTATTTATTTTATTTATGTATATTTATAGTATTTATACACGCTACCTCCTTCCCCACTAATGACTACTTCTGTTTGCTCTAGCTCTGACACTAGGATTCCTACTGCCGAGTGAGTACCTAATTAGTATTCATCAGGTAAACTCTACTATACTCTTACCACTGAGACAAATTAATATGGAAAACTATTGTCATTGGCCAGCAATAAGCATTGACGCGTTGTACAGAGTATGTGTATATTTAAGTCTGTTCGTATGATGCGTATTGCGCAGATTCGCTCATTTATCCATATCTATTGTTATTCTTCCGTGCTCTTTATTGTATTTTATTTTTTTATAGGAACTTCTACTAGTAATTTTTCACTTAGTAGACAGACGAGTATAGTCTTTTATTTATTTTTTCGGAAAGACAACAGTTACCGAACACCAAAAAAAATTACATCAAAATATATTAAATAACATAAAATCGTCTGCAACCTCTACGTTTTTCACTACAAAAATTTAAGTTAAACACAAACTGAAGCGTCCAGACGAGACAAAAAATTTAACAGACCAACTAACAATATCTACTTACATTAGAAGAATGTAAATTTAAAATTAAACTATTACTATTCCAATATTACATTATTGTCATGGGCAAAAAGTTAGTTTAAATTAAGTGTGTACGCGCACTCAAAATGGTTAACGCTCTTTTTTTTTGTCTTCGTCATTTGTATGGAATTACATGACGGAGAAAGCCCTATATTGATTTGTCTGCGTGGATAGAGTGTAGGGCCATCATAAGAAACTAGTTTCGACATTTCAAACACAGTGTGAGGGAACAACGTAGGGGTTGTGACACTAATCCGTTCGTCGGAAAATCGTTAAAACTGTTTTGTGAACATAAAGTAAATTTATTTGACAACAGCGTTTGGATTTAATAGAGTCATAAATGTCAGTTCACAGTATCGACGTGACATTTCGCATTTTCGGGGGTTGAAACCGGTGTACGGGGATTTCTCGCGGGTGAGGAGCGCCGCACGTGGACTTTGCGCACTGAAACTCGGACTAAAACTCCCCATCATACACCGGCTAGCTATAATATGAGTGGTTAGACGGTAGACGCAGAAGAGGGCTTCTACTCAATTCGTACTTTTATGTTAGTGAATGAACAAGGCCCCGACATAATTGTGAATTGTTTTAATATTTTATGATGGTATCGTGCAGTGTTAGTGATTTTTATGCTAGCCATCGGAATATAATTATCATCGGTTTAAAAATAAAGAACTTATAAGATTTCAAATATTATTTTCTGTCGTTTTCTTACAAAACAAATTAAAGTTGATGAATTGTTGAATTAAAGGGTGATGACTCATATTGACCTCTCAGTCTATGAGTTTTTATACTTTATAAGGAATTGCCGCTTACACTATGTTATGATAACCAATAGGCCTGTAGTGAGAGAGGTAGTGAGAGACCCTAACAGCAGAACCAAAGGTCGCGGGTTCGATGCCCGCCCGGGACAAATATTTGTGTGCATGAGTGCATCTATTTGTTCCATGTCTGGATGTAAAATATTTATATATATATATATATATTATAAAAAATATTTAAGTATGTTTGTCAGTTGTCTAGTAACCCATAACACAAGCATAATACTTTGGGAGTAGATGGCGCTGTGTGGGATGTCATGGTTATTATGATTTTTATACCATTGGTCGGTGTGAAATGAGCTACACAAGTTTATATGGGATGAGACCACTAACACAGTCATAAAACGATTGAATTTGGCAACTTGCATGGTTTCAGGCAATATCAATGGGTATGCGAAAGCGGTCGCGACCATACATCACTCAACAAAGAAATGTATGGCCATGATCGTTCTCACTATTTAGTTAGATTGCACATACTATAAAGTTGTTGCCTGCGGCCCGTGCGCTCGTAAAGTATACGCTTCTGTTGTGTGTATAGCTCGTCATCATCGTCGTCGTCGTCGTCGACATCAGAATATTCGGACTGGGTGGCGGAGAGCGGCGACGCCCCGTTGGCGCCCCCCGCTCGCGCTCGCCGGCGCCCCGTCGCACGCAAGCGTTATAGTCCCAGCGTTGCCACCGAGCGGGCGCAACGAGTGAACGCCAAGCCAGAATTGCACGCGGTCAGTATCGACGCCGAGAACACCGTTTACTGGGTGTACCTATAATATCTATAGAAGTAAGTCTAATAAGCCAGTCATCTAAAACATTCTAGGTCGCAAAAAATTGCAAAGTCCTGATTTTTTGGGATGTTGTTAGAATTGCTGCCAACAGTGTAAAACCAAATTCGCAACCTCGAAAGACCTGTGCTAACTTCGTGTGCTCGAAAAACCTCGGGATTTTTGGACTTTTTTCAATTTTTGGCTTAGAACTTCTGAAATATTCATTTTACAGCAAAGTCAGTTATGACACTTCTAAAGAACACAAAATTAGCAATAATTTGAGGATTTCCACAGCTCTGTATGTCTAACACATGTTAAGATACAACACTTCAAAAACGGACAATTTTTTTTAAAAGTTTAAAATTTGTAGTTTGCTTGACTTTTGAACAAAATATTGTCTAAAATACTCATTCTGTGAGGAAAGCCATCAGAAATTACGTTGTAGTGTAGTTATTTAGTTTTAATTTAAGTATAAAAGAAACTCTTTAGGATCAACAGTTTTCATGTTATCAGGTAAAAATACGAATATTAATAAATAAAATCAGATTTTTGTTTAAATGAAGCTAATAGTAAAAATTTAGTTTTTTAAAAGATAAGAAAGACACCATTCAGTAAAAATTGTTAACTATATAAAATTAAATTGAAAACAATAAAAAATATAATGCGAAATCCTATCTGATGACACAGATTCACAATGTGCTTGGACCCAAATTTCCGATACCAAAGCTTATTTGAATAGATGAGAGGAAATATTTAGGCCTCACTGCAGCCATGATAGCGTGGGCGAATCCTGTACATTTGTTTCCATTTATCGAGCTGCACGCGTTTGTTTTCAAGCACTATCGTTTCAGAGTATCAGGTACACATTCGTCTACGTCGTTCAAAAAATATCTGATGGGGATAGTGAGTGGTGTCAAACGTTTTAGAATGAATGTCTTCACTGATTATTTGCGGGGCTGCGGCTGCTAGTGCTGCGGCTTTTACGACCTTGAGTCGCTCTTTAGCTGGAGAGCTCTTCCTTTCATAGTACCAATTATCGTACAGGATTTTCTGTCCCACACTTCTGAAAGTTAAGATGTGGCTGTGATAAAAACCAACCTTTGTTAACTAAAGTATTTCTCCATACCGCTTTTTCAGAAGAGCTTCCACACTTTTTACATCAGGTTTGTAGTCATCTTAGTTTGGGACCTAGACGTTGTTGTGATTGTGTGTGTTATTATTATATATTTTTATTATAAATATCCATTCAACAATGAATAAGAAATATGACATTAATAGATAGGTAACTGTTCAAAACTCTATTTCTTGCAAAATCCGATTTCCTTATTATAAATTATTAGCTGATAATTTTTTATTTATTTTTTTATTTATTTATTTTACTACAGAATTTTGTTACATTATTTAACACATGCAGATTCTATGTCTACGGATAGGTAAGAAATAATTCCTCCATGAGATCCGGTAAGTACATATGAGGACTATTGATCATAAAGAGTTTCTTTTACACTTAAAACTAAATAACTGCTCTATAACTTAATTTCTAATAACTTTTCTCGGAGAATGAGTATTTTAGACAATATTTTGTTCCAAAGTCTAGCCAACTCCAAATTTATAACTTTTTGGAAAAAATTGCCCATTTTAAAGTGTTGTATTTTAAGATCTGTTAGACATACAGAGCTGTGGTTATGCTCAAATTGTCGCTAATTTTGTCTTCTTTAGAAGTGCCATAGGTTTTTCGATCACCACGAAGTTAGCACATGTCTTTCGTGGCTGCAAATTTGGTTTTACACTATTAGTATCAATCCTAATAACATCCCAAAAAATCAAGACCTTGCATTTTTTTGCGACCTAACGCGATTTTTATGTCTACGGTGACTGGCCTATAACTAATATTACAAACAAATGCGGAAGTGAATTTGTTTGTTTTTTGTTATGCTTTAACACCTTAAGTACTCAACCGATCATCATGATATTTTGCATACACATTGGGGTATAGAAATGACACAGGGTACCTTTCATCCAGAAAGACATATATTTCCGAAGAATAGAAAAATAACTTTTAGACAATTGTCCGGCATAACAACTCGACCTACTTATGGTGGAGGACTAAAGCGGCTTGGGTGGTGAAGGGGAACGAAAGGGGATGGTGGAAGGGCTTAGGGTGGGGGAGGGCAGATAAAGGGTCCGTGCAAAACCAGGGCAGGACGCTACAAGATATATGCGTGAAATAGTAATGCGAGTGAGAATGAGAACGGGAAAGAATCAGTACATTTTGTAAAAGAGACAGAAGCAGGAGTTCGATGAAAGTAAAAGTGTGAGGGAAAATGAGAACAATTGTGAGAGCGGAAAACACGAATACAAGGGCATAACGTGCGTCCGTGCGGGTGAAGCCACGGGCGGGAGCTAGTATAAATATATTTAAGTATGAATATCAGTTATGGTGTTCATTCTACAGGGTTTGCATAGTTTGGGTTAGTAAAATGTCCCACATTATTGTTATTATTGTACATACCAAGTTGTCGACCGCTTGGCCTAGTTGGTCTGGGTAGCGACCCTGCCTACGAAGCTGGGAGTCCCGGGTTCGAATCCCAGGTCGGGTCAGTACTTATATGTATGATGGTGATGAATATTGATACTGGTACTGGGTCTTGGTTGTTATATGTATGTGTTGTATTCGCTGTCACTCAGTACTAAAATATCTAGACTCAACTGTGGAGTACCGATACATGATAGCGAAACTCTAGAAATTTAATTAGAAATCTAGAAATTAGGCTTATATATTAGACCACAGAATCCAGATAGCACGACACTCCTACTACTAGATGTGACGTATTCAAACAACGATTTTGCTCTTTAGTCATGCGTACTAGCGTACAATTAAAATTGCCCTTCATATCCCCGCGACACGCACACAAGTGCAAAGCCAATCAGTATACCATAGGATATCTTTGAGCGTTGATTTGTACACAGTGACGGGTCAGCGCTGACTTGTCTAGCCTTTTAAGTAACTTAAGGGCTTTTCATACAAAAAAGAGGGTTTGGCCTATGTCTAATGCTTGCTGTATTTCTGTATCAATATTTACAGAAAAAATATATGTAATAGGAGAAATGCTGTCATATCTTATTTAATTGCTTTAGAATTAATTCCCGTAAAACATGATTTCCGTCAATTAGCCGTAATTTCGATATTAATGCAAATTTAAAAAAAAAAATGTAGTACCCATCACGTAGGGACATCGTTCCTTAATGACCCTACAAATTTTGGTTCCAATTCACATTTCAGGGGTGGAAACAGTCACGGCCCGCAAGCTGTTTCAACGGGTATTTCGGGGAATTTGTTCTTGTCATCTTTATCACTCAGGAATAGGTCAGGGAAGAGGGATCGAAACGGAGATAGCTATGCTAATTCGAAGCCGCGGATTGAAAGACTATCCCCTTAACCCGTGTACATCTGCCTAGGCCGCAACAACTAGCGCCGCGCCCTCCACTCCAGTCGTAGACGAGACTTTGCCCATACCGACTCCTAGCACCGCCGGCGAAGAGCTGCCCGAGGCGTACAGGCCCGGGGAATGGATCACAGCCGTCACCCCTCGCAAGGCGCCATACCATCCTCAGATTGGTGATGAATGCCTCTACTTCAGATTGGTAAGTTGTCTCTTTTAGACATTCTGAAAGGCTACGATACATATTTATTGGCTTAGCGAATTTGGCCCTCGCACGAAGCCAGATTTATAGATTGCTGGCCAGATAAGGTGTTTGCATAGTGTTGTGAAGGCGATTAAAGACAAAGCCCAATATTGATCCACACTATTATTTATTTAAATATAAAAAAACTGCGTTTTAAAAAAACCAGTATCAATACGAAAATACTTTTGATTTTATTTTTGTAATTTGACGCAACGGCATTTGATAAACACTCATGAAAAAAAAGTACTGAAATTGGGATGGAGTAGATTAAAAAAAGATCAAATACCAAATAGACGCAGTGACGTAATCTGGAAGTACACTTTGTTTCTCAATAAACATAAATATATTCCTAAAGATACTATATATAGGTACTCATGGACAAAAATGCCCACTTATTAAAGTGTTTTTTTTTTGTTCATGAGCAAAATGATAATTAATAAATTATTAATGCCATAGGTAAACAACCGACTTACTAAAGAAATGAATAGCTAAAATAAAATTCAAAATTAATCTAAAATTGTTTAAGAATTATCGAAATTTGAAGAAAAATCAAAGTCCATGAGTGATATATACATATATATATACTAATTAAATTATTTAATACCATTTGTACGTTTTTAAGATAAAAAGGTAAAGTATTTTATTATATTCAAGAAAGTTATGTGATCTTTAAGAGAACAATTGCTATATAATGATTGATTACTCCCGATTTATGGACAACTAGAAACGATGTAATGTCACCTCACTGGCTTCAAAAGTGTTACCATTTTTAGATATCACCACTAAACTAGGGTATATTCACTATATGAAGTTGTCTGAATAAATCAGTCAAATGAGATAGGATACAATAAAAAATTTATTGATTATTCGTCAGAATTCACACTATCTGATTCACTCTCACTGCTATCAGAGTTTACTGATATTATAATTTGGGTGTCATTCAACCTATCTATTCTAATATCTCTTTCCCAATTTTTTGAAATTGTTATTTTAGTTTTATCTATGACTTTTGCCCAGTCCTCTTTTGTGACATTATTGCACGCTTCTTTTAATAAACCCATCATTTTGTTCGCCGTGAAAGGGGGCGTAGTGTTTTTTACGTGCTGCATATCCTTTAATTTGTGCCCATAGTTTGGTAATTTTATGCAGTTAGATTTTTGGTTTAAATTATTAATTTTAATTTTTCTTTTATTTAAGTGAAATATTACTACTATTTTATTACTAACCATCTATATGTTTATGTAATAAAAATGAAGGTATTTTATTCTATATATATATATCTCTTTCTCATAGACTACTTAATGTAAATTTTGGGCATTTTCGATCATAAATAGATAATGGTAACACTCAAAGGGAAGTGTCATAAGTCGGTTCACTCGGCGGCTTCACAGTAGGATCACTTAGCAACATATTAATAATTTTACCTAATCATATTTATAATTTGAAGATAATTACTGTGTAGTGATAGACACAACTAGATTAGGGTTATTAGTCAGTGAGAGTTAAGTATAGTATAGACTAAGTGTCTATAGTTCGCATTAGTGTTTATTGGGACAGTTAGATTCCTAAAATTCTAGTAATCGTTCAAGTAAAATATCTAATATATACGAGTATATAATAAATTCATATATAATTTAATATTTCATCACCGACAGTCAAGAGCATACAGGAGAATTTGTTGTACACTCATAATGGTACCTTAAGTGTGTGTGCTCACTTGTGCAGGGTCATCAGCGCTATTTCGAGGCGGTGGCTGAGAAAGACCTTTACAAAGTGAACCCCCGTGACAAGCCTTGGGAGCGTACCAATATCAATGTGAGTACCACAATACCTTTCTCGTCCTCCCCAAACAAGTATATGTACAATATTTGTATCACTATGCACCAGGAGAATTTTCTTATTAAATTTGGCAAGTTTTATACTCGCTACTAGCAGCTGTAATTGTAATAGATGGACAGTGACTGAAGAAAAGAATATAAACTTTTATCTGCTTCAACAGGAGTGTGAGCTCGTGAAGGTCGTGGGCATCAAGTACGTGATCAAGCCGCCGCGCGTCGCTAGCCTCAAGCTGGCTTCGCTGAGCTCGCCGCCCAAAACTTTCACCGTCAAGTATCACGACATGCCCGACGTGATAGACTTTATGGTGCTGCGGCAGCAGTACGAGGCAGGCGTAGCTAGAGGCTGGGCGCCCGGCGACCGGTTCCGCTGCATCATCGACGACTGCTGGTGGACTGGTACTGTGCTCGAAGCCCTGGCACCACCAGGTTCAGCACTACCTTTCGCAGCCCCGGCAGACCCCTGGGCCGCGGCCGCAACTCATTTTCTGTCTCTGCGAGTACGCTGGGACAACGGAGAGGTGGAAAGGCTTTCACCGTGGGACTTGGAACCGCCTGACCCGGAGCGCGCCCCACCGGACCCAAGCGGCGCCGTGCCTGTTTTGGAGCACGAGCTGCGTGCCGCGGTGTACCGACCTGCGGGGCATGAGTGGCCGCCGCTGGGCGATCGTGATATGGCGTGCACACGCCTCGCCGAACTCGTGTCACAAGTACTATTTATTACTTTTAGATTTTCTAGATTTTTCAAAAATGAAAACTTTGGATGTTCAAAGAAATGCACTCATATAGCGCTCATGTGATAGTTAAAAATGTGTTGGACGCGTATCATATTAAAATTCCACAGCTTTTTAAACTTCACGAAAATGAAACTTTCAGATACATTTTGTTTTTGCTCTTCTGTAAAATTATTTTTTTGTAGTTATAGTACAGTTATAGTAGAAGAGATATAGCCTTTAAGGTCATATTAATTCCAACAAAGACAGGATTTGATTTTTTTTTAGTTCTTTATTTGTATCTTTTTGACATATTCTTCTAAAATGTTTATCTAAATCTAAAAAATCTAAGTGTCCAAAACGCGGTTTTTTCACCGCCATCTTTAAAAAAAATCTTTGTGGTACCAAATTACAGGAAATCATGTGCTGAAAAAGGTGGCGTTGATTTTATAAAATAAAAATAAATATAATGGTGGCTGAGAAACTGAAAGCATTTGCAATGTAGAAAATAATAGTTTTAGTCATCAAAATATGTTTTATAGTACAAAAGCATATTTATTTCATAAATATTTTTAATTATATTGCTATTTTATAAAATATACATCCCTACTGTGCGTAAAATAAATTCTTTAATGATATAGAATGATTTTATAATATTTTTTAAAGGAAAATGTTTATATCCTCCTAAGAACTCGCGTGACTTTTTCACAACAAAATGACATGTCATATAAACATATATGTGAAAACAACTTAATGGTTTTACAGAAATTTAGTACTTATTCCATATATTAATGTTATATATGCTGTTTGTTTTCCCAAATAAATAAATAAATAAAATATAGACCCAGACTTTATTTTTCTTACTGATCTATGTTTCCGCGTGCTAGTACTATGACAAATTATTTGAACTAAATTTAAAG
The DNA here is from genome assembly GCA_949709985.1 of Luffia ferchaultella. NCBI lineage: Eukaryota > Metazoa > Arthropoda > Insecta > Lepidoptera > Psychidae > Luffia > Luffia ferchaultella. The sequence goes on from OX453265.1 coordinate 501,755, forward strand.
TTTCGAATCGCTCGCTAGATTACGAAATTGTCTTTGGTCAAAAGAAATGGTCGATATTTTTGTAAATGTCAAGAATTTAGCATTTACGCTACTGTTTATGGAACAGAAAATGCTAACAAAAAGGAATTCATAGATATTGGAACCAAAGCATTAGTACGTATTGTAGGGTGAAAATTTAAAGACAGAGGCTGTGAATCAAATATTGCAAGATCGCTACCTACGGTAGATGCCACTGTTCATCATCTTCTCCGCGTACATTTACAATGTCTTTGTTGGAAAACTATGTACACCAATATTGCCAATCCTGAAGCCCATAAAATGTGAATTGAGCCCTGCACCAGAGTTATTATTAAACATAATCCGAGCACCTGGAAAACCTAGATGTACATGTCGATGTTATGGTGTGGAGTGTACTGGTAGAGATTGCACAAAATAAACTCACCTAGAAGAAAGTAATGAAGATTATTAGATTTACATTTTCTCTTGTGTAAGATTTGGCATTTGTATTACAAAACACAATTCGCGTAATTAAAATTAAGATTCTGAACACTATTTATTTTTATTTTTAAAACTAACACCATAATATTTACCAGCCTATAATTTCCTGTAATTTGTTACTAAACATGATTTTTTATGTTTGTTGTCAAGATGGCGGGAAAAAAACGCATTTTGCACATTTAGAGTTTTCTAGATTTTTAATGTGTCAAAAAGGTACCCACAAAGAACTAAAAAAATGAAACCTCATCTTTGTGATAATTATATGTGATATATGAGACGTGATAATTGTGATAATTAGTATGACCTATCATCTAGTATTTTTCCTACCTGTATGAAACGCTCGCTAAGTATAATTTTTAGTTAAAATACAAAAAAGTAAAAATATTGAAATTGTTTCTGGTCATTTTGCTGTAAGCCCATGGATAGGTTTTTATCCGAATTAAAAAAAGGAGTTCTATTTGCAACTTAAAAGTTTTTCTGAATATTTGTTTATTTCTCGTAATTTTTTATTTTTTTAATGTAATTTTTTGTTAAAATATATTAATAACTTTGCAGGCAATGTCGCTGGCGGCTGCGGAACCTTTTGTGGCGCCCGTGGATCTAGCGCGCTACCCCGCCTACGCCCGCCTCGTCGCCTATCCCGTGGACTTGGCGACAATACGCGCGCGCTTCCAAAACCGGTTCTACCGGCGCGCCGCGGCCGCTCAGTTCGACGCGCGGTACCTAGCCGCCAACGCTGAGCGGTTCAACGAGGCGCACTCGACGATCGTGCGCCGCGCCCGTCTCCTCACTGACTTGCTACTGCACGCGATAGCACATTGGCGCGACGCAGATTTGTTGGCCGAGTACCGTAGATTGGCGACCGCGTACCGCTCTGAGCCGGAAGGCTCGCCGTCACCCGCCCCAGCCGCTCGATGGCGTTCCGCCGCTGCTGCTGTACTCCGCGAACTGATAACTTCAGCGGACGCAGGCCCGTTCCGCGTCCCCGTGTCGTCACAACAGGCGCCCGACTATGCGTTAGTAGTCGCGCGGCCGATGGACCTCGGCACAGTGGAGCGGCGGCTCACTTGTGGCCAATATGCTTCTTCGGAAGCGTTCGCGGCAGACGTTCGACTTGTGTTCGCGAACAGCCGGCTCTATAACACGAACAAACGTAGTCGTATTTATTCGATGACGGTGCGATTAAGCGCGCTGTTCGAGGCGTTATGGGCGCGCGCTGATTTGCGCGAGCGTCCAGCGCGCCGCGCCGCCCGTCGCGCCGCTCGTCGCCAGCGTCGAGTGGATCGCGACGACGATCGACCGCAGCACTACGCGACTTCGGATGAGGAGACGCTAGCGGCGACGTCACGACGCGTGCACGCCGCTAACGGGTCTCTAACCGCTTCCGCTCCCGCTCCGCCTTCCAGTAGCGACAGCGACGCGCCACTCACGCGTCATGCTAAAGGTAGTTTGAGCAGCCGTTACGTACAATACACCTTTATTTGTTGTTCATGAACTTTTGTTTGATTTGTAAAACTCACGAGAAGAATTTTTTTTACTAATATCTTAGGCCAATGTTAGGTTAGAGTTGCCAAGTGACGATATTTGTTGGAGACACATGTACCGAAAATAATTACAAACATAACGATAATATGTACAAATATTATGCACACATAAATAGTTTTTCTCAGATTTGTCTAATTTTAGAAAACGGTTAAGGCGTTCACCCTTTCGCTTATACCTTTGGTATGATTTAATATCGCATTTTAGAGTTTAGGTTGTGTGATCTGTTTTAAGTATACAACATACTTGAAGGGGACAGTGTATAGGTATCTGCCTACATGCCAACTCTAACTTAATCTAATGTTGTGTGAGCTATATAGTATTCTTTCAATGAAGCTATTAGCTTTACATATCAATGTGAATTGTTTTTATGGTTTCACGCCACAAAAGTTCAAAAACGAAACCGATATAGGGTCAATTTGCTACTCGTCTGTCTGTCTGTCAATACCCTTTTTCTCAGGAAAGGGTTAGAAGTATCGGTTTAAAACCGATGTCAAATATGGAGGTCTCGGCCCTATAAGCTTGTAAATACACGAAGTTTTTAAATCCATACTATAATATGATCACAAATTAGCACTCATGTTGATGTGTTTGAGCATTTATTATAAAATGAGCAATTTAATTATATATTCCAACTGATAGATATATATTAAGATTCACCGATTGGCTGAGTAGTTAGAGACATCAACTGCGGAGTCAAGGGTCGCAGGTTCGATTCCCGCTCAGGACAAATATCCGAGTGTATGAACATGTCTATTTGTTCCATGTCTAGAATATTTAAGTATGCATATCAGATGTCTAGTACCCATAATACAAGCTTTGCTTAGTTTGCGCTGTATGGAATATTATTAATTATAAGAAACGCTTTGTTGCCAGGCAAAGGCGTGGGGAAGAAAAGTCGAGCGCCGACGTCTGCAGTCGCCAGCGACTACACCTCCCCTGATCCCACCACAGGTACGTGAAATAGATCGATGTCTTCTTTCTCAACTCAGTCTTCATAGCAATTTGAGCGGGCAGTGTATATACGTTGTTACCATAGTCGCATCAGTTTACCATTCTTGTTTCGTATTTCATCTGATCTCATCTGTTTAGAGATTGGTTTATCTCCAGTTATGTATGTATATCCAAGTAATTATTAACTTAAGTGTAATAGATAGTAACAATGTAGAGTTGACACTGACGTCGAAGCGTTGTTGGTTGTCTCTCGCTATTTAATATGCTCGTGGCACATTGCCATGACGACCGTGAAAACTTAAACTATAAAGAAAATACAATCGGGAATACGGGCTGTGTAGCTGGGGGCCTATTGACGTTGTAACATAAGCATGGAACTTAGAACAAGTGTTTGCTCGATGAAACTAATCAGACTGAGCCCGATTCCCAGCAATTCCATCCGCAGGAGGGAAGCGGGGAGGTACGCAAAGTTTGCATCCGCCGCGCTCCAAACGAAAAATTCTCACCGATGTAGTATTACTATTAAGAAATTTTTGGTATCGTTTACGTATAAAATAAGAACGTAGATTTCATTTCTGATTATAGTTTAGTATATATCCATCCAAAAAAAATGTTTTTTTGCAATAAAGTAAAAATCTTGTCTGGCATTTTTTTCTTTAATTTTCTATAACTTTTTAAATACTAAGTTTTTGCATATATTAAAAATAATACTGGAAGCTTATTTATTGCAGTTTTTAAATGTATACAATATGTGTACACTTAGTAAACAACAAGTACTAGAAAAAAATTCGGGAAGGTGACGCGACATCGGGGTATAGAGCGCGTTTTCTGGCAGCGGTTTGAGATGACGGAGCTGAAATTTAATAGAATAATTTAAATATTTTCGGTTAATATTGAACGACTGTAGATGTGACCTAAATACAATTTTAACTAACGGTAAATTTCTGCATTTTAGACTGAATTCCAACTCAAACTTGAAAAATAAATGGAAAATAGTTTATTACGGTGAGGTGAATCATCTCCTTCTCTTTTCCAATCCTATTTCTGGGGATTGGGTAAATTTTGTTGCGGTGCCGTTAACTGGCTCCACACATGTATGTCTTGATACACGGCACGCAATATATAGTACGAGCATTTGAAAATTTGAGGTCAAAAAAAATCCCCAATCGTAATGTTTGTGCACAGAAGTTCCTTATGATCACAAAAGTACATCCTCAAAACCCCTGACTCCTAGGGTGTCCGCTTCCCACCGCCCCCTCCGTCTCCAACTCGTCTCCGTGTGCAGAGTGGTTTACAGTATTTTTTATTTTACTCAAAAACGGTAAGGAGTTAGGTGAAAACTGCCAAGAAAATAAATATTCCTCATTAAATTACCTACCAAACGGTATTAGTTTCATACTAATTTGAACTTTTGTCATTGACATAAAGTTGTGAATCTAAAAGAAAATAAAAATACTTCAATTTTTACAAATTACTCAAAAAACCGTAAAATTATTGATAAAGCCTTGTGAGTAAACGTTATTCTTCATACGTTTGTCTACAAAATGCGCTTGTATTTTATTAAATTAACTGATTAGTTATGAAGTTACTGTTCATTATATGTGAGCAGTTAACATTTGATAACGAAAGTTAACATATTTTCCACAGTAAGTCACATTGGAAAATTACAGTAAAGCCTAATAGTTCCAGATCTGCTTGTATTTACGTATTCAGTTGTCATTTAGAAACAGATACTCTTTGCTTGCCTAAAAATCAAAAACATAAAATAAATAACTGTTATTTAAACAATTTAGTCATCTAAATGATCAGATCATTTATTATCATTTAAGTTGCCACATGATGAACCACAGCAATGTCTACACATAACATTACATTTCAGTCCAGTGCTCACACAATCGCATCTATTCCCGCAAAAATTTTTGCAATCACAAGACATAACGTTCATTAAGTGGTCTGGTGCAGGAGGCAGCGTGGTCGCCACTGGTATTAAATTAATTCCCACAGTTTTCCACCCCAAATCCTGTGGATTTAATTGGTGCCCAAGCCATTCTTGTACATGTAGGTACATGCGCAATGAGTGTTGGGCGTATGTATCAGAGGTAGGTGGCAAGAATGCTTATAGCTGAAAAAATCCGTTTACTGACTGTGTGGTAATTTTGCGCAGATTGCTCTCAACTCGTCGAGCATTTCACAGTCGCAGTTGTTGTCATAGAGTGCCAGGGTAAATATATAGAGAGATGCGACTGTATCTTCTTTGGGGCGAAGAAAAAATTTCCGTCATATTCATCAACGATGGAGATTGCTGAAGATCATTCTAGATATGCTTCTTTCCCTCGCTGAAAAAGGAGCTTGTTGTGTCACAACCGGTGAAAGGTTAAAAGGTTTGAGCAACCGGCAACTTTTACCGGTTACTCAAATTTTTTTATTTGGGCGTTATCGTATGCTTTACCAGCTGTCCGAGAAGAAGGAGAGTGCACAACCATTATGTTCGTATCCATCTTTGATCTTGCAACTAGTATAATCAAAATAACCGTGTCCTTGGCTACTACGAAGACGTTTTTTTTTTGGCCATCACATTCCAGGGATTTATCGGCTACCGTCGGATCCGCGTCACTAGGACATTGAAGGGCATTATGTCTGGCAGCATTAAGTAAGAAATAAGAAATCAATAATTGACCTACTCTATTTTTGTTAACGTTATTTCTCAAAAAAATCTGATTGTTGGACTGTGATGAAGTTAGGATCGACAGATATATCCGGTGAAGATTTTGCGACGACGACGTTTTTCCCCTTTCGTCGTGTCGTTGTCTCGTATTGGTCGAAAACTACTTACAGTAGCCGACGAAGAGAACTATTTTTTACGAATGATATAATAATAATAATAATAATAAAATCATTTATTGCCAAAACCCAAAAAAGCAGTTACAGAAATTCTTAAAAAAAAAGCTTATTCTTTACGAAGGTTACAAAATTGGTGGCAAACGGAATCGACTCAGCCTAATTATGGTCAGCCGCTGGCGAACATTACCATCGCTGATATTCTGCCGATCCCGAAAATAAATATCTTATACATAAAATTATACAGACTATCACTACACACTCCGATCACATACATGTCCAGACAGAAATTTGGCGCCAGAAATGTAGATAAATAGAAATATCACGTCACTGTTCAGTTAGGCGTGACCAACGCACACAGAGACGGTTAGTAGGTGCCCGATCAGTAAGTACTGCACAGCGAGAGTGTATTGGTCGTGCTACTTGACATTCATATGCTACTTGACATCCAGTAGCATATAAAAGCAAATAAGTATTTTCTTGTCATTGTATCGCGTGGGTATATCCAGACATGCAAGCAATCGAAATATAGTATAACTATGACTGATATATTTGACAGAAAGTAGCCACCACCAAACATCATACACCATATACCAATATAGTATAATATTAATTAGGTACTTTTTGCGCGTTACTCCACGAAATCATTTAGCGCTGTAAAAAGTGAAGTTATACCTAGTGAAAAAAACTGATTAAAAAGGAATAAATACTTACATGAATTGACTTCAAATAGTAATTGTAGTCGCAGAGATATAAAACAAATTCAACCGCTTTTATTTAAAAAAAAATCAGTAAACTGGGTAAACGGTAATTTTGATCAAACAACGTCCAATTCGTTAAAACACTCTGGAAACGCCTGGCGCCACCGACCGAACTCCACTGGCCGCACGATCGCTTCTCAATACATTAATTTGCCGCGTCACCTTCCCGATTTTTTTCTAGTACTTGTTGTTTATTAAGTGTACACATATTATATACTTTTAAAAGCTGCAATATATAAGCTTACTGACATAATTTTTTTTATATGCAAAAACTTAGTATTTAAAAAGTTACAGAAAATTAAAGAAAAAAATGCCGGACAAGACAAGACTTTACTACCCGATTTTTACTTTACTATTGACACCTCTTGTATGTTCCCATACAAGAGGTGTCAATAGGCCCCGGGCTGTTTGATGTCAGTATCGCCTCTACGTAGTTATCACCTATTATGCCTGTATATACACTGTTAAGTCGTTCATTTCATGTGTCGTGTTAATAATAGCGGGCGAATCGTCCCGTGGTGCGATTGTGCGCCCCGGCCCGTTGCTGCTCCGTTCTCGCAGCGGGAGCGGAAGCGACAGCGGCGGCGAGTATGAGAACATCGAAGTGTTAGAGGAGGAGCTGGTCGATGATGACGTTGAGCTTACCTATGAGCCGGAGTCTACTCCGCGCCATAGCTCAGTTGAGCCGCGCACGCGACGCACTCGCCCTGCGGCCGCGCAGGTATGTACAGCACACTGAATATAGCCGCTAGGCACGTGATTGAAGCAAAGGCAACTGGTGATAGCAGCTTTAAGCCGGCAGGGGTGCCACAGTATATGAATTGATTGAAAACGGCTTTTTTAGTATCATCATCTAGTTATAAACATCCCGCTGTTGGCAGAGGGCTACCAATGAACTATGGTGAAAACTATTGTTTGTCTATGCCGACTACTAACCACGCATGGCGGTTAATTAACTTCTTACACTGTTTTTAAAGAATTATTTAAGTACTTAACATTTTTTAATTCCTTGGCAACTTTTCCTCGTTTGTTTTTTTAAAATGTTGTCTTTGTTTTTCATTGCACCTTCTAGCAGAAACTAGTGATGATGAAACTTAGATGATTGACGTGTTTTCTGATACAGGATGTCGGTAGACGTAAGCGTAGACGTGGGCATGCACACATAGACAGCCAGAGCGACGGTGACAGCGAAACCGACGCGGTAACAGCGAGCGACAGCGGCAGCGCTGAATGGCAGAGGCCGCGCGCGCCCCACCGCAAGCGAAAACGACGAAAACGTAACGTCAACGCGCAACGCCGTACTCGCGAGCGTGTCACGTCTGGCTCGTCGTCGTCCGTTTCTTGGAGTTCCGGCGGAGGGCCGGAGGGGGAGGGCGGGCGCCGGTACGAGTCGGATCGCTCGTTCCGGCCACGCTATAGCAGCGATGACGATGCGCCTCTACATATATATAGGTACCGTGATATTTTGTAACTTATTAATGTTAATAATTGTTTATTGCCCACACAAGTCTTACAAACAAATATTGTACTTAATAATAAAAGTAAAAAGAGAGCAAGGTGAGCATTATAGCGGTAACAGTACGCTGCTGCCGACGCTACTCGATACTTAGGCAACTTCAATACACCTTATAAGCTTACCTTTGCCTATAATCTTTTCCTAGGTACAGATCGCTTTGTAGCAGATCCGGAAATAGGCACAAGTCGCGTCGCAACATCACGTTGTAGTCCTTTCTGTAACATATCGACGTGCTTTTACATATAGACGTCACAATATATTGGTAAAAAACTTCGCTGGTTTATATTTTTAGCTAGATTTTACTCTCTTCGTTTTTCAAAGTGAAATCAACGGCGCGCCTTGATGTGAATATTTGTGTCGTTTTCAATCGAACCCAAATTAGCGGTGGTCGTTGAGGCGGCTTGCCAGTCCAATGTTCGAGGTTGTTAACTATTATCGATGACCGGTTGGCTGAATGGTTAGAGACCCTAACTACGGAGCCACCGGTCGCGGGTTCGATTCCCGCCCGGGACAAACATTTGTGCGCATGAACATGTCTATTTGTTCCGCGTCCGGGTGTAAAATATGATATCTATATATTATAAAGAATATTTAAGCATGTATATCAGTTGTCTGGTACCCATAATACAAGCTTTGCTTACTTTGGGACTAGATGGCGTTGTGTGGGATGTCCTAGGTGTTATCATTATTATTATAGCGTTTCAAGGACTAGTTTGTAAACACTCTTTTACATATTTATTACAATACTGTATGTTCGGTGTTTTTACAGGCAGCGGCACGACGATCACGCAGACACACACGTAAGTACGCTTGACAGACACGCACACACGCATATTAGCGTGTCTTAACTAACCGACCACTCACGCCTCATCATCTGTGAATAACAAAATCATGCCCGTGATCACCAACACTTGCCTCGCTTATAAATTAACAAAAATTTAGAAATCCAAAATGGCGCGCATCATAGGCTCATTTAATAAATAATACTTTCAACTTTATCCTTATGATTATTATGAAACAAAAGATTCGATGGTTTTCGAAAGGGTCTTCTAATGAACAATATTAATCTAGTAAAAAAATGGCTGTTTCATTTTCAACCTAAAAATTTTTATTTGTCAATATATGAGTGGATCGATTTAAAAATGTCTCAGAAGTAATTATCGAAATTTTTTTTGTAACATGGTATAATATTTATTACATTTTAGAGTACCAAACAGTGTCTAGGAATTATTGAATGTGAGGAAATTAGATGTGTTTTTTGTTTCGCATTGTGAGGCGTGCAATTTACAATAGATAGGGGTGTAGACTGATGATGAAAAATATTGAAATAGACTTGATACGATACCATAATCTGGAATCGACATCAAAATCGTACGAAAAATAATGAATGGGGAGGAAAACTGCAAATCGCTTCCGCCAGGTGACGTTTCGTCGCTGGTATCTAATTAACTGTCAATATCGCAGCTTTTTACAGAGTTTAAAGTGAAATATTGTGACAAAATCAAATTTGTCAAAGAATGACCACAATGGCTCGGTCTAGTTTGGGACTAGATGGCCATGTGTGTTGTACTTATCGTGCGATTAAATATTATTTATTCCTTTTAATAAAAATTCCAATTATCGAAAGAAAGTAAAAAATAAAGTTTTGAAGCAGTATTTATATAGATCCGATCGAAATAAATGCGCGATATGTTGGTATTAAAAAAAATCAAAGTTATGAAAAGGTACCGCGATCACAGCGTCATCTGAAAAAAGCTTTGCGTTCTCCACTCCATTTGAAAGCTATCCAAATTATTTTTTTTAATATCTATCTTATAAAACAAAATTTAGGGTATATTCTAAATGGCCGACCTGTGGTGTGACGTCATGCCATTAATAACCATGTTTATTTACTAGAAAAAGAGGGCAGAAATGTAGAGTGACGTCACAGTATTGCCATCTCTTTCAAATAAGCAATCATCTACAACTTTATTAGTTGCCTATTTGGAAAAATGATAATTGCAATAGTATCAAGTAAATTAAGAATTAAAAAAAGTGTGTCACTACTACGCAGATATAAAAAATGCCGACCAGAAGGAAATCTATAAGAATAATAATAATACCTGGAACATGCAACACAGCGCCATCTAGTCCCAAAGTAAGCAAGTAATGCTTGTATTATGGGTACTAGATAAATGTTATATATATACGTTTCGATTTTTTTCGATAAGAAGTGTACATGATGTCTTAAAAACGACTCTTTCTTGAATATATATTATACTAATAATTTTCAAAAAAAGAGATATTTTCAATGACATATGTTTCAATTTGAGGCAACTTATAGTCACGTAATAATAACACGGGTCAATTGGATATGGCGCAATAACATAAGACTTATATTAACGCATCGAATCGTAATCGTCGAAGTCGAATCCGTGCGAAGATTATCTTTTCGATCCGAGCTCCTAAACATCTCTGTGTCAATCTCTCATCTCTGTATCCTTCGGCCGACTGTCAGAGACCCTTCCCCAAGAACAAAACATGCTGAAAGTGCCACTCTAGGGCGTTTGTCGTCTCTAGGAACCGGCTCTGACTAGGTGTCGTGGCGCAGTTTGTGCGTGAGAATTTACGTGAATTATAACTATAATAATGTCTGGGACGTCCCACACAACGCCATCTAGTCCCAAACTAAGCAGAGCTTGTATTACGGGTACTTGGCAACCGATATACATATTTGCATATTTTTTATAATACATATATAAATATTTATATCCAGGCACGGAACGAAATAGATATGTTCATGCACACAAATATTTGTCCCGGGCGTGAATTGAACCCGCGACCTTCGGTTCTGCAGTTAGGGTCTTTAACCACTCGGCCGATAGGTCAGTCGAGTGAATGAATATTACGTACACGGCTATTTCGCATGTAGTCGCGTTCAGCTCGCATCGAACTTCTAGTTCATTCTAAGTCGAAGCAAGTAGCGTTGCGATAGGAAAAATAGGTATCAGAGGGGCGAGAGTCGAAATGCACCCACGTCGACTTCAGAGCGAATACCTATGAATTCGCTGTACCAAAATTTCCTTCTGGTCGTTGTTTTTTATTCCTGTGACCCTGTGATGCTTGTTTCTATTGTCTTATTAAACCGACATCTAAAACAAACTGCGGTATATTATTTTTGAGATGAATGAGATTGAACGTTTGTTTCAATAAACATGGAGCCATTGAATACACGTATGGGTGTTAATTGTCTATTTATGAAAATATTTTACAAACCAAAAATTATTTTTACAAATAGAAAATGTTTTTTCGCCGGTCACTGATTTTTGGTTTGACATTGGCGATCAGAAGGTACTTAAAATGCATTTGTGAGGTCAGTAGCGAATTTTTAACGTAGTTTTGAAAATATGTATAAACAGAAGTATTTATATAACGGGTTATCTAATTTTTATTAACGAGTCTGAAGTTCCAAACAGGTCTAAGTAAATATAGCGATTTTTTTAATACTAAAAATTCATGGAAATTACTTTCAATGAAAACCTTCCAAACGAACATGGCAGTACGTCATCCAACAATCGATTCCTTAAGGTGCGGATTAAAATTAAAAGTGTTCTTTATTTACTGTTCGACCGGATAATATAAGAGTTATGTGTTAGTGGAGTCTTTGGGTGAGGTTAGCGCGTGTGTCAGGACGGTGCGGTCGGGAACGGCGGCGCAGGCGGTCGCAGCCGACGGCAGCTGCCGGCGACGAGATACAACGAGGACAGCGAAGAAGACTCCGCTGCCGCCATCAGCAAGCGGCTGCATCATCACCACCTGCGGCATGAGCTGCACGCGCGCCGCCGACGCGCGATAGCGGTGCGTAGTACTCAGTGCACGCGTACACCGTCTTCCTAGATGATGGACGACGTAAAGCCATTTGTCGGGACATCTGTGACCAACGGCGCCGACCACCTTCATCAGGTCGTCTGTGGCCTACTGATGTTGTCTCTGTGGGCTACTTTAGTCTTTCTACGGAGTTCTTCTTTACCGATTCTATCTTGTAGGCGTAGTTCTTTCCATAGCACCCGCATATGTAGATGCATAATTAAAGGCAAAGGGGAAAAATCAAGCTACGATGCTAACCGAACAAGGGAAAATTGGAGCTAGCTACAAAGAATTACGTGGGAACGTCATACATGTTGAATTCATAGGTTTCGCTTACTCGCCAACCAGCATAAATGTATATATAGAAAATGCTATTTAAAAAAAGTCGTGAGTGACTTAGTACGCATGTAGAAAGTTATATTCTTCTTTGACGTGAATTTATCGACAAAAGACATCAATCAATATCATGAACAATAGTTTGAATAAATAATAACACTTAAAGCACACAGAATAATTCACATAAATAATATTTTACAATTATATACATCGTTTTCGGCTAGATATAGTAAAAAAAAAACCGAAAAATTTCAAGAAAGCAGGTAGCACAATCTAGCTGTTAAGAAAAACAATTGAAAGTAACATTTTATTTATCCCCTTATTTTTTATATGTTGAAACAAGATTTATAATAATTGTATATATAGTAGTGGTATAGGTTTAATGATATAAAATTATATACCCGCTTGCCGAGATGAATGTGTGTAGCTCAGGATGGTTTGAGTATGAGCCCTTTACCACTGGATCTACTTGGGTGTGAATCCTGGAAGCCTTTTCGTACGCCACCCACAATCTAAAGTTACCCCGAAACTGCTACTATTAAGATTTAAAAGATGAATCAAAGAAAAATTTACAAAATCAAGTTACTATGTCCCAGAATAAATTTAGTGAAATGAAAAGCAAATCAGTACTGTATCATTAAAAGAGTTTAAATGAACATATAAAAAAATAGGGCGCCACCTGGTTTTTAAAATCTGTTTCTCCAGAATCCCATATACCAGGAAAGGTTATGAAATTAATATCCACAGGTTTCGTTATAATGCTATAATTAAATAAGATTACACATAGCACATACAATAAAGATTAGAGGAAAAGATTAAAAAAAATCACAAACAAAATTATGAAACGCTACCTCTGTCTTGGCTTCGCTTTACATAAATATGTATGCCTTTTTCGGGCATCTATAGAAAGAAACATATCGCTTTACATAAAAGAGTGTGTGCACCTTTTTAGGCATGTTTATAAAAAAAATATGTGTAACAATGGCTCTCTTACAGTAGTACACAAGCAAAATAGGCAGAATAGAGAAAGTTTGATATTTCTATTGAAATAAGACAAAAAAAGGTAGGTTATATCTTCACTTCCGACACATAGTATACAAATCACATATTATACTATAATTTATAAAAAAAAATAGAATAGGAAATTTGCACTTCGGATTCTTCGAATATCGGGCCATACTAGTAGAAATTTAATTATAACGAGATAAAAGTATTATGACTTAACTGGCAGAGCATGGCGAACGCTGCGTTGAGGTTATCATGAAAACCAGCTCAGAATATACGGCCTCCGTGTGAAATGTTAGATATGTGTTTTCCTGTCCTGTTTCTCGGAGCACGTGTGTGTCTGGCAGCAAATCTGGTGTACGGCATGACCCATATCGATCGAGCGTTTATCGTCGGTTGTCGAAAGGGACCGGGGAGGGGGCCGAATCACATTCTATTAAAAGAATACCAAAAGATTATTTTATGGGACTCCAAGTAACATTGGTCACGACAGGCGAAACTGAGTCAAAAAAAATAACATCACTCACCGGAATTTATAAAAATTTACAGCTTGACATTACCACCTTCTTGGGGTCACTATTCGGAGCAATGAAGAACAAAGTTAGCCGTTTCAAGGCTAAAGAAAAATAAAAAAAACTTTCGAGATGCTCACTCGCTGGTTGTGTATGCGAAAAAGAAAGAAACCACGCTTTTCCCATCACTCCAAATCGAAATTTTTCTACCTTCAAATATTTTAATGGTGGGTTTTCGCGTTGACAAATAAGATTTTATATTAATAATTATCAAATATTCCTTACAACGCCATCTCTCGGCAGAAGGTTAATACAAGACGTTAGCGGATTAGTAGATCGATAACTAGGTAAATAAAAACAAAAAAGGCTAGATGTCGCTTATTTAAATTTCAAGTCGATTTAAATTTTGCAAATCGAAACAAATACGAATTTACATAATCAAAAAAATGAGCAAAAACTATTAAAATTACAGTAACAGAAAAATAACTGTTACAATGTCAGCCGGTAAAAAACATAGAAAATTACAAAATGAAAGTAAAACATTTTCATTAAAACGGGTTCACTTGAAAATTGAATAAAACACAACGAGAACGTCTCTCGAATCTTAAACTGGGACAAACACTATTTGTGAAATAGCAGATAAAATCAATGGCCAACAAATACGGCCAATAGATTGTTCAATCATTATTACTTTATATATATTAAATATAAAGTAAAAATTATATTATTATTATTAAAATTAATATTAGTAAACATTCCACTGAAAGTAACCGATGTTAGATTATTTTAATTTTTTTTACAAAGCAATTATTAATAACATTCAAAGATTTGATAAAAATAATCATGGTAATAAAAATAAAGTCTCGTTTGAAACTAACTTCATGGTGTGTTATATCGGCGCGCGCAACTTCCTTCACATGCTGAAAATCCATTGACATTTTTCTGACATGACACCAAAAGAAGTATAACTTCAGAAAAGAAAAATAAAACAACTTCAGGAATATGTTTGTATATGTAATTTTTATGGCGTACATCCGTCGTAATGTTTAAACGTACTAACGCTCAAAGAGTGTTTTTTGAGGACGAGTTTTCTCGTAGGTGGCGGGGCCGAGTAATTAGTTTACCATTGAAAAGGGCTTAGTCCCTAGGTGAGCGCAAAATGTCTAAGTCGAAATAACCGAACGAAATTAGAGTAAAAAGTTTTAACTGAGCACATTTATTATTTTACAAGTTTAAAAATGTTTCGGACCGGTCACATCCTATGGAATTTATTTCTATACCTTATTTGAATAAGCAGCACTCGGAATCGCTCGGAGTGTTCTTATATGTAAGATTTGTACCGTGTCCTCACGGAACGTGTCCAGAATGAAGACTGAGAGAGTTAATTAAAGGTATTGTTCAAATTGAACATCGAGTCTTCCAATCTCTGCTCTCTACGCCGACGTGTGATGAGCACCTTAGTAGATTCTGTAAGAGGCTGGTATATATATCGCCCATCGATTAAGGTCTCAATAAATAATAACAAAAAAAGGATAGAAAAAATCTAGTAACCGTATGATTGAAAATAGCTTGCTTCAAAGTTTATATAGAATTCGCAAGCCTTCTTTTTTGATTCGTATATCGGGCTACCGAATTTCACACTATTTTTTTTTTTTTGTAATTTTTTTGCATTAAGTTTTTAGGACTTTGCAGGACCAGTAAACCACGACTCGTCTAGTACCACCGACCAGTTAAATGTTAAAAATAATCAAAAAACATAGGGCTATAAAGTGTAAAATACTCGGTATGCTACATATAAAGGCGGGCGCACATATGAAAGCCAACAAATCATCGTAAGACACACAGCTTGGCTACTTTGAGCTACTTGGGTTGATATTGCCTTATCCTTCGACTAGACCCAACCATTGAGACAATAAATAAATATGTGGGCGCACCATAAAGGGTTGGTTGATACTACCTCATCTGGTTTGCTGATGCCTTAACACCAATATCCTCGCTTATTGTGTGATGCTTTACTTTCTCACCATCAACATATACATGTGGCTAAAACCAGTTATGGCTGATCGTGCTCTTGCTTTCCATGTTATATTATTAATTTCATTATTTTACTTCTAAAATAACAGTTTTATGGTGTTTTGTTTATAAACTCGTAGCTCACGCCCGTCAGAGGGATAGATGTAGGTTGACGAAAAAAATAAGTTTCACATATGTACTCGGTTAATAGACGCTTTTTTATTACACGGATATTTATTCGACCAATAGATGTACAGTCCCCGAGCTTTGAATTAGATCAATAGCGGAGTAATGCTGGCCGTTCAGTGCGAGAACTAAAGTTATCACGTTTGAGCCATACGATGAGGAATGGAGACGGGCGGGATGCGAATATGCCCCACGCGATTGGTTCCCTAGATGTTTGTTTTGTATCTAGGTCTTTGTAATGAATGAAAGCCTGATACCGATTTTTTTTTAAAGATAATATGTCGTTGATTTTAGCAAATATGCGTCTTCTAGTCTGATACATTCAAAGGTCGGTGTATACAGCACATTACAGAGAGTATGTTGCTCTCGCTTTGCGCTTTCGAAGCTAGCCTAATTTATTTTTGCTGTGTTTAACATTTTATTTGAATTCTTAAACTGCTAGAGCGCACCAGCGCGGTATTTAAGTCTTTGGATTATTAAAAACGAGCGTGTGTGGGTTCTGTGAGATTGACTTCTTAGAAATAATAGCAAGTACTACAAGTTGGAAAGGAAATAAGCCTGAAAATACTGAAGCATCGTGAATCACTTTATTCGACCCATCGTCGAGTACAAAAGCTCGGACTCTGCACCATCCTAACCAGCCCAACCCGTACTGTAACGTTTATTCATTACCTGTTTTATTACTATCTAACTTTTAACTGCTTTTGCGCACGATTATGTGGTTCGATTTAAAATGCACACATGTCTGACAATCCTTAGTGCTAGAGGTCGCGGCGCGGTCGTGTCTGTGACAAAGTATTACTCGTTCGGGCGTACTTCTGTACGAAGTACTATTTGCTTATTCTGTGTTTCAGAACCGCACAGTTATGATGCAAAAACTGTAAATAAATTTTACAGATATTTCTAAAATCAAGTTTTTATTAAATACTACCTCCTTGAACCACCCCGAAATAGTTTTAATTATTCCCTTACAAAATAGTACAGCGGTTCATATAAAACATATGACTGTGAAATGTCATATTCAGTAGAAGACGACGGTGAAGGTATACGAACGGACAGACAAACGAATATGACGAAATTA
Organism: Luffia ferchaultella; assembly: GCA_949709985.1. Classification (NCBI taxonomy): domain Eukaryota; kingdom Metazoa; phylum Arthropoda; class Insecta; order Lepidoptera; family Psychidae; genus Luffia; species Luffia ferchaultella. Next base: position 518,843 of record OX453265.1, read on the forward strand.
TGGCAGTTCGTTTTTTTGTCTTTTGGTTATGGGAACCTAAAATCCAGATAATTGGGAACTAGGAACGAATCTTCAAAACATGAACCCCATCAGTGGGTAGACGTGGGCTGATAAGGTAGAATATTTTAGCCATATAAGTATGATTTGACTAGAAGCCCTCTTCTGCGATTATCGTTTAACCGCACATACTCTAGCTAGCTCGCTGGGGGCTAACACTGGGGCGACCACGATTTATGAATTGTTTTGAATTGACCCAAGTTCAATGAAGTGGAGAAAGCAAAGTTTTTATCAGATGGCGCTGTAATAGCTGGTATCCGGTCAATACTTGAAAAAATGTCATTTTCAATACCAATATATCGCGTATTTATTGTGATCGGACAATAAAAAATACTATTTAGAAAATGTTTTCCTTACTCGCCTTTGATAAATGAAAGAGAAATCACGAAAAATAAAAGCTTCGTAAAAGTTAAAATAATGATTTAATCGCAGGGTAAGTGAAATGCAATAATACCTGGACATGTCACACACGGCCATCTAGTGCCAAACTAGGTAGGGCCGCCCGGTATTATGGTAATTTATTGACATTTTTTATTTTGTCCGTACATTTTACTAATGACGAGACGCCACCCAGCGGGAGCGATTTGCAGTTTACTTCTAGAGTTGAACTTGGGCTAATTATTTAAAAGTTATATTAAGATCCTTTAAGGGCAAAAATGAAAAGAAACGTTATCGACCAAAATTTTGGTTCTTATTATGTATAAGTGATACGATCGCAGGTATCGCTATGCGCGAAACGTGTTTTTTTTTTGCCAATATATGTTACCGAGACTAAAGTATTGTTAAAACAGGAGCGCCTGCGCGGTGGCGGTGCAGTGGTCGTATCGGGTGTCGCTGGACGTGGGTCACATCCTGCGCACACGCAGGATCACAACTACTTCAATGGGCACTCGCACAATCACCACCCAACGCCGCACACGTCTCGTCCCTACCACGGTACGAAATGTTTTATTTGCTGTCGGCTTGTGTTAGGAGTTTTGGCGGTTTGCGCGTCATGAATTCTTGAGGCGAAAACTTCTTTTGCACCTTTTTGCTGGATAGGGAATGAGTGAGCGTCAATGAAACCATGAATCGAATGGTCTCAGAGAAACCGAGTTTAGTCGACGGAGATATAATAATAAAAAGCAAGTATTATGCTTGTATTATGGGGTACTAGTTAATTGGTATACATGCTTCAATATTCTTTTTATGATATAGGTACATATATACTTTTACACCCAGACACGGAACAAATATACGTATTCGTGCACACAAATATTTATCCCGGGCGGGAATCGAACCCGTGATCCTTGATTCTACAGTTAGCCAGATGCAAGTAAATCTGATTGACACTGATTGAAATTAAAGTTATGAAAGAGGATGCGGCGGTACTCGTTATCTTGGTTTTGGAGACTGCAGATTGAAAACCTCACGTTTTAGGGCTACGGATATTAAAAGGAACCCTAATAGGATCATTTCGTTATTAGTCTGTCTGTCATCTCTCAGGAACGCGTGAAGGTATCAAGTTGAAATTACTTTAGATACTCAGGTCTACGGTCCCTTGGAGTTGTAAAAAAATATAGCCTATAAGTCGACGGAATCGTAAAACACGGCCATTTATGCTGCATATTTTGACACTCGCAAATAAATCAAAATCGGGTGCATTCCATTGACCTAGAATGATGGAATTTAGAGTAACAAGGTGTCACGACACAAATAAATGAAAACAAATAAACTTAAATTTTTTTCAAATACAAAACACAAATATAGTGTGTGATTCCAAGACACACGCCTCGCAGACACTTTCCCCAATATTCATTACAGTGCTAATGTTCCAGATGGCGTTGGGACCAGCTCCGGCGTCCCAAGATCTCCCACGGAGGCTGTGTCAATATCGTCGCGGGGCCGTGTGCGCAGGCTCACAGCTAAGGCGCGTGGTTTGCTCAACGAATGATACATATAGTGTGTACATTACTCAAGTTATTGTATACAGTACGACGATTTTAATACGGCCGCTGAGGAAAGCTCAAGAATTAAGGGTCAGGCATCCAAAAATTAAACAAGTTTATTAGGTCAGTTCTCGATTGAAAATAATCGAGAAATTGACTCCAAAAAATTATTATCTCATGTATTATGTTTTAGCTGTTTATTGTATTGTTTGAATTAAGTCTTTTAAAAAAAATAACTAATTCATTGTGGAAACAGTTTTTAGATGTTATTAGAATTGTAATTTTAAGCAAAAATATAGATTGTGATTAGGTCATTGTAGTTTCGTGGACTAGTCATCTCGCTTCGACACACGCTTTGATCCTTACGTATGTGTGCGAGGAAGTGAGAACAAAATCGCATATTTTCTGAGGCATTCTGGCCCTTAAGACTTAATCCTCAATTTACAACATCACCTCATAGTAGATTACTTAGGCTTTAAGACGTGTCATTGAAATGGATATATCGAATTGATTCGGGTGTCTTCGTGATTTGCCGAATATTTCCGAACTGCCGCCGTAATAAGATCGTAGAACTGTGATGTTCAAATGTGAGAAAATTAGTGAAACTTGGTACAAATCGTGTTAAATGCCAATTTCGTTAGGTGATTGTTACAACTGTACAGTAAAGTTAGATGTTAATTTATTCGGGCAACATGTACTATGGCATTGAAATGTAACTCTAATGCTTAGACAGCATAAGCGCCTCATACTTCGAAACTACTGAAAATGTGAGCGAAATGTCATCAAACATTTTAATAAATTACACAACGCCTTATCTTTATGAACATCTATGTTTGAATGCTACAATTGTCAACTAATTTTATAGACTAAAGTTAACCTTTTGCCTTGTCATCAATCATTATCAATCAATTGCCTCTGTCAATTATATGGCTCGTGACTTCAATCTGACCCAGATGGGTTAATGTGGTTAAATAAAAAATTATTCTAATAATTACTGTTTTTTTTTTTTAATGTCTTGATATTAGCACACAGTAAAGCATTTAGCTCTTAAATTGTAACAGATATGACAAAGTTTCAAATTTGATTTCATATAATATGAGATTTGTAGACATTATTGCGATAGTAATATAAAAATGGTTACTACAAAAAAATTAAGTATTTCTTTATAGATATATTTTACATCTTACCTAATGTGTAATGTCTTTAAAACTCATAGAAATTAAAATAAAATTTATAACTTTGTAATACCGGAGCTATTGGTCAGGTTTGTTTTGAATCTATGCTAAACTATGTCATTGTAGAAAATAGTTTGAAAAAAAAAAACAGTAATTATAGCAATTTTTTATTTAACTTTTGTCGATAAAGTTAGTCGAAAATTGTGACCACCTACTGAGCAACTAATATCCAATTAAATGGGTATCAGAACGAAATTTCGCAGTTCGCATGAGATTCGGCAACTCTCGTTGTAAAAGTATGGCCGCGGCCGTCCCGACTGCCAATTCCACATGCGCCCAGTCCTTTTGACTATTTGATCGGATAGCAAAACACCCGTCGGCGCTATCGTCGAGGGGCGTGGCTTATTGAACATTTCAGTCCATAAATATTTTGAGTGAATGGTAACTATTACTAACATTGAACTATTGTAAGCATCGAGGTAAGAAAGATATAAGCTCAATAGAGTATGGAATAAATAAACAAAAACAAATGGTATAATTGTAAACAATATGTATATATATTGTCGTTTATTGGTGTACATACAATAGAAAGAATTGCAAATGTTGCTTACGAGTTACGGTTGCGATACGGTCTATAGTTTGTATTGGATAAACGATACGTATTTCAACCTCGAAGGTGAACAATGCAGATCTCTGTACTTAATTAAAATCGCCTAATATTCGAAATTACTGTTTTTCCGCAAAAGTATTTCGTATTATTGCCTCAATAATAATGTGTGTTCAGGTAATCAAAGTTTAGATTTATTGGCTATTTATTTCCAAAATGCGTTTAACAAAAGCACCCTTATCAATAATACTAACTCTATTGAGTTAATATAAACCTTGCAAGTGATATATTGCAAATCTTTATCCGTTGGTAATCTCATCATCATCATCATCAGCCTGTGTCTCTCCACTGCAGGATATAGGCCTCTCCCAAGGCTCGCCACCACACACGGTCCTCCGCCTTCCGCATCCAATTACCCCCGGTATGGTGCTTCAGGTCATCAGTCCACCTGGCCGGGGGGCGTCCAACACTTCGCTTTCCAATACGTGACCTCCACTCGAGAACCCGTCTACCCCATCGGTTGTCAGTTCTACGGAAAATTTGACCGGCCCATCGCCACTTCAGCTTGCTAATCACTTCGGCTATGTCGACAACTTTAGTTCTTTGACGGATTTCCGTATTCCTGATTTTGTCCATCAAAGAAATACCGAGCATAGCCCGCTCCATAGCGCGCTGAGCGACTTTAAATTTGTGGACCAGTCCTGCCGTGAGAGTCCATGTTCACCGTATGTCATTGTAGGCAGGACGCATCGGTTGAAGACCTTGGTCTTCAGACATTGCGGTAGTGGCGACGAGAACAGACGACGAAGCTTCCCGAAAGCAGCCCAGCCCAGCTGAATTCTTCGGTTGGCCTCTTTGTTGAAGTTGTGTTTGCCTAACTGGACAGTCTGTCCTAGATAGACTTAGTCTTGCACAACTTCAAGAGTCGCACCCTCTACGGTTACCGGTCTCGGTAGAATAAGAATAATAATAACACATACAATCACAACAACGTCTAGGTCCCAAATTAAGCATTTGCTTGTATTTTGGGTACCAAGCGAAGACACCACATACATATAACAACTGGGTCTAAATTCATAAAAAGAATATGTTCGTTGAACATGACTTTCGTCTTGTCCAAGTTCATCCCGAGTCCCACCCGTCGAGAGGCGGCATTGAGGCCGTTTACCATTCCACTGAGCTCCTCCAGCGACTCTGCCATGATGACTATGTCGTCAACAAAGCGGAGATGAGAGATGTATTCGCCGTTGACATTGATGCCACGGTATTTCCAGCCCAGCGTCTTGAAAACGTCTTCCAATGCGTTGGTGAACAGTTTTGGGGATATTACATCTCCCTGTCGCACTCCTCTTCGCAATTGGATAGGTTTCGTCCGCTGGTCCTGAACCTGGACAATCATTGTCGCGGTTTCGTACAGACATCTCAACACCTCAATGTAGCGACAGTCGATTCGGCTGCAAGGATTCCAGAACAGCCCAGGTCTCGACGGAGTCAAAGGCCTTCTCGTAGTCAACAAAGGCTAGGCACAGAAGTTGATTATATTCCTCCGTTTTTTGGATAATCTGCCTCAACACATGTATGTGGTCTACGGTGCTGTAACCTTTTCGAAACCCGGCCTGCTTAGGGGGCTGAAATTCAACAAATCTTTGGGCGAGGCGATTCGTGATGACTCTCGAGAACAGCTTGTACACGTGGCTGAGGAGTGAGATCGGTCTATAATTCTTTAAAAGCGTTTTGTCTCTTTTTTTGAAGAACAAGATGACCGTACTCTCACTCCATGCATCTGGTGTGACACCGCTATGTATGACATAGTTAAATAACTTCTGTAGCTCTTTCAGGACTGGTGTTCCGCCTGCTTCCAGAAGCTCTGTCGTGATGCCATCAGCGCCGGGTGCCTTGCCATTTTTAAGCTGTCTGAGAGCTAATCTGACCTCGCCCAGACTGATATCGGGAATGTCATCTGTGTAGTTTAGGGTCAGTGGAGCCCTCCGATCGCTGCCGTCACGGGCTGCAGGGGGTGGTGCATGTGTGGCGTAAAGTCTTTTGTAAAATGTCTCTATCTCAGCGAGTATCTCTGGTCTCGAGTAGACTATTTTGTTGTCGCTAGTCCTGAGCTTCGTCAGCTGACTTCGACCAAGTTGCTGAACGAAAACTTTTGAACCTTTGTTATGCTCGATTGCCTCTTCGATACGTTTTGTATTGAAGAGGCGAAGGTCCCGTCGTATCAGCTTCTTGATTTTTTTGTTGAGAGCCAGGTCTGACGATGCTCCCCGTAGCGACTTCTCACGTCTTTCTCGCATGAAATCCAGAGTCTCGCTGGAGAGCTTAGACTCTTTGCCTTTGCGCCTCGACCTAAAATATTTGCAACCCACTTCTCTGACAACATCGATCAGATTCCTTGCCATGTCATCAACATTTACCGTGGTTTTCAGTGCGTCGAATCTGTTTTTCAACTCCAGTTGAAACGCCTCGGAGCTTGTGTCAGCCTGGGACGACGGTGTCGGTCTGAGATTGAGTTTCATCAGACGGGCTCTTTCAAGCCGTTGATGTTCAGAGTGCCTCGAACCAGGCGGTGATCGCTTCCGGTATTGAACCTGTTGATCACTAAGACATCTCTGAATATGCGCTTTTTGTCCGTCATGATGAAATCAATCTCGTTCCTGGTCACTTTATCTGGACTTTGCCAGGTCCACTTCCTCTGTGGTGCCTTCCTGAAGAAAGAGTTCATTAGAAACAAACCTTTCATATCGAGGAAGTTTGCCAGCATTTGCACTCGGTGATTTCTCCGTCCGATGCCGTATGGCCCCATCTTAGATTCGTCGCTTTTGTGTACTCCCATTTTGGCGTTGAAGTCTCCAATAACAACGGTGAACTGAGTCGGGCTTCTATGATGCATAGCTTTCGCTATGTCGTCATATACTGCCTGGACTTCGTCATCCGAGTGAGTCGAGTTTGGTGCGTATACCTGTATAACCTTTAGGCGGTACCTGTCGGTTAGTTGCAGTACCAGGTATGCCACCCGAGTCGACACACTGGAGATCTCCACTACGTTGTTCACAAGGACTTTGTTGACGAGAAACCCAACACCACCTTGGGACGGCTGATCGCCTTCTCGGAAGTAGAACAAGTTACCGGAGCTCAGGATTATCGTGTCCTCCCCCTGTCTTCGGACCTCAGATAATCCAAGAATATGCCACTTTATCCTGCTCAGTTCTACTTCCAACTCCTCAACGTGCTCGTCTCGCATCAGGGTCCTGTTATTAAAAGTCGCCACAAATAATTGTTTGTTATGGCAGCCGAATCGTATCCGGGGATTCTTCTCACCCCTTGCCCTTCCGTTACCATGAACGCTGCCGTGGTCAGGAATAGAAGGGCCGCCGGAGACTGGGGGCCCTTGTGTTTTTGTGTATACCATTGGGAGGGTTTGCCAATAATCACCACGCTTGGCAGGCGGGTTGGTGATCGCAGTATATAGTTTCACAGAGAGATGCTGCTACCCATCTTCTGCTAACCTGGGTTAGTCGCTTCTTACGACACGCTTCCCGGTGGCGGTGGGGAATAGTATTCTTTGCCGTCCCCACACGGCTGTCCCAACACGTAAACATTCAGGGAATTCACGTACACGGGAATTTGTATAGATAGAGGTAAATTGTTGAAGGGAGCTATGAAGCCATAGAATTACGAATATTGGCCCCGCACTTTTTAATAGAGGCATTATATTGCTTGCTCGGGTTTTTCACTCATACATAATTTTTGTATGCAGGCGCAATGTCTGCAGTTGTCAGATATAATGACAGTATGGCAGTCGGGACCGTGTCGCGACATTTAATTTTAATATGAAATTCAGTTGCGAAAGCAGAGTTATTAGTGTCACGAGGTACAATTTCCGCGCTCTGCCCCACCCCTACAGTGTCGTGTCGATCTGAATGGAAACTAACATCATACTCTCTATTGTCATCACTGTCTTCTTTATTACTTTGAGTTGAATATTTTTTTAAATCAAATGACATGTTTGTCAAAAGCGTTTGTACTTATTTATTTATTTTTATAAATGCTTGTAAAATAAGTGGGTATAGTAGAGATTTGCAGTCTTTTAACAAGTTATAGTTACAGTATATGCTCTATAAATAGTTAGCAACAGGCGAATTGATGACTCTTTAAAAATGAATAATGCACATTTTATGGTGAAGGGACGCCTGCACGTACTCTATTAAGATATATATATTTTTAGCTCAGTGTAGAGGTAATTAATTAATAGGACCAAATTAAGTTTGTAACTTATTTTTTGGTCTAATTGACACTGAAATTCGCAAATGTACATATTTAAACTCAGAATGAATCAAAAACAAAGACTTTGAAATTTTGAAACTTGATGACGTCACCCATTCCTTCATTATAGATCAAATTGTTGGGAACACCGACTGCAGACCGAAGGTAGCTGATTCAATCCAAGGACAATTATTTGTGTACAATGCACTTATAGAATACCTATAGTAGATATATAATATATGTTAAAAACATGTTCAAGTATGTTTACCAATTATCATGGTATAGATAGACATACATAGTGGGCACTAGATGTCCATGTATAAAAAGTCCCAGATATTATTATTGTTATTAAGACCCTAACTAGGCCAGTTAACTCACTTTTGGCAGGTTCGGTATGTTATGCCAATTGTGTTTCATATTTCCCGAACGACATACCATTTCTTACTGTTTTATTTTGTTCCGTGGGGCGTTATGCCCATCTGTGGTTATCTAATTAAATGCACTATTATTTAGTTTGAGTTGAACTGTATTTGAATAATTCTCGTCTTTAATTAATTTTGAGTTTATAAGCGACATTTGCGAATTTCAGTTTTGAAATATCCACACAAAATCCACCTTAATTAATTTGTAAGTGTGAGACAAATTTAATTTTTTATATTTAAGACGGAATGTGATAAACCTTAGACGATGTAGTTATAAGTTTTATGTTGGATGCTCATAGAATAAGTATGTAATTATAGTATGTAGTATTGTTTTACATAGAGGTATCAAAATGTTTCTGGTGCCGCTAACACGAGTGGATGAAAATAGCGAATTGCGTTGTAAAATTATGTCAAAGTGAAAAAAACGCCTTAGATTAATTTATCACTGATGACTCATCATGAGTATACCTGACCCTGACAACTTCAGTTTTTGGTGCCTCTATGTTGTAATGTGAGCGAGGACGTGGCCGCGATCGTCCGTCCCTTGTTCTTTGTAAATATTTATTTGAAAAATTAATTAAAGGAGAGCTTGTGACGTCACACAAATCGAGTGATATACCTATAAATATAGTATAAGCGGCCGCCGCCCGACCAATGAATACTATAAATGATATTTTGTCACCGATGCACATGTTTTATTTTAAATCCACTAACATAGAGATAATGAAGCTCCCTGCCTCCTCCCCACTAGAGACACGGTAAGACATTTATTTACTGTACAAGACGAATCGTTCCATTCAGCGGGGGTGCGAGACGCGTTTGCGGGGGGAAGCGTCCACACAATAGGCATGATGACAGATTTTGAAAAATTGTTCCAAAGTGTTCGGAAACGTATATTACTTACAATGAATGACATATTTCTACTTATAATAAAGATTTAGGAGGAAAAAATCACATTTTAGTTTTTAGATTTAAAATTCGCGCCAAAACGCTTGTCAGTGTCATGGCGTCGCTAATGACGTCACGTTTGAGTAAACTTCGAGTAAACAAAACCAAACAAAACGTATTTGTAAACACTGACGTGCCTTATACGCTCATTGAATAATTTAGTTTATTAAATATGAATTCTAAAGTGTACAGGTGGTGTGTGGTCCCTCAGTGTGATAACATATCAATAAAAACGCCTGATAAGTTATTCCTGTTCGTTCCACAAAAGAAAACGATACGAGATGATACAAGTGGCTTAAACTGGCAAGGCGACATCCAACAGCAATGTTGCTTAGTACTCACCTTTATTTTTGTGAAGATCATTTCGACGTATTTCATTTACTTTGAAGATTCTAAAATAGTATATATCTTGTTTGAGGCCTAAAATTAAATTAAACACAATCTTTTTCGAGGTTAGGTTTAATCTTGCACCACTACTGTCCTCTCAATAGGTATTTTATTTAAAATTTAAATTATTCGGTATGTTTGTTAAATAATAACGTACATAAAGGTTTTGACGTTTTTAAATTCTGCTGAACAAAAATCGTTATTTGATGCTAAAAATTCTCCCAGCATTAACACATCAATTTTAGGCAAATTATCACTGTTTGCCTTAGTAAATCCTTGTTGATCGTTGACTCGGGTTATTTCACTTTCGTTTGGTTTAAATAATACGGAAGGAATAAACAAAATTGAATATTAAATGAAAAAAAATACAGCGTTCGTTCGAGTTCGTTTACTTGTTTACTCAAAAGTGACGTCATTCGCTCTGATTGGTGTTCAACATATCATGGCGGACTTTCGTATTTCGTAGTTTTATTTTATCAAAATAATTATTAATCTCGCTATTAATAGAAAAAAAATGCGTGTTTCGTATTCCATGACTCAAGTTTCATTAAATAAATATATAATTTCAGTGATTTTCAATTACTGTCATCATGCCTATTGTGAGAACTAGAATCCAGGTACATGAATTATAGAATAAGTTGTCTATGCGCGAGCTACATCCTTGTTCTCTCTGACCGTGCCCCATTCGCTAGCACTTAGGTACCAGCGTCCGCAACTTAGATAATTGTAATAATGGTTTCCTAAAATACATTGAGCATATATAATAGCAGTTTTGTTTATAACTTTTCCCGCAAGTTTTCTCAGGTTATGGGCTCAGAACGCCTAGTAGTTTTAAATTATAGGGAAAAGTATTTGTTAAACGAGTTGAAAAGTAAAACGCGTAATGGCGGCGGAAACTGAAAAGTATTATCCTATTCTAAATGAAACAAGCTTATTGGGAATTTAGAATAAAGTTAATTTTAGAAGAAAAGGGAATAAGCGAAGTACTAGAAGAAATAACAAGTGGGAAGATAGATGTAAATCAATTCAACAAAATGGATGCCCGTGCACATCATGTTGTTGTACAATGTTTGAGCGATCAATATCTAAACATTGTAAATATAGCGAAATCTGCATCAGAGATGTTAAAACTTTTGTAGACAATTTTTGAATGAAAAAGTGTCTTCAATTAACTTTTTCTTAAGAAAAAGTTGTTGTTACTAAAGCACGAAATTTTAGAATTTTTTTGTAGGCTCAAGGAAAATTAATACAATTTTCCGAATTTCTACCAATGGCTTCCTGGAAAAACATGTTTGTTATTAGATTACAATTTGTTGTTAGGAGACTCACGCCGTATAAATTGTCGAGATAACCCTGGCTACGTTTTATGAAAGAAAGAAACAGGTATTTTTTATGTGTTAAATGTGTAAAAGAGGTGAAAGATACTAAATTTTTATAGTATCTTCCATTTCTTTCACACATAAGACATGAATTATACCTATTTCTTTCCCAAAACGTAGGCAGCTCCATTTCGACAAAAAAAATTGTTCGGGGTGTGATATGCCTGGCATGAGTATCACTTAGAGACAAATTTAAGGAAATTAATATAATGACGTTGCCGTCTCAATATATATTTGAAAACATAATGTACGTAAAAAAAATATTGTATTATTTAAAAAAAATTGTGATCGGCATAATGTCAATACAAGAATCAAGGATAAACTTGCTAATCATGTCAGCCGCCTCAATAAAATCACAAAATCTTTTAAAGGGCAATGTATACGCTTTTACAATAAGATCCCAGTTGACCCAGTGTATTCTTTAAGCACTTATTGTTAAATTTTTTTTTTTTTATAATTTTATTAAAAAGAGCGTCCCTCAGTTTCTTGCGTATTCTTCTGAGAGGAACCAGCATTTTTGAATGCGCCTTTGTGGTGACGTCCTTCCACAAAGTAATAAAATTCACTCTTATGACGTATTTCAAGATTATGCTACATAACTACGAAATAAAGATATTTTGATTTGATTTGATTTGATTTGATGAATGAATGGTTGATCTAAGTGAGGAAAAGAACGCTTTAACGTATTGTCCCTTTGTCGGACAGAGGCAACTCGTTTTGTTAGTTGCGCATAGTATGCGGACCGCGATTACTTGGGGAATCCCCTTCAAGTAAAAAAAACCGTACCTAGATCCATACAAGGTATTTTTACCATTACCTTAAATTATTAATTTTTAGGTTACAACTAAGCATTTTTGAACGAAGATTACTGGATAATGCAACCGAACATTTGGTCAGTTTGTATGTCATCCATTAACATTCAACTAGTGCTTAATTCTGTATCTAATTCAGCCACTTAGCTTATCGTATTATTATTTTTTAAGTTAAGTACAACTAAGCATTTTTGAACGAAGATTACTGGATAATGCAACCGATAATTTGGTCAGTTTTTATGTCATTCATTAACATGCAATTAGTACTTAATTCTGTATCTAATTGAGCCACTTAGCTTATCGTATTATTATTTTTAGGTTACAGATAAGCATTCTTGAACGACGATTACTGAATAATGCAACCGAATATTTGGTCAGTTTTTATGTTATTCATTAACGTGCAACTAGTTCTTAATTCTGTATCTAATTCAGCCACTTTGGTTAAAGTTTTTATGGTTCACAATTGATTGCGAAAATTTAAAAAAAAAAATTGTCTACAATTTTTATGTACCAATTGTATAAAAAATTTAAAAACGAGCAAATAATGAATTTGATCGAAAAATGAAGAACAAACGAATTAGACAAGGAAAAAAAATTAAAAATGGAACGTCAATTACCTAAGATATAATTTTTAATTATTGTTTATGAAAAATTGAAAAACGAACAAACAATGAATTTGATCGAACAATCACGAACAAACGAATTAGAAAAAAAATATTTAAAAAAAATTCTTTCGAGTGCCAACTTGAGACAGAATTTTTAAATATTGTTTATATAAAATTGAAGAACGAACAACCAATGAATTTGATCGAACAATCAAGAACAAACGACGAACAAACGAATAAGTAAAAAAAATTTAATAATAACATTTTTTGACCGCCAACTTAAGAGAGCCGTCTGTAGTTGCCATTGGTTGCCATGTCGTGCCTTGTTGGTCGTGTGCATAGAGTCGTGTGGCTGTGTTGCACCTATGGTTGTACAACTTTATAATTGTGTTTATAATCTGTCTGTGCCTGTGGTAAGTATGCTATGCCTGTGGTCTGTGGTGTTGCACAGCCAAGACAGCCAAGTTGGCCCAAACAAAAGTAATATTATCTAAAATTGAAAATTGTAAGGTTCGCACGTTTACAGTTTTGGATTAACGTTTTAGTCCTTTAATCAGGTAAGTATTAACTTTTTCACTCTTTATTTCATACGTTTTGGGTAGGTACATATATAGGGGTCGGTTTTCCATTGTTGCCTGATGAAAATTGTTCATAAAAATGATCGATTTGAAATCTGGCTAAGATATATTGATGGTCCATCATTTCAAAAAAAAGGTTAGCTTATGGTTTGCTTGTGATAATGCGAGAAGCGGAACGGAGCGCGGAGCCACTAAATAAGCCTTAAATTTTTTTTTCATTTCCTTAAAAAAATATTTACTTACTGTGTGAGGTTCCTACACCTCTCCCCCATAAGCCTGATTAAGTATTTTGTTACATTTCAGCCGGCTACTTTGGAAAGCGCTACCATAAGTACCTATTAATTCAAAACAATAAAGTTCCTGAATAGTATCAGGAGACCCATGGCGGGTAGGGTTTCCAACCACCACCCTGACACCAAACAACTACCCTAAGAGTATTAATAATAAGAAAGAGGATGGTGAGGTGAAGAGATTAAACCAACTTTTAGAATTTTTAGAAATGTGGAAATACGAAAAAAACCACAAAAAACTATGTCTGTCACCTCCTTTAGCCTAAACAGCTTGATGGATTTGGGGTGTGAAGTATAGATAAATAAATCTTCATCTTTAGGCTGTCAGACTACATTTTATTCCGAGAAACTTATGCTCGTGGTCAAAAAATTATAAATATTTACTGACAATTCATTGATAATTTGTCTACAAGAGTAATTTGGGTCACTGATCATGAACGTAACCATACATTTTTCAAATTTAACTTCTCGTGTTATATTAATTAACATATACGACCATTGATCATTGCTCTTCTTATCTTTGAATTTATTGTTCAGAAACTAAAACAAAATCTATGGACCTCGTCTGAAATAAAGTTTTATTATTATTAGTATAGGGCATTAGGCACTGATAGTTTATAGAAAAACCTAAATAATAAAGACTTAGTCTTTGCATTCCTGCGAGAAAAGGAAAATATTCGTGAAGAGTTAGTGCATATAGAATGGTGTGCTTAATTTAATTGAGAACTAAGTTCAATTGGTCTAGTGATTACTATAGTGCCTACCGTACTTATATAGAGAAGTCGGGTTCAACGTGATGAAATCACTCCATGTGAGGCTGACTCATACTTGTCGGGATTATTTATTACTCTTAGATATGCCTTATTGCATGGTTTCTTAAAACAGTACACAAAAACATTCATAATTTTTTTTTTAATTTACTTTTATTTGGGATTAGTAAATGGTATATCTGGTAGATGGTCAACACTTTGTTGCTACACTTCTATAGAAAAATAATTTCATGGGAAACTATGTATCTTTTCAGATTAAAGATGCAAGAGAACAAAAGTAATGAACTTAAAGTTGCCGCTTGCCAAGTTTCAAGAAAATGCTCAATACCGTTCAACCATTATGAGCTCTCTGATGCCGCAGAATCACTCCAATCTAGAGTGAGCATGCGCCAAGGTGGTACACAGTGTAGTGTAACTAGTGTGCTCAATGTCAAGATGGAGCCTGTGGAGAATGTCGCCTGCACCATGGTGAGCCAGCCAGTTCATTCATTTGATTTACCCACAGCTATGCCCAGTACAGCTGATGTGCGTGCATAATGTGCTGTCAGTGTCCTTTCCATTAAAGCTTACATTTTGAAAAGGGCTATTAATTGATTTAAAAAATTCATAACGTCACACGGTGTCCGCTATAACCTGACAATAGTTATTTATGATACAAGTGTGGAAAGTAGATAATTCTCAATGAGTGGTTATTTAAAACATGAGCGAAGCTAGTGCTTTTATTACATGAGTTATTGGGAATTATCTTCTACATAAATGTATAATTTTGATAACAATAATAAAGTTGTGGTACCATCAAGCTGATTTAATGTTGGAGCTGGGAGGTGTATGACAAAACCCTTCAATAACTTCTAATAAACCCACCGAGTTTGTGCTCTTTTAGGATTCCATAGCCAAATGGCAAAAAAGGAACCCTTATAGTTTCGTCATGTCTATCCATCTGGCCGTCTGTCTGTCTGGTTTTTATCGGAAACTATTGGCAATATATAGATAAAATTTGGAAGGTAGGTGTAATCTATGAACCAATACACAAAAATTAACAGTTGTTGAGATATGCACTCCTAAGGTCCTAATTTTTGTTAAAGTCACGTGTCTCCCCTCCTCCTCCTCTACCAGCTTAACCATTGTTTTTAGATATGTGGAAAAAATTTATGACTAGTATATATAGTCAAAAGGAAAACTATCACAGCTTACTAGACTGTGTTATTTAACGAGTAATAGATTAACTTATAAAATGTACTTTTATAAGTAAAAATTTTGTAAAAATTCCATGGCAAATGACAGATAGCGTTTAGCCAATAAGCGAAAACTAGATGCAATTTAATCTTTGTAATGTTATTGTAAAAAATAATTAAAAAACATTTTATGTTGAAAACTACATTGTATTACTAGGTACTATAAATTTACGCTTTCCTTTGCAGAGCTTATTCTCTTCACAATCAATATTAAAAGTCAAAGGTTCACTGTAATAAAATAAGTAATAAAAATGGTGTCAAGTTATCAGTGCACTCAAGTTTTTACTTTCCGGATTAACCAGAGAGAATCGAGCGCCTTCTAAATAACTATCAAGGAAATAAAATGTATTCATACAATAATTCTTAAATTACATAATAACCATTAATTGTTTGTTTAAGTTCGATATACGTCACGCTCGTTTTTTTTTATGTAGTAAATATTAGTATAGATGTTACGGAACCCTTCGTGTGCGAGTCCGATTCGCACTTGGCCGGTTTTTTATTTTTCATTCTGTCAATTGATTTATCTTCACGAGAACTTTTCATAGCAAACAGTGACAGGCTCTAATAATGGAGCTGGAAGGTTGACTACAGAATTCTTCAGAGGCTCCTTGTGAAGCTACTGTGGTACCTTCAGTCTGACTAAGTAAAATGGGGGCGCGGCATGGTGTTAACCATGTCATGCGGAATCAACTACCTAAGCTCAACGTGGGGTATATGCAAAAAAGCTGGATAGCCAAAGTTAGCAAACATAGTATGTCACTAATGTATAAACCTCTGGGCATTAAACACATACCTAAGGCTAAGTTCAGGCATTCTTGTACTAAAAAGTGTGAATAAAATAAAATAAAAATTTAAGACCCGACTGCAAAACCACTTAACTGAACAGAAAAAAAAAAACTAAAAAGAGATAAACAAGCTGTATCTTTTAGAATTTGGTTTGAACAACATAGAATGCACCATCTGATATTTTTTTTTGATACCTACTTAAGCACATATTAAAATATACTATCATATAAATATGATTTCAATTTGATTTGAATAAGGTATTGCAGCCATGGACAAAAAAAACTATAAAACATATTTTGGTTATTGGTATTTGAAATAAATAAGTATTTTAAAAGCTTGAGGCGTAAAACGTCATCATTACATATTATAAAATAAAGTCCCCCGCTGCATCTGTATGTCTGTTTGTCTGAATGTGATAAACTCCAGTACTAAGATAAACGACCCTTATTTCGGCATCTTAAGGCTCTAAAGACTTTAGGATTTTTTAAATATTTTACTAAACATGATATCAGTTTAAAACAGCAGCAAAAACAAAAAAGCAGTTTAAAAACTTATTTACCTTTTGAGGACATCTCCTAGCTGGCTTTTCCCTGAGGAGGTAGACTCTTTCAATGACGTCTTGAAGCATCTCCTGGAGGAGATTTTGAACGTCCGTCTCGAGTCGAACCAGTGGCTTCAGGCCACCTTACCAATCCGGCATGGAGGGCTGGGGGTTCGGTGCGTGCGGAGTGTTGGCCTGCCGGTCTTCTTGGCGTCGGTGCATGCGGTTGCCAACCTTGTCACTGATATCCTATCTTGTAAAGGTGGCAGGGCGGACATACCCTACGCAACCGATGCTTTAGCCTCTTGGGTGGCTCTCAATCCGGGCGCGCCGTTGCCGGCGATTCTACATAGCCAGCGCGCATGGGACGAAACGGGAGCCGAAAGGGTTTTTAACAGTCTCTTGGACCACGCGGCAGGAGTGGCCTTAGCGAGGCTGCGAGCGGTGTCACAGGCTGAGTCCGGGGCCTGGCTCAACGCTCTTCCCTCCCCGCACATTGGTACCCTACTGGACGGCGAGTCTTTGCGTGTGGCAGTGGGGCTCCGCCTGGGCTGCGATAAGATAAGATAAGATAAACATTTATTTCTCTTAAAAACCTAAAAAGTATACATTAAATGACACAGTTTTATAAAATGGTATATAGGCTATGTTACTCGATGTTTGTGAACGACACCTATGCATCTGCGGTTCCATGGTGGAGGCCAACGGACACCACGCGTTGAGTTGTCGTCGCTGCTCGGGGAGATTACCGCGACACCACGCTCTTAACGACATAGTCCGCAGGGCTTTAATTTCGGCCAATATTCCGTGCGTGTTGGAGCCTCCTGGTCTTAGCCGTTCCGATGGCAAAAGACCCGATGGTATGACTTTGGTGCCGTGGGAGAAGGGTAGGTGTCTAATTTGGGACGCCACGTGTGTCAGCACATTTGCCGCCTCTCACCTTGGTCGTACCGTGGGAACGGCCGGAGCCGCTGCGGAGTATGCAGCCGCCAGAAAACGAATCAAATACTCTACTCTGGAGAGTAAATACTTGTTCGTCCCTCTTGCGGTGGAAGATGCTGGCTGTTGGGGGATTGAAGCCAAACGTTTCGTCGCGAGCATCGGCCGTCGTCTAAAAGAAAGGGGACTCGACCCCCGTTCCGGTTCCTTCCTGGTGCAAAGAATTGCCATTGCAATTCAGCGCGGCAATGCGATGAGCGTCATGGGCACATTTGCGTCGGGGGGATTATTGGATTAGTTTTACTTTTTATTATTATTAATATTTTTGTGTATTACTTCAGTAGCATAGGTGAAATGTTTCTTATGTTAATTATTTAGTCATCATAGGCATAATTACATTTAATTATTCCAATTAATGCTAACTAATATTTTTATTCAAATACGATTTAATTTAAGTTTAAAAGCTTTTGTATGACGTATATTGGTATATTTTGCCAATAATTTTATGCCTAGATTCTGTAGTTTTAGTTGGATTTTTTAAATATTCATTTATCTGTGGTCTTGTTGTTTGAATCCTATTTCGTGATAAAATGTGGCTCTGCTTCTAAGTTCGTGAGCTCGTGGCCCCTATTTCGAGATAAAGTTTTTTACAGTGAGTTATGATAATTTATTAATTAAAAACATCAATACTTCAATTGTTTATTATGAAAAACAAGATAAAGATAGTTTTTAAATAAAAAAGATTTGAGTAAATTCAAATGATCTAGCATTAAAAAATAATCATTTCAAAAAAATATAAAATTTCTTTTTCATAGGCAAAATAATAATATTAATAAAATGAAAACAATCGATGTATATAGATAGGCCTATATCAACAAATAATAGACTTGCAAAATCAGATTGGTTTTGTTTTCGATCTGTCTGCCTGTCCGGACACTTTCTTCCGCAAGAAAAAAAAATTGTGGAGTAGCTTATCGTAATAATTAAATATGATTAAATATAAATTATTTTATATTTTAATTTAATATTTTAAGATTCATTAGGTACATAATATTTAAGGAACTTAGTAAAAATTAATGATATTTAATTACTATAACCCTTTTGTTTAATTCTTTAATTTTTCACCTCTTAGTTATCCTTTTACTGTTTTCTTATAAGTAGAAAATTGAGTATCCGCTAGGTCAAATGCCAGAATAAACAAACAAACAAACAACATATAATAAAAAAATTTTAAAATCATGTAAAGTTAACTTAAAAAATATGTGTTTTAAAATTGTTCAAAATGTGTCTAACCATATATGGCTTTATAAAGCATGAAATTTTTAAAATACACATAATAACATGTTAAAATTAATTTTACAAAGAAATAATAAAATTCTTTTTTATATCTAATAACTACTCTACGCATCTGCTCTTTCTCGCCTGCTGTGAGCCCCAATTCGGTTTCGAACACGCCGAAGAAGTGCTCGCCTCATGGCACGTGTCATGCTTACCTACTATAGATTTATCTGTCACGAACTAAGGGAAAAGTAATAAAATAGAGCCCCTTGTTTCGTGTTATTGATTTTTGGGAATTCCCGCACTCAACTTTTTTGATTATATTTAAATTATGTAAATTAATCATTAACTACCCTATATATAATAAAAATATATGAATATAAATAAAATAAATCGAACAGCAAACAAAATTATGTTAGTAATAGATATACGCATTCACCTTAAAAATTTGGGTCACCTTCAACCTTGTATTATACATTTTCTAGTGAACGAAATATATACCGAATTTCGCTCATAAAAAACTTAATTAAATGCATTATTAATTTTTTAATTTATATTTATATTATCTTAATTATTAGATAAATACACAAGCAACAAAAATGTATCCGGTAGTGACACGAACTAGGGAACATAAAAAATAAAATGACCACTATTTCGTGAGTCCATTTATTGCAATTCTAAAAGAATTCTATGCTTGCTTAAACTTTTTTCTAGTTCAAATCAATTATTAAGGAACACAAAAATGCACTATTAAAAGTTTTATTTAAATGGCCTTACCTTTGCCTTTTCGAAAGCCTATGAAGTACGCGCTTCAACCTTACGTTGAGAGTAAATCCACCCACGCCGCACAGATGTTTGTGGGCGACTCTGATTTTCGAGTATCGCATTGCTCTGTTTAGTCGCCAAAATATTGGTACAAAATGTTGGTTGCTTAGACAGTTCAAAGCATAGAAATTTTGTACTAATGTATAATTTAAATGAATAATATTGAAATTGCTAATTTTTTGCGCCGACAACAAAACTAACGAAATGACGTACTAGCACGAACTAGGGGCCATATACCTTACCGAATGGATTTTTATACAGTTGATACAAATGGACGGAGTGATTCAAGAGAAAAGTTTATGTGTATAATTTATTAATGTTTTATGTAAATTGATTGAAATATTAAGATTATTGTTGAAAACGTCCGAAAAAATCAAGCCGATTGAGAGCTTAATATTAATTATAATACAAAGATAAAAATACATATAATTCAAATAGCCTTCTGTGCTGGAAAATTCCGGATGAACCGCTGATTCCTTGAAATTCTCATAACGCGATAATTTTAATAGGTATAGAAGAATTACTATAGTAGCCTACGATGCAGAAATTGATGACCTTTTCGAGAAAAAAAAAGAAAATGAATATAAAATATTCTTTAATAACATCAAAAGAAACGATTTAAGATCTGTCTTAATTGCACAAACACGTGGATAATTGATAACTACATATTTTGTCAAAACAATTTTCAAATATCTTTTACGGTTTTTGAATTATTTTTAACTTTTATAAAAACTGGATAAAAATTATACAATTTAAAAAAAAATCATAGCACAATAACTACTCATTTCTGACATATGGGAGTTTTAGTCATGCATTTCTAATGATTCAATTTCCCAAACTTTGAATAATTTTGAATAAAAAGATGATGTCCATTTTTGATCGCATCAACTTAGTTTGATCAAGGTATACGGCGGCGAGCTAGTCGTGTATACAACTAAGAGGTCGCTATGTCTAACAGTTTATGCAGTGATTTCTGTCGAAAAAGTATCTTCTGCATGATAAAATATTAAATTTATTATGCAGAATTAGAATTAGGGACGTAGCATTTTTATAGTTTTATGTAGGTACACAGTATATGTAAGGACAAAGCACTGCGTAACGGGCGGTCGAGTGGGTACGAGCGGCGTTGTTGGGCATCGCGCCACCCAGTACGACCATATACACAATTGCTGGATCTACTAGATCTCGATACTTTATGAATATAAAAAAAATTCTTTTTAATAAAATATACAAATGCTGAAAAAATCTTCAGTATATTCCTACCTATCTCCCGTTTTCGGATATGACCTACTCTTTCGGATCACCGTATATACGGGATGATCTGCTATACATAGTTCACCTTTAAACATATTTTTCTCGGTATCCGTTAGTTTGCGCTGTCTGCTCACTTGAAACTTTTTTTGTTTAGTTTGGTAATCTCTACATGCTCTATACGTTTGGATGACGTGCAGCCGAACACCCGGTATATTTCATATTTTAATAGCTAATACTTTTGCGATTTAAACGCTGCTGATTCATTTTTAATTTAGAGTACATTGCCTTCTAAATAAAAGCTTGTTTTAAAAACGATTATATATATATATATATTTCACGGTCAAAAGTAAAAACCATTGTCTAGCCATTATCTTATTATTTATTTATTACCTAACATGTAGGTATATTTTATAGTTTCTACCTCATTTGCTAGATTTTAGTGTCTTCATTTGCAGCCGATCAAGGATGAAGCTGTCATCAAAGAGGAGTGGGATATAGGGCCCACCATGTTGCAACAATGCTTGCCGAGCGGCTTAGGGTTTTACACCACTAAGGTTTGTAATGTAATGTTCTTCTGAAACCTCTACACGAGCAGCAATAAAAAGATCGTTTTCGTTGCAGCTAGCTGGATTTCCTGTCAAATCAATGAATATGGAGGTAGATTGCAATGAGGGGCCGCGACAGATGCCGGACTGCAATACTTCTCACTTGAGTGAACAGAAACACAGTCTAAATAAAAAAACATCAAACGATTACCATGCGAAATCCGTAGAGTCCCGTAAGTTGATTCGACATAAGCGCGTACATACTGGTGAGAAATCATTTACTTGTGGTATATGTGATTCGAAATTTGCACAATCTAGTAATTTACGTAAACATAAACGCATACATACCGGTGAAAAACCGTATAGTTGCGAAATGTGTGATGCCAAATTTGCACAGTCTAATAACTTAATGCAACACAAACGCATACACACCGGCGAGAAACCGTTCAATTGTGGAATATGCGATGCAAAATTCTCACAGTCCAGTCATTTAGTTCAACACAAACGCATACATACTGGTGAAAAACCGTTTAATTGTAAAATATGTAATGCAAAATTTACACAGTCTAGTCGTTTAATTCAACACAAACGCGTACATACCGGCGAGAAACCATTTAATTGTGAAATGTGTCATGCAAAATTTGCAGATTCTAGTAATTTAATTCAACACAAACGCATACATACTGGCGAAAAACAGTTTAATTGTGTAATGTGTGATGCGAAATTTGCATATTCTAGTAGTTTAATACGACATAGACGCATTCACACAGGAGAAAAACCATTTGCTTGTAGCATTTGCGATGCAAAATTTGCTCGGTGTAATCTTTTAATACGGCATAAACGCATTCATACTGGTGAAAAACCGTATAGTTGTGAAACATGTAATGCAAAATTTACACAGTCCAGTAATTTGAATAAACACAAACGCATTCATACGGGTGATAAACCGTATAGCTGTGAAAGTTGCGATGCGAAATTTGCACAATCTAGTCATTTAATTCAACACAAACGCATACATACCGGCGAGAAACCGTATAGTTGTGAAAGATGCAATGCAAAATTTGCACAATCTAGTCATTTAATTCAACACAGACGCATACATACTGGTGAGAAACCGTATAGCTGTGAAATATGTGATGCAAAATTTGCACGATCTAGCCATTTAGTTCAACACAAACGTGAATGCTCATGAAAATTTGTCGAGTTGTGAAACATTTCCTTAAAGCACAATTCGAACAGTCTAGTCTTTGAATTTAACATAAATGCATAAATAATGGTGAAAATTCGTCAATGTAGAAAATGAAAGACGTTTTTGTACCTATGTGATGCAGAGTTTGCACAACCTAGTCATTTAATTGAATAGAAACGCATACATACCAGCGACAAACTTACTTATAGTCCTCAAGCACAAACGTCTAAAGGCCATTGTACTTTTTACCGCCGTATTATAAAACAATGCTGTTTGTAATTATATATTCTGTTCTTCCAGTTAGATATGAATTTTGCATTTTATTTTTTATTATCCTAGGAAAACTAACAGCTACACAATACTTATAGTAAACATTAATAAAAACAGAAAGCCAATTACAGGTTCTCACAGGTAGTGACATCACATGTCAGCTTACAATAGAATTTTAACTACTTAATTATGTATATTATACCTTGTATATTATCTTGTCTAGAAATGATAAATTAAAATTAGGTAAAATTGTAGCTGTGCAGTCGCGCACTATTTAAGACATGGTGCATCTGTCTCGTCCCTCAGTTACATGCATGCGCCTTACCCCAAACAAAAAAAAAAATCGTAATTTCGCTACATCATTGTATAAAAGTCCATAGATTACACCACCTCTCTTTACTATTAGTACCTACTATATTGTTAATGAAAAGAAATAAAATACTTATAGTTGGTAATTAATTTGTAATAAAAGATGCACAGATCATAAAATAGGCGAGTACAATCAGATAGTCTCTACGCGTCCGTCCTGAATGATTACACGGTGAATCGTCACGTAGCAGCCGCCCGCCCGCGCACACCGTGCTCACCCGCTGACGTAAGCTGTTTGTTATCTATGAATTGCTATACAATGGTGTGATGACATTACAATTTATTTTTTTGTGTTTGGTTGGGTTAGGTTAACTTACATGTAAACTAACTGAAGGGTGAAAAAATACCAGCGGACATTAAGATGTGAGGTCTTTAAAAATAATATAATAATAAATTCCAAATCCAAGATGGCTGCCACCACAAAATGGCGAATTACATATTTTTTTCACTACTACATCAATATGGGTATCAAATGAAAAGACTTGACTAGCAAAATATTGTACACTATGAAAAATTTCAAATCCAAGATTGTCGCCGTTACAAAATGGCGGATACCATATTTTTTCACTACTCCAGCAATATGGGTATCAAATGAATGGGCTTGACTGTTAAAATACTATACACTATAACAAATTTCAAATCCAAGATGGCCGCCACCACAAAACGAATCACAATTTTTTTTCACTACTCCTTCAATATGAATATCAAATGAAAGGACTTGACTAGTAGAATACACTATGATAAATTTCAAATCCAAAATGGCCGCCACCACAAAATGGTGAATTACTTTTCTTTCACAAATCTCTCAATATGGGTAGCAAATGAAAGGGTTTGACTAGTAGAATAATGTACACTATATTAAAAGGGAATGAGGAATATTAACTAACGAAATGAAAAGTAAAAATTTGAAAAAAAAAATTTTTGTCTAATCATGTATGAAACTGTTTAACTAAATAACTAAGTTCAAAAGTTTTGATAAAATAAATTAGGGATTTGAGAAACCCCCGACACGGGGAAGCTGGCCTTTGGGGGGTGTGAAGTGGTGCGGGTTTGTTCGTTATCGAGTGATTTTTGGTCCTTGAGGGCGTCTGGGACCGCTAAGTAATCTTAAAATACCTAATACTTAGCGGTCCCAGACGCCTTTAGGGCTCGGGAATCGTTTGACAGTGAGTAGGCTGGTATTGTATCACACTTTTTGAAGGTTAGTTTTCTTGTGTCGAGGGTTTTTAATTAATTAGTTATACGATAAAAAGGCTTTTTTTATAAGCGTGCTTTATAAAAAGCTTTTCGTTTAAGCATCAATAAGGGCATTGACCGCTCATACTAAAGTCCAAATCAGTGGCCCCAAAGTCGCAACATTTTTCGATCATTTTCCACCGTCATTTATTTTTATTGAAAAACAATGTTTCTGCTAGCTCAGTACACGTGACATCGTACGGCCCAAATACTTAGGACTCTCGTATGACACCTCAGGATGACACCAAACGTTTTCTGATAGGCCAAATACAAAATACAAAATAAATAAAATACCTAGCAACAATATGAATTGTTACCAGTAGAAAGACCACCGCACCGCACTCAGGTACGCAAGTCCTTGTCCAGACTTGTGTTTTATAATATTGTAAATATTTTTTGTATAAAGTTCATCAAATTTATTTTGTTAGTAAATTAATTTTGGTTTTACTACAAAATCTACTGGTCGGCGATGCGCGGCTGAGGACACGTCAACCTTCCCTTCTTAATACAAGTACAAGAGTCAGACAGATGTCAATTTTCATAGGAAGTATTTCCCCATTCGTTTAACCCTCTATAACTCCATCTCGTTATAACACACGTAACGACTTAAAAGCTTATAAGGAAATATGCTTATTTTTTTAAACGTTATAAATGCTTCAAATCAAATCAAATCAAAATATCTTTATTTCGTAGTTATGTAACATAATCTTGAAATACGTCTTAACCCTTCGTCTTATTACATATTTTTCAAAACAATCCTTCGCCTACCAAGCTCTTATGACAGAATGATCACCTCGAGAAATAAAATGATATAATTTTTTTTTTGTATTGAAGTTTATTTTTGAAAATATGTAATGTAATCTTAAGTAAATTGTCTTTTTAGTTGCAAACTATTTTTTGTTTTAAATCTCCCCTATCTAATAAAAAAACACGTATGAATTTTATGGGCTTAAAATTTGCGACCAAAAGATCATTCGAAGGTTATTATGAGTATATTAAAAGTATATCTAAAAATAAATAATACCAATAGAAAGCTTAGTAAAAATGCTAACTATAATGTTATTTGATTTTTTCTGACAAAGGAAGATTTATTGTAAAAAAACTGTAATGATTGTTCGCTCACTGATTCACTCTTGGAATGACACTAAACCCATGAACAATAAACGAATATTTTTTTCAATTGTAGCGTCTGCGACAAAACCGTTAGCAGTGATTTTTAAATTCTATGATATTTTGTCTTTCTCTAGTTTTTATTTCGTTTTACGTACTTATGTATAAGAAAGAGAAAAAAATATTTTCTTGGTGCGGTATTAAACGGGCGGTTAGCGGTCGAATTCGGTCGCAGGGAAGGCGAAGCGTAGGAAGTCATTAGCGACCGATATCGGTCTCTATGAAGACAAAGGGTTAAGAGTGAATTTTATTACTTTGTGGAAAAACGTCACCACAAAGGCGCATTCGAAAATGCTGGTACCTCTCAGAAGAATACGCAAGAAACTGAGGGACGCTCTTTTTAACAAAATTATAAAAAAAAATTTAACAATAAGTGCTTAAAGAATAATATTATTGAAACAAACTGATAGACGAGCGGCTTACACCCATGGATTTTTATCATCTAAGTAGTCTGATACTTTATAATAAGCTTTTGCATAAAGCTTTCGTTTTATTGTAGTTTTAAACTTATTAAGGGGTAGATCTTGAATGTCAGCTGGGATCTTATTGTAAAAGCGTATAGATTGCCCTTTAAAAGATTTCGTGATTTTATTGAGGCGGCTGACATGATTAGCAAGTTTATCTTTGTTTCTTGTATTAACATTATGCCGATCACTATTTTTTTTAAATAATGTAATTTTTTTTTTTACGTACATAATGTTTTCAAATTTGTATTGAGATGGCAATGTCATTATATTAATTTCCTTAAACTTTTCTCTAAGTGATACTTTAGATCCCAGTTTATAAATTGCTCGAACAGCTCGCTTCTGCAACACGAAGATTGTATTAACATTAGCAGCGTGTCCCCACAGCAGAATGCCATAAGTCATGAAACTATGGAACGCACTGAAATACACCAACCTCGCGGTTTCTATGTCCGAAAGGAAACGAATCCTTTTTACAGCGTAAGCTGCAGAACCGAGCCTTCTCGCCAAGTTAGTGATATGAGGATCCCAATGCAATTTCGCGTCCAATGTGATTCCTAAGAATACAGTAGAATCCACAAGGTCCAATTTCTCGCTTTTAATAACAATATTGGTAGGTGCCTGTTTGACGTTCGGTAGCGAGAATCTTATGCATTTGGTTTTTTTTTCATTTAGTAATAAATTATTAGCCGTGAACCATTCGACTATTTTGGAGATAGCATTGTTTACATCGTCGTAGGTAAATTTCTTTCTATTAACTTTGAATACTAAAGAAGTATCAGGAAACATTACTATCTCGTGATTATTTTTTACAAGGTAAGGCAAGTCGTTAACATAAACTAAAAATAGAAATGGACCAAGAATTGAACCCTGTGGGACGCCCATCGACATTGGGGATCCTGATGACCTCTCTCCGCTTACATCAACCCTCTGAACTCTGTTATTTAAGTACGACCTCAGAAGGTCGAGCGCACGGTCTTTAACACCATAATGACACATTTTCCCGACCAATATATCATGTTGGACACAATCAAAAGCCTTGGAAAGATCACAGAAGATACCTATAGCATCTCCAGAGCCTTCCCAGGCCTCAAAGATATGCTGAATCAGTTAAACACCAGCATCGGTTGTTGAACGGCCCCGGGTGAAACCAAACTGTTTGCGATGCATTAAATTATTCAAGTTAAAATGTGAAAGTAACTGACCCATTATTTTTTCGAAAATTTTACTTAATGTTGGTAGTATTGAAATAGGCCGGAAATTAGTAGGGTCAGATGTGCTACCGGCTTTAAATAATGGAATGACTTTACTGTGTTTCATTAGGTCGGGAATTTCATTAGTCTTATTTTTATAAGCGTGCTTTATTAAAAGCTTTTCGTTTAAGCGTCCATCTCTATCCACGATGAGTCCACGTCAGTCGTCAACCATTGAGAAATTTTCTCTGATCAGTGTTCCCACCTTAGGGAAATTTACCCCAAATTTAGAGTACTTTTCACACTAGGTAATTTATTAGGATTAATTTAGAGTAAAATTATGTAAATGAAAAAGAAAGGAAGTTACATTATTTTAACAGATAAAGTGCAAAACGGAATTCTGTCACGATGTCACAATGAAAATATTTTACTCCATGTAGTTTAAAATGACAAAACGCTCCCGATTTGTTGATTAAATAAAAGATTGATTGAAAAAGAAAAATTGAATAGGCTAATTGCTCAGCTGACTGTTAGGATGAGTAAATAGCGAAATAATTACAGTTTTAGTTAAGATTTTTATTATATAGATTATCTTTTGACGACGTGAAATCGAATCCCTTTTATTCAAAATTTCACCCGGATTATGCCAAGAACCACTGTTATTAAAATATTTTAATAGTTTAGGGTATTTTTAGTTATTTTAGGTCAATTCTAAGGTATTTTTTTGCAAAAAATAGGGTAAAGTCATCTTAGGATGTGGCAAC
Organism: Luffia ferchaultella; assembly: GCA_949709985.1. Lineage (NCBI taxonomy): Eukaryota > Metazoa > Arthropoda > Insecta > Lepidoptera > Psychidae > Luffia > Luffia ferchaultella. The sequence continues at coordinate 547,131 of OX453265.1, forward strand.
GCTATCTGTGACTGTGGATGTGATCAGTTGTGCTCATAGACATATATATACTAGCGTAGGAGACCAACTGACATCTAAACATCGCATGACCGAAACGGAAATGAGTATGTGTGCAAAATTCACATGTGGTTGAGCCAGTTTTAGTGATGTACATGGGTGTTTTTTATATTATCGATAGCACGTAGTACTTTCAGGATAATGTGTCGTTGAAATTACCGCGATATCATAAGTCGAAATCGGCAATCCTATTTATTATTTTGAATCTGCTATACTACATAATTTTTGTTTTGAGTTACTTTTCCTAACTTTTAGTTTTTTAAAATGACAAATCATCAATCAGTCAATTCAAATGCCATTTCCTTTACTACAATAAATATTTTTTTTTGTTAACAGTTGATAATAAAAAATTTGCAGAAGTAAAGAAAGCGTTAACATCATTATGGAAATGTTAATATTTAGTTGAATACAAGCCAAGTAATAAATAAAACAATATAAATAAACGATTTTTATTTTTAATTACAATACGTCACGTTGCAACGCATAACAACAAAATTTTAACTCTTTGTAAACAAAAAAATGAGAATGTACAAAACAAAAACATTTACAATAGAGAAGTTCATGATGTTCAAAATATACAATTTAACTCGATAGAATTGAAAGATAAACCAAAACTAATAAAACAGTGAAAGTTTTTTTCAAATTCGTCAATAAATGACTGAGAAATAAATTATTGGTATTTATTAATTTGACGACCGCTTAGCCTAGTGGGTAGCGACCCTGCCTACGAAGCTGGAGGTCCCGGGTTCGAATCCCAGGTCGGGTCAGTATTTATATGATGAATATCGATACTGGTACCGGGTCTTGGTTGTTATATGTATGTGATGTCTTCGCTTGGTACGCAAAACACAAGCTAATGCTTAGTTTGGGGCCACGACGTTGTAATGTGCACGTTATTATTATTATTATTATGTATTTTCGTGCGGTTTGACTGGTGGATTCTTACTGCCCATGACGTCACATTGTCTACTCGATTGAGTGTCGCGTCGTCTCACTACACCACAAATTATGCCTTGGATGCCTTGGACTAGTCTATAATATCTTTTGTTTCTTTGTGTAATAGGTAATTAAGTTTTATTTGAATATAAAGGAACAAGTTTTTGTAAAAGACATAGTGATAATTTGCCTAAAATTGATATTTTCACTGTGATGGACTTTTCTTCAAATCCATTTTATATTAGTGCTGAAATAAAGGTTTAGGCTCTAAAGTTGAAGGTCCTGGTGACATATCCCGGTAAACGTACGCTGACACCGATCGCTTGGTCTTCAGATTGACCTGTACAGAAATTACAGTTGGCATAAATGCTCTGACTTTAGATATTAAGTATTATTAGTATATTACTTAATATACTTAGTAAGCACATATGAAAAAAAAAGAAACCCCTAACGGCACAAATTCAGTAGGTATAGATCCTTTCCCAGGTAGCATTTTAAGGTCATAGCGACGTGAAGTCTTGGTCTTTTACTGACGGGGAGACGTCTGGTTTAACGTCGATCGTCTCTTCTAAATACGTTTCTAAGTCACAGCCACAGAACGTCTTCATCAGACATCATAATGGCGTCAAAATATTGACCAAATACTGACAACCTTCTTAGGTTATTAGGACGCCATTAAGACCAATGCATGACGACTTATTACGGTTTTATACGACGCTATGTTAAGAAGAGCCTTCCCGCGTGATAGCCTATACAAACGCTCATAACTATTACCTATGACTGTAATACACATTTAATCTTATGTTTTGATTTATAGTCTCAATTGGGTTAGAGCTAGGTTTGTATAGAGCTAAAACTTAGAAATGTCTATAAACATCCACTAGGATGAATAGAATAGAATAGAAATTATGCGTATTAGCGTCATGGGTAATAGCTGTTTATGAGCGTTTGTATGCGCTATCATGAGAGAAGCCTCTTCTTAATGTAATTTATACCAATGCATAGCACCTTCATGAATAAAAATTAAATAATATATACTGTGTTATAAATAAAAGCAACAATATACAAAACTGTGATTTATTTTCAAATACAAAATAAGTAGGTACCTACTAATGAAACTACGAATGAATACACATTAATTTGTCATTAAAAGAACTTAAATTATTGGGTTTTCCTGCTTCATAAAATATAAAAAATTATGATTACAATTTTTCAGATCAACAATTATTAGTTTTGACATTTAATCAATGACACTCTTTATTTAAAAATAATATAGGTAGTATATGTAGTATATCTTTTACGTTGGACCATAATAACACAGAGAATAAAGTATCGACTAACAAGTTTAACGAATATTTTAAAAAAAATATTAGAAACGTTGCAATAGATAATACCAAATTCCAGGGGGGTCTACAAGTATATAATGGATTTACAATTAATCTGTCAAATAATATTTAAATGATAATGCTTAATCACCAAAAATATCAGAGGAAGATTTTTGACAGTTTTTTCCTTAAAGTATTTCAGAACAGGCAGAAAACGCATCTTGACTTTATTGAAAGTTAACTTAAGCGTGTAATAAATACATCTTACAATGAATAAAAAAGTTTGAGTTATGAACCATAAATAGTTGCTATTTAAAAGAAAAATAATGTTAATTTATTTTCTATTTTTAATCATTAGTTGATACCTTGTTAGTCAATACTTTATCATCTGTATCAATTTAGGAAAAATTATTATTAAACAAAATACTCTATCACTGTACTGCAACAACTATTCTACAAGTAAATTTATAAAAATTTATGTTATAGGTATTTATTTTCTTAAAATTTAATTTACATTAAACATTGTTCAGCCAATGCTAAGAAGAATCTTAGCATTAAAACTAAGAATCATACGTTGTTGGCCCAAGGAATGAGATAAATTCCTTTTTGAGGTTCATTTTTTTATCACATATAATGTTATCAGAATTACATACCTATTTTACTAATAATATGTATGGAGCAGTGGAAAACATGAAAGATTCAACAAATGTCTCACTGGGCATAACGACACAACAGCTTCAGCCAGTGTTTCAGCTAAACTTAAATACAATCTTCAATGTCTTTCTCAGTGATTCCTGGAGTAGAACACTTAAAAGCTCCTAAAAAATATACAATAAAAAATTGAAATTAATTTATTTTGTCTGTGTCACTTAACTCAACATGTTGAAAATACAGGTTTAAATTCAATTTAACTGATTTAAATATTAAATTTATATGCATATATGTCCTTGACAAATAGATTTACCTAAATATTCATGAATTTTAATTATAATTATTATGAAACCATATTCTTGCATTAAGCCATATATAGGGTTTATGGTTTTTCCTCTTAAGACAACAGATACAATGTGTGCTTACCAATAATACAAGTACAAAGCTTTAATGGTGCAACAGGCTTTTTATTTGATCATGTTCCATTGTAACTGAATTGCAAAGCCAAACAGTCAAGCAGAAGAAACATTAATATTCTTGAAACTTTATAAGTCCATTCACGACCTCCAAGGCTCTTCAAATATAAAACCTGTATAAAAATATAACGAAAATAAATAATAAAAGTAAATAAAATTAATAAAGCTATCAATTGACGCTCTAGTTTTATAAATAAAACCAATCATTCCTTAGTGATTCAAAATATTGTTGCCATTGATGATTTATCTAATCAATGTTTATTATTCTTACCAAATTCATAAATTTTTCATAGTCTTCTAATAACGATTCTGTCTCATTTAAATTCTCTATGCTTTTCAAAGGGAAATTGAAATCATTGCTTAATCAGTTTCCGCATGCAATTTTTCTTTTAACGGGGAAATTATATATCAATTTTTGTTCTTAATTTGAGCCAATAGTGATATTACTTTTAATTCGAAAGCTGTAAAAAAAATTTAAAATTATTCTCTTATTCATAAATTTTCATAAAATATTTATTCTTTGTCACAAATATAAAATTTTGTTTACCATTCAGTGTCATGTTTGAGGGTTGAATTTGAGCTGCATATTTGTTGACAAAATCATTTTGATCAGTTGCAGTTACTAAATGTGAAACATTTTCTAAATTAAGATGTGACATATAACCATTTCCTTCATTAAGAATCTTTGGAGACTCACAATTTATTTCTGAAAATTAGAATAAAAATTAAATCTTGTAAAATATTTGATAAACCAGAAATACCTAAATGGAAGACTTGAAAAATACTTTTGGCAAAATGTCTTTTAATTAGAGGAGGGCGGCAAAAATTGTCTTCAACATCTTCATCTGATGATATGCTATCAATCAATCAATCAAATATCTTTATTTCGTAGTTCTGTATCATAATCTTGAAATATGTCATAAGAATGAATTTATTACTTTGTGGAAAAATGTCACCCCAAAGGCACATTCAGAAAGTGCTGGTTCCTCTCAGAAGAATACGCAAGAAACTGAGGGACGCTCTTTTTTTAACAACATTATAAAAACATTTTTAACAATAAGTGCTTAAAGAATCACATTATTGAAACAAACTGATAGGCGAGCGGCTTATACCCATGGATTTTTATCATCTAAGTAGTCTGATAGTTTATAATAATCTTTTGCATAAAGCTTTCGTTTTAAACTTGCCAAGAGGTAGATCTTGAATGTCAGCTGGGATTTTATTGTAAAAGCGTATACATTGCCCTTTAAAAGATTTTGTGATTTTATTGAGGCGGCTGACATGGTTAGCAAGTGAACTTTTGTTTCTTGTATCAACATTATAGTATTATAGGTAGTTAAAAACTCTTTGAACACATAAGATTCACTGTGAAATATGTACTACGAACAAGTAGTTCTTACCCTGAGATATAATTTTAAAAAAAAATGTTAAGTTTAAATTATTATTTCAATTTAACCTACTGTAGAATAATATGCAGATTATGTTTATGCACAATTACACAAATGTTAGTTGCAGTATTGTCAAAGCCCATTAATCACTACCATGTATGCATAAATAGTGGACAGAAACATACAAAATCAAGCTAGATCTAAATAAATACAACCCAAATCATTTATGATCTTATTTGATTCTCATACAATATGAATAGGTCGTAAAGTAGGTACATTTTTTTAAATTGACAGTTGTACAAAGAATGAACATGTATTTACTTTTGAGAACACTTACCAGTTTCGTAAAAGCATCTTGTTATGCTGATATAACTTCCATTTTTTGTCAGGCGAAGATTTTGAAGCTTTAGTGGGCGGGCCAGTACGTACACTTCTGGTTTACGAGGTGTGATCCACTCCACAATAGCAACAGTGTCATCGTCTTCTTCCGCAACTTTTACAACTTCAATTCAACCAAATTAACAAGAAACCAAATAACTAATTATAAACGGTGTTAGATGCACTTATTTTAGTCAGATTAGTGAACTGTCACTTGCTGTCATGTCACTCGTGTCGTAAATGGAAATTGACGGGAACAATTGTCATGGAAGTTGTCATAACAATGTCAAAAATGTTATCGGTGCAGTCTAGGCCGTGCAAGATATTTAAAATCGATATTAACATCGAAACCAGGAAAAAATCGATCTTCGATAAATTGACCATTTAAAACCTATATCGACATAAAAAAAATCTAGGATTCTTACTGCACATGATAACAAAAAAAGAGTTTTTACATGTTTTTTAGAGTCTCGTTAAATAGTAAAATTTTTAATAAAATAGACTTTGATAGTTTCTCAACATAAGATCTGATTTACAAAATGTTATTTGGGACATTGTGAATCGTATAAATGTAATAAGTAATCATATTCACACAGTACTTCAACTTACTACGAAAATTATCACGATTATGTAGGGTCACTAGTTTATGAGTTATAGCTTACCAAGTTAATGTAAGGTTATAATAATAATTATTATTATTTCTATTATTATTATAGATGATGTATTTTTCATATAAAATCAAATTAATACATATTACAAAGTATGGAGTAACGAATGTCAAAAAATATTATTTATTATTATCTGTATATTATACAGGATGAAATTTTAACAAATATCCAAAAAAAATCTAGATGTTAGGTATTACCAATAAACCTCATTACGTAAATAAAAAATATAGGTTACATTTTAATAACAAATTATTTTATCTACTTTTTTATTTATTGGAACGAAGTTCCTTATCGCGTGTTGCTAAAGGGGGCTAGACGAAAAAAATTAAGACCGAAAGTTGTAACGACACTTTTTGCTATAGTTGTAAACCGTGCGGAGTGCGCGTGTTTCTCATGTTATTGTGTGTTTAGCAAGTGTACGCGTCGTCTATATATTAATAAAATTGAAGTGTCTATCTGTCTGTCTGTCCCGGCTAATCTCCGAAACGGCTGAACCGATTTCAAAGAAACTTTGCAGACGTGCAGAGGGCATTACCACCGGTGACATAGGCTATTTTTTGTTTGTCTGTCCATCTGTCTGTCTGTTTGAACCGATCTCAGAAACGGCTTAACCGATTTCAATGAAACTTGACAGACGTGCAGAGGGTATTATCAGGGGTGATATAAGCTGTTTTTTTTTGTCTGTCTAACAGTCTATCTGTTCTGGCTAATCTCCGAAAAAGCTGAACTGACTTCAATAAAACTTTGCAGACGTGCAGAGGGCGTTATCGGGGGTGACATAGGCTACTTTTTGTCTGTTTGTCAGTGAGAAAATGAGATAGGAAGCATTACACCACAGAGGAAATACATACAGAGGTGCGGCGAAGGCCTCTAGACAGAGCAATTGTGAGGTAAGCGCGGTAGGGGAGGCGTATTTTTTAAGCCATAGTTTAAAAAGTCCTTGCCAAACAAGGCTGTTGCGTAGCACTCGGGTGAATTAATTTATTAATTTATAAAAAATAGTGATTGTTGTTTTGTCACTATAGTACACACAACGTGTGCCGCCATTGCTAAATTTCCTCTTTATTTGCACGAATAATAATGTACTTAATTAAATATAAAACCACAGTAAGCTAATACCTATCTCCGAACCTGCAAGTCATAGAAATATATTGTCCATAATCCGAGATTTAAGTGACCACGTGACCAAATTTTTAAAAACTTATATTTTCAAAACCATCAATCGCAGACTTATCGTGTTCATACTTAAACTTAATGTTTTGACGAAACCTATGTGACCACGTGACCAAATTTTTTAAAACTTATATTTTCAAAACCATCAATCGCAGACCTATCGTTTTGGTACTCAAACTTGATGTTTTAACGAGATCTATGTGACCACGTGACCCATTTCTTAAATGCTTATATTTTCGAAACCATCAATCGCAGACCTATCGTGTTGGTACTCAAACTTGATGTTTTGACGAGATCTATATGACCACGTGACCAAATTTTTTAAAACTTATATTTTCGAAACCATCAATTGCAGACCTATCGTGTTCATACTTAAACTTAATGTTTTGACGAGACCTATGTGACCACGTGACCAAATTTTTAAAAACTTATATTTTCAAAACCATCAATTGCAGACATATCGTGTTGGTACTCAAACTTGATGTTTTAACGAGATCTATGTGACCACGTGACCCATTTCTTAAATGCTTATATTTTCGAAACCATCAATCGCAGACCTATCCTGTTGGTACTCAAACTTGATGTTTTAACGAGATCTATATGACCACGTGACCACATTTTTAAATGCTTATATTTTCGAAGCCATCAATCGCAGACCTATCGTGTTGGTACTCAAACTTGATGTTTTGACGAGATCTATATGACCACGTGACCAAATTTTTTAAAACTTATATTTTCGAAACCATCAATCGCAGACCTATCGTGTTGGTACTCAAACTTGATGTTTTAACGAGATCTATATGACCACGTGACCACATTTTTAAATACTTATATTTTCGAAGCCATCAATCGCAGACCTATCGTGTTGATACTCAAACTTGACGTTTTGACGAGATCTATGTGACCACGTGACCCATTTTTTAAATGCTTATATTTTCGAAACTATTAGCTCCAGACCTGGCCGTATCTCTCGTCTTTTGAGCTAAACTCTAAAACATTTAAACTGATTTTCATGAAACTTCGCAACGTGAAAAGACGGGTGTGAGGAGTGACATACGCTACTTTTTGTTTGTTTGTTTATCTGTTTGTTTGTTTGTTCGTTCGTTCGTTCGTTCGTTCGTCTGTCTTTCTGTCTATATAGTTAAAGCTAAACTTTTGAAGATTTTAATGCAATTATGCAGACATTAAAAATAGCTTGTCAAGAGTGATATTGGAAACTTTTTGTCTGTGTGGTTGTCTGTCAGTCATTTTGTTCCGGCTTATCTCCAAAACGACTAAACCATTTCTATGAATCTTCGCAGACATAAAAAGGAGGTTATCGGGAGTGACATAAGTTGGTTTTTGTCTGTGTGTTTGTTAGGCCTAATTGTCGAAACAGCTGATCCGATTTTACTGAAATTTTGCAAATATAAAGAAGGCGTTGTCAAGAGTGAAAAGCAATTCTGTTAGTCTGTCTGTTCCAGTTAATCTCCAAAACGTCTGACTGATTTTGGGACCGACTTGTGGGATAGCTATTCTTCATGCTAAAATGGCTAAATGGATTTTTATGAAATTAGGTACAGAGATTTCTTAGACAGTTAAGTTTCAGAATATTCTGGAAAGTGTTACAATGTTCTGGAACGTCGCATTCCTTTAACTGTCCCAGTACAACTGTAGTCAACCCGAGCGAAGCCCGCGGGCGGAAAACTAGTAGGTTACTTTAATAAATTTAAAAGCAAATTATATTTTAATATTAAAATATCAATGCCTATGTATTTAGCAAGCCGTGCGTGTTCTAAACTATATGCTGTTGTATTCACGAAGTCGACAGTATCGAGTCAAAAAAATTGACACACACAAAAACACACACACACTGTTGTGTTTACAAAGTCCCGCGCAGTTATGACGTGTACGAAAGAATTGACAGAGTGTATATATATATATATGTGTGTGTGTGTCAATTTTTTTTTCAATTTTTTTGGCAATTATTTCAATAGCGAATCAACTAAAGCATCGACTACTGAGGTACAAACTATAACATCAAGGAAAAAGACAAATGTGCAAAGATGTAGAGAATATCGTGAGAGAAAGAAATTACAAAATACAATGGTACAAAACATAACTGCAGAGAGATCAAAAATTTAAAACCATTGCTATAGTTTCTTGAGGGAGAATTTCATTTAAGAATAAACAAAAATCCAGCAGAATCAACAACAAAATATAATACTACCATCGATGCAGTTTTTTCAAGACATTTAAATAAAATAGAATCCCAAACATATGTTTCCTACTTCAGTTACCACAAGCCAATTATTACTAAAATTAAGCCTACTGATTAAGTTCATATTACATTATATTTGTTAATAATTGTAATATACAAAAATAATAATAATAAAAAATAACACCAGTCTAATAATCCACCCCTCGTCGCCCCCGACGCAAATGTGCCCATGACGCTCATTGCATTGCCGCGCTGAATTGCAATGGCAATTCTTCGCACCAGGAAGGAACCGGAACGGGGGTCGAGTCCCCTTTCTTTTAGACGACGGCCTATGCTCGCGACGAAACGTTTGGCTTCAATCCCCCAACAGCCAGCATCTTCCACCGCAAGAGGGACGAACAAGTATTTTGTTAATAATACTCCAAATATTAATATAACATAAAAAAAATTATTACAATTCCTTCACTAATTATTCGAAAGGAACTTCGTTCCATCCGGTTGTCTCTTGACTCCTCTCAAGTTTTTTATTTTATAACGTTTGGTTGTCTTCTTTGTGACGACCTACCCAGGCCCTCTAATCCAACACAAAGCGGAGCGTCGGTTGTGAATGATGATTAAAGTTATTGGTTTTTTTGGGAAAAGTTTGTGTTATCATATATATCTCAATAATTTTCTATTGAACGATACTAAAAGGAATTAAGACGGCCACATTGGTTTTTTTTCCAAATATAACATTAAAATTTGGATAATTGTTAAAACTTCACTTTGAATAAAACAATTGACCATTCCGAAATTTTTCAACTAAAGTCCGTTATGTTTTGTTTTTTAAGAATTTTCATTATAATATATTTACGAAAATACCGATCTAAAAAAATGTTTCCAAGTATTTTTTAAAATTGCCTGACGAAATAAAATATTACGGAACTTTCGTTCAAAAATTTGGGTATGATCTATTGAAATCAAATAAATTAGGTAAAATGGACCCGACTTTCCTGCGTCAAATTAAAGTAAATTAAAAAAAATGTCTGACTTCCAAACCTTGCTTATAAATTTGATTTAGTGCATATATGAACTTAAAAAAAATAATTGTAATTTAAGTTTTTTCTTTTTAATCAAACGAAACGTTGAAAATGAAATTCATTTTTTACCAGACGATTTTATGAAAATAAGAGATTTTAGGACTACCGAACAATAAAAAAGTCGTCCACTACCTCATGACACCTGTCGAGTATGTTAAACTAGTTCTTGTTTTGTGTGTTATATCGGTATCGTATTGTCAGTAAAAACCATGACATTGACATTATCGTATCGGATACGTAAAATATCGAAGTGTATATCGCTGCTTTTAAGCGTATAATATCGATATATCGTATCCCTAGTTCTGTGTTACGCAAAATGTCATATCTGTCATTGTCTGTCACTGTGGGCTGTCATGCACGTCCATGCACGTCTGTGCACGTCTTGCTTGTCCGGTGATGTCTAATGGTCTAATGTCGGTTGTGATGTCGGCCGGGCTGTGGGATTGGATTGTAACAAAAGCAAACCAATACTAAGTAAACGTAGAGAGAGATGAGATTATACATAGGTACTGTATTTGATTATAATTATCTATGTTTCCTCCAATATAAAAATGGTGTCAGGTCCGGGGTAGGTATGGATTTCGATGGCAACCTTGCTGAGAACTTGAAGTTCCTTGAACTCCTACAAACAAAAGCTTGAAATATACTTTTCAGCTACAGAATCGAAAGAAGCCAAAGATAAATAGAAGAAGTATCTTATTTATTACTTTGGTGAGCAAGGATGAGGTTCTTGAAAAGTTTGGCCAAATACTTTACGCTAAGTTTTTTTACTATAACCTAAAACAACAATAGACTGGAAGAGTATTTTTAGAAGATAATAAATCTCACAGGTATGTAATACCTAGGTATTAACTGTTAGCTCGGTGAATTAAGAGTCTGACAGTGTGCAAGATTATTAAAGGGCTTGACTCCAAATATAACTCATTGAAAAGTAAGCTTATGTCAAAGGACGACAGCAAATCAACGTTGCATCATATTATACAAAACTTGCTTAATAAAGAGGCATTGCATTGGTAGATACATCCAAAAAAGTGAACCTAACATCAATTAAGGCATACCTAATGTTAATTCAGAATAAAAGTAAAATCATCAAAAATTGCCTGGATTGCGGTTTAGCACACCAAATAATCAAACGCTTAGCGTTAGGTATAACCTTTTTAAAAATCCGAAACACAAAATCATTTTAGGAAGATGTTTCACAGTGCCAAAAGTCAAGTAAATATAGTTGAAGACGTGAAAAGAGATGAAGGAAGTTCTGAGAAAAATGAAGGTGATTTTTTGATTGGTTATGTCTATAATAAAATCTTCCATGATTTCACAATGAAGGACATATTATTGAAAATTAAAATGGACACAGGCGTAGCCTGTAACATAATTGGAAGTGCGGTATGCAAACAATTGTACTTAAAAAAATTTGAGATTTTGAATGCAGTAAAAAATAATACAACTTGATAAAAAGTGTGTAACAGTAAAAGAATCATGTTTGTTGGAAATTGTACATCCTAACGAAAAGAAATACAATGTAAAATTTATTATTATTGAAAGGAATATTCCCACCCTACTTAACTATAAAACACATTTATCATATTTTTTTTTTTTCAGCTAATGCTAATCTTGTAAAAATACACAATTTAACATGTGAGAGAAATAAAATTTAAAATCTGATTTCAGTGAACTATTCAATGGAGGTCTTGGTTATATTCCCAAAACAGTGAATATACAGTTAAGCCATTACGCAGTGCCAATTGTACAAACAGCCAGACAATGTTGCATTTTCGTTACTGCCCGAATCGCGCTAGGAGCTCAACACAATACTGATGTTAGGTGTCATCAAGAAAGTAAATAAACCTACAAAATGGGTAAACAACTTAGTTTGTGTTCAAAAGCCAAATGGAAAATTAAGAATGTGCATAAATCTAACAACTTTGAATAATTAATTACATCAAACAACCAAATATCAATTACCTACTCTGATTGAAATTAAAAGTAATATGCAAAATAATAAAGTCTTTACATTACTTGATACATCAAACAGGTTCTGGGTGTTAAATTTAAATGAGAAGAATTCAGATCTATGCACATTAATATCACCATTGGGCAGTTAACATTATAAAAAAATACCATTTGACTTTAAGTTTGGCCCCAGAGGAATTTAGTAGAATAATGACTCACATGTTTGAAAATGTAAAAAGAGTGATGACATTGATGATTTATGTGTTTATGCAGTCAATAAAAGAATTATATGAAAGATTGAAGACAGTTTTGATCATTGCTGTAAAAAATTATATTAAATTTTATAATTTATCATGTAAAGCTACAATGACATGTTTACCTTTATCTATTGTTCAGTCACAAGAATTTTAAAAAGAGTAATGATTCATATTATAACCGGCCAAGTGCGAGTCAGACTTGCACACAAAGGGAAAAAATAATAAAAATAAAATAAACTTAAAAATCGAAGGGGCGGGAGGGGAACCTCACCACTATTAATCACTAGAAACATTTAATAAAACATGTTTCTTGCAAGGGGACTCCTTTTAATCTTTAACTTTATATTATTTTTATTAGTTATAGCGGTTATAGCAATACACTATAAAAAAATTCCAGTGTCTACCTATTATGCGTTAGACAATACAGCCCTGTGACAGACGGACAGTGGAGGCTTAGTAATAGGGCACCTGTTGGCACCCCTTGGGCACGGCACCATAAAATTATGTGGCTAAAGAATATTAATAATATAGATCAAAACATAAGAAATTACTGGACTTTCAGATGTGACTTAAACTTACTTGGTGGTATTGTACTAGTAAGTAATTTAATTGAGATACCAGTTCATGAAAACTGAAATGTTTAACAATATTTATTAAGGATATGTAGGTCTGAATACTTGTAAAATCATAGCGAAAACGTAAAAATATTTTAGCATGGTTATGTCGTAGTTGTGCCAAAAACATGTCACTCTAAAAGATACATTATATAAACTGAATATAGAGTTGAGATTAAACATACTGTGTTTGATTATATACTTCAACTATCACCAGCTACCAGGCTACCAGCAACATAAACAATATAAAACGAAAATTGTGATTAATAAATTATATGTACCGATGTCCGTTAGTTTGTCTGTCAGTGGGTCTTTACGTTTCAGAAAAATATAGGCAATGGATTACCACAAATATTCTTCAATAAATATTCATTTATCCTTAGGATGAGCCCTATTGGTTTGTGTAATTAAAATCATAACTGTCTAAAAATTATTAATGAAAGTTGGATTTTCTGGGTCGCCCTCGTATTTTTTTTTTTAATTATAGTGGTAAAAGTTAAAAGTATTAATTTTAAACTAGTCAATGAACATATGAGGTGTGTCATTATTTTAATATCACATGTTATAGTCTGACTTTACAATGAAGTGACTTGGACGTCATTCCATAAGCTAATTAGTCCGGTCGTGGGACACTAAATTTTACTGAAAAATTTTGATAATTCTAAAGTTGTTCGTTTTTGGTGAGTGGATAAACTGCATTCTGAGCTACTGTCAAAAAGTTAGAAGTTTTAGGGCTGTGCTAAGGGAATGGCTTAGGTTTTCCTTAATATTTCGTGTATCACAGTGTATATAGAATTAAAATTTGAAATTTTAATCCTACTAATATTAACTCACAATGCCCTTTATCTATCTACTCATTAAAAAACGAACAGCTTTAGAATTATCAAAACTTTTTTATGAAATTTAATGTCCCACGACCAACTTATTTTTTTAAATTTTCGTAGTATCCCTTATGTTATCTTTCTAAAAATTTTACAATATGAGGTTAACATAGTTCTAATTAAAAACCAATAAAAATTTCAAATTTTAATTCTATATACAGTGTGTTACACGAAATATTAAGAAATACCTAGTTACACCCTTAGCACAGCCCTAAAACTTCTAACTTTTTGACAATAGCTCACAATCCACTTTGTCTATCCACTCATCAAAAAAAGAACAGCTTAAGAATTATCAAAACTTTTTTATGAATTTTAATGTCCCATGACCAGACTGTTATTTTTTTTTAATTTTCGTAATATCCCTTATGTTATCTTTCTAAAAATTTTACAACGCGAGCATAAGTTAGTTCTAATTAAAAACCAATCAAAATTTCAAATTTTAATTCTATATACAGGATGTTACACAAAATATTACGAAATACCTTGCCACACCCTTAGCACAGTCCTAAAACTTCTAACTTTTTGACAATAGCTCAGAATGCAGTTTATATATCCACTCACCAAAAACGAAGATCCTTGGAATTATCGTAAGTAATTTTTCTCTGGCTACGCGACTAAATATGGAACGACATTATGCGCCTTTCTATTGACGTGATGTGGACATCATTCTATGACCAGAGGTTGAAAATCTCTGTCTGACTTTAAAGTGGCAGGCTGCAGACGGTCGTTTACGACGAATGTAGGACTGACCTTAGAATGGCCTTAAATAGACGCCATTTTTTAGTCACTGACGTCATCTTGCTAACTGGGTTCTTCAAAAGTCGTCGGTGATTTAGTTAGACAAAACAGTTATCCGTAAAACGTCTACTGCAAACCAAAGAATGTTTTCGAGGAGTCCCACCTGTTCTATTTAACATATTTTCCATTGTTCTATGCTAACCGTGTTTACAAGAAACCTGGATATTATGAAATAGTCATCATTATCAGGAAGCATTTTTTAACACCGCAGTTTCTTGGAGGAAAATGAGGTTAAACTATTGTATACAGTAGTTTTGTCATTCAAAGTTAAATTATTTACGACGTTCATAATCAGAGAACAGATAGAACGTCAGACATTAAATCATAAATAAATAACGATTAAAATTAAATAGAGCATCAGATTTTAAATCATAAATAAATAACGATTAAAATTAATTGTGTATATATCTTATATTTTCATTTGAAAAAGTCTTGTATTTACATATATACCCTATGTGTAGTATATATGTATAGATGTCATACTTTCCCTTACAATGTGCTGCCAGGCTAAATAAACCTCACAATATGTTTAAAAACAGTTAACGACATTATTCCAGTGGAACAGGTGCAATTAGGTAATATCAAATTTACAAAATATTTATATTTGAAAATATCGACATATCGATAGATTTTGTGTAATCCCTATGCTTAATTGTTTGATTGTAATTTTACACAATATTTTTGTATCGTACACATAATTGTTTAAAATAACAAATTATTTACAAAATAAAGTATTTACCGCATACTACTGATGTATAACCAAGTAAATTTAGGATCGCTTTTTATAAAAATAAGCATTAAGATAACAATATGTTATTGGCAGTACTTACCGGTGAAATGTCTCTTTATTTGGATTATTAACATATGTTACAGTGCAATTTAAAACTGAGTACTACACCATTTTTATCACAAGAATTAATTTTTGTAGAATTCAAAACGATTATAACACAAAATAGAAAACAAAGCTGGACCTTATTTTGACAAGTGAGTAATGAAGACTAAATGTGTTCAAAGAGGTTTTATGTCAGATTTTCTTGCATTTCTTTCTCGCATGTAGGATTTCCGCAAAGAACTGGATGTCATTCGCACACTGTGTTCCTCTCTTACGCTAGTATATATACCTTTATGGTTGTGCTTGTGGTCTTTGGTTGTGGTTGTCAGTGTCACTTGTCAAGTCGAAAAGAAATATTACAATACTACGAAAGACGAAAATCTGCAAAAGTGTTCTGTGAATATTACTATTTTTGTGCTATTACAATAAAATTTGTTTTTTTTTTTACGTATTAAACCCTTAGATTAAGTACTGATAGTGTATTCCGAACCGAAGTACAAAAGTATACTCATCTGTGATACTCATGTTTTGAATGTACTAAATTTATAAATTTCAAAAGAATCTAATCTAAAGTTGAGCAACAGGATGTCAGAGTGGGTCGGAGAGTCTAGCATATTGAAGCCTACAGAATATGGTAAATAAAATGCTTTGCAATTGGAGTTATTTTTAAAATTACAATACAATACGGCCACTGCAACCACTTTTCGTCGTCAAATGGTTGAACACCCACACGTTTAGTTATGGGCGCTATCGCTATTGATAAGCTATTTATATCCTAATGAAGAATAAATATATGGATTAATTGTAAATAAAAAGTTGGTTGCAAAAAATGTGTGCATATGTCACTTTTGGTTTGGTATCATCTGGATGTTTTGTTGCCATCATATAAACATTTATATAACCTTTCCACATTGCACCAACAAGCTACTTTGTTTTATGTATTTCATATTGAAAAGCACCATCTGTTAGTGAGCAGAAAGTTCATAAATATCTCGACCATGTAATACTATAGAAATGCTTCACTGTTACAGGTAGTAACAATAAAGAAATATCACTACATATTATAAAACAAAGTCCCCCCAAAATGTGTAAAAATCAATCAATTGTGAAGAAAAAAGATAGTGGCATAACTTATCGTCGATAATTAAACAAAACAAAACTAAAACCATCAAAAACAAATTTTTGTACCTACATTATTTTCTACTGTTGCCGCCATACTTGTTCCTACTAAAAACTTGTATAATACTTGCGAATTCTGTATATTGGGGTGGAAGTGGATTCGAACCGAGCGTAGCACATATAAGATATGTATTATACAGTGTATTACACTTGGTAAGAAAATCAATGTGGTACAAAGAAGGTAATACTGCCGCGCACACAGATTCAGTTCAGTGGTTATATCACGTCTATTTGTTCTGTGTCTGAGTGCAAAAGTATCTATATATGTATATATTATTAAAAAAAATATTTAAATATGCTTAACAGTTGTCTAGTACCTCATTATACAAGCATAATACATGTTTACTTTGGGACTAGGTGTCGCTGTGTGAGATATCACAGGTATTACTATTATAATTATATTATTATTCAGTGGCTGAATGGCTAGCACAGTACGGTTGGTGGGTGATGGGTGCGGCGGCGGTTTTGTTGTATGCAGCGCAGTACCTGAAACCAGCCTGGCATCGGTGGCAGCAGGCACGCGACGACGCTGCCTACCATAAAGGTAACCGAAGTAGCCAATATTAAACTTGGTAGAGTACCACAAAAAGTGATCTTTAGATACATAGTTATTATTACAGATAGGTTTCTAAATGGTAACAAATTTAAAAAGTCATTGTCAGATCAGATTGACCGATTGGCCGAGTGGTTAGAGATCCTAACTGTGGAGCTAAAGGTAGCAGGTTCGATTCTCGCCCAGCACAAATATTTGTGTGCATAAACATGTCTATTTGTTCCACGTCTGGGTGTAATAAAAATTTTAAGTAAACCATGTTTTAGTCACCATGGGTGTCTAATGTCATCCGTGTGACCACTCCAGGGTTAAACTAGCATTCGATCATAGCAGACAGCTTAAGGTGGAGAAGCTGGCTCGATGTGTCGTTTGTCAAGCATCACGATTGATGCAATGATAATTATTCAAAATCCAAAGACAGCCTGACGCCAGCAAACCTTGATCCTATAAAAGGCCAGTGAATGCTTACACAATCAGAAAATTGCACAGATAAATTGCTAGTTGATGATATAGTGTTTCTATACTGAGATCAGGCTCTTGACATTTTTAGTCTGTAAGATTGTTGTAGAGGTGTGGCTGATCACCGAACCAAAGCAAACTGACTGATACACGATACAATGTTTTTGGAATATACCTTTTTATTAAACAACATTTTTGCTGGCTAGGAGTCGTGTGGGTCATAGCGTCGAACATGCTGATCTGTGGATGTCCCACTTTAAAGAAATTGCAATTGTGTTTGTAGACCCGGACCGCGTGGCGGCGCGACTGGCGGCTGAACAGCGTACACGGGAATTGCAGCAGCAGCAGTTAGCTGCTGCTTCCGAGAGGGCACTGCAGCTACAGAAAGAGGTACATATTCATTGTTCACATTGTCATAATAGGCTATTTGACAATTTAATTTACAATTTTCTATGAAAGAGTTTACTAAAATATATCACAACGACGAAAGAATTTCTTTTTTAATATTAACAAAGTTTTTCTCTGTAACCGTTAGTTTGCGCCATCTGCTCATTTGAAATTTTTTCTTTAATTTAGTAAGCTTTACATGCTTTATAAGTTTGGACTACGTTCAGTTGAATACAGTATATAAAATTAATAATTAATTTCAAATTAAGTTCATTTAGGTTAATGGTCCACTTTTTTCAAATCATTAGATTAGACTCGGTTATGTCAATGTGAGGAGCGAAGCGGAGCGGAGCGACGAGCCACTGCGAAATCTATCCGAAACGCCACCAGTAACGATTATTCAAAATTTCACTCTTATAAGGGGCTAAAATAGGGGTTGAAAGTCACAAGTAATTTTAAGTAACCCGAAGTGACGTTTGTATACCCATCATCTTTGCTCTGTCGCAATTACCAACACAATTTAATTGAACAGTTGTTCATATTGGTTGTATGCTATGTGGTTTTCAGCGCGAGGAAAAGAAACGTTTGGAGGCTGTGGAGCGTCTTGCGCGGTATAAAGCTACCGATGGTGCAGGACATCGCCTAGGCACACCTGATGACGGTAAGACACAGCCTGAGTGCATAAAGATCCGATTCCAGCCATTGATAGCAACACTAGATTTGGTATCATTGTACCGCATCATAGTTTTTCGACTAAGATCTCATACAAGGCTATTTAACGTTTGAAATATACTCATTTCGTAGTATAATCTGTTATTAATAACCACTTACATTTTTTTCCCATGGGTTGTATCACTGCCCTTTCCTCTCGCCAGGCGGCGCATAAGCGACGGTACTCAATCGACTCAGTTTTATACAAAAGTTGGGATATTTATAAATGTATACATTCATATAATATTCACAAGATATAAAGAAGGTTTCTTCACCAAACGCAAATATCACAATATTAAACACGCATATTTTTTGATGATGTATAAATTACTAAACCAATTTTCAAAATTAACGATTGGCAGTCTTTATTATATGAGTTATCTTTATCACTGATGAAACAGATAGTCCCTGAAAACTTAGAGACAACCTTTAAACTTAAAAAAAAAATACTTTGACAATAGTGAACTTATAGGCTTATATGGAAACATTTGCGGGTGAGTGTGTATATACTATATAGAACAATGGTCTATGTCAGTCCTGACAATTTCTTTTTCATGCCTGCGAAGTTTCATTTCGCTTCAGCCCTTTCGGAGATTAGCACAGACAGATAAACAGACAGAGAGATAAAAAGTAGCCTACGTCTGTTATTTTACATCTATTAATCTTTTCAGGATACCTGCCCCTAAGCGGTGGACCGAGCGGTTCGTCCTATCGTGCACCAAAACGCTCGGCGTGTTCTCGTGGCGGCTGCGGCCGGTAGACTCAGGGCTACATGGTGGACTCTAGGGGGGTTGAAATTGGAGTTGCAACCTTGGCGATGATGGTGATATAACATTACATAAGTCATTGGTTTCATTGTAGCAAATGTTCCTATCAGCAAGCACTCATTAGTGGTGCTTAGTGGTGGTGTATAAGGCTTTTCACAATTTAATTTATTAGTTACTTTATTCTGCATTTTACGATTGAACGATGTTGAATGCAATCCAAGAACACTATTTTTCAATGCATACAATTTTAAGAACGGGCTGTACGCCTGAAAGCCCATAGAAACACTTTTAAATGATTACGAAGTTGATACGCATTTTAATCTTGGTTTGTTTTGAATTAAAATCTCATTTGAGTTAGAACTAGGTTTGTATAGAGCCAAAACATCGAAATTTCTATGAACATCTTAGTTATAGAAATATGCGAAATTATGGAAATTTCGATGTTTTGGCTCTATACAAACCTAGTTCTAATTCAAGTGGGACTATTATTCAAAATATAATAACATTAAAATGCGTATTGACGTCGTAATCGTTTGAGAACGTTTGTATGGGCTTTCACGCGTGCAGCTCCTTCTTAAAGGTTGGGTCTGAATTCTTCATAGTTCGCCTCAAACTTTATGGCAGATCGGAATACAACGCTATAGGCGTGCTTGCACTGTTGCGCTCTACTGCGTCCTGCTACACCTAAAACTGGTTACTGCGACGCGACTTGTGTCTGTATTCGCATCCGCAAATCCGCAAAGTTTTATTGGAACTGTACTTTAAATTTATATTAAATCTGTTGTAATTATTATTTATTTTCAATTGCCTAAAAGTAAGTTAGAAGTAATTTATTAATGACATTATATAATTATTATATCTATAGACAAGAACAACGAAAAAACTAGAAAATCAAAGAGTTTTATTTTATATAAGTGATGTATCAAAAATATATTGCTGTACCAATCGATCCATAACAAAAAATCATTCTAAAATACTTCAATACTATAAATATTAATAAATAGATGTGCTACTCGTGCTACTGGGAACATTTAACTATTGACTTGTGTTTTATTGTTTTTATATTAATATGTAAATATTTGTGTAATAACTTTAATGGGTGAATTCTTGTTTTGTATTATAATGGTCTTCTTTATATTGTATTGTAAAATAATGTATAAAAATAAATAAATTAAACAGAATGGTCCTGTGTTTTGTGTCCCGAGTTAGTCCTATAATCATTCTTCTTCTTCTTAATAACGGCGTTTTCTACATATATCAATTCGCCAAGTTTATTCAGTCTATAGTGGTGGTACGCAACTCTCACTAGGGATTTACGTGGAAAGGCACACCCCACGCGCCACACTACTACCTGCTCCTACCTTACCTCAAAACAGAAGGACGGACGACGACCAACAGGATAGTTGACTATTTTTTAAATTCCATCCATATCAGCCTATTATGGCCCACTGTAGGGGCTTAGGCCTCCCCTCGGGACGAGGGTGCTTAGAGCTTAATCTACCACGCTGTTTCAGTGTGAGTTGGAGGATTTTAATGACTGCCATCTCATGACGGCTTAACGTGCTCTCCGAGGCACGGAGTCAGTGATAATTATGTACATAAGTCAGAAAAAACTCATTGGTACATGCCCTGGTGACGATCGGTTAGCCTAGTAGGTAGCGACCCTGCCTACGAAGCTGGAGGTCCCGGGTTCGAATCTCGGGCCGGGTCAGTTTTATATGACGAATATTGATACTGGCACCGGGTCTTGTTTGTTATATGTATGTGGTGTCTTCGCTTTGTACCAAATACACAAGCTAATGCTTAGTTTGGGGCCTAGATGTTTTCGTGATGTATACGTTATTATTATTTTTACATCCAGACACGGAACAAATATTTGTCCTGGGCGGGAATCGAAACCGCGACTCTTGGCTTCGATATATTATAAAGAATATTTGAGTATGTATATCAGTTGTTTCGGGGTGTACAATATTTATATATGTATACATTATAAAGAATATTTTAGTATGTATATCAGTTGTCTAGTAACCCATAACACAAGCATAATACTTGCTTACTTTGAGACTAGATAGCGCTGTGTGGGAAGCCCCATATATTATTGTTATTATTAACTATAAACTGAAATTTTGGTTTTGAAACGGGATGGCAAGGGTGGCCAAAAGTGATAAAAAACGGGCCAAGTGCGAGACGGACTCGCACTGGAAAGATTCCAACTACCGTATTATATAAAAAAAAACCACGTCTTATAGGGTAGTGTCTTATGTCGTATGGGGACTTATTTTATTTTTATTATTTGTTCTTATAGCGGCCATAATAGTACACTCCATGACAATTTAAAGTGTAAGCAATGATCTCACAACCACCAATCACTAAAAACGTCGAAAATAACAAATTTTTCAAAGTTCAAAATTTTCTTTTATAAGGATCCCTTATTGGACCCCTTTTAATTTTTAACTTTATTTACAATACACACTGAAAATTTCAAGTGTCCACCTATTAAGGTTTAGATTAAACAGCCCTGTGAAGACGGACGGACGGACAGCGCAGTCTTAGTAATAGAGTTCTCGTTGGTACATACCTACCTACCTTTTAGGGTACAAAGCCCTAAAAAGAAGATAGAAGTCACTGCTGAAAGGTAGAGGTAAATAAAAGAAGTGGGTACCTACCTACTATGTTAAAAAAAAGCTATGGATCTGAAATGGAATTATTTGGCAAGTGTACTATAGGTTCTAAAAATGACCGCTGATACTCCTCAAAAACTACTTACGAAATTCACGGAATTAATAGGATTTGCTAATAGATTTGTGCACGCAAGCGAAGTCATGATCCGATCATTAGTCCATTTATGTTGTTTATAAGTGACATCTAGTAGTGAACATAGGAAATTAAATAGGCCAGTATTCGTATTTTCGTTTCGTTCATTAAAATTCTAGAGGACGCTGCTGTTTACGTATGAATAAATGAGCATTTTCCATTGATTTACTAATTTTAATAAGGATCCGTAGTCAGTAAACAAGAGCGAAATATAAGCGTCCGTAACGTGCGTATTTATAGTTTGTTACATTACATCTACTTCGGACCGGGGCCACGGACCGCATCGGCCGGTCAGTCGGCGGTCGGTCCAACGATTACTTATTACGTGGTGGACCTGTAACACTGTTTACGAGAATGAAATCGTGATAATGTTCAAAATAAATCGAAAAACAATCGCATAACCATTTGCAGGCATAAATTAATGTTAAATTTAAATGTTTACTTACCGCAAATACGATATTCAGCTCTTTTTTGCGTGTTTGACGAGTAGTTACATGCATAGGTCATGTTTTGGTCATAAACCAAACTCATAAGTCATATTGCTGCGTCAGGCGCAGATGGCGACTCATCAAATGAATCGCGTACATTAGTTGCCAAGCGTGTACTGTTTACTTACACATCAGTTAAGAGGATTGTGTATTCGCAAATTTCTATAAAAAATAATAATACCTGGAACATACCACACAGCGCCATCTGACGACCGCTGAGTCTAGTGGGTAGCAATCCTGCCTACGGGGCTGGAGGTCCCGGGTTCGAATTCCAGGTCGGATCAGTATTTATATGATGAATATTGATACTGGTACCGGGTCTCTGTTGTTATATGTATGTGGTGTTTTCGCTTAGTTTGAGGCCTAGACGTTGTTGTGATGTACACGTTATTATTATTATAGTTTTACAAATTTTTACGAAACGGCATCGTGTATGTTTATTCGGCGCTAAGCCATTACACTGACTAAAAGTCGGTTGGTAGACTTATCCGTGGACACTTAAGAACGCGGACAGCCCATCTAGTTAAATTGGTACATCAATGGTATTTCCAGAAAAAAATCGCGAAGCGAAGTTCTCATAAAGTGATCGTTTCTTTTGTGGTCAGCTTATCGCACTACCGAAGTGTCGATTGGTCGTCGTTTTATTATTAAAAATAAAGAAAAAGTCTTTAATTACAACTCAGTGCTATAAAATAATAGAATGTACCTACACTTATAAATGTTTACAGTAGATCCAACGTTATAGCAATAAGAACTAATTATCTTAATTGATAAACCTTGACAATTTGTTTGGAACGATGTGTTGATATCCCAAAAAACACGTCGTCACTAAAAATAATAGGTAAGTATGTAGTTCACACAAAAATGAATAAGAGGTGAGGCGGTAGATGTAATGTAAGGGTAATTAATCTCGCTATGCATAAAATAATTTGGGGAATTTTAATTCACAGTACAAAAATACCGTCATAAAACGGACGTATCAGAGGCTGCAGTTTAAATCGTGGCAATGCCACGATTTCGTCAAAATAAAATAATCTGTGAAA
This sequence comes from Luffia ferchaultella, assembly GCA_949709985.1. Lineage (NCBI taxonomy): Eukaryota > Metazoa > Arthropoda > Insecta > Lepidoptera > Psychidae > Luffia > Luffia ferchaultella. Next base: position 571,198 of record OX453265.1, read on the forward strand.
ATCGGATTTGAGAAGGTTCATTTTCAATTAAACTGATGGTTGCGGGGACTGCAAGATCTGTGGATTTTAGTTTATTTATTCGATTTTAATTATGGTACATATATTTCCAAGAAAAAAATATACAACTTGAGGGACACTATTCGAATTCCAAGTACACTTTTTTCTGAAAATGCTCAAACATGTTTCTATTAGGTAGGTACTTAAGACACTTAATGTTTACGTTATTTTTTTTTTATTGAATTATACGCTTTGCTTTTTTGTTTCTTATATTGTGTAATTTTACGGTATGATTTGTGACCTTCCAAGTTCACTGCTTGCGTACTATTTGTAGTTTTTCTTATAATTTACCATTATTTAGCTTTGCGTCAAAATATTTCATTATGATAGCAATATACGTTTAAAGTAAATTTAAAAAAAAATTAAAAAATTAAACAGGCTTTTATAATTACTGTACTAAAAAGTAAAAACAATTACCGAACTGGTTGTCTCTGTCTACCCCGGAAGGGCCTTCACATAAGGGATAGGTAAGTACCGTAGTTCTGACAACAAAATGTGAGCAAAAAATATACACAGAGACCAAAATATATACACCAGTTCTTGTATTAAAATATTTGAAGTGAAATTTTGTTTAAAATTTAAGAATTATTGTATAAATATATTTCATTTTTATTTCGTTAGTTATTTAGAAGGCGCTCGGTCCTCTCTGGCTAATCCGAAAAGGAATGAGTGCACTGACAGCTAGAGACAATTTTTAGTACTTATTTTATTACAGTGAACCTGTGGACTTTTAGTATCGATTGTGAAGAGAATAAGTTCTGCAAAGGAGAGCGTAAATTTACAGTACCTAGTAACAAAATGCAGTTTTCATTATAAAATGTTTTTTTTTTTAGATTATCTTTTACAATAGCATCACATAGATAAAATGCATCTACTTTTCGTTTATTGGCCAAACGCTATCTGTGATTTTCTATGGAATTTTTACAAAATTTTCACTTATAAAAATACATTTTATAAGTTACTGTATTACTCGTTAAATAATACAGTCTAGTTAGCTGTGATAGTTTTCCTTTTAACTAAGTTACCTATACATACTCATGTCATTAACTTTTCCACATATCCTTACACTACACAACGGTTTAGCTGGTAGAGAGGGTGGGGGGGGGACACATGACTCTAACAAAAATTAGGACTTTAGGAGTGCATATCTCAACAACTGTTGACTTAAATAAAAAATATTGTTTGAAACATTGATATCATTTTTTTAAAACCAATCGTTTGGTACATCTCGCGTTAATATACGATGAATTATTTTTTTCCGTACTTCAGTTACATGTATGACGACTTATCCCAAAAAAGTATTTTTCTTAATTTCACTACGTCATTGTGTAGCGGTTCATAGATTATACCTACCTTCTAAATTTCATCTATATATTGCCAATAGTTTCCGAGAAAAACCCCAGACAGACTAACGGACGGACAACGAAGTGATTCTATGAGGGTTCCATTTTAGGGTCCGTACATCAAAGATGAAAAAAGGCACCCGTATAGTCATTCTGGTGTCCGTATGTCTGTCCATCTGTCACAGCCTCTTTCTTCGAATCTACTAAATGCAAAAGTTGAAATTCGATACATGTACAGAGTTTGGTGGCCCAATAATGAACGTATAGCGTAAACGAAATATTTCCATTTTGAGGAGCCAAGTAGAAAAATAAAAAATTAACTTTTTAAGGGCTCCTAGTGACGTGTCAAATGAAAATGCTTATTATAAAAAGTAAAAACCAATTTTATTTATAACTTTAATATTCATATTTCGAAATTATTAAGGAAAACTGATTATCCCCCCCTTAACCCCAAAACTGATGTGAATAAAATTTAAAAAAAGAAATATACGGAATATAAAGCTTCAGTTATATTTTACAGGAAAAATTAAACGATAAACAAATAAAATTATCACTTTGGGGGGAAAATTATACAATTAAAACAATTCTCAAGTACTTATGTCATGGTTCATATCAAATGAAAGTGCTCGTTATGAGATATAGATATATTTTTCATAATGTCTATTACAATTTTAAAATGCATACGTTAATAGACATTAAAGAAAATATATAATAATCTCCTATTGCCCCCTTTATCTCAGAAACCACGACGCCTAGAATTAAATCAAAAAATCCGTAATATGTACAAAAGTCCTTCCCGCAGGAAACGGGAATAATTCATGAAGTCAAAATGCATAGATATTAAATGTGTTGCTTAATTTTACTGAGAATTACTAAGTCAATTTGCACTTACGAAGATTGTGTAGTGGCTATGTAGTGGCGAATTTCCATACAAACGGCGTTAGCGGTTGCACCCCACTAAACCTTAACCGATTAGCGGATAGAAATATATAGTATGCAAATCAGCAAAAACTAGGTTTATACTTTCTTAAATTTTTTAAATATTTTGATACATTATAAGAAAAAAAACTTTCTTATATCTTGAATGAGCGAGATTTTTTTACAAATTTTTTACAACGTGGTCACTATGAAACTAATTGCATTTTCACATGCTGTGAAAAATATAAAAACATTAATAAATATTTTGGTGAGATGTTGTGAAAATGCAATTACTTTCATTTGAACATGTTGTGAAAGGTGAAGCCATTTCGAGAAAAAATTCCACGCATTTAAGTCTTTTTTTCTTACGATATATTTATGAAATTCAAAAAATTCACAGATTTTGCAGTTTCCGCAACCATAGGAGGCATTGAAAATGATTTTAGAAGTTTGAAAAAAAATAAGAACTTACGCACCTATAGTGTTAATTTATTTTTTGAAATCATGTAATATAAAAACTAAACAACTTAGCAATTATACATTGCCACATTCATATACCACGCCCATATCCATAACTACAAGTTTTTTGAAATTTGTTAATTTTCAAGGCCCACCTACAGGCCGCAATTATCAACCGATTCTCAAAATGTCTTCACCATTCGTTAGACAAAATTTAATTCCTCAAATGCGTTTTTGGCGAGTTTTCGATAAATCAAATATTTTCGAAAATATTCATATTCTTGTAATAAATGATACCTAAAAATTCCCATTTTTTCAGACATAATTTCAATTTTCAAAAAAAATACCAACTGATTTTCAAAATTTCAACGGATATACCAGATACATTTTGCAACTTTTGAAACCCCTAGAACCCCAATTTCTCCGTTATCCTCGAAGATATAGCCTTTACGTCTCACAGAAGAAGGATCTGATAACCATTTTCAATGGTATGTATTTTTCAATGGTATCAATGGTAAAACCTAGTTTTTGCTGATCTGAATACCATAACATATTATTTTTTGCGCTATTCGGTTAAGGTTTGATGGGGTGCAGCCGTTAAAGACAGACTAATTAAATAAAATGTGGTCAGCATTCAATAAACACTATACTGTATACTGTAGTGTAGGTATTATTGTCACCTTGAACATTTGTTGTTGGAGAATGAAGATGCAGTGTTTGTTGACAATCATCAACTATTGGGTCATGCACCGGTGTATGTTAGCACAACCAACACGATTTCGTGTGTCTTTGGCCATACCAATTTATATTTCACTAGCACCCGCCCCGGCTTTTCACGGGTAGCAAAGCATATATATGTCTGCCTAAATTTTTTTTTTCTGTCCTAGTGTCGTATGTATTAGCTTGTTGCGTTGAGCTATATATATATTTTTAATGTATTTTTTTTCACAATACTGTAACTATTTGAAAAAGTAAAGAATGTATGCATAAAAACAAAGTAAAATACGTTTTTGTAGACATCATTGATGAATTCTGCATAATTACATCAAATAATGTGCATAAAATGCTTAATCCGACTAATTTATTTTTATTTTTTTTCGGTTTTAGCGGGTTTTTTATATTATTCCCAAATGAATATATAACTGTTACTAGAATCAGTTTCGATTAAATTTTTATAAGTAACCACTTACCTACGAGACTTTTGTCAGACTTTTAAATGCTTTCGTTTAGAAATTCGAGGAGTAAAAGAAAAAGTTTTATTCCCACTTCGTTATAGAGAGAGATGTACGTATAAAAAAATTAAAATTAAGTTTTTGACAATTTATAAAATATCAACTCTACCTATTCAATATATATGACAAAGTCTTTTCACTTATGTCTATGAATGAATGATACTACAAGGTTGTGACATATAGGGCTAAAGACATGACGGAACCATAAAAGATACTAGTAGACGGCCCTTCACTATGTGGAATGTCTGTTGAATAGTTCACGTATGACTTTCATATTTATGTAAGTGATATACTTCAGCATTATAATGTTAGTGTTTATGTCCTAATTTATAATAGATCAATTTAGTTATACCTTCTTACCTACCTATAAGCGTTGAAACAAAAAAAAATACAGACACATTGAAAAGAAAATATTAATTTCCATGAACACGAAGATATTAGGATATCACTGCGTTACACATCATCTTTTATGAATAAGTAGAAGGTACCTATAGATAAAATGTTGGCCAAAACTATTTTGGTCAATTTACTGACATGTTTACTTGAGGTTGTGGAGAGAAATTCCACAAGTCAACTGAATCATATGAAAAATCATAAATCACATATTGTAAAATTTGCAGAAATCCCATGTCGGTGACTTACGGAGTTTTTCAAAGTGTGTAGACTAGATTTTAATAAAAGATATCTCTATTATATTGATTGATTATTATTTAAACATTGAAGAGTTAAACATTTTGTCTATATTTAAAATAATTATTTTAGTAGGTACCTACCTACATCATATGTCGGTGCCATAAGTCAAGGGACTTTAATAATTACTATTTAAATATACAATAGGCATTCTTAGCTATTGAAATAGGTACTTGAGAATATCATAATACTAACCTGACTGTGGTAGTAAAATTTAAATGAGAAAAAAGTTTTTTACAAAATTAGTCAGTAGACAGTTTTTTTGTCTCCTATAAAAATTACCTAATGAATTTTGTGCTTTCTCAAAATTGCGATTCATTTATAAAACAAAAAAGAAACTTCTTATTCGAAAATTATAAATTTATCAAAGCAGCCACGACCTATTGTAACCGGTGTTACAAGTGCGTCCCTAGCTCAGCATGTTAGCCCGGGGTGCAAGAGCGAGCCATTGCGTTGCGCGTGCAAGGGAGTCGGAGATATTACATTAGGGAATCACAACGAGTGCAAGCGAGACGGAAATAGTAATCAGCCCGCTGCGTCGGCGCAGAACGCACACAATGAGATCGCTTTTGCGCACAACACCAACTATAGTTTGTGACGACATCATTTCAAGGATTTCAACCTCCCTAGGCCTTGTTGGGTTTTATGTTTTTAACTGGACATATTCCATTTCATTTATAAATCGGAGCTTTGTTGTGCGTCAGTGAAGGATGGTATCAAAATGGCAGGATAGAGATGATGGGGATGGTAGGTATCTGTAGAGAGAGAGTGCTTCTCCCTGACTTTGGTACTAATTTGGTAAGAAGGAAGGTTTTATAGCACAAGTAAAGCAAAAACCTTAACATTACTAATTTAAACACTAGATAGCAATAAATAAATAAATGGATTGTTTCATATATTTTTAGTAATTAAATTTATATGTAACCTAAGTGTATTTTCATAGAGCACTTGATGGTTTTTTTATTAATTTAATATTTACTGGGACTACTAGAGGAAACTAAAATTAAAATCTAATTTTATGTAAATGTAAGGTGGCAAGCCCGGAGCCCGCCTCTTGTTTAGAAGGTCGTGGTTCGAATCCTAGAAACTGACATGCACCAATGAGTTTTTCTGACTTAAGTACATAACTAGCACTGACTCCGTGCTTCGGAGAACACGTTGAGCCGTCGGTCCCGCTTAAAATCTTCCAACCCGCACTGGAGCAGCATGGTCGATTAAGCTGCCAGTACTGTCATCCCGAGGGGAGACCTATACCCCTGCAGGGGGGCATAATGGGCTGATATAGTAAGTAAACATAAAATAATATTGTTTTTAAGCGACTTCGAAAAGGAGGAGCGGTTCTATTTTCGTCTATGTAAGTATGTTTTTTAAAATGTATGTTCACCAATTCATTCCTTCATTGGTCTAGCCCAGGGGTTAGCAATCTCTTAAGACGGAAGAGCCAAGACCAAGAGTTACAATTCACAAAAATTCCCAATTTTGATAGAGCCACTAAATTTTCATTTCAAAAGTATTTGGATATAATATATACCTATATTTGATTTTAGATTTAAAATAAACTAGGTACTATGTATATTTACACAAAAACATTTAAACGTTTTTAGCACAAAACATATTAAAGTATTTTAATATAACTATAGTTATTGAATGATAGATATTTCACGTAGGGCGGGGGCGGTGCGGGTGACACGTACGAGTATGTGAATATGGTTGAGAGATGGACATATACTCACTCATGGATCGACTGCACTATTTTTAAGGCTTTTGAGGGTTTTGATAACAAAATAATTAATTTTGCGTATAGAACTGGAGAGCCGCAACTTTACATCGAAAGAGCCGCATGCGGCTCGCGAGCCACAGGTTGCCGACCCCTGGTCTAGCCGAATTTATTGACATTGAAAATGTCTGTGAAATTATGTGAGCACGTAAGCTCAGAAAAGGTGGAATTCTCTATGTCTCTGGAAGTTGCAGGTTTTGGAGAGATGATATTATAGTCAGATTTTGGTGGTGAGAGGTATAATTTTTTATGCTATTTTATTTGGTGGTGAGGCTATAGGTTTTTGAAAAGGCAGCTTTTTGAACGCTGTTTATGGATTTATTTCAAAACATGGATGTTCATAAAAATACCGCGTTGTGACAACAAAAATATTTGCTGTGAAGTTTGAATTTTGTGTGACCCACGTGTAAAAGTGCTTTAAAAGAAAATAAAAAATGTGTGTTTAAAACATTGTTAATGAGATAGGGTCTGTCTAACCAGTCTTTTTTTGAAAAAAATGTGACTTAGAATTTGGGCATGTATGGAGAAATATACGATAATTTGTGCGCGTTTTATGTGAAAAACCTTTTTTTCAGAGTTCTGTTGTAAACCAGTTCTATCTAGAATAATGATGGTACTTTTGAGAACTTAATTTTTTTATAAATTAGCATAGATTTCAGAAAAAAAAATGGGAAAAAACAACGTTTTAGGGGTAAAAAAATGCATTTGAAAGGATAGCTTTTTGAACAGTTTTATCATTGAAAATGTCTTTGAAATGGTACCCAAGAACAAATACCCAGAAAAGAGGGAATGTACTATATCTTTTACTACTATACTACTACTACTACATTTAACCCTTTGACTGCCAGAGATGTAGGTAGAGCAAAGGGGGTATTCAAAATTGTCTCTTGGTTGTTTCAATTTTGTAATTTCAATTTGTGTAATAAAATGTGTTGAGTATGCAATTCGTGTGTTCATTTTCAATGTTACTGGATAGTCAGTTTAGCATGAGATCTGCAGATTTTTTCTATACTGACAATGACAATTTAAAAATGTTCAATTCAAAGTGTTTATTTCATATTACTATTCCATTCCATCAGCCCATTATACCCCACTGCAGGGGCCTAGGCCTCCCCCCAGGGTGTGGGGGACTTGAAGCTTAAATCCACCACGCTGCTCTAGTGCGGGTTGTTAGATTGTAACGACCGGCATCTATTGATAGCTACCGGGACCGATCGTCAGAAAAAAACTTTTGGTACACGCCTGAATTCGAACCACGGCCGCATGGCCGCATTGGGGGTACGATACGGGCTTGCGCGACGATGCCGGGCGCCAGTGCTCTGTTGTTTCATATAAGTATTTATTTTTATTTGTTAGTTTGATTGTTTTATTTGATATTCGATCATGTAGTTAAGTACCTATATAAATCGTCACTGACGTGGCGGCGACTGGCACAATAATTATGATTATCGCAGCACCGGTTGTGTTACCGGTTACTTTATTTATTATAGTCGGTACTCTATCATCTGAACCGTGTCCATATGATGGTCCCTCAAAAAAAGCGTAGCGCGTATTATTATAGGTACTGGGTACCTAAGTACCTGCCCATTGCTCGGTGGTTGTATGTACTGTATGTACACATTTCCCCCGTAGAACACGTGCCACTGACCCTACTGTTGCTCGCGCTCGCACCCCTGTCCTTCCGCGCAGCCTCTCGCAGTGCGTCACCCGGTGACGTCGGGGGACGGGGGGTTTAGCGCAGACGGGGCTTCCGTTCCGTCCCGGCAAGAGAGTGGAGAGGGCGGGGTACGGGCATGCGCGACCCGATGCCGGGCGCCAGTGCTCCGTGAGCGGTCATTGTGTTAACGAGTGTTATTGGTCGCTACGCCGTGTGTTGTCGCCGGCAATGTGTGTTGTGTGAGTTACGAACTGTGTGTCGGCGACATGTTGTTCGAGAGCCCCAACGCTAAGCTGTACCCGGCTTTCAACATACCGCCACCTGTTCGCCTAAGGTACGCCACCCTTAACCAGTTGTCGGTTGCCTGATAGCCCCGCAACGAGAAAACAAAGCGTGCTCCGCGCGTCGTCGGCCCTAACCAGAGAGTTGCCCTAACTATACATCGTAAATCGACTTCTGTAATGTACCCGGTTATACCATATGAGGTACATAAACTACGCTACAGTTGAACTACCTACAATAGACTAAACTAGGTACAACTTGATGCTTTGCTTGTCATTTTGAATCTTGATTAGTTTCTTATCCCATGGGAACATTTGACCAGTCTACGTGATTGCGTAGGTACTTTCAATTAGTTGTTTCCGGGCAAAAATCACTCCGCTCCAGTACAGCGTGAAAAAAGGACCAACTGAGTGTCGTATTTACTTACGAGTATAATAGTAACTACATTTGTAGTACATCAAATTAACTACTGTGCTTGTTTGTATTAGCTCCGTACACTTTAGTGTCGTGTATTTGGATAATGAATTAAAAATGGATAAAATAACCGCAACACGCATACTGCGGTGTCAAAGCATAATAAGTAGCAGTAATGTAATTCCATGGTTTTAAAATGCGGCTAGAAAGAAACACGAGTCAAATGTTCGCACTACATGCTCGGTGCACAACACAAGCTTTTGTCGGGTATTTTCAAGCGACGAGATAATTACCTATTTCACTTTGTAAACAATGCGCATAAAAGTGCTAATATTTGGGTTTTTTGGATTTATATTTACGTTTATTGAAAATATTTTGAATTGCTGTAAGTACCTAAAGAAGCGACAATTTTCCTTGCGTGTGGGAGTACTAGCCATCCTTTCCTTGGGGTTAAGCCAGTGTTTCCACCATTAAAAACAGTTTTACCCTACAAATTATATGATTGCCCTGAAACGAAAGAGAATATTCCTAATACTGAGCTAGAAATTAATAGATATACTAATTTGAATATAATGAATCAATTTTTAGTCCATATTAATTTTATCTCAGTGAAAATTTTAATCCCTACCTACTCACCTAAGGTACTTACTTATATTATGTATATGGCACAAACAAATGGATTTGTTGTCATTACTTAATTTCATCTTCAATTTCTATAAATCGTTGTTTGTTACATCTGTATTTCCCTACCATAGAGGTACATCCCCATTTATAGACCATTTGTCACCATAGCTAGATATGAGCCACACTCAGAAGAGCCAGATAGGAATAAATCTACGGATTTCTATGACGATTCGTTACTAACATTCGCGGACAATATGCAACTTTCGTGATGCCGCATCCATGTGATAATATATCTATGCTGTATACCTATTTATCTTATTTTTTTAAGGACTGTGTTTTAAAGCTATTAAAAAGTAAAATATCTACAGATCTAACCAGACATTTTGCCTTAAAATAAAGTGAAAACAATGCGTTATTTCCAAGGTTATGCACACAAAAGAATGTATTCCTATTGGATTACCTTTACTGGCTCCTTGCTAGACCATAACTAATGGTAGGGATGTGTGGGAAAGCTTATATTAGCGCACTAAAGAATAGAATAGCTGGTCAATAGACAATAATAATAATACCTGGGACATCCCACACAACGCCATCTAGTCCCAAAGTAAGCAAGTATGCTTATATTATGGGCAACAAAGTAAGCAAGTATTATGCTTGTGTTATGGGATACTAGACAACTAATATACATATTTAAATTTTCTTTATAACATTACACATAATTATATAGTTTCTTTTACACCCAGACACGTAACAAATAGACATATTTCTCCCAGGCGGGAATCGAACCCACGATCCTTGGCTCCGCAGTTAAGGTTTCTAACCACTCGGTCAATTGGTCATCTAGATTTTAAGGTAGATTTTAAGTTGTATGTAAAGGCTTTTCCACGTTTCCACTTCAAAAAGTTACTTATAGATTCTCTTATGATAGTTTAAGCTAAACAAGATGGACGGTTTAAGTGTTTCGGCCCTTATAGTTGCAAGAGTTAATCCGCTCTATTATAATATTGTACAATTGTATAGTTTAAGTATGGATGTTCATAGAGATACCCCATTCTGGCGACGAAGATGTGAGCAGAAAAATATATCACGCACCAAATATACACAAAATTGATATTTTGAAATGTCTTGATTATTATGCTATTTAAGATTGTAAGTACCATTTTATAGACAGTCAAATGATCAACTAGTTTACACATCCAAAATATGACAAGTTTATTCGTGTACAGCTCCCGTACTACCTACTACCGGTGGTTGGGTTATGCTTATTAACTGGTTGTTTATTTTTTACCCTATTCCGTTTTAGAGCTTGATTTTCGTCCTTCAACTTATTTAATTATAGTGAACAGACCTCGCTGCGCTGGGTTACTACAGGCGGGCCTACATGTGGGCTTATTGCTTATGTTAAGTCGGTTGATAAAGCCAAGTAGCCGACTACACATTTGGAATTGGGTTCGATCCGGCATAAAATCCAAAACCGACGATAACGTCAAAGTTTAACCATCCGTTAAGCGTATCTAACAACATTGCTACAGCCTACCACACTGAGACTAGGGTCCAAGTCCAATATTTTTTTGTCTGTACTGTGAGCCCGCCTTAGTTAAGAGGTAATTATTCAACGGAGTGTTGCCGACCGACAAAATCTTGAAGACGGCATCCAAGATAACACGAATGGATAGATCACAATAATTATTTAATCAACGTGGGCTAGTCGAACGGGATTTTATATAATACTTGCGACCGCCACGCGACTACAAGTGGTTAAATAATTTCTACAGTTTCTAATGGTTCAGCCGTTTCGGAGATTAACCCGAACAAACAGACAGACAGACAGACAAGAATTTTAAATCGCATGTTAAAGTTTCATTTGCGATACTTAACAATTAATTTTGACATTAAATAAATTTGTGCAGACTCTCACTTTGCAAATTAACATCTGTAAATTTTAAACCAATATATTAAAGAAATTTTAATTATTTAATTAATCTAACTTCTACAACGATGAGAAGTAAACTAAATATTGTTTTATACATCTTCTATTCCATTCCAAGCCTTTTTTATACCCCCACTGCAGGGGCCTAGGCCTCCCCTCAAGATGAGGGGGCTTGTAGCTTATTCCACTACGCTGTTCCAATGGGGGTTGGCGGATTATAACGACCGCCACCTATTGACAGCAACCGGGACCAACTGCTTAACGTGCTTTCCGAGGCACGGAGTCAGTGATATTTAATGTACTTTAGTCAAAAAAACTCATTGGTGCACGCCCAGATTCGAACCACGACCACGTGGCCTTATAGATTTGAAACAGGTTCGCTGCGTTCGGTCTATCACAACACAGAACACATACCGGATCTTAATTTTGCATGTTCCGTTCAATGACGTTACATAGGTATAGTTTGAGTTTAGCATAGAGTAAATAAATTTGACAGCAGCGTTTGGTTTTAATAGAGTCAGAACTGTCACTTCACAATATCGAAAATGTCTGAGGAAGATGTCAACGCCATTTCGCAGGACTAAAGACCGGCGCACGGAGACCTCGCGGACACAGCTCACACTGAAACTCACCATCTCGCAACGGTACACACCAGCTAGCTAGAGTATGAGTGGTCAGAAGAGGGCTTCTAGTCAATTCGTACTCTTATGGGGCTTAGAGTTTGAAGAAGACTGGTTACTTTAATACAGACAAAACTTAGGACGTGGCTCTCGTGAAATTTTGTTTTTTTTAGTAGTTGTATTATTTCCACACTTAAATTTACACTAGAAACCATTTTGAAAACTGAGGCAAGACAAACACAGATCGACTGCGTAGTACTAGTAAGCATAAACTGAGAGCAAGTAAGGCTTAAATCTTACTTTGAACTTGCCACGTCGAGAGGGCGTATAACATGTCTATCTATAAACTATATGTAATATCATTGGTTCCGTTACGAACTTCACCTTTTATTCACCCAAAACCACAACATTCTTTTTCTGCAAATCCGACGTTTTATAACTAAATAAATAGGTAATTACATAAGTACTTCGGTCTTCGTACGCCGCGAGGCCAAAACTGACTATTAATATCTGTAGCCAGAACAGTCAGACAAACAGACACTAAAAGTAGCTTATATCACTCTTTATAACCCCCTTTTCATGTACGCGAAGTTTCATTAAAATTAATTCAGCCGTTTTAGAGATAAGGCCGAACAGACAAACACTACGATTTTTATAGATATAAGAAAATATGGGTTCTTTCCCTCCCTTTGAAAATAAATAACTCCTGACCACTTCTAAATTGAGACCTGGCTTTGTGTATTCAATACACATGAGGACCTGCATTCACATTTTGAAGTTTGCTGTAATAGCTAAGTGTATCTATGTAAAGCGTTGTTGAATGGAAACAAGAAGAATGATTAAGGCTCAGCCCAAAGTTACAGAAATTTCGTGTTTCCGTCCCACTTCCCCGCAACGTTTACGCTTGGCGACGCATGCCAGATAGGGCGGCGCGCGCGGCGCTCGGCACGGCCGCTTCGTTCTAACGCATATAAATCCCAAATAATATTTTTATTGCTTTTACTCTTTGTATGATATATGGTTGTTTCTATTTTATGATTATTTATATGAAAACGATTAATTAATAATAAAAAAAGGTAAAAAAGATAAACTTTTATCTTCGCCACTGGGAATAGAACCTAGGTCCCCACCATTCGCCCGTAACTGCGGTGCAACGATATCACCATACCTAAAACCAGGGCATCTTGGCATTCGACTAGTAATAGTATATGCAAAATATTCAGCTAAATCTTCAAATAAACTGAATTCCGTTTTTTATGTAAAGGTGAAAAGGTACTCATATGGTGCGCAAAACGGAAAAAGAGGCATGCTTGACATTCAACATGTAATCTAATCTTACTAATGTAAGAAAGTTTGGATGGATGAATGGATGTTTGTTATTCAATCACGTCTGAACGGCTGAACGAATCTAGATGAAATTCAGCACAGATTGATTATAGTCTGGAATAGCGCATAGTCTACTTTTCTCGGGATTCGGGGGGAGAGGGAAGAGTTACTATGCGTGAAAGTACTCAATACTTTAGTTGTTTATGGCACTTGGAGCACTTAACAATGTCATTATTTACAATAATATATATTGTCTACATTTACATTTTAATGGTAAAAAGTCCGTCCGTCATCAAACGAAATAACGATTTTATAAGAGCCATTAAAATTAAAAAATGCCAGTCACGACGATGATGCAAGTTGGAAGTAAAAATTTTTTTGAGGATGAAACTTTTCATGTTCATTTGTCTCAAATTTCATATATTAAATATACTGTTTTAGGTCCTGTAGTTTTTTTATGAAATAAAAAATATCTACAATTCTTCTTTCTTCTCCTCCTTCCACTGCTTCGTTTTGGACGGCATCAGACCTAGACATAAAACGAATGAAATAACAGATTTATAACAAACTTCGGTTATGTTATCAAAACTTAGGTACTGCTTGGATACATTATTTTACTTTTTGACTACTAAAATGTCTAATTGTGGATTTCATTTTTGTAGGCTGCTTAGAGAAATTTAATACCTTTACAGGGAATATAAAGATTCAAATAAAAACGTTTACGAAAGCTACTCCATAAAATGTGGATCCGTACCCAAGATTACCTAATATTACAAAATAGAACAAATAAATTAAAATACTAAAGAGCAGGTACAATATAAGATCAAAAAATAAAGTGGCAAATCCCAAAACCATTCCGCACTAAAACTTACCATACATTATCTTTTTTCGGCTTTTGCTTCCTTTTTATATGTTTCTTTATAATTTTTTTTCTTGTTTATGTACATACGTCTTCGTAAATTTACATCTAGTGCCCTGAAAAGTGTTTATTCTTATGTTCACACAGAATCAATTGACGACAACATTTACAGTTCAGCTCACTACGGTTCACAAGTAAATTTATAATAAATAAATAAATGAATCTTTCATTGTTTACGTAAAAAATTTATGAATTTTAAATTTATAAATGTATATTTGAATATATAAGTATATTTATGAAAAATACCTTTGAGCACTATCCTCATTCGAAGTAGATGGTAAAACATTTTGTAGTTCAGCAAAGATGGATCTGAAATAGGTTTCATATAGTAAAACATAATGTCGAGTTTGATAACCTCAACATATTTTAAGAGAATAAAAAATATATAATAACGACTAGATTTGTAAAATTATATTTTAAGATTTTAGTACCTATATTTATGAAAAATACCTTTGAGCACTATCCTCTGTCGAAGTAGATGGTAAAACATTTTGTAGTTCAGCAAAGAGGGGTCTGAAACAGATTTAATAAAATAAACCAGAATATCGAATTTGAACAAACCTATTTTAAAAAACTGACCAAATGCGAGTTGGACTCCGCACACTGTGGGTTCCGTGAATTAAAAACTATTTTTGTGTTGTTGATTATTATTTTTACAAATATTTTGCGTACGTACGTAAAGCATTAGCCGCCGGCAGCTGCAGATAATATATATTTTTAACTGATATTTTTATGATTTATTGAACGAACAGGGTTCGGAGAAATTAGCAATCACGCTAACCGTTGTGGTCGTTTCGCCACTGAGTCAAGCTAACACAATAGTACATATTTATTGCAAATGTACTAGTCAGCAAAGAACGTTCGCTTTTTTGGATACATAGAATACATTTTGTTTTTGGTTTTTTTAGTAAAGTTCACTCTGATATTCAGTTCTCCGAATGCGCATTTCCTGTTTTCCGGTTTTTTTTTCGAAACCTGGCTATTGAAATTGTGAAGATTTATCTCAATTACCTACTTATACTGTACCTAGCTAACCGTAAGGCCTCCGACAGAGCTCCGCTGGCGATTAGCAGCGCAGTTCGTATGCAGTTCTCTACGACGCCGACGTACCTACCTACACGACAGACATCAGCGTCGCTCTGTTGTACCTAAGTCTAAAAACAAAGTTGCGAACGCACGCCACATCGCATGATATCTACCCAGTAGGTACCTACCTAGTACTACAAACACTCGATTAGGAAGACACCGTTTGAATGATTTGTGTGTGCTTTGCCTTATAACTAATTAGGTAGCTACCTATGTCTATTACTCACCTATCGACAATATTCATATTATTATTCTCTTGATGTAAGTTCGTGTCAGTGATCATCGTGATACACAGATCCGCTTCACCTGTAGATACTTTTCTAGATCTGAAAATGGTAGGTAGTTAGGTACTTGGTAAGACTTTTACATAGCGACGTGCGATCGTTTGGTTTGTGGTAGCCCCTATAGGTACTACCTATTGCTTGTTTATAAGTAATTTGTAGCTAGGTATCTCGTTTCATTGGCTAAAATACTTTATTCATAAATATTAGGTATTTTCCAAAAGTAATATAAAAAACAAAGCGAAATACGAATCTGTGAACCCTACATTATACGATTTATCTCGTTTCTCTGATTTTAGTTTATTTATAGATAGGTAGGTATATAGTTCAATAAAAATACAATAAAAATAAAACTAAATAAAACGCTAGGAATCGAACCTGCGTACCTCACTGACATGATTTATCTCGTTTTGCTGGCCTTCTTTATTCACATACTTCAACAGACATCAAACTTCATATCATATATCAATAAAAAAAAAGCATGCGAGGGATCGAACCGGCCAACTTCAGAACGGTTTCTTGAATTTGTGTTACGCGCTATGGGTACTAATTCCAGCAAGACGAAATTAGCAATACTATTGAAATCACAAACTTGAAAAAAACATTGAATAAAATTTATAAAAAATACACTTAGAAATTTTACTAGCTTACCTTATTACGTTCATCAACTGTTTTTGTCTATTTCGATTCATCTTAATTTTAAATTTTCTGAATAGTTTTTGTTTATTCCCCGTATTTCCGAAGCACAATATACCCCTATAACACAATCACAGCAATAAACGAAAACCAACGCTTGAAAAAAATAATGAAATTATTCGATGGTAATTTGTCTGCTCTCCAAAACAAGTAGTACGTGTACACGTTCTCACTTTGAGAGGCCGACTGAGGCACGGGCCGCTTGAGCGGGGCAGGTAAATACGCTGCCCGTGGTGTAAGCAGATGAGAACTATAGCGAACTCGCACAGACTGAATTAAACGTAAGCGTCACGACCTCAAAAATATTTAAAAAAATTATTATAGACATAGTACAAACAATACAGCCTAAACGCTTCTATGAATGGATGAAGAAAAATACAGAAAATAATAGTGTAAAGTTTCACAGCACTAAGATGGATAAGAACTTAGCCAGATGAAATTTTTGTTATTTTTGAGCGCTTACTTTGCGATTTTTTTTTATCGAGAAAATTTTATGTAATTATGTTTTGAAGTCTATGAATGGATGCTTTAAGCTTTTAAAATCATGTATGTATTTTCTTTTTATTGTAAAAACTGCTACCTTCCATAAAAACTCAACAAGAAAAGAGTGCTCCTCGGTGCTCCTACAAAAAGGCGCAGCCTTAAAATGTTCCCGGAACCCACAGTTTTGATGTTTCACAGAAGAACGACAATACCATTGAGTTGCGTAACTCGTTCAGCATTGTTCGCAAGCTGACACCTCACGACACGGCTCCGTGACGCGTTTTGTTTTACCTTCAATGTCAGACAATACTAAAGGCACATATAACGTTTCCCAGTCTCTTGGTCGAATAGACAGTGCGGGATTACTCCTTTCGCACTGCGTGTTTACCGCAGGAAGGGCCAACGTTATGCGGTATACCTTTAAATCAATCTACTTGGCATAAAACATGAAAAATTCTTTTTTTTTTTTGTAGTAAAATGTTCATGTTGCAGTAACATTCAAAAAGAGCTTGTCGATCGTAATTTATGGCGGCGTTCAACATATTAATGTAAGAATTGAATCGAATTGAATCGGGCGACCGAGCCTCGCTCAGAATAGTTTTTTTTTATGTAATCGTATTTACACAGTTAAACTTGTTCTTACTTTTAGATAATATCTATGTGTATAACGCAAGAAACAGCGTAATACATAAAATCGTATCAAAATCAACCTATGTAAATACAAAATTTCATTCAAATCGTTAGAGCTGTTTCCGAGATAGACGAAATATGAAATACAATATGATATATACAAGAATTGTTCATTATAAAATGCTCAATAATATAAATTTTAATGAAATCTACTTGTTATTGTAAATTTCCGGCAGTGCGAATATAAAAGCTTTTATAGAGCTATGTATTTAAATGGTATGATTTGATTTGCGAATTGCGGCGCGGCACTTGGCGGTTTGGACCAAAATTTTTACACATAATTTTTATATTTTTCTTCCGAAAATCTATACCTTTCTTTGGAAATAAAAAAAATAGAGTTAGCAATTTTTCTAAAATTTGATTAATCAAATATCCCTGTGATGTCATCTGGGCAGATGTTTATTGTTTGCTTTATCTGAGACAAATTAAGGTCATAATATTTTAATTGATCGAAGAGAATTACAGTTTAATTTGATAAACTTAAACACTTTATATTTGCTTTTTGTTCTGTACTGTGGTAAACTCGACTGTCCAGATGATGTCACAAGGACAATTTAAAAAAAAAGATATACTTTAAATGGTTGTTATAGAACCTTGTTCCTCTCAATTTTAATAACCAACAGAGCAACTTTAAAGTAGTGAGCTTGCGTTGTAAGCTTGTGAGTACCACCGAATCGTTTTGATTCAGCAAATTGCTAATATAAAATGCGCCAATTGACCAATAATGACCCGCTCCTCTACCCGCATCTTACGATGACATAAAAGCCGCCATCTTTAAATAATAACTAGCGACCCGCCCCGGCTTCGCACGGGTAGCAGAGCATAATTTATGCCTACATTTCTCTGTCGTAGTGTCATATCAGCTTGTTATGTCGAACATGTGGATTAGATTTACTTAATAATAAATAGACTTAAATGTAACATATTTTTAATGTATTTTATTGACAATTCTGCAAATACTTCAAAAAATAAGATATTACGTACAAATTACCTTAAGCATGTCATGCACAATATAATTATGTTAGGAATTATCGCAAAATTAAGACTATCACGCGGCAAAATAAATTCATTAGTGTTCCACACCGACGTGACACGCTTAATATAAACATATAAGTCAATGGACATAAAAAAAATATTTTCGTATATTTTTATACGTGTATTCTTTACTTTTTGAAATATTTCCATAATTGGAAATAAATAAAATACATTAAAAATACTCCAAGTAGGATAAACTCATGTTACTTCTCAAATTAAATCTAATCCACATGTTAGACGCAACTAGCTGATACAATACTAGGATAGAAAAAAAATTTAAACATATATGCTCTGCTACCCGTGTGAAGCGAAGCTGGGTCGGGTCGCTAGTTAATTATTAATACAATATACCTAGTGTTTCGTTGAGGTCAGTTATGCGTACACAGTGATACTACCATACTTTGACAATTAAAAGTTTTCTAATGACGGAATTGATCTGAAGGTGCTACTACGTCAATCGTTCGTCAACTTTTAAGCCAATAAACAAGTTAGCGAACTCACTCGTTGGATAAAACCTTGCAGGTGCTCTTCAGAACGCCCACCTGCTTTGGTTCGGTGACGCTTACTTATTACGTTTTACAAAACTGTCATCTAGAGTCCTGAAGTCGAGTGGTGCGCTGCGCGGTTTTCAGAGTGCAGGGATGTTACGTTTGTCCACTTTAGTACTGTCACTTAGCAAAAATTCATATTTACAAACTCGTAACCAATTTCGGTCACGGGCTCTCGGCCCATAATTGATGCATTACATAGCGCACAAACACGAAGCAGCGACGCAGCCTTCAAACGCTTCCTTCAAAAATAATTACTTTTACAAAATCCGCATTTTTCTCGTGTACTTACAGTAAACCTTGCGTGTTTAAAAGGAAAATCAACTTCGCGAGTGTCGAGACGGTGAGCAGACCGTGAAGTTGTTAAGCTTCTTTGCAAAAGGATACCCTTAAAGGATAACTAGCAAAAAAACTTGCCAAGTGCGAATCACACTCGCGTCTTGAAGGTTCCGTATTGTTACTTTAGGACCACTGAACAGTAGCGACATCTATATAATTATATATATCAATATAATCTCTCATTGTTTCCATACCCAAAGGGTACCAACGGGAACCCTATCAATAAGGCTCCTCTGTCCATCCGTCCATTTGTCACAGAGTTGTATCGTGTGAACCGTAATAGGTGGACATTTGGAATTTTCACAGAGTGTGTATATGAAAACAAATAATAAAAATAAAATCAAATCAAAAATTAAAAGGGACCCCATACTAGAAACGTGTTTTGTTATGGTGTACGATGGTACGGAACCCTTTGTGTGCGAGTTCGACTCGCATTCAACCGCTATTTCAAAACTTTCACCTTTTTTCTTGTTTGTACATTCCATAATTCAAAATTTTCTTGCATTTGAAAGATCTGTCATGGATCTGTCTCGTTTTCCATTACTGGCTTTTCATTTCTAAACGCCAAGCACGCTACAATACTCTTTGAAAATGAAATACGGACGTCCGCTATCACGTATCGCCTTCAATCGACTTATTTATTGATACACCTAATATATCACATATTTCAACGCGGCCTGTCGTTTTGTAAATAAACGAAAATGGATTTCGATGACGGACAGAGTTTATATAAACTTTTCATTTGCATTATTAAAAAAAAAGTAGTGATCGCATAATGTTAATATAATACACAAGGATAAACTTGTTGACGATGTCAGCCGCTTCAATAAAATCACAAAATCTTTTAAAAGACAATGTGTACGCTTTTACAATAAGATCCCAGTTCACATTCGAGATTTACCCCTTAATAAGTTTAAAATTACAATAAAACGAAAGCTTTATGCAAAAGCTTATTATAAAGTATCGAACTACTGAGATGATAAAAGTTCATGGGTGTAAACCGCTAGCCTATCAGTTTGTTTCATTAATCTTTAAGCACTCATATTTAAAACAATTATTTATAATTTTTTCTTAATAAGAGATTCCCTTTAATAAGTTTAATAAGAATTGCCTTAGATACTTACGTATTCTTCAGAGATGAACCAGTGCTGTAGCACTTTTTGAATGTGCTTTTGTAGTGACGCTATCTCACAAATTAATAAGTTCATTCTTGTGAAAAATTTTAAAATTATGTTACATGACAACGAAATAAAAATATTTGAATGATTGATCATCCATGATTCTAATAGACTGACCGCCGATCTAGCACAGTGGCTATAAAAAGCTGCTAGTCTTTTAGATTTAAGCTCCATTGCAGTGGTTTAATGAAATATAACGCAAGCGTAAGATAACAGCTATTTTAAAGCTTATGGCCAAGGCGGCAACATAATCTTGCATTCTGTGACCGTATAATTACTACTACAAACGAAGTTTACATTGTAAAATACTAGCTTTCCGCCCGCGGCTTCGCTCGTGTAGATTACACAGTTATACCAGACCGCTAAAGGGACACAACATTCCAGGACATTGGGAGATTTTGAAGAACATTCTGAAACTTAATTACCTAAAAAATCTCTATACCAAACATCAAAATCTGTTTAGCCATTTCAGTATGAAGACTAACTATCCCACACGAGATGTATATTTTTCCAGGGTGAAAATTATCCTGCGTGTTGTTAGTTCAAGCCTTGGACACCTTCCTATTCATAATAATAATATCTGGAACATTCCACACAGCGCCCTCTAGTCCCAAAGTAAGCAAGTATTATGCTTGTATTATGGGGTACTAGACAAATGATATACATACTTAAATATTTTTTTTAAATATTATATCATATATATACATATATATACTTTTTACACCCAGACACGGAACAAATAGACATGTTCATGCACACAAATATTTGTCCTGGGCGGGAATCGCAGTTAGGGTCTCTAAACACTTGGCCAACCGCTCAGTCTATAATGTTCTAATACTGAACTTTAATAAGCATATGTCATCACTTTCCAAGTTAGACCATCGAAACGTTAATAATTCTTTCATGGAAGGTTGTAACGTTTACATATAAAATTCCAAAAGAAATATTAGACTTAAATTGTAGTCAATTTATATAATGGATTAAAACCAGCTCATAAGGTAAGCTAACGAATATTTAAATTATGTGAGCGCATAGACATCACTGTACAGTCCCAATCAAACTTTATGGCGGATGTGAACATAGGCACAAGTCGCGCCGCAGTAACCAGTTTTAGGTGCAGCGGGATGCAGCGGAGCGAGGGGTATATGACTGTACGTGCACAAGCACGCTTATAGCATTGTATTCCGATCCACCATAAAGTTTGAGGCAAACTATAATAGTTTTAAGCATTCTAATTAAAAAAGAGAATACGTATATAGGTAAGTATACTTAAATAAAATAAACAGCAGGAGTTTCTTGTCGATTGTTCTTTTAACTAGTACATAATCAATTAATTTTGACTTTTAATAAGTGTGTGTAAATGTACTGAATGATATTTTTTTTACTTTGACTTAATCTACGATAGTTCTCTCAGTGGTTTACAAACGTAGAGTTAGGCGAGACGAGGCCGGGCGTGGGGGGGGGGGGCACCACGTAACGCCGACCGACAAAAAAGACGACAAAAAAGACCGCACGCCAAGCGCGCTACCAGAAAATCAGGGTGCGAGAAAAGCGGTTGTATACAAGGTCAAGAGAACTGGCAGCATATATGTAGTTGCCCTATAGGGTTGCCATTCATGCCGATAAACTCACTCGCAGAGGGTTTTATCGGGAGTTTTGGAAACCATGAAATGAAATTAAATACCATTTATTTGCTCAATGGGAACATGGAACAACCATGGGAACATTCAACGGATAAACCATCTACTGAAGGCCCTCTCGCCCAAAGTGAGAAAGCAGCTCGTATTAAAGCGGCCGCCTAAAGCGATCGAAGGCAGGATGGGCATCCTACGGTGACCTGGCACCAAATGCTAGCCTCACATAAAATTAAACTCAATTTAGTTCATAAGTGAAGTTGTTCTCCCAAAGAGGATATCAACGGCTACACCTACCAAAAAGTTTGGAAGCCGACTACGTTCTACTGAACGAAATACACATACAAACAAACCTCTCTCCCTACGTGGAGGGATTCATTGTTAACCCCACTCCTTCAATGTAACCCAACTAACGTCATAAAAATATTTTCATTTCATTCAGAGACGAAAACTGGGTGAAGAACTAAATGTGAGAGCTCCTCCGCCATCTTGTTTGTCAGAAATGTTAATTGGGGGTGTTGTGTGGTGTCGTGTGTACGTTTTTGTTTTTTTCTTCAAATGAGATTGATTATGGAGCGTAAAAGTAAGAAATACAGCCCGAAAAGTACAGTCTATATTCTAAGTCAAATACTTGAGCTATCTTTTATTTATATTAGTAAAAATGATCTTCCTAAAATTTCCTACCACCAGTATTATTATTATTTTTTTTTGATAGATCTTACAGTTTTTGAGTAGTATCTTCCCAAATTTCATGTTTTTTTTTTAATCAGAATATTTTCTTAATTCATGCTATATATATAGGGCTGAATATCTATAATCAGCTGAATATGGAATAAAATAATGTATTGAATAATTAATTCTGATATATTTGCCTACAAAACGACTGCTTGCAGGTTTTGCAGTCACGAGCAGTGAACAACACTCGGCAGCAACGGCTGTGGCCGTATGATCTCGTTGAATTCTAGGCTAAGTATTGTCCGATAGTCAATTACGATCTACAACTGTACTTTCACGATTGAATTCTTCCAGCGACATACAATAATGATTCGGTCTAGAAAGTTAGCAGCAATATATTAGTCAGGCTTGGTTCATGTAGTTCACTATAATAATACCTGACACATCTCACACAGCGCCATCTAGTCCACAAACTAAGCAAAGCTTGTATTATGCGTACCAGACAATTAATAGACACACTGAAATATTCTCTAAGTACGTACATCTATAAATACTTTTACACCCAGACACGGAACAAATAGATATGTTGATGCACACAAATATTTGTCCTGGACGGAAATAGAACCCGGGACCCTTGGCTACGCAGTTAGGGTCTCTAACCACTAGGCCAATCATCGGTCAGTCTAATGAGACGTACCAACAACGCAGCGGTGCGGCGGTGCCTGGTCAGACGGTTGTCGCTAACTCAACCAATCCTAGCGTGACATATGTCGTGTGGTCGTGGGTGCATTCCCAGAACACGCGAGCGATTGACACATGATCGTTCTCCATTGACTTTTAGATTTAAATCAGCTCACGTGGTGCAACATTTCGTTTTATAGATTTTTGCAGTCACAGTTGCACTCTGCTAAGTTTTAGATAAAAAAATAATTCCAACCCGCTAAGATCTGCATGCAGATTTGCCCGATAATCAGTGTATATGTGAATGTGAAAAAAAAACCGGCCAAGTGCGAATCAGACTCCCACACGAAGGGTTTCGTACCACCATACAATATAAAAAAACGAGCGCGACGCTAATCGAACTTAACCATTAATCGTTTATATTATTTATTTCTTTATTTATTTATTTATTTACTGTGGGAAAACCAGCAGCTATTAAGATATAATATTATTTGAAAATAAAATCAAAGCTTAGCCTATTACAGGTTTCCACTTATATATAATTTTTACGCTTAGGAACTACGAATTACATACTTAAATTTCGGATCGAACTAGAATAAACAACTTATGATACTAGTTACAGACATAAATCAGCCGGCATCTAGTTCAACCAATTATTGCTCAAAAAATGCTGACGATGATTGATTGATGATTATGTAATTTAAGAATTATTATATAAATATATTTCATTTTTTATTTCGTTGGTTATTAAGAAGGCGCTCGATCCTCTTTGGCTAATCCGAACAGTAATAACATGAGTGCACTGATAGCTAGAGAAAATTTTTATTACAGTGAACCTTTGACTTTTAGTATCGATTATGAAGAGAATAAGCTCTGCAAAGGAAAGTGTAAATTTATAGTACCTAGTGTAGTTTTCATCATAAAATGTTTTTTTTTATAATTATCTTTTACAATAACATCACAAAGATAAAATGCATCTAGTTTTCGCTTATTGGCTGAACGCTATCTGTCGTTTTCTATGGAATTTTTACAAAATTTTTACTTATAATAGTACATTTTATAAGTTAATCTATTACTCGTTAAATAATACAGTCTTGTTAGCTGTGATAGTTTTCTTTTTAACTACGTTATATTTACTCCTGTACTAAAGTTTTTCCACATATCTAAAAACAACGGTTAAGCTGGAGGGGGGGGGGGGGGGGCTGTGACTTTAACAAAAATTTGTACTTTAGGAGTGCATATCTCAACAACTGTTGACTGAAAAAAAAAATTGTTTGAAACCTTGATATCATTTTTGAAGACCAATCGTTTGGTGCCTCTCGCGTTAATATACGATGAAATTTCTTTTTCGTACTTCAGTTACATGTATGGCGAACAATCCCAATATTATTTTTTTTAATTTCTCTACGTCGTTGTGTAGCGGTTCATGGATTACACCTACCTTTCAAATTTCCTCTATATATTGCCAATAGTTTCCGAGAAAAACCACAGACAGACAGACGGACGGACGGACATGGCGAAACGACAAGGGTTCCTCTTTTTGCCATTTGGCTACGGAACCCTAAAAATGACGGACTGTTCAATAATAACTTTTAAAAAAATAAAATGAAAACCGACTTCAAAAACAAAATAAAAATAAAAAAATAAAATTTTCACTTTAAAGAAAGGAGCTTTAACAGGCGGCATATAGTTAATAAAGTCGGTGCCTACTCACTCAGACACTTTAAATTGTGTCCTATATACGTTATAGTTATAAATATATCATTGTTGTAATTGTTATTACCTGGTAAGTAACCTTTCAAAGTGTCTGAGTTGGCACCGACTTCATTAACTATATACCGCCTGTTAATGCTCTTTTCTATAAAGTGAAAATGTTATTTTTTACTTTTTAGTTTATGTTTTTGAAATCGTTTTTATTTGTCTTTTGAAAATTATTTTATTTTTAAATTTTTAGTTAAACGCATCTGTAACTTATTTGTATTTAGTATAAATGGGGCTTCTAAACGCGCTACTCAAATGAGACAGCGCCGCAACTTAAATTCAGTGTCAAATTGACGCATCAGCATGCCTAGTAGGTAGTCGTATTCCTATGTAAAACTCCAATCTTAATTATTATTTTTGGGCGAACTGAACATTTTGGCATATTAAACCGTATCAAGTAAGCCCAACAAAAGGTAACTGCTGTAAAACGTTGAGGAATTCCCTCGACTGTGTATGGTCTCCATCATCAGACCTGTAATGGCACTTATAACCGGTATGGGTGCAAAGTTCTCATTAATAGATATGATTAAGTCCTAACACCAGGTAATTGTTGTAAATCGTTGAGGAGTTCCCTCGACTGTGTACGGTCTGCATCATCAGACCTGTAATGGTACTTATAACCCATATGGGTGCAAAGTTCTCATTAATAGAAATGAATCAAGTCCAAACACCAGGTAATTGCTGTAAATCGTTGAGGAGTTCCCTCGACTGTCTTTCAGCTCCATCATCAGATCGACTCCCGACCTTCATTAAATAGTACTAGTAGTAGTACTTTATCAAAATACTTAAAATACGATACTTAAAAATACGATTTTCGAAGGTTACCCTCGATTTCTCTGGGATGTTATCATCAGATCCTGGTTTCTTTATCATGGTACCACTCCGGAGATATCTCCCTTCCACAAAAAAAAAATCATCCAATTCGGTTCATAAACAACGAAGTTAACCCTGAACACACATAAAAAAAAACATATATGCGGTCGAATTGAGAAACCTCCTTCTTTTTTGAAGTCGTTTAAAAAAAACATATATACGGTCGAATTGAGAAACCTCCCTCTATTTTAAAGTCGCTTAAAAAATGAACTTGCGTGTTGGAAATAAGGTTCGATTTTATAGCTTTCCGCCCGCGACTACACAGTTGTGTCGGGACCCCTTTTTTCGGAATAAAAAGTAGCCTATGTTACTCTTCAAGTTGTAAACTATATCAATATAACTGTGTAGTTCACACGAGCAGAGCCGCGGGCAGAAAGCTAATTTGAAAATAAAATATAGCCCACGTTATTCGGTAATAACATAGCTTTCTATATAGGTGAAAGAATTTTTAAAATCAGTGAAACAGTTTTTGATTTTATCTGTAACGAATAAACAAAAAATGAAACGTTTCTTCTTCTTTATAATATTAGTACTTACAGCATAGAGTAAATAAGTTTGATAGCAGCGTTTGCTTTTAATAGAGTCAGAAATGTCACTTCACAGTATCGAAAATATCAAACGCCACTTCGCTGGGGTGACGACCGGCGCGCGGGGACCTCGCGGAATGAAACTCGTCATCTTGCATCAGCTAGCTAGTGTATGAGTGGTTAGACGATAAGCGCAGAAGAGGGTTCTACTCAATCGTACTTTTATGACTTACAGATAATGGGCACTTCTTGTCATTTTTGCATTTTAAAAAAGTATGTTATATTTATTAAGAACACCTAATAAGTTTAAGAATTTTATTCATATATATATATACAGTGAAATCTTGCAATAACGTCACTCGGTAACATTACTATGAGCTAACGTGGATAATTTGTACGTAGTGGCACCGAGTGACGTCACGAGTGGGTCGTAAGAACACATACTTTGATTTGTTATATCTCTGGTAATAATTTTCCCGAAATTCAAAAAGTATAGTCATCAGTTTGTTGTACTCTAGTGTGTGAAATAGCCTACGATACATAATTCTGTAGAAGAGGACGCGCTCGCTATAAAACACTTCCGAAGTTAGAAAAAAATTGTACGAGTAAAAATTTATTTTAAAGGTTTTTTTTAGTATTCTTCATAAACCCTGAACCACGTTTCCGGGTATTCCCCGTTACGTGACATACTATACATTTGCTGTACTTAGTTCCAACAAAGTTAATTTTTTTTGCCATCCTCGTGCGTCGTGCCATGTCGTGGACATGTTCTGTGACCAATTTTTTGTCGTAATTGTGTTTTTACGTAAAGCAAATGGCCGATATATGTCTCACATCTTTTTTCTTCCTCATTATATGATTTTTAGAATATGATATTGTATTTGCGGAAGTGAGAGTTTGTTATCAATCGTGGTCAATAGATGCAACTTAACAGTGCTCTATCTCTAGCTAGCACTACTAGCTACCCTACCTGGCTGTGGCGAAAAGTGACTTATAAACAAACCGGTCAAGTGCGAGTTGAACAAACGAAGGTTTCCATTACCACCTTATTTTATTTTTATTATTTGTTGATAGAGCGTCCATAGTAGTACACATTTTATGAAAATTTCAATAGTAATCAAGGAGCTCACAACCACCGATCACCAAAAACGTCAAAAATTTGCGATGCTGCTTGCTATGCTTGCGATTTGCTATTTTAGGGTTCGTTACTTAATACATAATTAAATAGTCCATCGAATATCAACAGGACGTTAATCGCCTAGATTATTGCGGCTAGCTTCCCTTTTTATACACCCTTCGCTATCGGTACCTAAGTAATAACTACGTTGAGGCGACACTTACGTCAAATAGCCAACTCCGATAGTATTTTGTTTTCGCCGGTTAAACCAATAAAGATTTCATGATTGGCGCTGTTGCACCACAAGCATGAAATTCTTCTGTACATTATACAGTATTATATATATATATATATATATATATATATATATATATAATATATAAATATAAAACGAAAAATAAAATTATTGGTTGCTGGGTAATTTGTTACATCTTATTATTTTTTCAAAATTACTTTGGTCTTTTGTAATTTTGCATCGCATTTTCGTATACCTGTGTATGTCACAGAAGGTAATGACCCTCCACAATACAATATTTACCATAAAAACATTATCAGTCACGGCCATTGAATACCTTGTTTCCACTGTCACACAATTATGTCGTCCGTTGGTCCGCGTAGTAACACAATAAGGTCGTTGTCCCCACAAAGCAATGCACTGACCTTGCATTTGACTGGACTCTAAAAGCGTACTTAACTATATGAAACGAACTAAAAACACCATCGAAAAACACTGAAGTGGTTTTATCACAAACCACAAACACACCGTTTTTTAATTAACTTGATAATATGCTTCTTTCTACTGTCCGTTTACGTTGCTGTTAAGATTGGACGTTTTGAATCTGAGCATAAATAACAGAGCTGGCAGTGTTGCCCTTGTAGAATTATTATTTTGTGGATGATGAAGGTAGAGCGAATAAAGAATTGCCATGTCACAGAAAAATACGATTACACATCAATACTAATATTATAAAGCTGAAGAGTTTGTTTGTTTGTTTGTTTGAACGCGCAAAGCTCAGGAACTACTGGTTCAAATTGAAAGATTATTTTTGTGTTGGATAGTCCATTTATCGAGGAAGGCTATAGGCTAAACTACATCACGCTACAACCAATAAGAGTGGAGCATCAATGAAAAATGTTGCAAAAACCGGAAAAATTATTCCTTTTGAGAGCTTCCGTCGCGCGCGGTGCGTAAACAGTTGATGTTAAGCAAAAATTATGTATTACGGAATTGTTCCCCTTTAAAAGTTCTAACCAAAAGTCCGCGACAGCATATGTGTATCTTTTAAGGTTAACTTACTATAACCTTTTTTATAACAATCAAATTTGTTCTAACATAATGTACTATTAGCGAACATGTTTTTTAAACGTGATATTAATCCTTATCAAATTAAATACGTTAGTTGTCTTAAGCATTTCATGCATATTATAATTGTTCTTTACACCATACAATTTAAATTGATATCTTAGCAGTTTTTATCGAAATATGAAAACTAAAGCGGAAGAAAATAAATTCGCTGTCTGCCTCTGTTCGTTAACTTTTTATTTCCAAACCACGCAATAGACTTTGATATGGTTTTCAGTAATATCTTATTTTTTTATTATCTTATAATCTATCTATACTTAATATTATAAAGCTGAAGAGTTTGTTTGTTTGTTTGTTTGAACGCGCAAATCTCAGGAACTACAAATTCGAATTGAAAAATTATTTTTGTGTTGTATAGTCTATTTGTTGAGGAAGGCTATAGGCTATATGTATAAAATAATACTATCTGTCTGTCTGTCTATTCGAATAAATCTCCAAAACGGCTAAACTGATTTTGATGAAACTTCACAGATGTGGACAGGAAGTGGTCAAAAGTGACATACACTACTTTTTGTATGTCTGTATGTACGTTCATCTGTCTATTCGAGCTAATCTCCAAAACGGATAAACCGATTTTAATGAAATTTCACGGTTATGAAAAGGAGGTGGTCAAAAGTGACATACGCTACTTTTTGTCCGTTTGTCTGTCTGTACGTCTATGTGTCTATTCGAGCTAATCTCCAAAGCGGTTGAACAGATTTTAATGAAACTTTGCAGACGTGAAAGAAGGTTGTCAAGAGTGACAACAGCTACTTTTTGTGGCTGTCTGTCGTTTGTCCTCACTGATCTATCAGCGTAGATAACGCCGAAACTACTAAGTTAGTTACAAACATACAAATTAAGTTAAGTTAGAAACATACAAATTTTAACATAAATAAATAAAGACGTGTTTCAGGGTTTTTGGATTTCCACATTTTAAGGGTGGGAAATGGGAGGTTAAAAGTATGGTAGTATCGGTTTTCTTAAAGAAGTGGGGAGAATGAAGATTATAAGTTTGAATGGGTGTACCCAATATTAGTTTCAGCAAAAAGTACGTATAAACCATTTCGAATGTTAATACTACCTAAAACAGGAATGTGTAGTCTACGCAAGCGAAGCTGCGGGCGGTCGCTAGTTATTGCATAAAAGTACGAATTGACTAGAAGCCCTCTTCTGCGTTTACCGTCTAAGCACTCATACCCTAGCTAGCTGGTCCAAGATGACGAATTTCAGTGCGCAAGGTCCCTGGGCGCCGGTCTGCAACCCCGCGAAAACCCCGCTTGGCCGTCTTCGACCCCGCAAAATTACATAATTGCG
The DNA here is from genome assembly GCA_949709985.1 of Luffia ferchaultella. Lineage (NCBI taxonomy): Eukaryota > Metazoa > Arthropoda > Insecta > Lepidoptera > Psychidae > Luffia > Luffia ferchaultella. The sequence goes on from OX453265.1 coordinate 601,709, forward strand.
TAATGTGAATTGACATTTTATGACTCTATTAAAACGAAACGCTGCTGTCAAATTAATTTACTCTGTGCATTATTGTTAGAAATCAGAAAAGACGAAGATAAATTATATAAAAATTAATGTTCAGATAGATGCATTTAACAAAATTGTATTAATAAAAATACGAGATTACAATAAACCCGAAAATGTATTCAATGCACAAACCATGGATGTTCATAGAGATACCGCATTGAATAAAATATACGCACAGGCTAAATATACACCAGTTGACGTTTTGAAATATTCTCTGTGAAGTAAAATTTTGTATGACTTACATGTAAATTTCGTACTGGACAAGAAAGTAAAGAAATGTTCGTTTAAACATTTTGCTGACGTTTTGGATCGTTTCAAAATAGGAGACGCTCCATCCTGATTATTATGCTGTCTAAGGTACTTACTGACATAATTCCGTTTCAGTGGTTTCAGTTTTAATAGTAGAAAATACATGGATTAAATAATATTTTCAAGTAGGACTTTCTGCTGTCATTTTTAAACGTTATGAAGCGAATTTTACACACGTTCAAGAAAAAAATATTTCTCATGGTTCACCTGGCTGGACTTCTTAGTTGGACCACGAGCAATACACCGTTCGTACGCGACCTCTCTAAGAAGAACACTGCAAGAAACTTAAGAGTGACGTGTTTTTTTTTTAGTAACAGCATTACAAACTACCTATTGATATGACGATTATATGATATGATATGACGACCGCTTAGCGTAGTGGGTAGCGACCCTGCCTACGAAGCTAGAGGTCCCGGGTTCGAATCCCAGGTCGGGTCAGTATTAATATGATGAATATTGATACTGGTACCGGGTCTTGGTTGTTATATATATAAAAAAAAATATTTATATATGTATATATTATAAAGAATATTTAAGTATGTATATATATCAGTTGTCTAGTAACCCATAACACAAGCATAATACTTGCTTACTTTGGGACTAGATGGCGCTGTGTGGGAAGTCCCATGTATTATTATTATTATTATTATTATTATTATTATTATTGTTTTAAAAACTAAGTGGATTAGACGTATTTAATCCCAAACATTTCTGTCATTTATATATTCTATTAAATTGTGATATGCTTTAGACACAAGTTGCCTTTTTACGTAATTCTTGAATTTATTTATTGACAAATCTATGATATTGCTTTGAAGTTTATTATAAATCTTACAGAATTACCTTTGATTGAATCACTTATTTTATGGAGCCTAGTAGTGGGTACTGCGTGTTTATGTTTATTTCTGTATAGTATTAACATTGTGCATATCACTATTATTTTTTAATTTGGTATTATTTTTATGTACATATAATATATTTTCATAAATATACTGATATACTGTCACTAAATATATTAATTTCTTCGAATTTATCTCTAAGTGAATCTGAATTAGAAGTGAATATTGAGAATTTTAAATTTTTTTTATACTGAAGACGTACAAATGTTGTCGCTCCACGTACATACCGGTGGCACTAAGTATTGCATATGTTATTAAACATTGCCTTTAGTATTTGAAAACAACGGAGACATCGAGTGACCGTAGACATCCGTAGATTGTAACTCGCTGCATTCGCTCGGACTGTACCATGGTTCTCCCATAGTTGTAAGTTATTATCACTAAACGTGTCGTCATAGCCGATTAGTAGCGAGCCCGCTTCTTGTTTAGAAGGTTGTGGTTCGAATTTCAAAAGCGGTGTATACCAATTTTTTCTGACTTAAGTACATAACTATTACTGACTTCGTACCTCGGAGAGCACGTTATGCCGTCGGTACCGATTGACATCATCAGATGGCAGTCGTTAACATCTACCAACTTCAATTTAGCTTCAAGCACCCTCAACCCCAGAGGAAGCCTAAGCCTCTGCAGTGGGGCATAATGAGCTGATATGGATCACATAATACTATTCATCTTCTACTATTTTTTGCGGATTATAAGTACTTTATCATAAATAATTTATCTTCTATATATATAAATTCCAGTGTCCATCTTTATGTTTGGGCTCCGATTTTAATGAAACTCGTCGACATGAAAAATAGGTTGTCAGGTCAGTAGTGACATGGGCTACTTTATGTCTGTCGTTCTGTTCGGGTGGAACACGTTACTTTCTTGATATCTCGATAATTTTTTTCACACAATTCCGTAGGTAAAATAACTACTATTATCTAAACGTCGAAAACCAAGTTTTTCAAATCGATCTATTGTACTGTTGGACCCACTTTCTAAGCGGTGCATGTCCATTGCAAAAAAAAAAACAATAATTTCCGTTATCGACCATCACACTGCGCATGCGTCGGTGAAAGTCCTCAAAGGAAAATTAGATTGACTACTCGAGCGTTATAAAAGCAGTGTCAGCACCTGATGTTTATATTTTTATCAACAACTCAAAAGTGTCAGCATGTTATTTCATTAGAAAGGGGGTAACGCCTTGTTAGGGATCTTAAAGCCGAAATAAAATTAATTGGGATGCACCTCACGTAACACCGAGGGCGGGACGTCGACTGGAAAGAGCACGACCAATATTATCGCGTCAATATTTTGATCTAGCTTGAATATACAGGTGTATTGTTTCAAAAAACCGGAAGAAGATCCAGTTAGCCGAACGGAAGTGTGTGTGTACGCAATAGACCACGCCTTTTTCCGCGTCTACGCAAGTACAGGGCAATGCACTATATCGAGGATTAAGCATATACGTATCAGTAAATAATAATTACGCATAGGCGTCCCTTACGTGTTATACCGCCGAATTAACGATGCTATTTTGTTTATAAATTAAACCTTTTAGTGTTTTCTTTGGTTGCGTACGCTATTATGTTCATAGCTCGCGCAACCAAGAACTCTTTATATTTGGTCTAACCATAAACAAAATATGATCGGGAATTCGGCTATGTGACGTAAGTATCGCGTTTTCTATGAAGGGTAGCTAACCGGCTAAGGAAGAAGTATTGCACTATTTCTCTTAGTTGCATGAATTTATCGACCATCAGTGATATTTATTTTTAACTATGAAGTGACGAGAATAATACTAACTATGGACGAAGGTAACCAAACCATTAAAGAAGTATGATACATAATTGCACTTTGTTTAAATGGTCAAGGCCTACTTAGAAGCAGGGGCGTTTTTCTAGGAGGTGTCAGATCTCTAGGAAGCCCCCCTTCCCCATTATAAATTAAAATTCTTTCTATGCCATTCGTGATGAATGAAAAGAAACAAACCAGCAGACAACGATAAAGTCATATTTTATAGCATTATAGATCATAGCAAAAAGATAGGGAACGATGTGGGAAGAAAGTCTATTTAATTAGCTGACAATCGTCGTATTTGATGTAAATAATAATAATACCTGGGACATCCCACACAGCGCCATTTAGTCCCAAAGTAAGCTAATATTATGCTTGTCTTGTAGGGTACTAGACAACTGATATACATACTTGTATATCCTTAATAATATATACATATTTTACATCCAGCCCAGAACAAATAGACATGTTTATGCACACAAATATTTGTCTCGGACAGGAATCGAACAGGCGACCTTTGATTTTGCAGTGGGCCTCTAACCACTCGTCCAATCGGCCAGTCTCTGCATCAATTGATATCCGCTTGTGATCCCTAGAACCGCCTGCTAATGTGACGAAGAGGAAAGAGGGTTCTAATCAAACGTGACGCCAAGTAATAGATAAACGAAATGTACAAAAGCTTTTTATCGTCAACCAATTTTGTTGATTTATAGAAAAAAGGTACCTGGATTCGACGACACGCATGCACTGTGTTATTGTCGTCCTGTCGCTCTTGAACGGTTGAACAGATTTCATTTAAATCGCATTGTAATTTTTGAGCGTTACTGGATACAAAAGCAATCAAGACCACAAATTAAGGTATCTGCCTTAATTTCTGGTCTTGATTGGTTTTTGATGAGTGGATTTTGAAATTGTGAAACCTAAAGTGTCACGATAGCGCCTAGTAGAGTGCTGGGGAGTCCGCTTCTTGTTGGTTCGAATCCCAGGGCATGTATCAATGAGTTTTTTTCTGACTTAAGTACATAGTTATCACTGTCACCAAAGCCGTCGGTCTCGGTCGCTGTCACCAGATGGCAGTCGTTAAAATCCACCAACCCGTACTGGAGCAGCGTGATGAATTAAACTCCAAGCATTCTCATTCCGAGGAGAGGCCCCTCCGGCCAATGGGGAATTATGGGCTGATATGGTAACGCCTCTAGAAATATTGTTATAACAGAGAGAGTCACAAGCAAAAGCTATTAAACAAAATATTATATCTTTGTGCATATTTAATATACTTAATAATTTAATAATGTAGATTAATTAATACGGTACACGAGTACTTGAAAGGCCATCAAACGGTATGTATTATAAATGTTACAATTTAATACTCTTAATACCTTAGGTCGGTATTAATCATACTTAAGTTTAATTTGATAAACGCATTTTGAGTTGATTACACATTCAACTGATACCGTTCGCGAGACGATCTTGAATGTCATTTATTAATACCGGACTAAAAATAATCAGGATTTCTAAAATGTCATATTTACAGAGCTCGTGCATAATTGAGATCGGCCACCTTAATACGAATTCGTCAAGAGACACTTTTTATTATTGAAAATTAAAAGAAAGCTCAGCACCAGGTTTTAGAAAACAGTTTTCTGTAGTCCTGTGTTTTATTATGTTCTTGCATCGTTCCTGACTGAAAAACTGACAGAATATTTAAAAAAAAATTTGTTCTATTTATTTTTAATTTTTTATATTTATTAAGAAGCCGCGCCTAAACGCACTTCACTTGTTCACTTCATCAGCCCATTTTACCCCACTTCAGGGGCTTGGGCCTCCCCCAGGGTTGAGGAGGGAGGCTTGGAGCTTAAATCCACCACGCTGCTCCACTGCGGGTTGGGGACTGTAACGACCGCCATCTATTGACAGCGTCCGGGACCGACTGCTTAACGTGCCCTCCGAAACACGGAGTCACTGATAGTTATGTACTTAAGTCATAAAAACTCATTGGTACACGCCCGGATTCGAACCCTAACGCCTAGACGCACTCCTACCCCATAAGTAGGTACTGTCATCTGCCAACATTTCCAATTTAAGAAATTTATATTTATGAATTCCCTGAACTATTACTGCCTAATTACTGTACAACTAGTGGTCGAGGCCACTTGGAGTGCATGTTCGTATATACCTATATCGTAATTGCACTCAATCACTTCTTAATAGGGTAAGAGAGAGATTAATTTCCTTTCATCCTCTTTTATATTTTCTTCTCCGTTTTTTGCTTTTCAAATGTGAAATGAGATTTCCGTTAGAAATAAGCTCATATTAAAAAAAAACATTGAATTTGAAATTACAGACAGACACTTCTATTTTATTTATATGTATAGATTAATGATTTAATGATAAAAGATTTTCTTGACATAAACAGTGTTTGTATTAAAGTGGGCTCACATTGAAGGATGGCTATAGTTAGATGATTATATCAAATAAAACCATCATGTAAAAACTACAGTAAATTGTACAATAAATTAGATATTAGAACATAGATATGTTTTTTTTATATAAATTGGATAGATTTGAGTGCGCCGCGCCCGACATACATACTCATAGCTTACAAACTGCCCACAGTAGTCTACAACTTTACTGAGCACTAAAGTTGGCAACTATCAGTTGTTAACAATAAAGCAGCACAACTTTCCGGCCGGTACACCTATCTCTATCAAGGTATACCTGTGGTATACCTACTGGTAGAGATAAATAGAAAAAATATACAGATTTCGCACTTTACGCAACTATCGAAGGACAAGGAAAATGAACAACGACTTATTAAACAATTTTATTTTGTTAAAGTTTTCGAAAAAAGTTATAAACCAATTTTCCAAAATTTGGTACCATACGATACCCCGCGAGCTCCTCCATCTAATGATACTACTGCCTTTCGTCTACCTTTATAACTTTCTGAAACTTAGCCGATTCTCACTCTCGGAGGTCACTGATCTGACAATCATTCAATGAAAAGGGCAACTGCCCAGCTCACATTTTTCGACCGATTTCAAAATTTCTTTTTCCAAACGGTAGATAATCTATCTACCTCACGAGTTGTTTTTTTTTTTTATTTTTTTTGATATTCGTTTTAGTTTTCGAAATAATCAACTTTTTGTCCGAAAAATCGGGAAATTTCGTCTTTTTTTTTCACCATTTTCGATTTTCCGAAAAAAGTTTCAGATCGATTTTATTAAATTTGGTATCATACGTCGCCTCATATGCCCCTACACCTTTTGACATCACTGTCTTTTGTCTACCATCATAGATTTCGAAAATATAGCCGAATTACACTCCCCACGAAAACGGTGGATCTACTGGTGGGATGACTATAACTTTAATTAAAATACACTTTATTATCTGTATGTGGTAAAGAAATAATTACAATGCATCTACAAGGGTCAATGACTCCATAAAAATTGAAATCGACAACATCCGATTAAAGATATCCGGTATTATAACTATCTAATTCATATTGTTACGAACGGACAGAGTAATGACCGCCATCTAGCGTCAACCAGTAAAATCACTTTGTAGAAGGGTTTTACAACAAGGACAACATGAAACCCCTACTCAATACTAGATGGCGTTAGAGGAAAGAATCGCGGGGCTTTCTACAATTATCCAATCTGGTCGATTACGTTCGTGTGAGTGGAGTGATTTCTAGAATGCTCGAGAAGGTTCTTACGACTCATATAAATAGCCGCAGGAGCGTGAGCGATCTCAGTTCAGTTTTTGGGCTACATTTAAGCGACTTCGAAGCGAAACTAGTGATACAAGTGAAATCTACGACTTGGCTACGATCTAGGCACATCGTTAGTGCTTAGTGTTTGGACTTAGTGCTTTGTGTTGGACCTAGTGTTAGTGAATAAAGTCTTCAAAAGAGTCAGCAGGTCTTTCTCTCCAAATTCTTCGAACCCTAACACGTAACAATAGAATATAACTTTGCTCAAGGTTCAGTTTGTCTTCTTTTGTCATCTTTTGCAACTGGGTTAGGTACATATGGGTAATATGCCGCCCAGGTGTGAAAGAGAAGATAGCGGGATGACAACACGGGAAATGATAGATGCTTGGCCAACGCGTCTTTTATCAGGAGGCTTGGGCGCTGGTTTTCAGTCTTATGATTTGCATGAGTGTTTGTAATTTCTGTGTGAACTATTACCCCTTAAGTTTAATTTTCAGTAAAAAAATTATGAAAATGTAACACAAATTAAAAATATCGGATATGAATTCAGTTAACTGAATTCTTTAATTGAGGACATCACCTACGCAAATTATTCATTTTTCAAACCTAGTAACTCCGGACGTATTACTATTTGCATCCCAAAAAATATGGAGATGTTCTTTAAACCTTTTCCTAGAAAATCGTCAAGTAAATTTTTTTGCACTATACTTAAATAACAGAGAGAAAACATAAACAAAACTCCCTTTTTTAAATCTTAATCGTAGTTGAAAAAATATTATGTCGATAGAAACTTATAGATTTTTTAAAATAAATTTCTTTTTGTTGTCTATTGGATTTTCTGGAATTAACTTTTAACTACAAATTATATACAATTAAAATTAAAAAGATGGGCAAGTCTCTTCTTTTACAACCGTCCACAATATTTTCGTCTGCCCTGACTCATGCAGCTCTGGTCTATTCACACAGAATTCAGACGCTGCGTAAAAGTTATACGTCACCTTTCGTGGTTTTTTTTAGTACAGTAATGTCCATAACTATTGCATTGGCATCATATTGGCAAGAGTTGTCAACAAAGCATGCAATACTCCACTACAAACTAACTATACTTTTGTACATAGCGAGTGAAATACTCTGGTGCTGGTCGAATAGGGCTTTCTAGGCCATGCGGCAGTAACTTCATACCTATCTGGTAGTGGTAAAAGGGGGAGGAGATGGACCTGCCTAGGTCTAGATCACTAGACCGGTTCGTGCCAAAGTAAAGTGATGTAAGTATAATGACGCTGTTCACGGATATCATTAATAGATATTTTCTATCTGTTTCTGCTTGAATGTGAATTTTTGAAGATGTACTATAATTCAGATTTTTATTAATTAAATAATTATTTATTTTGTGTACTTAGTTGTATTTATTCTATTAATCTAAATTATTTCTATTGATATTTTATTTTCGTTACTTTGATTTATTTCATTATTCTAAATTATGTTTATTGACATTTTTACCTTTTGTTATTTTGAGTTATTTTATTGTGTTGACGTTGTAATTTTTGTTTAACTGCGCTAGCTTGTATGGATATAAAATCTAAAACAAAGATATTATTATTATTACATTCAAACTTACCGTAGTATGAGAGTGTTTTAAGCCGTTTAATCAACGAAATCGACGCACGCGCAATTCATGCAACATGATGGCATTAGCCACGAATAGTTAATACGTATAATATGAAATTAGTCGTCGAACAGAGTTAGTTACCTAAGGGTGTATGCAGTAGAGCCTTTTTACCAGTTTGTTAAAATAAATGAAGTTAACTTTTTGTATCAATTTCAAAAGTTGTAATCTATTTTCAATGTACGTTTTTTATTATAATTTACAACGAAAATTAAACATAAAATGAAAAATCCCTAAACAAAAACGACACACTTAAAAAATCTGATAAAAGTTAATTATAACGTTCACAGAGATACCGCATTATGACTACAAAAAGGTGGACAAGAACCAACCGAACCAAATATACACTAGTAGATGTTTTGAAATATTCGCTTTGAACTAGAATTTTGTGGACCTACATGTAAAATTCGTATTGGAAAAGGAAGGAAATAAAGGTTGTGAAATGACATTTCATGTGGAATTTAAAGAAATGTTTTTTTAAAACAATGATAATGACGTATGGTCGGTCATTTTGTTGACGTTTTTGATCGTTTCGAAGAATGAGCTGCTTCATCTTGATGATAATGCCATCTAAGTATAAATCGATCTAAATGATCACTAAGTATAAATCGGTTGGCACCATAGCCAAGTATAAGCTTGTCAATCTATTGCTAACTGTCAAAATCATTGTCTTATTTACATCAAATCATTATACATCGGCCGTCGAGAGTTTGCATTCCTGACACATGAGATTTATAGCTAAGTATAACATTATATTTGTTGTGAATTGACGTATAATATAATTTTTAATTTAATTTTATCATTTGTACATGTAAGCGATAATAATATTAAAACGGGAATCGTCCGATGGTACAAATTCACATCAACCATCTATCTGATTACTATGCCGATACGACCTGTCAGAAACGCAAACTCTCGACGGCCGATGTATGAAAACTTCGAAAAGTGTTTTAGAAGTGAAACTTCTGCTGTCAATGCCAATGACACATTACACGACAGACAAAACTCTAGGCGGCTCGGAAGCGTATTTACATTTACAACTAAAATTCATGGTACTTAATGTTTTGTTTACGCTTTGGACACCGCGTGAGGACAAAGAACCTTTGGCTATATACGGCTTTCTTTTGTACTTGTATAGTTAGTAATACGAAGTGTTTTTATTTTGCGCAGTTTCAAAAATGGATGCAAAGTTAACAATAACAACACGAGTTATAATTTATTATTTATTGTATGAATGGTAGAGTCCGTAACACGTTTAATGTCAGCATTACCGGACGGTTTCAATTAAAGTCGATAATCACAAATGAATTTTGAACTTCAAGTAGGTAATGCGGACATTAACTATTGTTGACATTACCTAACGTAGAGTTGTTTAAAGAACAAATTGAAACTCAAACATATCGAAATCACTTTATTAAAGTTATTCTTACGAGAATTATAACAATTTAGGTAACAAAAATTATAGTTTAGGTAACAAAAATTATAGTTTAGCTTAAAATGATTAGGCCATTATGAAAAAACAATATTTCTCTTTAAGTTTCTAACTGACATAATTGATAGTTTCAACAGTTTCGAAGCATTTGAACAAAAACCTAAAATTTGTGGAAAATAAGGTTTTTCAACAAACGCTTTGAAACTATTGGAAAAAACCATCGTAGAAATCACTCGAAAAAATCTTATTTTCCACAAATTCTAGGTTTTTGTACAAACGCTTCGAAACTGTTGAAACGATCAATAAAGACAGTCAAAAACATTAAAGAAAAATATTTTTTAGAGTCGCATGTTATGTTTTATCGAAAGAAATGTATAAAAATAATTTCTGCATATGGTGGCTCCAGCTATTATTAAATAGTCGTACTAGATAGGCATCTTCCCACCTTTCCTAACATCGATCAGTTAATGCTCACATTAACTAGGTAAAGTGCGAAATTCTCAATATTATTTTGCACCGGCTTTATCGTTGACATATATATTTTATAGGTATATACAGTGTGTAATAAAAACCCTGATCGATCCGTGAGGATATCACTCAATATCGAGGTGTGATCGTATCTAATTGATCCTTTAAAAAAATAATCTATAAATATTTATAAAATATGTAAAAAAACACATGAGTCGGCATGTCGACAAAGCACGCGGCGTCTAATAAAAGTTCTTTGTCGGTATGCCGTTGAATGTTGCTACATTTTCAAAAATTACATATTTTAGGGAATTTTCCCTATTAATATCGCATTAAAAAGTAATTTAAATAATAAAAAAAACTTTAGATTATATTATGATTTATTTTATATATATTCGTTTTCGGTGCATTTAAACCACTATAAAGGATTGATCAGGAGTTTTTATACACCTTGTATGTTATCGACAATCTGTATAATCCGGTATTCTATGAAATACCTAGGCATTGTATAGGATGTTTGAAACGATTAGGAAATGCTTAAAATATCATTTAGCATCATAGTTTATATACAATGTGTATAAAATATTCGTAGATGAGACTTGCGGGAGGGCGCGCGGGGTGGGTAGTGAACGCGTTGCGACTTGATTCGTTTTGGTTCAGTCAGTTTCGTGTCCCATTGTTGAATTGTTTAGTATTACTGTTATAAAAAAGACTAATTATTTGTAATTTCAATAACAACTGAAAATGTTGGAAAATTTATCTATGTAAAAAGTATAAAGTTTTATTTGTCCACCATTTTATACTTTACATGATCTTCTAATGACATTCTATATGATTCCTAGGTATTACGTACATTACCTAGATATAGCATATATATATATATATATATATATGAATGTAGCTTCCATATATGAAATGGAATAGTAACGCTCTGATAGTTGTTCAAGCTTTGCGTACATTTTGGAAAATCTTTATATGCCAAGAAAAATATTAATTTATTTGGAAGCAGTGATTAAATGCCATTCCCTAAATATTCAAATCCGCTGTCAAGCAAAAGATGTAAATACAAAGAAATATTGTAGATGATAAGGATTTTAGGACTATAATTTATAATTTAATTTTATGCATTTTAAATTCTATTTATTTAGTTCAATGTGTTTTAAATGCAATCATGGAAGTTTAAATTTAATTTTGTGTATTTTTAAATTGATTTTTTAATTATTCAGTTCTTTTTGTGATTTTTTTGCTCGATATTGATAACGGCAAGAGGTAGACGCTTGAAATATTCACAGATTATTTAGTTATATGTTAATTTTAAAAATAAATAATTACCTTAAAAGAAAACAAATATTTAAAGGAGGCTCCCATACAACAAACGTGAATTTTTGTGAGTTGTATGGTGGTATGGAACCCTTTGAGTGCGAGTCCGACTTGCACTTGGCCGGTTTTTTATATTACTGCTTTTCATTTTGTTTTTTTTTTTTTAGTAATATAACATGCACTGCATTTTAATGCCAATCAATAAGTGGTTACTTTATTATCTTATGTTGAATAAATGATTTGATTGGAATAGTAAAACTAAGAAATGAAATAGAGTTGGTACTTCCCGCTTAGAGAATGTTAAGGCTCAGCCCAAAGTTACAGAAATTTCGTGTTTCCGTCCCACTTCCCCGCAACGTTTACGCTTGGCGACGCATGCCAGATAGGGCGGCGCGCGCGGCGCTCGGCACGGCCGCTTCGTTCTAACGCATATACGGGCGTACGCCATCTCTTGAGTAGTCTGTAAATCATGTCCCAATAAATCCCAAATAATATTTTTATTGCTTTTAGTCTTTGTATGATATATGGTTGTTTCTATTTTATGATTATTTATATGAAAACGATTAATTAATAATAAAAAAAGGTAAAAAAGATAAACTTTTATCTTCGCCATTGGGAATAGAACCTAGGCCCCCACCATTCACCCGTAACTGCGGTGCAACGATATCACCATACCTAAAACCAGGGCATCTTGGCATTCGACTAGTAATAGTATATGCAAAATATTCAGCTAAATCTTCAAATAAACTGAATTCCGTTTTTTATGTAAAGGTGAAAAGGTACTCATATGGTGCGCAAAACGGAAAAAGAGGCATGCTTGACATTCAACATGTAATCTAATCTTACTAATGTAAGAAAGTTTGGATGGATGAATGGATGTTTGTTATTCAATCACGCCTGAACGGCTGAATGAATCTAGATGAAATTCAGCACAGATTGATTATAGTCTGGAATAGCGCATAGTCTACTTTTCTCGGGATTCGGGGGGAGAGGGAAGGGTTACTATGCGTGAAAGTACTCAATACTTTAGTTGTTTATGGCACTTGGAGCACTTAACAATGTCATTATTTACAATAATATATATTGTCTACATTTACATTTTAATGGTAAAAAGTCCGTCCGTCATCAAACGAAATAACGATTTTATAAGAGCCATTAAAATGAAAAAATGCCAGTCACGACGATGATGCAAGTTGGAAGTTAAAATTTTTTTGAGGATGAAACTTTTCATGTTCATTTGTCTCAGATTTCATATATTAAATATACTGTTTGAGGTCCTGTAGTTTTTTATGAAATAAAAAATATCTACAATTCTTCTTTCTTCTCCTCCTTCCACTGCTTCGTTTTGGACGGCATCAGACCTAGACATAAAACGAATGAAATAACAGATTTATAACAAACTTCGGTTATGTTATCAAAACTTAGGTACTGCTTGGATACATTATTTTACTTTTTGACTACTAAAATGTCTAATTGTGTATTTCATTTTTGTAGGCTGCTTAGAGAAATTTAATACCTTTACAGGGAATATAAAGATTCAAATAAAAAGGTTTACGAAAGCTACTCCATAAAATGTGGATCCGTACCCAAGATTACCTAATATTACAAAATAGAACAAATAAGTTAAAATACTAAAGAGCAGGTACAATATAAGATCAAAAAATAAAGTGGCAAATCCCAAAACCATTCCGCACTAAAACTTACCATACATTATCTTTTTTCGGCTTTTGCTTCCTTTTTATATGTTTCTTTATAATTTTTTTCTTGTTTATGTACATACGTCTTGATAAATTTACATCTAGTGCCCTGAAAAGTGTTTATTCTTATGTTCACACAGAATCAATTGACGACAACATTTACAGTTCAGCTCACTACGGTTCACAAGTACATTTATAATAAATAAATAAATGAATCTTTCATTGTTTACGTAAAAAATTTATGAATTTTAAATTTATAAATGTATATTTGAATATATAAGTATATTTATGAAAAATACCTTTGAGCACTATCCTCTTTCGAAGTAGATGGTAAAACATTTTGTAGTTCAGCAAAGATGGATCTGAAATAGGTTTCATATAATAAAACAGAATGTCGAGTTTGATAATCTCAACATATTTTAAGAGAATAAAAAATATATAATAACGACTAGATTTGTAAAATTATATTTTAAGATTTTAGTATATTTATGAAAAATACCTTTGAGCACTATCCTCTGTCGAAGTAGATTGTAAAACATTTTGTAGTTCAGCAAAGACGGGTCTGAAACAAATTTAATAAAATAAACCAGAATAGCGAATTTGAACAAACCTATTTTAAAAAACTGACCAAATGCGAGTTGGACTCCGCACACTGTGGGTTCCGTGAATTAAAAACTATTTTTGTGTTGTTGATTATTATTTTTACAAATATTTTACGTACGTACGTAAAGCATTAGCCGCCGGCAGCTGCAGATAATATATATTTTTAACTGATATTTTTATGATTTATTGAACGAACAGGGTTCGGAGAAATTAGCAATCACGCTAACCGTTGTGGTCCTTTCGCCACTGAGTCAAGCTAACACAATAGTACCTATTTATTGCAAATGTACTAGTCAGCAAAGAACGTTCGCTTTTTGGATACATAGAATACATTTTGTTTTTGGTTTTTTTAGTAAAGTTCACTCTGATATTCAGTTCTCCGAATGCGCATTTCCTGTTTTCCGGTTTTTTTTTTTGAAACCTGGCTATTGAAATTGTGAAGATTTATCTCAATTACCTACTTATACTGTACCTAGCTAACCGTAAGGCCTCCGACAGAGCTCCGCTGGCGATTAGCAGCGCGTTTCGTATGCAGTTCTCTACGACGCCGACGTACCTACCTACACGACAGACATCAGCGTCGCTCTGTTGTAAGTCTAAAAACAAAGTTGCGAACGCACGCCACATCGCATATCTACCCAGTAGGTACCTACCTGGTACTACAAACACTCGATTAGGAAGACACCGTTTGAATGATTTGTGTGTGCTTTGCCTTATAACTAATTAGGTAGCTACCTATGTCTATTACTCACCTATCGACAATATTCATGATATTATTATTCTCTTGATGTAAGTTCGTGTCAGTGATCATCGTGATACACAGATCCGCTTCACCTGTAGATACTTTTCTAGATCTGAAAATGGTAGGTAGTTAGGTACCTACTTGGTAAGACTTTTACTTAGCGACGTGCGATCGTTTGTTTTGTGGTAGCCCCTATAGGTACTACCTATTGCTTGTTTATAAGTAATTTGTAGCTAGGTATCTCGTTTCATGGGCTAAAATACTTTATAAATATTAGGTATTTTCCAAAAGTAATATAAAAAACAAAGCGAAAAACGAATCTGTGAACCCTACATTATACGATTTATCTCATTTCTCTGATATTAGTTTATTTATAAATAGGTAGGTATATAGTTCAATAAAAATACAATAAAAATAAAACTAAATAAAACGCTAGGAATCGAACCTGCGTACCTCACTGACATGATTTATCTCGTTTTGCTGGCCTTCTTTATTCACATACTTCAACAGACATCAAACTTCATATTATATATCAATAAAAAAAAGCATGCGAGGGATCGAACCGGCCAACTTCAGAACGGTTTCTTGAATTTGTGTTCGCGCTATGGGTACTAATTCCAGCAAGACGAAATTAGCAATACTATTGAAATCACAAACTTGAAAAAAACATTGAATAAAATTTATAAAAATACACTTAGAAATTTTACTAGCTTACCTTATTACGTTCATTAACTGTTTTTGTCTATTTCGATTCATCTTAATTTTTAATTTTCTGAACAGTTTTTGTTTATTCCCCATATTTCCGAAGCACAATATACCCCTATAACACAATCACAGCAATAAACGAAAACCAACGCTTGAAAAAAATAATGAAATTATTCGATGGTAATTTGTCTGCTCTCCAAAACAAGTAGTACGTGTACACGTTCTCACTTTGAGAGGCCGACTGAGGCTCGGGCCGCTTGAGCGGGGCAGGTAAATACGCTGCCCGTGGTGTAAGCAGATGAGAACTATAGCGAACTCGCACAGACTGAATTAAACGTAAGCGTCATGACCTCAAAAATATTTAAAAAAATTATTATAGACATAGTACAAACAATACAGCCTAAACGCTTCTATGAATGGATGAAGAAAAATACAGAAAATAATAGTGTAAAGTTTCACAGCACTAAGATGAATAAGAACTTAGTCAGATGAAATTTTGTTATTTTTGAGCGCTTACTTTGCGATTTTTTTTTATCGAGAAAATTTTATGTAATTATGTTTTAAAGTCTATGAATGGATGCTTTAAGCTTTTAAAATCATGTATGTATTTTCTTTTTATTGTAAAAACTGCTACCTTCCATAAAAACTCAACAAGAAAAGAGTGCTCCTCGGTGCTCCTACAAAAAGGCGCAGCCTTAAGTGGAGTGTATAGTACCAAAGTTCCATACAAACTGCGTTAATGGTTGCACCCCATTATACCTTAACCGATTGGCGCAAAAAACTACATGGTATTCAGATCAGCAAAAACTGGGTTTATGCGTTTTTAATTTTTTAAATATTCCACTCGCCGCGTCGCCGCCGTCGCTACACTTGCCCTAATCTATTTTCCCGCAAAAATTATATGTTTTCTCGCAGATTAAAGTTGTTGATGGCTTTCTCTCTCTCTCTTTCTGCCTAGATAAGATAAGTATATTATGGATAAGGATAATATCTTGCTCTTTTGCGATGTATTTCTAGGTTACACTCAACTTGAAGGTCCCTTTAACTGCCTTTAACATGTAAAAAACAAAATAATTTGGTAGTGCTGTTACGAGGTGACAACACAACAAACAAACCCTTTTTCATTTGTAATAGGTATGGAGCTATATTTTGTAATATTAGTCTATACTAATATTATAAAGAGGAAAGATTTTTGTTTGCCACGGATAAACTTAAAAATTACTTAACCGGTTTAAAAACTGATTGGCAGTTATAGGAACTGCGGACAGAAGTGAAAACTTAGAACTTTTAGTATTTAGTAAAATTTGAATTTTCATAATGTTATAAAAATTATCAACATCAATCTGGTTTTCACGGTTTTCACATCTATTGACACTCCGAGCAATGACTCAGCTGCCAACGACATGAAACTGAGTAACATCATCATCAGCCCATTTTACCCCACTGCAGGGGCTTAGGCCTCCCCCAGGGTGAGGAAGGGGGTTTGAAGCTTAAATCCACCACGCTACACCACTGCGGGTTGGGGATTGTAACGACCGCCATCTATTGACAGCGTCCGGGACCGACTGCTTAACGTGCTCTCCGAGGCACGGAGTCAGTGATAGTTAATGTACTTAAGTCAGAAAAACTCATTGGTACACGCCCGGATTCGAACCATGGCTGTATGGCCTTATCAATTTGAGACAGGTTCGTCGTGCTCTGAGCTATCACGACACGAAACTAAGTAACGCTCTGGCCTTACTCCCCACACTCAGCAGTTAGTAGTGGGGATATAGGGAACAACCGGCTTCTCGTGTGAAAGCCGATTGTTCCTTATATCTCCGCCCCTTATATTATTTAGCGTGACGCATTTTCGTGTCGTTTTAGGGTCACCCCGTGCCATAAGAAGTTTCACTTCAAAAATTATTTCATTTATAGAAAGCTACTTCATCAAGGAGTAATATGGGCTATTTTATTTTCAAACTAGCTTTCCATCCGCGGCTCCGCTCGCGTACACTACACAGTTGTACCGAGACCGCTATAATTTTTAGCATAGATATAGTTTATAAGCTGAAGAGTGATAAGCTACTTTGTAACCTGGAAAAAAGGGTCCCGGTAGAACCGAACCCGGTAGTCCACGCGAGCGGAGCAACGAGCGGAAAGCTGTATTTAACAAAACTGGGAATGCAGAAGAAACGACTGTACGTTTAATTGAAATCCGTTGCGGTGCGAAGTGAGAAACAAGCAAACAGATGTATAGATATATGTATAATTACGGCTAAACGAGACAAGTCGTAGGTAGGTCGTAATGGGCCAGCGCGTCTCGGGTGAGCAGCGGTCGCCGGCCGACCGTGACCGCCTGCCATTGACACACGCATACCGCCCGCATACACGATGCAAGAAAGCATACACGGTTTACACATAGTCCTATTTGACTTAATCTTCACTTTATTCTGTGTCTAGTCGATGTACATTGTCACTTCATTTAACTTTATTTAACTAATATTAAAAAGAGGAAAGATTTAATTTTTTATTTGTTATGGATAAACTCAAAAACGCAAGTAATATGGGATATATTTTATTTAAAAAAAAACACCCTACGAAAATTACAATAATGTAACCCAGGGTACCAAAAATTTGTCTATGAAAGTCATTATTTATCGTCCGTTGTGAAAACTATTGATGATACATAAAATGATGTACTATAAGTTTCTAGTACATACTCATCATTACCTACGAAAAATCCGCGAGGCTATATGTCTTATTAGTACGGTTAAGGTCACAATAACCGGTTTTTGTTCAATTTAGTTAGGAATTGTTGTTATCTTCTATTTGTCCGAATAAAGTACTAATTTAAAATACTAATTTATCTTTTTACACGTACGAACGCGGGGCGGGTCGCTTAACTTATAAACTGGGAAGTAGTCCATATAGTTCTACCGTTAAATTCTACTAGTAGGACTAAACGGAGAAAAAAATCCTTATATTTCTACTAGTAGGACAGAACGGATTCATTTATCCGTTTTGACCTACCGGTAGAAATGAACGGACAAAAAAATTAAGCAGTCCATATAATTCTACCATTCAGTTCTACTAATAGTTATTATAAAGAAAAGTGAATGAATACTTAACATACATGTCCCTGCCAATTCAAAATTATTAAAGGCAAATCTAAACGGATTATTTGGATATATTATTTGGATATATTATTTGGATTTATTTATTTCTAACTTGTAATTAAATAAAGTATTTTGTACCAGCAAATGATGCTGATCAATGGCTAATTATCATTATCCACTTCATTGTTTTTAGGATCTTAGAAATAAAATATGTCATAGTTATTACGTTTATAATTGTATTTGTTTAGTTAAGAGTTAACCTAACTGCTCTTTCCACACATATGTGGTGGCTCTTTCGTTCATTTATCATTGTAAAAATATCAAATTTAAGTTCAATACTTTATTTAATAGCTGGACTTTATTTTATGTTCGTTTAGTCCTATTGAATATCGTACAGAAATTAGTAGGACTAAAAGAACTTTTTTCTCCGTTTAGTCCTACTAGTAGAACTAAATAGTATAACTATATGGACTACTTCTGAACTGGGAATAAAAGTGTATTTAAAATTATAGGTCAGTACCCGGCAATCAATCGAGCTAAAGAGGGAGATAATCGGCTAGTGTCGGCTTCATAGAGCGTCGTCTCTGTCACACAGTACATTATATGACTTTTTGTACATTTTTTGTTGTTCACTGAATCATGTTATGGATTCGATGTATTTTTCAAAGTCGTTGACAGTATTAACATTTCAAATTTTTAATCCCTACTTTATGGTTTATGTGTAAGGCGAAAGAAAAATATGACATCAGATTATTATTTTTTATAATAACATTTTCAGGTCGTTTCAGTGAATTTAAACTTATGCTTATTCTGTCAAATGATGACATTTGTATCTATTTTTAAGCGACTTCAAAAAAGAAGGAGGTTACTCAATTCGACCGTATATATGTTTTTTTTTGATAAATTTTTGCATTCGCTGTAAGCAAAAATATATTTCACGTTTTAACAGTAGGTAACGTTAGGTTGACGTTGACCGTCATCTCCTTTGTTTATGAGTATGGCGTTATTTTCATAGACTATTGAAAAATTCATTAATTTAGTATAGTATACCTATCTTCGACCAGCATCAAAAATCCTTCAAATGATTTTCATGTTTTCCTCTGTTAGAAAATATGAAATGTTTTCAATTTGTCACTGCCACGATAATATAGGCCAAACTAAATAGCGTTGCTAATCTTAATCGTGGACTAACACAAAGCAGAATTTCACGAAATAAAACGTTTTATTTCAAGATAATTATTTTTGACGTACGGTGCCGAAACGTGGACTCTCACGGCAGGACTGATCCATAAATTCAAAGTCGCTCAGCGTGCTATGGAGCGGGCTATGCTCGGTGTTTCTTTGATGGATAAAATCAGAAACACTGAAATCCGTCAAAGAACTAAAATTATCGACATAGTCGAAGCGATCAGCAAGCTGAAGTGGCAATGGGCCGGTCATGGGTCACATTTGCCGTAGAACCGACAACCGATGGGGTAGACGGGTTTTCGAGTGGAGGCCACGTATTGGGAAGCGAAGTGTTGGACGCCCCCCGGCCAGGTGGACTGATGACCTGAAGCACCATACCGGGGGTAACTGGATGCGGAAGGCGGAGGACCGTGTGTGGTGGGGAGCCTTGGGAGAGGCCTATATCCTGCAGTGGAGAGACACGGGCTGATGATGATGATGATGATGATTATTCTTGATACCATAATAACTGAAAACCAAACGAAGCCCGAAATAAAAGATAGTTCCAATGTATATGTACGAATTTTGATCATTTTGATTAAGTCTGGTTGGATGGTCCCTCGCAACACACTGTCAACAAAAACGACAGGCTAACTTTTACATGCTTGCATGTGTGACTCAACAGACCACACACTCTCGTACCCCATGTACAAATCGTCTCTTTGTGTGAATTATAACCGAACTGTTAGGTAATATTTTGTTTCACGCTTCTTGACGCCGACTCTCTATTCAGACATTATATGATCAAAGTGTACGAATTGCGTCAGAATGTTGAGGTGATTCCAAGCAATGAATCGCCGAGCAATATATATTTTATTGACATTGAAGCCATGTCGATTGTCGTTCAAATATAGGTTGTCCCTGGTTACGCACGGGCGGAGTTTGCCTTTGGTTACATATCTTTGTTTTATTTGCGGGTTGTGAATACGTATATTGATTTATGAAGTCGGTTTTTTTCATTTTTTTTAATCTATATATTAATACGCAAAGAGAAAACTTGGTATACTTTTTCAAGCACATTGCGAGCACGGAGGAGTAGGTATGAGATTTGGTATAGTTCAAGTCTATATGGAGGAGGGCAGAAAACTAAATTCTATAATCTATACTAATATTATAAAGCTGAAGAGTTTGTTTGTTTGTTTGTTTGTTTGTTTGTTTGTTTGTTTGTTTGTTTGTTTGAACGCGCAAATCTCAGGAACTACTGGTTCCAATTGAAAAATTCTTTTTGTGTTGGATAGTTTAATTATTGAGGAAAGCTATAGGCTATATGTATAAAATAATACTATTGGTCCATCTGTCTATTCGAGCTAATATCCAAAACGGCTTAACCGATTTTAATGAAATTTCACGGGTATGAAAAGGAGGTGTTTAAAAGTGACATACGCTACTTTTTGTTCGTCTGTCTGTCTGTACGTCTATGTGTCTATTCGAACTAATCTCCAAAACGGCTGAACAGATTTTAATGAAACTTTGCAGACGTGAAAGAAGGTTGTCAAGAGTAACATCAGCTACTTTTTGTGGCTGTCTGTCGTTTGTCCTCACTGATCTATCGGCGTAGATAAAGCCGAAACTACTAAATCTAGGAAGCCCAAATTTGAAACAGTGGTTTGTTTTATAAAGTGAGTATTAATTTTTAAGAAAGGAATATTTGGAAATTTAAAATTTTAGGAGGGAGGGATGGAGGGGCTTTGTATGAGAGTCTTTGTTCTTTAAAGTTAGAAACATAAAAATTTTAACATAAATAAATAATGACGTGTTTCAGGGTTTTTGGATTTCCACATTTTAAGGGTGGGAAACGGGAGGTGAAAAGTATGGGAGTATCGGTTTTCTTAAAGGAGTGGGGAGAGTGAAGATTGAAAGTTTGAATGGGTGTACCCAATATTAGTTTTAGCAAAAAGTACGTATAAACTATTTCCAATGTTAATACTACCTAAAACAGGAATGTGTAGTCTACGCAAGCGAAGCTGCGGGCGGTCATTAGTATACATATATTACAAGTATTGTCAATGTCAAACATGACCGTTTGTTACAGCAATTAGTCCTAGGTTACGCAATAGGGCTTCAACCAAAATTTTTTACACATCATTTTTACACTTTTTTTCCATAAATATAAACAATTTTATATTTTTTCTCGAAATAAAAAAAATATGTCTATTGTTTATTTGCCACCAATAGATGGCAGTCGTTACAATCCACCAATCTGCACTGGAGTAGTGTCGTGGATTAATTAAGCCCCTGTAGTGGGACATTGTTTTGTCGTGATAGCCCAAAACGAAACGAACCTGTCTGAAATTTATAAGGCCCTAAGGCCATGGTTCGAATCCGGGCATGTTCTAATAAGTTTTTCTGATTTAAGTGCATAACTATCACTGACTCCGTGCCTCGGAGAGCACGTTAAGCAGTCGGTTCCGGGTGCTGTCAATAGATGGCGGTCGTTACAATCCCCAACCCGCAGTGGAGCAACGTAGTGGATTTAAGCTCCAAGCCCCCGTCACTCTGGGGGAGGCCTAAACCCTTGCAGTGGGGTAAAAATAGGCTGATGAAGTGAAGGAGTGGGACATTAACGGGCTGATGGCTGGTATCTAGATGACGTCACAAGGACAATTTCAACATTAGATTAATTTTCTTAAATATGTGCCAAAATCATACAAAGAAAAAATTAATTTTAAAACGAGTTTATAATTTTGAGCCAAGCCCATTTTGAACGTAGCGTAATAGATACTCTCTCCTAATTATCATAAGTGGTTTATAAAAAAAGGAGTAAAAAAAAGGAAACTGAGAAAATTAACGTTATTTTAAAAATGTATAATTAGAATTGCTTATACATTGTTAACTTCTGCTTTTATATTTTCAGGTACTGTTCCCATCCCATAATCGTGGATTCTACGCAGTTAAAAGGTTATAACTATATACACTCGGGGTAATAATATATTAAAATGTTATTTAATTTATGTGGCATAAATTATTTAATATGTACATATGTATATGTAATAAAGAATATTTAAGTATGTATATCAGTTGTCTAGTAACCCATAACTCAGACATAATAGTTGCTTACTTTAGGACTAGATAGCGTTGTGTGGGAAGGCCCATGTATAATTATTATTATTCATTATTTGTTTGGAATAAAAATTATGTATCTGAAGCCGCAATGTCTGAAGACCAAGGTCTTGAACCAATGCGTCTTGCCTACAATGACATACGGTGCCGAAACATGGACTCTCACAGCAGGACTGGTCCAAAAATTTAAAGTAAGCTCAGCGCGCTATGGAGCGGGCTATGCTCGGTATTTCCTTGATGGACAAAATCAGGAATACTGAAATCCGTCGAAGAACTAAAGTTGTCGACATAGCCGAAGTGATTAGCAAGCTGAAGTGGCAATGGGCCGGTCACATTTGCCGTAGAACCGACAACCGATGGGGTAGACGGGTTCTCGAGTGGAGGCCACGTATTGGGAAGCGAAGTGTTGGACGCCCCCCGGCCAGGTGGACTGATGACCTGAAGCACCATACCGGGGGTAATTGGATGCGGAAGGCGGAAGACCGTGTGTGGTGGCGAGCCTTGTGAGAGGCCTATATCCTGCAGTGGAGAGACACGGGCTGATGATGATGATGATGAAAAATTATATATATTACCTGTTTCGTTTATTATTATATTAAATTGATCATTTTATTTAGTTAATGCATATATAAATTAACAGCAAATGACGGGCTATTTTACATTTTGCCACTATATAGAACACATAAATCGAAATGGGATAGAAATGTCACGTAGCTGTATTGGAAACACGTGCCCTCAAATCAACAATAATTGCCGTCGGAAATACTCGGGTGTCATCGGAAATAATTTTCGCATCGAAAATAGCACGTTTCTCGAAGTTTCTGATTACATGCTCTATTATGAGATACGACGACTCGGTTATAACTCGAACGTCCTAAAAAAGTCCATTTTCGATATCTTGTTCAGATGCTGTCCAGATGACGTCACAAGGATATTTTATAAAAAGATACCTAACTAAGAAAATTTTATACGTTAAATATTTTGGTCCAAGCCACAATGGAACAACATCTTATCGACAACGAAATGAAAAATAAATTGTAAACATTTTCAAATATAGGCTGATCCGCAATCGACGACCGGCACGGCAGACGGCAACGGCATTTGTTTCCAATTTCTTACGTACATTTTGTATGCAAGCGTCCGTACGCGACGGAACGGCAACGACAACGTCAACTGCACCGGCAAAAGTATCGCTGGCAAGCAATTTTTGTCGTGTCGCTGCCGGTATCGGTGACGTTACGTAGGGATCGAAACAAACGGTAAGTCTGACACATTGAGGACAGGCTCGCCCCGGGAGCACGTGTTCCTCTATTGTGTATACTATTGTGTATTAAATTCCGATAACAATTGTTCGTTGTCGTGACGTAGCGCGTGGATGGTGCATTTGAAAATGCCATTAATGTTTTCATTGCCGTTGCTGTTGCCGTCTGCCTTGTCGGTCGTCGCGTGCGGATCAGCCTTAAATTCAAAGGAAAACGGCGACATTCGTTTTCATACAAATGTACAGCGTGACACGAAGGGACAGCGATTTGACACGTCCGTTAGTCGCAGTTGCGTGCGATTCGTATCAGCGTCGCGTCGTTTCGAATATTACCATTAAAATGCGGTACCTGCAACCCGGCCCTATTATGAACCGAAGCTGCCCTTCAAAACCGGTTGAGTCCATACGTTTTTATATTTAGATCTCTTCATAGGGATTCATATCGCATTCACAGATGTTATAAAGATCGACGCCTGCTCTTTGCTTACACTAACGGTTGGAAGAAATTTCATCTGTGTGATGATACAAAATGTTAGAATTACAGTTGAATTTAAAATTGTTGAAAGAGAAAAAGTGTGTTTGTCCTTTCTTCGTGTAGTAACGGATCAACGAAACGATATAATTTTTAAACATGTAAGTATAAAGTAACATAGGCTATTTGTCCTATGAAGGTTGAATATTAGAATGGTGATTGATATAGAAGGGGTACGGCTAAGCGAAGGGAATAGGAACTGGAAGGCGAACGGATACAAGTACATTACACGCGGTCGGAGCCGCGGACAAATGCTAGTGATCGATGAGTGAAAGCGTCATAGGCAACAATTGATAAAACACTTATAATTCACTTAGGACTTCGTAATCTGTAGTCTTTCTCTAACCCGACTAAAGAAAAGATGCATTTTTTTTAATCGTGGCTATCTGCGATTGATTTCGGAGCTGTGTCAGTATAAAGGTGGGATTTTGTTAATAAATTCTACTACGCATCAACCCATTCGGGTTAGGTCCGAGGTCGCGAGCATTTGAACGACAGGGACAATTGATCGATAATGATTCACGACAAGTTAATAGGTTAAGATACGGTTGTGAGACCAAATATAAAAATAATACTGAATATAAGATGCTTATAAAAATCTACTTTGATCACCTTCCGACCAGGATGATCAGTAATAGCCTCTGTAATTTTGGTTGTATGTTGTTTTGTCTTTTAAGTGTGAGAAAGACATACAAGCGGGCAATATGTTTACAAAATGGCTGTACTAATTACACTATATTACAAGGGTTTTTATCCTTATATGAAAACAATATGAATGAATAAGATATTTGACGCTAAATTAGACTCTGAATTAAAAAAATATAGGTCTTCAAGTTTTATAATTATTTATTATAGACGCACCTATACTTACAACTTTTACATAAAAAACCGTAATAAAAAGTTTTCAGTCAGATAACTTTTTCTTTTCTAGAATTTGTGTTAGTTTCTTTTAGGATTGACCATCGGAATTAGGTATGTATTAATTCTTTTTTCTTGCAGCCCGTTTCTTTTATATATTTCATCATTTCCACAATTATTTTACCACAAACATAGCAAAAGTTGCTCGGATCTAGTTTACACTTTCTTGGAGCCATATTATATCAAAATAACATATTTAACAATAGTTGACCACAAGGCAAGGCAATAATGGACCACAATTCAAAACGACCTATTAAAATTTCTTAAGAATTATATGTGGCAATATTTAAAAACTGGACGTGACTAAATTATGTGACATTTACTTTTGTGATAAGAGAGTTGATAAGAAACAATATCACTATGTTTTATTTTTTGGTAAGATATTATTTTTTTTGTTAAGTTGTAATATTGTTGCCAACACTTTCACAAAATAAACTCACTTCACACTGAGAAACGAAAACTAACTGTTATATTTTAACTGTTTTCCATATATAAATAATTGTAAAGGGGTACAGAAAGTTATTGTATTGATATTTCTATTTTTTCGTTCAATACAATATAAAAATATACTTGTTAAAACTGATAGTGCGGACGCTGCGGAACGCTGCTTCCGGCGGATACCGGAAGAGGTGACGTCACGGCGGCCGGAAGTGGCGCCGACGTCACCCTCCCGCACCCCTTCTGCATTCTCTTGAAATTAATATTAGTTTGGTAAATAGTTTCTGCCTTGAAGGATGGCTTTACTTTTTAGTTGTTTAGTTTAAAGTTGAAATTTACTAATAATAAAAGAAGCTACAGTGCATCGCATCTATATAAACATAACGTTCATACTTGAATTGTGGGAAATATATTTATTATTTATCTATCTATACACATAATAAAATCGTAGACTTTTCTTTCTGTACATTCAAGATTTTTGCAAAAAAATATTTAACAGGGAGACGCGAGAAATAATGTAAAAACCAATTTCTGAAAGTTTTAAGCAGAAGTAAAAGCTATTGTTTGGATTCATAATCTAATTACTTTAAAATATGAAGATTTATTTTG